>OX439483.1:249322984-250018268 GCA_949320155.1 Melangyna quadrimaculata | reverse complement strand
CCCTTTCCTAAACAGTAGTAGCCCGCAGCGTAATGGTTAGTGCGATGAACCGTTACGCTGGAGGTCTGGGTTCACTTACCAGCCTCGGCCACCTAAAAACTAAAAAGTTTTTTTGAGGGTTACTGCCTCTTGCGAGGAATTGACAAATCCTCCAAGACTATTACTTGTCACGAATAAGTGCTTCTCGTATAGCCTTTTGGATTCGGCATACAATTGTAGGTCCCTTCTATTCCTGTCGACACACGCACACAGGAATGGTTGCGAGTTGTTAGTCACTAGTCCCTGGTTCTTCATGAGCCGTTGTGCCACCCAGTTTATTTATGTTTTTTTCCTTAAGAGTAGATATTTTGCCAATATTCAATGAATTTTTACATATAAAGCACTCTGCCATGATAAAAATTTTGTTCTGAAGCTACTGCAACAAATACTAGTGAACAAATGAATTCGATTTCTTTAATTTAAGAACAAATGCCCCGAATAAAAAATCGACGATGAAAAGGACGAGAAAAGTTACACCGATTAAACTGATACTGAAGTCCAAACTCGGAGAGAAACGCAAGATTATATAAATACTGACGTTGAATGTCCACCATAAAGATTGAGGTTCCAGTAAAGTCATAAATAAACTTTTGATACAAATTGTTGGTTGTGGATAAGATGGGTTTTGCCATGTCTCTGTGTTGATCGAGTTCCCGGCCGTGATCTATACGTCGTACGGAAATATTATCCTTACAAAAGTTGTAGGCAATTTAGTCTTCTATAACTTTTCCATTTAAATGTCTCACTTATTTTTAATAAAAATGGTCCAAAGTTGAAAAACGTGGGAAATATCCTTATTTTATCACTTTTTGCGTATTTTAAACAACAAATAATTATTTCACAAAAAAATTGCCAAAACAAAAAAGGTAGGAAATTTAGTTATCTATAAGTTTAAGCCTGCAAATCGACAGAACACAAAATCCAAAATTCTGGGCACACACCATATCAAATTTTGGTCTAAAACGGTGGTTTCATGTTCTACTTCATCATTGCAACCTTACTGCATCAAAACATTTTGTACTTCATTTAACTTTGATAGATGGTATACGCAATAAACAATTCGGTCAGCCGAACTTCAAAAAACTGGTCAATGAACTTGATTTTGTGCACGAAGACGCACATAAAAAAAAAATAAATCGGGTGGCACAACGGCTCATGAAGAACCAGGGCCTAGTGACTAACAATTCGCAACCATTCCTGTGTGCGCCTTTCGAGAGAAATGGAAGGGACCTACAATTTTATGCCGAATCCGAACGGCTAGACGAGAAGCACTTATTCGTGACAAGTGATACTCTTGGAGGATTTGTCAATTCCTCGCAAGAGGCAGTAGCCCTGAAAAAAAACTTTTTAGTTTTTAGGTGGACGAGGCTGGAAAGCGATCCCAGACCTCCAGCGTGACAGTCAAACGCAACCATTACGCTACGGGCTACTACAATGATGACGCACAAGATTTCGAAATTAACGCTCTTAAAAACTCGTTTTCCAAACGAGATCAGTCTTCTTATGTTTGTTGGAACTGTCCACAAAGAAATCTTTTTTGTGTTAGGTGTGGACTCGAGAACACAACAACACCCGATTTTTTTAAGTGTTCGGGAAACCGAGCACAGGGCAAACCAAACAACGAGTAGGTTTGTCCTGTATTAAGAATCCTGACCACGCTTTTTTTCTGATCGTTAAAACGAACACCAATTGAAAGTTTTTCTTTTCCTGATATATCCCGACTTTCATCTCCCATCAGAGAAAAGGTAGATGCTTCCTTAACGTCCTTAAGAATTTCATCCCTGATCACTTTCCCACAGAAATAAATAATTTCATTCTGAATGCTCGGAGAAAGCTCGAGGCATTCTTTTTTCCACTTCAAAATGCTGCTTCAGATTTTCATCACCAGCTTTGACTTGAAGTCGAAGTAAGTCTTGAAATATACCTTAATGTAGATAAGATTAGATTAGATTAGATTATATTTATTAAAATGTCAGTAAATAATATACATTTCTTGTTTCTTATAAATACATATAGACATGACATAAATATTGTCGTCTGCCAGATTGGCACCTAATTATTCTGTAATTTACCGTTTTTATGTTTTTTTTGTTTAATTTTACATTTCCTCATTTTTTTTTTCCAAAGTTTAAATTACTATCTTCAAATACATACACATTTTCTAAAATAATTCCGATATTATTCTGTTTCTATAAATTAATGTTTCTTTACAGAATTCAAAAAGTATTCTCCAATTTTCAGCGTTCAAAATATTGTAGGTTGCGGAGACACTTAACTCGTTCTTATTGAAGTAAACTCTTCGAAGCTCTCTCAGAATTGGCATCGTCCAATAAAGTGTACTATGCTTTCAAGTTCATTTAAATTGCACATAGAGCACAGCTGGGGAAGATCCCTTCTGTGAGGTATAAAGTTTATACGAAGCATTTCCAATCTTGCTTTGAATACAGTAGATATCATTGGTATACTGTATGATGAGTTGAAATGATTTTTAAGACTCGACGACCTAGCTTCTTCCAGAAATATTGATCGTTGTTTTTCATCGAATTTTTGAAGCAAACCTTATAATTGTATTTTCAAATCATCTAACCTTTTCTCGTTCAGCATTAATGGACTCCCACACTCGAGTGCAATTCTTTCCCATTCAGTAAACCAAAGTAGCCTATTTCTTAGTGCATACAAAGCGATTTTTTTGGGAAGTCGCTCGTCACTCATTTTCAACACTTTTAACAGGTAATCGAAGTGGGTTTTCAAAGTGGATAAAAACAACGGAGGTAATCCAGTTTCTATGTATATTGAGTTGTTGGGACATGCAAATAGAAGCCTAACAATTTTTTTAATGAAGAAGCGAAGCAGTTGCTCTACAGTTCCATATCTTTTACAGCCCCAATATTGTGCACCATAGAAAATAATAGCTCGTGGATTTAAAAACCTTGAATTTGGAGTCCGTTGAAATATAAGCACAGTTGAAAATATTTTTCCAATTAACACAAATATCCGCTTTTGCTTTTTCAAGTTTCAAATTTAGGTGAGGCCCCATATTAAGATTGAATGATAGATTTATGCCAGGATATTGAAATTGTTTGACAACTTCTAGTCTTTCACTTCCAAGAGTCCATTTTTCATCCTGGCTTAATACTCCAGTACCATTTTTAAAAACTAAAATTTTTGATTTATGGGAGTTGACAGTTAAATTCCATTTTTGGCAATACGCTTCCAGTTTATTTATCATTAACTGCAACATCTTAGGATCTTTAGCTAATACGACTATGTCGTCGGCGTAAGGGATTACTTTAATTTTCATCCCCGCTAAAGAGACTCCTCCTGGCAATGCTTCTGTACGGCGTACTCCTATTTCCACATCGAATTTTTGAGAAGCATGAACTCCATCGCATACCATTGCGGATGTGAATTCATATAGTTTTTCAATTGCTCTTATAAACTTGTAAGATACTCCAATAACGCCAAGCTTATAAATTAAACATTTTCGATCAATAAAGTCAAAGGCTGCTCTAAGGTCCACAAAGAACGCGTACATTTTTTGCTTTCTGTTGAGTTTGATTTGTGCTAAATTTGCCAATATAAAAACATTGTCTGCAGTACTATACCCAGCTCTTTAATCTATAACAGAATTCCCTTGTCCTCCAGCAAAAGTAAAGCCACCCAAACTGTCACTCGCCGTTTTTCTAATTAAAACTGATAATCCAAAAGCATTGCACAAATCCAGTAGTTTCTTACCCTCCTGATTGCACACGACATCTTTAGATTTTCTGGGTTCATATCCGTACCTTATAGCAGTTTCCCTAGTCCCGATTTGTGCGTTCAGATCTCCCAGCACCATTAAATTCACAGAGTTACTATTCAGAAGAACATCGTAAAGGGTTGTATAGTCGCGAATCCAAAGACTGCAGTTTATATATTGAGGGATAATATGAAATGAGTTTTGTGATAACAATAATTGGAGTGGTTTCATTCCAAATAATTTTTAAAAAATCTTTTGGCATTGTTTTCTTAAATATTATCATAAAACCTCCACTGGCTCTGCCTCTAGTTTGAGTTCTACACGCAAAAATCCATTGACATTTATGATTTGGAAAATACTTTTCAAATTCGGAAAATCTGTTACTAATTATATGGCTTTCAAAAAGGCAAATAATTTCGTAACAATTCATAAGGTTAAAAAATTTAGCATACAATAATTTATTATTTAATCCAGATATATAATAGGATACTATTCTAATTTTTAAAATAAACGGTTTTTGTTTTTATGGCAGACCGGATATTGCTACTTTTCCACGAAAGCGGTTGGTGTCTCTGTCTTCACTACTCCCACGATCGGTAATGCATTTAAATTTGTTTTGGAATTGCAGCCGGCGCTAACTTCGTTTCTATTTTGGTTATTGGTTCTCAGTTTTAGTGAAGTGTCAGAAAAAGTGTTTTGCTAGATATTATCAACAAAGCCATCATTTAATTGAAATAACTCTTGCAGCTTCTTAAATCCGCAGTTATTTTTAGAGCGAAGCCCTTAAGTTTTGGACCATGTAAACTCCAAGTCATTGACCATAAGTTTTTCGTCTCGTAGTGATACACGGCGATCGTGACGGGCCCTTTTCAGAAGACTTCGCACTTGCAAAAGTTTCCTGCGTGTTTGCCTTGCTGTAAATGGATAATCCTTTTGAATAGAAATTCCAGTGTTTTTAAGCTTTTTAGGGTTTTTAAGGACTTTATACGCGGCCTCTCTACTACCAAAACTAACCATATAGTTCCTTAGTTTTTCATTTGAAGATCTTAGTTCCCTTATGTCATTCGCTTGAACAATATTCGGACAGCTCGCAATGTTGGCGCAAATTTCTGCCACTTCCATTCTTTGCTCGGTCGGTTTTTTTTGAAGCGCCTTTAACTAATAAATTTTTTTCATTTAGCTGATATTAGACGGCGGTGAGTTGAGATTGTACTTCAGTGAAATGTTCTTCAGCCAGCACACATATTTATTCCAAGTCTTCTATCCTTGTTTTTAGAACTTGATTTAACTCCTTCGACATCGGATTTTGTTGCGAGATCTTCTTACTATAATGTAGATAATAGTAAGAGCGTACCTAATGAATCAAATTTTACAATTACCTTCATCTTGATTTTTCCCTTCTAGCGGCATATCATGAGTCCCACAAATTATAATACTGTTCAGATGATAGCTGAGATAAAGGTGGATGGGTGTTCCTACCATAAAACTCTTCGCTAATTCGACTGCTCCTAAGTGTCATTTATTAATTTATTATAGGAGTGACTTTACAATATTCATGCGTATTCATGAATGACTTTTTAATGAAATATTTCAAAACTCCCTGAACACTTTGAGAGGAGAAAAAGACACAGTACAAGCAAAGTGCACCTTTCAACTTTTTTGGATATTGAAGCCAAGGGGAATACTTTTTTAACCACTCAAGCTTAAATCTCCTGGCAGGATCCTGAGAATCTTCACCAAAATTGTAATGCACCGATGGTATCCAACATCGCTTCAAAATTTCCATTTTTTCAGAGGTACCTTGACATCAAAAAAGGTAATCGTACAACACAATCTCCTATATCGTTCGACGCATATTCTTTTGGACGCACTGTGTTTGAACATGAAGACGTTGAAGCTGTAGAAATTATTTTCTGAAGAAAACACTTTTTAACACCTTTTTCAAAATGACGAACGTCGCAGAGGGTTTTTTTTTTTTGGAAAATTGTGGTCTTAGAATCCCCAAGAGGTACTCTTTAAAATAAAACAATAAAATTCGCCTCCCGAATTTGTGTAGATATTTTAGCTAATTTGATTGGACTATGTATAAAACATTGATAAGGCCAATCATTTCGTATGTTTTCCTATTTGGTTTACTATATCAGCTTCTGTAGCCATAAAGAACATTTTTGAGATATTGCTGTTGGAAATTTAGAAAACCTGATAAAAAATACTTTTCTAATAAGGTAGGATGATGAAGGATGAGTCGTAATTTGGCAGTCATTGGTTTTATCGCTCTCAGCATGCTTTCGTTTTTAAGCAGCTAAAAATTTCGTAGAAAGTCAAATTTGATTCATTGAATTTCAGTTGGTGAAGTTGAACTTTATTGAGGTATTTATAAATCAATACATTTTTTTTCTTCTTAAAAACTAAAATTTAAATTGTGGTCGACTTAAAGATATGTCTGATTTAATCAACTAAAATTATGTAAATGTTTGTGATATTTAAATATGTATAAGAATTCATTTTGGAGTTATTTAAATTAATATTTTCTTTTGGCGTGCACACTTGCTCCCGGCGTACAATATCAACTTTGAACCCCCAAACCCCCCCCCCCCCCCCTGCGTTCGCGCCTTATCAAAGGTGTTATATTTGTTGATTCATAAATTACCTTATTAGAAAAATATTTTTCATCAGGTTTTCTAAACTTCCAACAGCAATATCTCAAAAATGTTCTTTCTTGGCTACAGAAGCTGATATAGTAAACCAAATAGGAAAACATACGAAATGATTGGCCTTATCAATGTTTTATACATAGTCCAATCAAATTAGCTAAAATATCTACACAAATTCGGGAGGCGAATTTTATTGTTTTATTTTAAAGAGTACCTCTTGGGGATTCTAAGGCCACAATTTTCCAAAAAAAAAACCCTCTGCGTCGTCCGTCATTTTGAAAAAGGTGTTAAAAAGTGTTTACTCAATTTGCTCAACCGTTATTAGTCGTAGAGTAGTTATTTTTGTTTACTTTTGTAGGGTAACATGTTCTCTACAATTTTTGTCATAATTTTTTTTTTTGTATAGCTCCTTTCTATAAAAAGTTATTAGGTGTGTTTTGTTTGTCCTGAAGTCAAGACTATACAGTCTTAAAAAATATTTTAATATTACCTACAAAACAACAACACTTTATTCTGAATACAAAGTATTCTATGGAGTCTAATGGAAAATAAAACAAAATGCTATAGCAACGAGGCTATCGTAAGCCTGGTTGAATATCCAGTCTTACGATAGCCTCTTTGCTATAGCATTTTATTTTATTTTTCAATAAAATATTTTGTATTCACACTAAACTGTTGTTGTTTTGTAGTTTATATTAAAATATTTTTTAATGCTATATCGTCGCTGTTTAAGGAAACCGGCATAACTAAAAAAACAGGCTTTTTGAGTTAATGATGCCAATCCACTAAAAAACAAAATTCTCTATCTTTCCGTCAAACTGCCCTTTCTGTAGCACTTCGGAATCCCGCTAGATGGACTTTGGCCCAACTGGCACATCTTTTGTTTTCATTGTTTGTTTATGATGAACAATGACATAATTTAGTTTCTGCCATTTGCTTGAGGTGAACGGAAGTGTTTTTTATGTGAAAAAGTGTCATAATTCGTGTTGTGCCAAAGATATATCGTTAAATTTCAACGAAAAAAGAACTTACTTGTGTTGGGCCAGTTTTCGCAATAAAGTAAGTACAGTTTTATAACTTATTTTATGTTTTAAAACAAAATGTTCCACTTTTCCTGATAAGTTTAAAAAAAACTGTGTTTTGCAATGGCACTTTTCAAACCTATGCCGTTTTTCTTTATAATATTTTTAACTAATAATATCAAATACATTTTATCTCATATGTTTTATCAAGTTATGCCATTATTTCCTTTTGCCAACGGAGTGTTGAACTAACTCCAAAACAAAACAAAGCTTATGTGCATAACATAATTTTTTTCCGGAAAAATTACTAAATTAGAAGAGGGTTTTGGGAAATCTTTTATTTTTTTACCTTTTTCATACAGTTTTACTTGCGATATACGTAGCATAGGGCAAGTTTAGGATTCGTGCAAAAAAAAAAAAAAAAATGGGCACGACTGGATCGCACAAACTTGCTCTCGTAGCTAACAACTTGAACGTGGCTTAAAATTGTTAATGTGCATATGTCGTTCTATAACATTACGATATCATTAAAAAAAGTTTTAAAAATAATTTAAAATATAAATTATTACTATAATTTACTATAAATTTCTCCTTTTTGATATCTTAAATAGATAGAGCTCAAAAAGAACTATGCCATCTGACTTGTTTGATAAATGTGAATTTACGAACAAAAAATTTCAAAAATCGTTGAAGTGGTTTTCTTAAAAATTAATTTTTTATATATAAAAATCCTTGAACATTTTTAAAAATAGAATTTGGTGTGCCAGCTTTTAGAATTAAATAATTTACAGTTTTAAACAAAATTTAAAAAATATTCATTGACACGTTTTCAAGATATTGAATTTTCCAAAAAAAAATTCAATATTTTTTTAAAAATCCAAAAATTATTTTTTCAAAAAAAATTATATGCAAAATTGTTAAAATTGTAAAGGACCACTTACATAAAAAATTTGTTTGAAATCGGTGTTTTTTTTTTAAAGCCCAACAAAAAAGCCCACGCCTCTTTCCCCCCAGATACCGCACGGGCTGGGGTTCATTTTCACCGAGTACGACAGCAATTACGATTGCAAGTCATATCGGCACTTATATTAATTATTTGATGTTAGATGATAATACAAAATACTTAGTTATGTTAATAACATAACACAGCAACTTGTCTTACAGCGAAACGAGTTGGTATCAACGGAAGTTAAAAGAGATAAGGTCTGCTTAATGCAAACAGTTGAAGAATTTAAAATTGAAACAAAAATAAAACTATTTAAAAAATAAGGATTATGAAAACAAATAAACAAAATTATGTTTAGTTTAAGTTGTTAAGTTTATAAACAAAATACAATATTTAGAATAAAACAAAAAATTAAACCGATCACGACAGTGGAGCACTGGTTCGAAATAACTTTTTAAGTCGTAATTTACACATGTTAAAATCAATTGGGGAAACATTTAAATTATAGAGTTTACTCATTCGGTTAAGAGGTTCATGCATGTCATAGTTAGTTCTATGAAAATCTACGTGAAAAAGTTCAAATTCTCGCAGGTGATGAGAACCCCCGCGGTAGTTCAAGCCTATACAGTCTAGCAAATCAGGAGCATCAATTTGACGAGTAATAAGTTGATGAATAAATATAAAATCATTATTAACCCGCCTCTGATATAAAGTTTGGACCTGCAGAAGCTGGATCCTATGTTCATATGGTGGCAGATTATATGGATCAGTCCATGGTAACCCTTTTAAAGCAAATCTAATAAACTTATGCTGTATTGCTTAAATACGGTGTTTATGAATAACGTAAAAAGGAGACCAAACTTGTGAGGCATACTCAAGATGGGGTCGTACATAGCAATTGTATAAGGAGAGGGTGACATACGGATCGTTAAATTCCTTAGCCCACCGTTTTATAAACCCAAGCATGGAACTTGCTTTTTTACAATATAGTTAATATGCTCTGTGAATTCTAGATTAGAACTAAAGTGAACACCAAGGTCTTTGATTAGAACTAAAGTGAACACCAATGTCTTTGAAGCTGAGAACACGAAAAAGTGAGTGCTGAAAATGGAATAATCAAAAGCACTTGGTACTCGTTTTCTAGAAAAAGGATTAGTTTGACACTTAACTGGGTTAAGAGAAAGACTATTTTTGTCACACCAAGCATTTAAATTGTCAATATCTGCCTGCAAGAGAATGCGATCACTGTTAGATTGTACTTTTTTTAAAATCTTCATATCATCAGCATATATAAGAATATCACTATAGTGTATACATGATTTAACATCATTTATAGCCAGAATGAGTAGAAGTGGGCCAAGATGACTTCCTTGAGGTACACCCGAGTGAGCATTGAATGAATATGTATATTGGTTGAATGACAGGTACCGTTATTTTTTGATCAAAAAAAAAAATTCAATTTCCCCTCTAGGGAATCCCATAAGAACCTTAAGTTTGAAGAAAATCTCTTCAGCCGTTTATGCTGCAGGTCGAGGTACATACAGACAGACGGACGGACAGACAGACAGAATTGCGAGACCCACTTTTTTCGCTTTCTCTATCATCGTTATGTTAGGGAAAATTATTATCTCGAATTTTTTTTTTTTATATCGCAAGTAAAAATATGGAGATAATAATTTTCCTTAACATTACGATGTTAGAGAACGCGACAAATAGTAGGTCTCGCAATTCTGTCTGTCAAAAAATAACGGTACCCACCATACATCCAATATACAAAAATTGATTTATTTTAAAAATGGCTCTAACGATTTTGAAAAAAAAAATTACGAGCTACTATAATTAGTACAATTAATATTTTGGTGGAAATTTTTTTTTTATAACGGTTTTTAACGGTACCTGCCATAAAACCGATTTTTTGGTTTTCAAATTCCTCGTTTACGGCTACGCTGATTTCACCCAAATTTTTTATTTAAGAGGACGTTTACAAAATGAACAATTCTGCATATACAATTTTTTGAAAAAATAATTTTTGGATTTTTAAAAAAATATTGAAATTTTTTTTTTGAAAATTCGATATCTTGAAAACGGTTCAATGAATATTTTTTTAATTTTGTATAAAATTGTATTTTATTTAATGCTAAAAGTTGGCATACCAAATTTAATTTTTAAAAATTTTCAAGAATTTTTATATATAAAAAATTAATTCATATTTATTAATAAAAATCAGATGGCATAGTTTTTTCTTTGCTCTATCTATTTTAGCTATTAAAAAAACAAATTTATAATAATTTATAGTAATAATTTATATTTTAAATTGTTTTTAAAACTTTTTTTAATGATATAATGTTATAAGATCACAACATTTGCACGTTGTCAATTTTAAGCTACGTTCAAGTTATTAGTTACGAGAGCAAGTTTGTGCTATCCAGTCGTGCCCATTTTTAATTTATTTTGTTGAATTCCAATAAATAAAACATTGAAGTAGCTAACCTAATGTTAAAAAAAAAATGGGCACGGCTGGATCGCACAAACTTGCTCTTGTAGCTAACAACTTGAACGTAGTTTAAAATTGACAATGTACATCAATATAGTTCTATAACATTATGATATCATTAAAAAAAGTTTTAAAATCAATTTAAAATCTAAATTATTACTATAATTTAATATATTTTTTTATTTTAATAGCTAAAACAGATAGAGCTCAAAAAAAAAGTATGCTATCTGACTTGTTTGATAAATATGAATTTATGAAGAAAAAATTTCAAAAATATATAAAAATTCTTGAACATTTTTAAAACTAAACTTTGGTATGCCAACTTTTACAATTAAATAAAATACAATTTTACACAAAATTAAAATAAATAGTCATTGACCCGTTTTCAAGATATTAAATTTTCAAAAAAAAAATTTCAATATTTTTTTAAAAATCCAATAATTATTTTTTCAAAAGTTTTATATGTTAAATTGTTAAAATTGAAAAGGACCTTTTACATACAAAAATTTGGGTGAAATCGGTGTAGCCGTTAAGGAGAAATTTAAAAACCAAAATATCGGTTCTATGACAGGTACCGTTAATAACCGTTACAAATTTTTTTTTTTTCTTACAAATTTTTAGTAATTATAGTAGCTCTTAATTTTTTTTTTTCAAAATCGTTAGAGCAGTTTTTGAAATAAATCAATTTTTGTATGTTGATTGTATGGGAGGTACCATTATTTTTTGAGCTAAAAAAAAATTCAATTTCCCCTCTAGGGAATCACCAAAGGACCTTAAGTCCAAAGTTTGAAGAAAATTGATTCAGCCGTTTAGGCTTCAGGTTGAGGTACAGAGAGGCAGACAGAATTGCGAGACCCACTTTTTTCGCGTTCTCTATCATCGTAATGTTAGGGAAAATTATTATCTCAAATTTTTTTTTTACACGAATCCTAATCTTGCCCTATACTACGTATGTATATCGCAAGTAAAAATAAAAAAAATCTAAATATTAAAAAAAAAAAATGAAGCAATGCTAAATCGTATGACTAAAAAACTTTAAACTCATTTTCTGAAGAATCGAGTTTTTTGAGTTATGCCGGTTTTCTTTTAGAACGACGATAACGATTTAACGATAGAACGACGGTATAATCTTGGCTTTAAGTTGAAACAAAACACACCTTTTGTTGAAAAACCAGCAAATTTTTGATTTTTAAAATGTTTTTTTCAAGTTTATCTCACCCAATCTGCATCCGAACCAAAAGTCGCCTCTGATACTTTTTATAGGACAAATTTCCTACATTTCTGTTTATTTAGATTTCATGTAAGTCGAAAAACTTTCAAGATATAGCACGACAAAGCTTATAATATTATATAATAAAGTGTCGATTGATTTTATTATACTACCCCTACTTGTTCCCCGTTAGATTAACAAATAGAGAAACGTTATTCCTCAAATTGTGTATAATTTGTTTCTTAAAAATTAAAAATTTTTCATCATATTCAAAATTTAAAATAGTATATTTAAAGTTGACGGGACATTTACACACCCTTTTGGTAAAAAACTTTTTGCCCCTGCCCAATTCATAGTAGAAATGAAATTAAGATTTTTAAAAAGGAAAAAAAGCCGATATAGTGTAGGAGCTATACCCCCTTCCCGTAGGCACTTGAATGTCACCTCAGTTTGAGGGTGTTTTTTTATGTTTTCGGGGGTGGGGAATCCGAATCCGGAGTTAGTTTTTGCAATATCCGGTGCGAAGTCATTGTTATTAACGAATTGTGATGCATTATTGTAATGCAATAAAAGTAAGTAATGTTAGGATAAAATGTTCCGCGTAAATATTATTCTTTATTTTGTTTTTTATTCATGTAAATCGGTTAATAATTGCCCAAGATATTGCCAATTGTTTCTTAGTAGGGAGGGCGCGCGCTCAATTGAACGAGCGCGAGACGGAAAACGTGTTTTTAAGGTTAACGAACAGAGTTATCCTGAAAATTGTCATAAAAAAAAATTGTTCTCAATATTCTGACAAACATTTTCGTTCGTATTTTCTCTCAATTGAATAATTAGATTCGGAGATATACACAGAAACGTAGACTAAGGATAAGATTTTTCACATTCACATGGTTGAAGAAGACCAATTTACTCGAATTTCCGCACGATAAAGCATAAAACAAGTATTTTTAATTTATACTCCTGATTTTAACTAATAAAAGCGTTTTTCAATATTTTATTTATAGCGTCTAGTTTTAAAGATATACATAAGGCATGACAGATTTATTCCACATTCCAATTTTTTTAATATAATAACAGCTTGGGCTTATACAGGGTGATTTACATAAAGTGTCACAAAAGGCTAGGTAGGCTGAACTTACAAGAAAAAAATCGTATGGAAGGGGGGTCTTTTTCCCCCGTATAGGCGGGAGGGGCAATTTTCAAAAATAATCACTTCAAACGGAAACAAAATATTAAAAAATAACGGTAATACTTACAGAGTAATGCTATAGCATTTTGAAAAGCCAAAAGTGTATTCTTTAATATTATTTTCAAATTAAGTTGTTTGAGTGAACAGATTTTGAAAAATTAATATTCAAACTCAAAATTAAAAAAAAAATTTAAAAAATTGAAAAAAAATTAAGTACTATTTTTGTTTTCAAAACTCAATGCTCTTATTAATTTTCAATCAAACTCCGAAAACGACATGGTTCTAGGACTTTGACTTTTCAAGATATGAACAAATAAATGAAACAAGTTTCCCATCAAACTAAGAAGAATCCGGCTAAATGATCATTTTAGCAACCAGTTGATTTATCATCAACCTCGTTTTTTCTTGTTTATACTAAGATTCTGGTTTCTTTATTTTTTAATATCTTGAAAAGTCAAAGTCCTAGAACCATGCGGTTTTCAGTATTTGGCTTAAAATTAATAAGAGCATTGAGTTTTGAAAACAAAAATAGAACTTAATTACGTAAAATTTTCAAAAACCGTTCACTCGAACAACTCAATTTGAAAATAATATTAAAGAACAGACTTTTGGCTTTTCAAAATGCTATAGCATGACTTTGTTAGTATAACCGTTATTTTTTAATATTTTTTTTCTGTTTTAAGTGATTTTTTTTTTAATTTTCCCTCCCGCCTAAACGGGGGGAAATAAACCCCCCTTCCATACGATTTTTGTCTTGTCTAAGTTCAGCCTACCTAGCCTTTTGTGACACTTTATGTAAATCACCCTGTATATCCGCAAGCCGTTATTATATTAAAAAATTGGAATGTGGAATAAATCTGTCATGCCTTAAAAAATTCCTAAGTCTACGTTTCTGTGTACATCTCCGAAGCTAATTATTCAATTTTCACGATAACTCTGACCGTTAACCTAAAAAACACGTTTTTCCGTCTCGCGCTCCCTCAATTGAGCGCGAGTTAACGTAGCGACTATACCGTTAATAAAAAAAAAAAAACAAATTACTTTTCTTGCAACAGCTCACTGCTGGGTTTATTCTTCAACTGACTAAACTTAGAGATAACATGAATTCTACATACATAAAATATGATTACTAAGCAATTAAATCGTGGGAAAGTAAATAATAACAAAATACAAAGAATGCAATAATATGAATGGGAAAACAAAATACAGGGAATGCAATAATATGATCTTAAAATAAAAATACAAATATATATTCTAATGACAATGCAATATAATGTTTTTACGGGAAGTTGTTAGTGTTAATGTCCAGGGCCAAGGCTGGTGTTAGCGTAAGGTGAGGTATGTAACTCCTCCCCCCCCCCCTCCCCTTAAGAAAGCTACGGTCGGAGAGGCTGTAAGAGGCATCTGTAGCTGGACCAAACAATACGTTGACTGCTGGAGTGTGCTGATTGATGTTGTGCGTTGTTGATGACGTAGAATCTCTGGTATTTTTGACTTTCATAAGATAAATTACGACTGCAATTCCATTAAGCGTGGGAATCGTCATGATTGTAGTATAGTCGAGAATGATCTTGTAGCTGGTGTTTTCTTCTAGGTTTCTTATTGATTTTTTATTTTCGAAGTGGAAGTCTTGCAATGCCTGGAGGCTGATTGTTTCGCTAGGCGAGATTGTGATTTGATTGAACGACGTAAGAAAAGTAGAACTCGGGTTTCAAAATAGACTTGGGTTTCGCTTTCATAGGATATTCCGTTCACCTGTACGCTGCAGTTTGTAAAGTGAATTACGAATGTATGTTCCGTTAAGGCGATTATCTTCGAGGCCTTTATTGTTATATCTGGGCTATTCACAAATAGTAAGTATCCTGGTTCCGGCTGGAGGATTTCGTGTTTTCGGTTTTCGATTGAAGTTATGCAGTTTGTTGGCTTGTTACGGAGTTAGTTTTCTACACAGTTGGATTCCATTTTGAACTCTGGTTTAGCGTCGATTTTGCAGTAGTACACCCTCTCTATTTGTTCGCACTTATTGTCGCAATATTGAACTCCATTTTTATTCAGAGTACAGAAGAGTTTGGTATGGATTAATTGGTTTCTTATATGGATAGGTATTAGATGAAGGAAGGAATGTGTTTCGTTTTTAAAGAATGGGATTTGTTTGTTGAAGATTATGTTTGAATGGTTGTAATAGGCTTGTAGATCCAATAACTCATACATATGTTCATTTGACTTTATTTCAATGGATTCATTTTTAAGCGACTCGTAGATAAAGTCTTATTCTTCTGTGTCCAATATATGTTTAGAAATTATATTTAATTTTGCGAGGATGATGGATTCTGCAATATTTGATAAATGATTGTCAAGGAGCTCTTTATTGAAGTTGATTTGATTTAAATACTGAATGTACCTAATAGAACTTTCTTCTAATCTTATTCTTTTGCCTAGGAGTCTTTCGGTTTTATTCAATTAATTCTCAATGATACCTATATTGTTGATAGTTTATATGATTTGTGATATTATTAAACCTTTCTATCATTTGATCGTTGAGCCTTATTTGATTATTCTCGTATTCGTCAATGCTGTTTTTAGGATTTCTATCTCTTTGTTTAAATTAATATCGTCGTCAGCATCCATATTTCCTGTAATGCTCTTTATCACTGTTCCTAGCCCATTTATTAACCATCTTTTTTTTTTCTAGAATTCGGAGTTAGTGATTTTAGCTTCTTTTGTAATTGCTCGTATTTCATTTTAATTACTTTTGCTAAATCATTGATACCGTCTATCTTGCAAACAATTTCGATGGAGCTGTACTATGTGAACCAGGTTCTTATATGAAGTAATTGTCTTTGCTGTTCCTAATTTAATTGCAAAAAGTCCATGGTTGTTCGTTAGATCATGTATTTCTATTTTTGTCTTGTCGTTATCGTTGCCGTTGTCAGCAGTATGTTGATTATTAACCTGAAAATTCCGTTTTCTTTTAATTTTTGATTTGTGTAATTTCTGATTGTTTGTCGTTAGTACTGTTACTCTTCTCTTATTTTTAATCTTATGTCTCCTGAATCAAGGTGTTATCTTATTTCGTCTATTCTCCTTTCTAAATAAAAGTGACCCTGTTTTAATGCTTAATGGCTTTTTCCTACTTTTGTTTAATTTATGTTAGTTTTCAGTCACCTGTTTTATCCTGATGGAAGGAAATAATTCTGCCTGAAATTCGTTAAGTCTGTCCAGATTGTCGTGAACGTTATTATATTTTATATTCTTGATCTTATATGTTCTACCATAAAATAGTTCGTAAGGAGTTAGTTTTGTTGCGGTATGGATAGAGTTGTTGTACGTAATTGTGGTTTCATGGAGTATGTCATCATGGTCTCTGTTTTTTGTGTTTTGTAAGAATAATTCTATATATTTTCCACTGGAGAATTGCTACTAGATAGTTGGAGTGAAGTTATGTGGTGGTTAACATGGTATTGACCGATGAAATCTTTGAAAACGGAGGAGGTGAATTCCGCACCTTGGTCTGAAACAATTTTGGTTGGAATGCCGTGGAGGCTCATAAAATGCAAAAGTGATTTTATTATTGTAAGGCTATTTCTAACCGGAACTGTATATGTCGCAGCAAATCTTGAAAATGTATCAATAATTGTAAGGAATTTTTGGTTATTAATGCAATAGATGTCAATGTGGATAATGTCTAATGGCTTACGGGGGTTTTCGGGGATTTGAAATTCAATTCTTTGAGGATTCCTATAGTACTTCAACTGCAATTGTTTATAACTTTTGTAATTTTATTTTTCATGAAAGGGAAGAAGTATTCACGTTAAAGGTGTAAAATTGTTTCATTTATGCCTCGGTGGTTATTGTTTCTATGATAGTCGCTAATGAGCTTGGCTTGATTGTCACTCTCTCATACTTCCATAAGTTTTTCCGTACAACAAATTAGTTTAAAGTTTTTGTTATTCGAAAAGAATTTGGAGTAGACACTTTGGATGGTTTTAAATGTATCTTGGTCTGTGTAAATAGCGCAATATTTATTTGTGGGTAAGAATTTTTTAAATATATCTATGATGATATTTTCTGAAAAATTCTGTTTTTCGATTGTGCGGCTTAATTTATTTTTAAATGGCATTTCTACTCGAGGTGGTTTATCTATTTTCGCCTTTCTAAGAATAAGCTGTATGTTAAATTCATTCAGAGGGCGTTCAGATCGTCTAGGTTCTCTAAAGCTGAGTGTATTGTTATTGATATTCAGTTCAATTTGTGTATCATAATTTTTAATTCATTTAGATTTTGAACTCCTTTTTTGTATACTATTTCGTAGTCAAATTCCTCTAACTTTAGACGCCACCTAACGAGTTTGGAATTTGGGTCTTTGAGGTTCATCAGCCATTGTAAGGGTTTGTGGTCGGTAACTATCTTAAATTTGTGCCCAAATAGGTAAGGGCGGAAATATTGTGTTGCCCAAACGATTGCCAGTAGTTCCTTTTCTATGGTGGAATATTTGCATTCCGAATCGGTTAGGGTTCGGCTGGCATAGCAGATGGGTTAATCGTTACCTATTGCTCCTTGCGAAAGCACCGCAATTATAGCGAAGTTACTTTCTTCTGTGGTGAGAACAAATAGACGGGAAAAATTCGGGTATTGGAGGATTGGGTCATTTATGAGAAGGTCCTTACACATTTCGAAAGCCGTGACATATTTTTTGTCTAAGGAGATTAACCTTCCTTTCTTTAGACATTCTGCCAAAGGTTTAGTGAGCTTAGCGAAATCTTTTATAAATTTTCTTTTTGGGTTTTCGGGATAGGGAAGTTTTTTACGGCTTTTATTTTATCTGGGTTGGGTTTTACTCCATCCCTAGAGATAATATGCCCAAGGAAGGCTGTTTCTTTATGAAGAAACTCTGTCTTGTCAAGTTAGATTTTGAAGTTAGAGTCTTAGGAATACCTTTTTTAAATTTTCTATATGTTCCTGTAATGAGGTCGAAAAGATTGCAATGTCGTCTAAATAGACTAAACATATTTTTTCTACGGGACCATTTAATACGTGATCAATTACGCGTCGGAAGGTTGATGGGGCTTTCTTCAGCCCAAATGGCATTCGAACAAATTTATAGTGGCCTCCTTCTATTGTTAATGCTGTTTAAGGTATATCTTTGGGGTTCATTTCAATTTGATGGAATCCTCTAGGTAAATCTAACGTTGAAAAGTACATGCATTGTGGAGAGTGGATATTTGTCACTTTTTTTCATTTAAATGACGGAAGTCAATGACAAGTCGCCATTTTTTAGTTGGTATATCTTTTCCTTTTGGAACTACCCAGACTGGAGAGCTCTTGTTTCAATTTTGAATTAATAGTGCTGGCTTCCATAGGTTCGAGAGGCTGCATTTTTGTTTATTTGAAAAATTACCTGAGCCGCTGTTATTTCTAAAGGGTTTTTAAAATGGGTATTTTGTTGCTTTTGACCCAGTAAGGGGTTTGCAAAACTATTGCTAGGGGATTGGTACTGACTTTGTTTTACTTGTGGGTTAAAGAGGTTGATATTATTTTGTGCTTGTTGCAGAGGTCTATTTTGTGGGTTAAGATTAAATGTGTTATAAGGTGTTGGGAAATTTGGTCTTGGGGAAAGGTTGAAGGATTGGTGATGTGCCTTGTTTACTTGAGGGGCTCTAGAGAAGGGTTGAGAGTTTGTATTAGGATATGAAAATTACTTTTGTTGTTTGCAAGTAAAAGGGTTGAAGTTTTTATATAAGATATATTATGTTCTTTTGTACAAAATGTAAAAGCTTCTGCAAGAGTTTTAGGTCTCATAGCTCTAACTGTGGACCCTAGTGGTTCTTTCAGTCCCGATAAGAAGCTATTAAGGCACATTTCATGGTATAAGTCTTTTTTTTACAGTAATCACGTTTGTATTAGTTTCGTGAATTCGTATGTGGATGGTCATTGCCGATTGGATTTCAATTATTTCACTATAGAAACTTTCAATGGTTTTATTGTTTTGTCTTAAGTTGTGTAAGTCTCTAATGAGGGAGGTTTCATTGCGTTTATCAGAATAGTGGTTTACTAAGTTGGTTTTTATAGAACCCCAGTCTAACGTTGTTTCATAGACATTGGGTGTTTTGCTGGGAATCTTTTGAGTTTGGTGCCACTGTATTTAAACTGTAGTCATTGGAACAGAGACTTTATAGCTTTTTCGGCATCTGCCTTGAGCAATTTTATTCTTGGTGGCGTTTTGAACTTAAAAACAGGCACAAAAGGTACAGTTGACTACAATTCCATTCCTCCAGCTAATGTTGAAGAATTAAGACGCTCTAATGATTTAACCTGCGACAGTAACTGCAACACTTTTATAGAATTTCTCGATGATATTGGTACATACATCCTAAATGGAAGAGGATTCAACGCCAAAACTGGTGAATATACGTTCGTAAGTAGCAGGGGATCATCGGTTCTCGACTACTGCTGCCCTTCTTATGCTGCATCACATATGGTAGAGGATTTTTTTGAACGTTACGAAACTTTCTCTGATCATATGCCACTGATTTGTTCTATAAAATCTTCTGAATCGAACTAGCATCAGAATGATTTGTGCGCCATTCCGCGAATAAAGTGGTCAGAAAATAGACACATTTCCTATCAAACAAATCTTGAGTTACTTGTACCGTCAAAACTAACAAACACTAATTGCATTGAAGATCATTGTAATGGTATCAAAAGCTGTATATATGAAGCAAACGGTGTACCTGCTATCCAAAAAATCAAGTTTGAGCCCAAGAAGCCTTGGGTTGATTTACCTTGTTACTCAGCTAGGAAAACTGCGTTTAAACATCTCAAACCATTTAGGAAACTCAATCTTGACACCTGTAGAAATAATTATAATGCTGCCAACAAAAGATACAGGAATTTATGTAAATTTAAAAAGGAAGGTTACTTTCAAAACTTAGCAAACAGTTTAAAGAATATTAATTCAGCCAGAGAGTAGTGGAATATTGCCAGAGAGATACGAGGGGTCAGTTACAACACGAAAACATTCTTATCAGCTACTGAATTCAGTATATATTTTCAAAAGTTGCTGTCGTTATCGCCAAATTATGTTGCTATGAGTTCCTGTTCACCTCAAGTACTAGCACCTCAGTTGGACCGCACAATAGAGCTTGAAGAGTTTTATTCTTCAATATCGTCGTCAAAAGATCATAAGGCCCCAGGTATGGATGGAATACCATTCGAATTTTATAAAAATGCAAGCCCGTCTCTAGTCACTGAAATTCATAAACTTTTCGTTGAAATATTTGAAACTGTAACCGTTCCAGGCTCATTTAAAAAATCAATTATATATCCCCTGTTTAAGAAAGGAGATGCAAATTTGGTGTCTAATTATAGAGGACTGTCTTTCCTTGACACGCTTTATAAGCTATTCACCACTGTTCTTCTAAGTAGACTAACGACATGGTTAGAAGAAAATAAAATAATAAATGAATTACAGGCTGCTTATAGATCTAACTATTCTACTGTTGATCAAGTTTATAACCTTTCTTGCCTAGTACAACTTCAACTTAATCAAAAAAAAAAAACTATATGCGTTTTTATCGATCTTAAAGCTGCTTTTGATAATATTAACAGAAATGCATTATTTTACAAACTTTCTGCTTCGGGAATCTCTACGAAAATGATTACTATTATCAAAGCACTTTACATGTATACGTCCGCTGCTGTTTGGGATGGTCAAGGCTTGTCGGATTTCTTCTGTACCGAAAAAGGAGTCAAACAAGGATGTGTCTTGAGTGCACTACCTGGGGCCTTATGATCTTTTGCACTGCTTTTCGTTCTGTATTTAAACGATCTGCACGTTAATCTACCCTTTGGATTAACTATCAATGGTCTCGGAATTAATGGTCTTTTATATGCCGACGACATTGTCTTGCTTTCCGATAATCCTTCCAAGCTACAAGAACTTATTGACAGCTTTAAAATACACTGTAACAATTGGAATCTTGAAGTAAATCTTGTCAAATCTGAAATAGTCATCTTTCGAAACGGAGGACGTAGAGCTGCTTGTGAGAAATGGTTTTTCAACGGCACGGAGATTATAGTATCAAACCAGTATAAGTATCTGGGAGTTGTTTTCAAATACAATATGTCCTGGAACGAACATTTAAATAATAGACTTGCATCATCAAAAAATTCTATAAAGCTTAGAAACAAATCGGTTCAACACTCAACAAAATTTAAAATTCACGATGCTGCTACGAGATCTATAAAGTTGTACTGTGTGGGGTATAGAGAACACACACAAGTTGAAAAGTTGCAACGATTTTTTATTAAAAGATGTTTTCTTCTACCAGAAACAACACCCAACTATGCCTTACATATTGAAACTGGACTTCCGAAAGCATTTTTAACGACCCTAGACTTGCATTTTTCTTTTATACGGAAAACACTGAATCTTCCAAACAGTAGGCTACCCAGAATCTTGTCAGAAGCTATAATTAGTAAGAAGATATTCTGGGCTAAGGAATGGCTTGATCTTTTTCATGTCACATCAATGGATTTTTCTTTCACCACAAATTTAAACAATCGGCACGGGTTACAAAAAATTCTCTTATCTCAGCTGAAGGAAAAACATTGGAATGGTTTTATAAGCAACGCCAATCAGTCTCAATTCCACAATGATTACTGCAATCTGCTTTATTCTGAAGTGCCAAACTACTTTGATGACTCAAACACTCGAGATATGATTTCCCTCATCCTAAAAACTCGCTGTGGCTTATGCACACTTTGCAATTTAGACGGCTCTAAGAATACTTATCACTTCGTTGGAATTTGCCCAATCTTCAAAATGTATAGAAAGATATTTCTTGGAAATGATGTACTTTTACACGCAGAATTTTTAAACGTTTTAAACGGCAGCTGCTACTTTAATCTTTATAAGTTTTTAAAAGCGTCACTTAAATGTCGCTATCTTATTTTAAATGAATTTTCATAATAATTTTTGTTTAAATCACTAAGCTAAATTGTTTATCGTCAAATTTAAAACCTGACATGCAACTTTATGTTATTGTCATATTTAATTTTATACCAGCATATAAAATGTTTTTGTTAAACCTTTTTAATGAAATAAAATTATATATCTATCTATCTATCTAGACATTGAGTACTTCGTTGGCAGGGCCAACTACTTTGTTCCGGATTGCTCTTATTATTTTTCGTCCTAAATTGGTTCCTTCAATTGCTCCGAGGAGTGAAAGTATTTCTTCGACATTGTTCATAAATTCAAACAAGAGTCTAGGATTACGGTCAAAGGTTGGGATATCTTTGACTCTATGAGGGATTTTGAGTGAGTTTAAAAAGTTTAATGTGGCTGCAGCAGCGGCTGCCGCTGCTTCAGCATTATTTTGATTTTCTCCAGGCATTGGATTAATTATTCCAATCTCTCTTTTATTATTAAAATCTGTTATATTTAATTCTTCAGCAATAAAATTTTTCCTTTCAAAATTAGGTATTTCAATGTGATCAGCAATACAAATTCCCCGTAATCAAAATGAAATACAGACTTTGCAAAACGTTGTAAGTACTTATTAAGGAATTGTATAAAAAAGATCAAGACTAAATTATATTACAATGAGTGGACTGTAGATGTTTACTCGATGGTGGTTGTTTGCAAAAGAGAAAGAATTTTAAATATGCACCATCGTCGATGCTTAAACTTGCACACAAAATATCATCTCGATGCACAAAGGCATACGGGACTAGGGATTAAAAGATTAGCAAAAGTTGAAAACTAATAACCAACAAAAACAAAAAATTAAGTTACTAATACATAGGGTATTATTTGATTAAATTTAAGAATGAAAATTGGTTAAGTTTTAAGAACTAATTAATTACACAATTTATGATGAAAATAAATAATAATACAAATATGCCCCCCCTGAAGGAATTTCAGGAACATAATAGGATAGCCAGCTTTGTTATTGGGCGCTTAAAAATGTTTTTGGTGGTGCGAACTGATACGACTCGCACAAGCTCACCGTCTCCGGGATGAAGTTCTTCAAATCGTCCTAGCGCCCATCTGGATGGTGGCATATTCGTCTCCTTTATGACAACCATGTCACCAACCTTAAAATTTCTGGTCTTCTTTTGCCATTTGGGACGTTGTTGAAGCGAAGTTAGATAATCGGAGTGCCATCGACGCCAAAACCCTTGCAACATGTTTCGAAGGAGTTCCCATCTTACGAGTCTATTAAGTGGGACATCTACACAGCTGGGCTCTGGTATCGCCGTATATGGTCTACCTATAAGGAAATGAGACGGTGTTAGAGGGTTCAAATCTGTATCAGATATGGAACAAAGAGGGCTAGAATTTAAAATTGCTTCAATTTGGGAAAGCAAAGTGGACATCTCCTCAAAAGTTAAAATATTGTTCCCTATCACTCGCCGGAGGTGCTGTTTGACACTTTTGACCCCCGCTTCCCAAAGACCCCCGAAATCCAAAACTCCTGACGTACCAATGAAAAAAGTTCCGATACACCAGCATGAAGGAATTTATGATGAGCATCTTCTAGAATCAAAAGAGAGACCGAAAGTCCTTTCGGCAAAATTATAGGATGTTTAAGACTGAAAGAAACACCAACAGCATTGGAAATTCTTCCCCTAACACGAAGTCGTCCAACATCGTCCACAAACGGAGACAAAGATGACAGTTTAGAACGACTAGGGACATCATTTTTGGATTTCAACGATTTTATTTCCTTATTAACTTGCGAGGCTTGACTCCTCTCGATGCGCAATCAGCTGGATTTTCATCAGAGCGAATATAGTTCCATTTGGATCGAGGAAGAACATCAAGAATTTCAGCTGTACGATTGGAAATAAAGGTGTTCCATCGACGAGGAGGTGAGGAAATCACCAAAGACAAAGGTTTGACTTAGCAGAAGAGCCCCACAAAGTTCAAGACGTGGAATTGTTAACTGATTCACAGGCGCGACGCGGGTTTTTGCAGCAACAAGTTGAACCTCAATCTCTCCATTTTCCGACAAACTCCTAATATAGAAAACCGCTGAATACGCCTTCTCGGATGCATCTGAAAATCATATCAGATTAAAATGCTTTGAATTCAATGTAATCTTCTCAAAATGTCAACTTTTTCGAAGTAGAGCAAATCCTTTCGGTAAGAAATCCATTTGTCAGCTATTTCACTTGGCAGTGGATCATCCCATCCGATCTTCGTTTCATGCATGCACCCATAACTCCTGGAACAACATTTTAAACAAAATGGTGGCAGGAGCCAGGAAGCCCAAAGGGTAAAAGATTTTAGAAATCTCTGATAGCAACATTCGCTTAGTGGGCGACAACGGAGAATTTTTCTCTAAAGAAATTTTGAAAGTGAAAATGTCACGATGAGGATTCCAAACTAGTCCGGGAACTTTTGTACAATTGTCAGCGCTATTCAAGTCAAGAGATACTGTTGGTTCACAATCCAACCCCTGCAAAACTGGCCAACAATTTGAACTCCATTTACTCAACTGCAACCCACCACAGGATAACAACTCGATCAACTCTGCTTTCAATTCCAAAATACCAGATACGGAATCCGAGGCTGTCATGATATCATCAACATAAAAATCATGCAATATGGAATGTGAGGCAATAGGAAACTGATCCGCGTTATCTAAGGCAAGTTGTTTCAGAACTCGCATTGACAGAAATGGAGCAGGTGAAGTACCGTAGGTGACTGTACACAGCCGATAGTGTCCAATAGGTTCATCAGGATTTTCTCGCCACACAATTCGTTGAAAATCACGATGTTTCATTTCAACCCAAATTTCCCGAAACATCTTGACAATGTCAGCACAAAAAACAAATTTATGGACTCGAAACCGCAAACAAACATTTATCAAATTATGCTGGAGTGGCGTTCCTATATATAGCATCTCATTCAAACTTGTACCCCCTCCATCCTTATGAGACCCGTCAAAAACCACCCGAATTTTTATTGTAACAACCGCGTGATGAAGTGATGAAGGCAACTCCACAATATACTTGTTATCAGGCGCACGAGAGAAGGTTTTACAAAAATGAGCGCCTGCAAAATCACCAGAATCCAATGAGTACCTATTGTGTGGAAGTTCTTCAATTTCCCAAAACGATTTAAAAAGAACATCGACATCCTACACAATCCCTACGGAAAAAGAAACAATTTCCTTGATCGGAGATTTTCCGGTTATAACCCATCCAAAAATGGTATTGTGGGCATCAACCAAAATACTCCAGGCCTTGTCCGATCCTAGCAAAATATCAATAGGACCTGGGACGTTGAAACCTGGGTCGGCCAATCTCAAATCATTCAACAGTAAGGATTTGTCAAAATCAAGAGGCAAAAGAGGAGTTTTCGAAGTTATTTGATTCAAAATGAAGGCTTCGACATCAATTACATTTGAATCAAAACAAGAACTTATATTTAGGGTTACGGCACCCTGTGTAACACCAGCTTCGAGCGAACAGATTCCAGAAATAGGAACACGAGCGTGACGACGACTAAGATGTAACCTTTTTACCAAACCTTCAGTTACAAAGGAAGCTTGGGTCCCCGTATCAAGCAAAACGCGACAAAGGTGATTTTTACCAAATTTATCTGGAACCTGAACAACAACTGTAGGCAAAATACCGGAAGGACGGATTTCGTTCTGAATGTGATTGCTAACAATTGAGAACGAGGCAGCTTGGGATGTAGCAGTATTGGTTTGTTCTACTTTTTCATTAACCGGCGACGGGGAATCCAAATGCACAAGAACATGATGACGAACACGACAATGAGGGCAACGAGTTTTTGAACGACATCTAGACGAGGAATGATTGCCTCCCAAACAATTATAGCACAGTTTTTGATCCCTTGCATAGCTTCTACGAGAGGTAATGGGCATGGCAAGAAATTGGGAACACTGTGGCAGATTATGATTTTGTTTGCACATAGGACATACAGAATTTGAGACGGCAAGGCTTTTAATATTAGTCGAAGAACTACTCGAACGCGTTGATAGTTTATTTCCACGGTTTTTTGATTCAATGGATTTGGTGCATGCTTCTAAAGCATCGCATCTTTTTTCCAAGAATTTAATTAGTTCCTGTACGGTCGCTTTTTCCGAATTGTCATTATAAAGAGCCCAAGCTTTACGCGTTTCTAAGTCAGTTTTACTAAGCATTAGATAAATCAGCCAAGGATCTCTGTTTTCAGATTTCAAAGCCTTCAAACCACGAATAACTTCATCTGATTTATCCGCTAACCGACGTAAATGTCCACTGTCCGCAACTGCCACCGATGGCATTTTCAAAAAACTTTCTATATGTGCGTTTATAATGTTTAACAACTTATTAAAACGACGCTCTAGTTTATCCCACGCTTGCTCATAATTGCAATCCGCTATTTCGATACCGTTTAGAAAATTTGCGGCTTCATCAATTAAAAACGATTTAAAATAACGCATTTTTTGAGCACCCGGAAGTTTTTTCTTGCAACCGCTGCTTCCTAAGAACATGTCCCGAAACTCAGGCCATTCAAGGTAATCGCCACCGAAAGGAGTTATTTTAAACTTTGGCAACTCAATTTCGTTCGATGGTTTCGCAGCTGAAATGGTAAACGGATTGCTTAAAAGAATCTCTAACAAGGCGGCTTGTTGCTTGGAATAATCAACCGAAGGATCACCGTTACTTTGACCACGCTGTGGAAGAGGTGGAGGAATTGAAAGAGTATTTCTTCGAATTGCTTTAACAAATGCACTTTTCGCATCGATATATTTTTCTTCTTCTCGGAATATTTATAAAACTCACTATGGTTAACGCAAAAATCCCTCCACGTTTCCTCTAACCGTTCTAACTGCGTTTCTAAATTGTCTATATCTTCATCGGCTACTTCTAAGATATATGAATGCGCACGCGTTATCGAACCCTTTAAATGACCACGTGCCTGCCTTACTTACTTAGGTCCTCGGACCTATTACGTCCGTGATGTTTCCCTTACGGGACATAGGGCCTCCACTACACCTACGCGCCATGGTGTACGATTTCTTGAAATATATTTCAGCTCTCTCCAACTTTTCCCCAGTCGTGCCGATTCCTGTTCGACCGTTCTTCACCATGTACTTCTAGGCCGGCCCACTTGTCTTCCCTCCTGTGTGAGCGGGTTCCACTGCATTGCTTGAGATGCAATGCACCGATCGACTTTTCGAAGCGTATGGCCAATCCACTGCCACTTTCTTCTTCGTATAATGGAGTCTATGGGCTCCTGACCCGTTCTCGAATGAAGTTCGGTATTGGAGATACGGTTGGGCCAGAAAATCCTGAAGATGTTTCGTAGACATCTATTTACGAATGTTTGCAGCTTTCTAGTGACAGTGTCAGTGACTTTCCAAGTGCTGCAGCTGTAAACCAGAACGGATTCAACATTGGAGCGGAACAGTCGTAGCTTGGTTTTTAAGCTAAAAGAGTTGTTTCTCCATATTTTGGAGAGACAATACTCCCAAGATATTGGAATTCCTCTAACATCTCTACCGGTTGTCCAGAAATATTTACTTGGATTGATGAGGAAGTTCCAAGGCTGATCCTTTTAGTTTTTGCCGAGTTGATCTTAAGCCCTACGATTTCTGCTTCTCTCTGCACCCTTGTTGTCATTTGATGGAGATCCATGATCCTATGAGAGAGTAAGCATACGTCGTCCGCGTAGTCCAGATGTTTGAGGTGAGATTGCAGAGTCCACTGAATTCCTTCATTTCCATTTGACAAAGCTGCGTGCAGTACGTCACTTATCACCAACAGAAACAGTATTGGTGACAGTATACAGCCTTGCCTAACTCCACTTTGGATTTTAAACTCCTGTGACAGCTTTCCTTTGTGCAAAACGTGACACTTGAATCCATGATATGTAGCCTTGATAATAGCAATCAATTTATCTGGGATGCCCCTCCTGCGCAAAGCAAGCCAAATAAATTCTCTATTGACACTGTCGAGCGCCTTTTCAAAATCGATGAACAGCAGGTGAAGTGGTGATCGGTATTCAACACACTGTTCGATGATGATCCGCAAGGTGTTGATGTGATCCACACAGGAAGATCCAGTGCGGAAACCTGCTTGTTCGGCGTCGAGTGTGTCTTCGAGGTGGTCTTTAATTCGGTCCAATACTATCCTTGCTATTACCTTGGCTACTGCAGGCAGAACGCATATTCCTTTCCAGTTTTCGCACTGTGTGAGATCTCCTTTCTTTGGGAGCTTGACAATCAATCCTTTTTTCCACTCTTCAGGAAAGCTCTCTGTTTCCCAAGCTCTCTTAATAAGTGGGTGCAGTAGCTCGCTCGATGTCGTTGGGGCTGCTCCTAAGAGCTCTGCAGGAATACCGTCAAGTCCAACCGCTTTGTTGTTCTTCAGTGCTTTGATGGCGGTGATAATTTCTTCTTTACTGGGGGGTACGGTGCGTAATCGGGAAATTGTTACTTCGGGTAGCTCAGTGGGAATAGGGTTCACTTCACTGGTGAAAACGCGGTTTAAAACCGCAGAAAAGTGTTCCCTCCACCTTATGAGCTGGTCCTCATCCGAAATTAGCAGGGATCCGTTTGTATCTTTAACCAGGTGCTGTTTAGAGCTCTGGACACCAGTGAGCTCTTTGGTAATTCTGTAGACGGTCCTACTGTCACACCTACTAGCGGCTTCTTCTGCTTCTGTAGCCAATGCGTTGATGTAGTTACGCTTATCACGTCGCACACTACGGTGAACTTCCCTCATCTTCAGGCGGTACGTAGACTCAAGCTCGTTTTTCCCTGCTGCTGGGGTAGCTGCGATGCGAGCTTTAAGGTGTTCCCTTTATTCGATCCTTGCCCAAGTTTCGTCGGAAAGCCAAGCACTATTTCTCCCTTGCGCCCGGCCGACTATACTTTCAGCACCGGATATGAACACATTTTTCACAGCACACCAATGATTTTCGATGGATGTGGTTTCCGTGCTGCTGATTGTGTTCAATCCTCGTGAAAGGTGGTCCCCTAGTTGTTGGCGCACTGCGGGATCCTTTAGTCAATCTGTATTAAACTTGGGCATTCGAGTGCTTCCTTGGGATCTCCGAACTGCAGCTGTACGCAATCTTACGGTAGCAACCATCAGATGGTGGTCCCGGGCCATTCCCATGTCAGCACCTCTTCTGTTACGGACGTCCTGGAGACTGCTTCTAAAACGCCGGCTGATCGCGAAGTGGTCAATTTGGTTGGAAGTTGCTTGTCTGTCAGTCGACACCCAACTGAGTTTGTGGCACGTCTTATGCTCGAACATGGTCCCTCCAATAACAAGGCCGTTGGCGTTGCAGAAATCGACAAATCGTTCGCCATTGTCGTTTCGGTACCTGCCTTAGGATATTCATAAATGTTGCAAGTGCTGTTTTAATTCAAAGTCTAAGCCGAACGCGAACACGGGAGAGCAACAATACTATAAAAAACACTTCCCCAAAGTATGCACTTTCAACCACGAATGTCTTTCAGAAAAAAAGCAGGAAACTATCCCGAACAGCACTCCAAAAAGCCTTACAAGCAGCAACACCAGCAAAAGATTTTAATACAAAATTGATACAATTTTACCTTTAGGTATATACCAATACCCAAAATATCTGCAGTTCCAAATGTCCAAGATACTCAGCATCCAATAACCACCAAAAGGCAATTTAAATTTATTTTAATTTTCAAAAAGATCCGGCTTTTCGATGGACCAACTCTGATCAGCAATACAAATTCCCCGTAATCAAAATGAAATACAGACTTGCAAGACGTTATAAGTATTTATTAAGGAATTGTATAAAAAAGATCAAGACTAAATTATATTACAATGAGTGGACTGTAGATGTTTACTCGATGGTGGTTGTTTGCAAAAGAGAAAGAATTTTAAATATGCTCCATAGTCGATGCTTAAACTTGCACACAAAATATCATCTTGATGCACAAAGGCATACGGGACTAGGGATTAAAAGATAAGCAAAAGTTGAAAACTAATAACCAACAAAAAAAAAATTAAGTTACTAATACATAGGGTATTATTTGACTATGTTTGGCAATTTTACAAAATATTAAATTTGAGAATGAAAATTTGTTAAGTTTTAAGAACTAATTAATTAAACAATTTATGATGAAAATAAATAATAATACAACAATGCATTCCTGAACACAATGTTTAAATTAAAATCCGTTATGTATGGCTCTTCAATATTTAAATTTACCTGTTCAATATATGTTTCTATGTCAGAATTATTCGAACTACCAGCAATATTCTTTTGCGTTTGTAAAGGATAAGGATTATTTTTTGTTTTAGGAACTCCGAACATTAATAGAAATAATATATTTCCACTAACGTGGCACAAAACAGCATGGTGTCCAGTGTTGCTTTAGACTTCAGAGCTTTCCTTTTGATATTTCCGATGTGCTTTCGAAAGTTTCTTCAAACTTGATGATAGTTGTTTATAACTTTTTTTTTTTATTTAAGTCACTAATAATTTCTTATTTATTATTTTTGATAAAGGGATAAATATTTTTCGATGTTCTCTCGAAGGAGTTTTCTAATGATTATATTTTATTATTTTATGAATTTGACCAATTTTTTTGTGTAACTTTTCCACTGTGATTAAAAAATGCGAATAAAAACAATCTTATTCCATTATTTTGGAAAATAATGGAATAAGATTGTTTTTATTCGCATTTTTTAGAAATAGACCAAAAGAGCCTAAATAATCACAGTGGAAAAGATTATATTCCATTAAAGTCACTTAATTTCGTATTTATATCGTTGATAAAGGGATAAATATTTTCGATGTTCTCTCGAGGGGGATTTTCAATGATTGTATTTTATTAATGTCACTTAATTTCTTATTTATATCGTTGATAAATATTTCCGATATTTTCTTGAAGGGGTTTTTTTTTTTTGATGATTATATTTTTATTGAAGTCACTTCAAAAAAAAAAAAAAAAGAAGAGGATAAATATTTTTTCTATTTTCGATGTTCTTTCGAAGGGTTGCTATTAATGTTCCACCGGTGATAATTGATGTCACTTGAACCGATTTTCTCTCGATATTGACGATAGTTATTAATGTCACAACATTAAATGTTTCTTTTTTTATTTACTTTTTCAGTGTTCAGTATCGGAAAACCGCCGACATAATTATTATTGAAACGAAATAAAAGAATTTCCGTCACCGGGCTACTCGACTGCGCCAGTTAAGGTAGCGACTCTACCGTTAATAAAAAACAAATTACTTTTCTGCAACAGCTCACTGCTGGGTTTATTCTTAGACTGACTAAACTTATGGATTACATGAATTCTAAATACATAAAATATGATTACTAAACAATTAAATCGTGGGAAAGCAAATAACAACAACATACAAAGAATGCAATAATATGAATGAGTTAACAAAATACAAAGAATGTAATAGTATGATCTTAAAATAAAAATACAAATATATATTCTAATGACAATGCAATATAATGTTTCTACGAGAAGTTGTTGGTGTTAATGACCGCGGCCAAGGCTGTTGTTAGGTGAGGTATGTAACTCGCGAGTTATGTATGTAGTTTATATGTTTTCTTTTCCGTCTGTCCGTTTTAAATAAAAACACTTTTCATTTAAATTATATAAAAAATAATTCAGTTTTAATTAAATGAATTTAATAATTAAACCATAAAAATAATAATAAGCAAAATTAATTGATTGACTTGACTTCAACTGACTTTACGCTTTTAACTTTACGACTTAGCTTCTTGGCGATTACTTTTCGATTGATTATGCTACTTTACTTTCTTCTTTACATATGTTTTACAACAGTATAATTCAAAAGCTTTTAACAACTGTAAATTATTTTATGATTGCCTTTTGAAGCATATACTTCTTGACTTTTCTTTACAATGTTATACAAATATACTATTCCACACGGTCATCCTGGATTTCGTCTGTCTCAGACGATTCGTCTGAGAATCTTACGACGTAAGATTTGGACCTTCGTGATTTCCAACCTTTTTAACCTCGTATCGATCGTTTCGTTTCACTTTGGTTACTTCATATTGACCAAGATACTTTGGATATAGTTTCAATCCTGTACCGAATTGGGTGCGTAAGATAGCCACCATGTCTCCGAGTTTATATGTTACTGCATCTTTTCTCTTCTTGTCATAACCTTTTTTAGACTCTTCTTGTACCTTGCTGATTTGACTTTTAGCCAGCTCTCGGATTTCTTTTCTTCCTTCTTCAAACTGCGTAAATATTTCTTCTTCGAACAGACTTTTAAGTTCTAAGTCTTCTGGTAAAAACATAGAAACACCAAACAGTTACTTAAATGGCGTTCTCTGAGTGCTTCTGGATATGGTAGAGTTGATGGCACCCTGAACACGACTTACAAACTTGTACCACTTTATCGGGTCCTCTAAGCTTAGCTTCGCAAATACTTCAATAATGATTTTGTTTAGACGCTCGACCTGGCCATTTCCTCTAGGTACTCCAGTTGTGACCATATGATGAGTAATATTCTTCTTTTCACAGTAGTTCTTGAAGTCATTCGAAGAGAAGGCTGCCCACTTATCTGTGATAACTCACCGTGGAAAGCGAAACGTTTCACTCTGCAGCCCCATCTTTTTAATAACATCTTCTGTATTACATCCTTTTACCGGATAGATCCAGGTGAATTTTGAAAAAGCATCAACAATGACTAGCAGATACTTATATGACTTAGCTGTAGATGGTAATGGTCCAAGGTGATCCAAATGGTATGTGTGTAATGGTTCATCCGGTTTTTCAATTGGGTTGAGCAGACCTTCCAATTTCCCTTGCTTCTTTGAAACCAGAATGCACGCAATGCAATTCTTAACAACACCTTCAAAATGCTTTCTTAGATTAAGAACAAAGTAGTCTCGACGAATAATGGCTTCAACTTTCTGCACACCAATATGTGCCTTTTCATGAACGCTTGTTATAATTTGCTTTCGTAGGCTTTTTGGAATTACTAACAAACGAAGACCATCTGCAAATTTATAAAGCACCTCGTTGCGTACTTCAAAATCTTGGTATGGCTGACTCTCCAAAAAATTTATAGTGACCGGACAAAAGTCGTCCACTGCTTGTGCTTTTCGTACCGCCTGAAACATTCCATCCTCAACACTCAATACAGCCGGAAATCTACTTAACGCGTCGACATGCCGCATAGCACTTCTTGATCGATGATGAACCTGGCACTGAAACTCCTCAATCTGCATTGCCCAGTTAGCTACCTTACTATTGAGTCTTTTTCTCCATTGTGAGTTTAAAATCCAGCCCTAGCAAGTAAACTCTTAACCTCTTTAAAGCTTTAATAATAGCCAACACTTCTAAATCGTAACTATGATAACCTCTTTGCGTTTAATTGGTTTTATAACTAAGAAAGAAAACTGGGTGAAAATGACCATCATCATGCTTCTATAATAAAACGGCCCTAAATCCTTCCTTGCTCGCATCCGTATGCAACTGAGTAGGTAGCAACGGATTGAAGCCTTAAAATCGGTTCTTTACGTAGTCGCTCCTTTAGCTGCTTCAAAGCTATTTCTTGGCTTTCACCCCACATGAATTTCTCACCTTTCTTGGTTAGGTCTGACAGTGGCTTTGCAATGATGGAGTATCCCTCTACAAACTTCCGGAAAAATCCTGTCAACCCTAAAAAGCTCATAACGTGTTGCACGGCTTTTGGTTTTGGGAAGTTTTTCACAGCAATCACTTTTTCTTCTGAAGGTTTTATCGCTCCATTTTCCACAATGTTTCCTAAAAACACCACATTCTTTTGTAAAAATTTGCAGTTCTTCCATTTGATCATAAGACCGTTTTCTTTACAAATTTTTAAGACCTTCACAAACTTTTTCTATGCACTCCTTGACGCCCTTTCCCGAAATTATTATGTCAACAACATAGACTCGTAATAACCCTTCACGTATGGCTTCTCTGAAGATCGAGTCGATAAGCCTTTGAAAAGCAGCAGGTGAGTTGCAAAACCCAAATGGTGCCTTCAAAAATTCCCACTGACCATCTTGAGTAACGAACGCTGTGAATTTAGTCGAAGACTCCTCTATATCAACATGAAAACACCCATTTCTGAGATCCAGGGTAATGAAAATATTTGCAACGAAGAGACCACCCAAAATGTCCTCAACGTTTGATAAGGGAAATCGATCTCGTATAGCTTTTGAGTTAAGTTTCCTGAAGTCAACGCATAATCTATAGCTTCCATCTTTTTTGTGTGCTAAAACAACAGGACTTGCATAACAAGAGCTACTTTTTCTAACGATCCCTTCTTTCAACCATGTTTCAATTTGCTGGTTCACAAAATCTCTTTCTTTTGGCGCTAGCCGACTCGGTTTTTCATAAACAGGTATGTCATCCGCTAAAACAATACGCAACTTTACACTCGATTCGATTGGTTTCATTGGGCTATACGCATCTATAATTTCGGTAAGCATTGTTCTATCTTAATAATTTTTCACATCCTTTAAGTTTTCGTTAATCTCATCTTTCCCTGAACGACGTACCAAATTTACACGTGCAAGAAATAGCTTCTCGTTATCAGGCTCTTATTTATAAGTTATAATTCTTCCCTTGTAGCGGATCCAGGGGGGTGGCTATAGGGGCTAAAGCCCCCCCCCCCCACAGCCGAATCATAAAATAATTTGAAATATAGAAAGCAATACATTACAACGTGTAGAATCTTATATTCCGTCTAAAATATTGTTAAGATATGAAATTTGATGGACAAAATACCGTGGTTGGGGTTGAACTATTTGCATACATGTTATGTAATTTTTTTTCTAAGCCCTAAGATTGGGGCTAAAGCCTGAAGCGAATTGGAGAAAAACTAAGTTGGGCTCTATGAATATAGATATTTTTAAAAATAAAAATTAAACCCAGAAAATTGGGACGAAAAAAACAGCTTTGGCGCAATAAGTTCTGAGAATATAGCCAGGGTTAAGCAACTTACTTCCTACAAACTAACCTTATTCCAGAGAGTTTTGGGGGCTCAAGTCTAGGGTCAAAGTCCGAAGTTGGGGCTAGGGCTTAAGAGATAAGTAAAAAGAGATAAAAATGGTCGGGGTTTTACATTAACTTGTCAAATGCCCCAACTGTATATACTAAAAACAAAGCAAACCATTGGAGAACAACGGGATGTCAAGTTTCGTGTATGTTTAATACGACAGGAATTGTTTCTTACGGCCTTGGCTGGGCTTAGAAATGTTCGGGTCTACGTTTCAAAATTTGAAAGGTCCAAGGCAATTGTACATACAAAACATAGAAATTCTCTAGTCAAGGAGCCAAATTCCAAAAGCGTGAGTTTTCTCTGTGCGCGCTCAGAAAATCATGCAAAAGCAAATGAATATTTGCAATCCCTCTAGACTCTAGAGTGACGTGCAAATTTGTCGACATATTTTATTAAGCATGAATACCTATAAAGCGTATGCAGCGTATACACGAAAACTCATTCACTCTGGCAGAATTGGGCCGCGGCTTATTTCTTAGAGCAGCTTTGTCTTATGTCGTAAAATGTCAGTTTGAACAAAAAAGTTTCTCTTTGATCTAGATAATTCAGGAAAATGAGATATTAGAGGACTAATACCGTGTCAAAGCACATATATATGAGCTTTTGCCAGTACGAACACTTAAATATAATTTTTCTGAACTAGCCAATTAAAAACAGTTTTCAAATCTTGTCAAAAATGGGAAGTTCAAAACATACCCACAGCTAATTTAAAAATATAACTACATAATGTAGGTACCTAATCAATTTTTAAATAATATATATATGGCTAAAAATTATTGTGCTACAGCAATTATGAATAATTGTTATAGTACTTTGTATTGAAAACTTTTTGAAGCGCAACAGGAGCGGATATAAAGGCACACAAAAAACGGATATCATTAAAGGAAAAGGAAAAAAAATACTTGAGCCTTAAAGGTTAGACCGCACTCGCCGGAACTGCACTGCATCGGAACTACACTTCACACGAATTCGTACGAAGTTCAGTTGCCGCTTAGTGCGATATAGCTCCTTAAATTTCATAAAAAATAATGTTTTGCCGCGTTGTCGTGAAGTTTAGTTCGACTGAAGTTGAGTACGGACTTGCATTAAACCTAAACTGGTCTCTATTATTTGTTATAAATTATAAAATTTATCTTGGGACAAGCAAATTTTATTACTTAAGGATCTCCAAACTGCAAGCCCCCCCCCCCCCCCCCCCCCACAGCCAAATCCTAGATCCGCTACTGATCGTCGTTGTCATCAACCTTGACGCAAGGAATATACGTAGTTTTTTTTTTTTTTGCGGGAAAGAATAATGCGTGGAGGCGTATACATTCTTATATTATAAAGGGTAAGTTGATTTTAATGCGGGAAAGAACAATTTGTTCATGTTGTGTATGTATATTTGTAGGTATAAATGCAATCGTATGTTATTGAGGGTAGTTTTTATATTAAATTGTCTTGCAAAGATTTCTTATTTGCCGTGAAATTTGTTGCAAGTGCAAGATTTTGAGTATATTTTTTTGCGGGAAAGGAAAATATACCTACATACATAGGTAGGTAGATATATTCCTATAAATTATGAATGGTAGGTATTAAATATTTAGGTTGTTTGCATGATTTGAGTTTGACTTGAAATGTTTTGAAGAAATTTACAAATTATTATGCCGACAAATATAGGTAGGTCCATACATAATGCATAACTATATGTAGGTAGGTATGAAAATAAGTTATGAACAAAGGGAGAATTTCTATGCAATGTTGAGGTAGGTAAGTGCTTGGTGGAAGGTAGGTTGTATTTGTTAACCTACTTTTAATTCACAATTTATCATACAAGCATGCATGTAGGTATAGGTATGTACCTACATAGGTAGATATGATTTAATTGTTTGACACTAGAGTCTGTCAATGTGGTGGTTGAATTTCAAATCAACCAATTGCAAAACGTGCCAACAGGTAGTTACCTACCTACTTACCTATTTTAATTTTTATTTCCGATTTTTTGATTCGCGGTAGTTTACAAAATAAATGTTTTAATGTAGACAGGTAGGTACCTACCTGTAGATACCTACATACCAATAACTTTTTTCGCTAGGATTTTTTTTCCTTTTTTTGAAATTTAAGCGTAAAATAAATTTGAAAAACTTAAATATGAATTTTTGCATACCTAACACAATAATAATAATTATAAATTGTTCCTATTTTCGTGACCTTGTTTTTTATAAATTTATAAAAGGAATAAAATTTTAGAAATTTATAATAATTTAAATTAGTTAGTGTTTTTTTAATGTTTAAAACTTCTATCTCCCTACGTTTGTGGGGGAGGGGCAATTTTATAAAACATTTGCTTTAAATGGATTAAAAATTATTAAAAATCAACGATATTACTTACAATATTATGCGATAGCTTTTTTCAGTCTATTTTTTTCAAATTGTTTTCAAAATAAAAATGTTCAATGAATAGTTTTTGGAACAAAATTTAGAAAAAAAGAAATTGAAAAACAAAATTTATTTGCATTTTTTACTTCAGAATTTTACGTAATATTCTTTGTATTCATGTATCATTTGTTATGAACTATTAAGTATTTCTCAAGTTTGAAGCCTCTAAACTTGGTTAAATAGAGGTAAATTTGCCCCTACTTTTTTACCAGTTAGATTTACGAATACAAAATTACTCACATATTTATAGAAGAAGGTTACACCTATAAATGTGCATCATTATTTTTCGCAAATATATAAATTTTTCATTAACTTTTGAATTTAAAGTACGAAATATAGAGTTGATTATTCATTAAAACACATGTTTAGTACAAATATTTTGCAATCATTTTTACACAAAAATTTAAGTTATAAATTTCTACCTAAATTTCATGTATCATTTATTATGAACTATAAAGTATTACTCAATTTTTAAGCCTCTAAAGTTGTCTAAATGCAAATTGTTTGTAATTTACGATTTGTATATGGTTATGATTTTTTATATTAAAAAAATAAAAAAAAATAGATTTGAGATAACGTTGCTTTGCACTGGTTGACGATTGTGGACAATGAACAAAGCAAAGCACTTCTATGGATATTATTAAATTTTTTTTGAAATTTTAAAATTTGTCATCAAGTTTTCAATAATTTAAGAGATCAAATATAAATTTGACGGGACATTTACACATCCTTTTAGTGTGAAATTTGTCGATCCTGCTCAATAAATTTTATACAAAAATTTAGCCACATTTAAGGGCTAAATTTTAATATCTTTACTTTAATATTCTTCCCAGTAGAAATGAATTTATGATTTTTAAAAAATCCAATTAGAAAATTGGTAGGCGATTGTCGACCATGGACCAAACAGAGAATTTCGCCGATTGTTAACTATCAAGAGTAACGATTTAATACCTAGATGCCCTAAAGACTGTCCCTAACACCACATGGTCAAATAGTGGTTAGTTAGAAGTTAAAATTTCTCACTGAAAATCCTTAACAATGATAGCCATCCGTAATAATTTCAAACTTCTAAACTAACCCTTTAAAAAGACAAAAACTAACGAAAATTAATCATACACAATCACATAAAAATTGGGTAGGTACCTACTTACATGTACTTGGTACCTACCTAAATATTAATACAAATTATATACATATGTACAAACATATCTACATTTCTAGGTTAAAATAAAGAAGCGACATACCTAACTACCTATCATGAGCCATACTCATCAAAAAACATCATCTCCATCAAAAACATAAACAATTGTATCACTCATATTCTTACCAACAGACCTAAATAGGTATCTAGAAAGCAAAAAAAAAAACAACAATCTACCTATATGCCTTGGCCTTCATGCGGCCGACGTCACCATTGTCTTCTTGAACACAAGAAAAAAACCACCCCTTCCTCTTTAACCGCACAAAACCCATCAAACCAAGGAGAATTCCCAAATTTTGTTCACACCCTTGTATATAAAAACTTTTTTTTATACAAGGTTTTTATATACAAGGATGATAGTACACAATATACATACATATATCTATAGATAGGTTAATTATGATTTGATTTGCTTCGAATTTGTTGAAAATTTCCAATTTAGCTTAAAATCATATTATCAAGACTACACCGTTGCTAATTTTCACAATTCCTAGGCAAACATAGTCTTACAACGATGCTATATATCTTTATGAGGCTTTCCAAACAAACATTTTTTTTTCGAAAAAAAAAATCAAGAAACATTTTTTTGAGGTTTATTTTTTTGGAAAAAAAAAAACTACAAAAAAAAACAATTTAAAAGTAATTTTTGTTAAAGTAAATTTATCAAAAGTTTGCTTACTTTAAATGTAAAGAAATTTTGACAAAATTTAAAAAAGAATAACTTTTTACCTTAAAAAAAAACTTTTTAAGGTCGAAAATATTAAAAAAAAAAAAAACAATTTAAATAAAAATTTTGGGAAAATTTAAAAAAATAAATATTGTCTTACCTTTAAAAAATACCTACTTAAAATAAAAGTTAAAAAAAAAAACTATTTTACCTAAAAAAAAATATTTCTTAAGAGTAGAGAAATTTAAAAAATAAATTAATAAATTAAAATGGAAAATATTAAAAAAAAGTATTTAATTGTAAAAAATTAAATCTTTTTACTTTTAAAAAATACTTAAGATAAAACAAATTGAAAACAAATTAAAAAATCTATTTTAACTTTAAAAAAAAGTATTTTTAAGGGTAGAGACATTTTGGCGAAATTTAAAAAATAAATATCTTTTTATCTTTAAAAGAAAATAAGATAAAACCAATTGAAAAAATTAAAAAAAAAATATTTGATCGATATGTTTTTAAAAGAGAAATTTTAGTAAATTTTAAAAAATAAATATCTTTTGTCTATTTAAGATAAGCACTTTGTTAATTTTTTAGTAAATCTTAATTTTACTTCTTAACGTTGTTAATTTTTTAACTTTATTAAATTTTTACTTAACAAAATTCAAATTTCGTTTATGAAAATTGCATTAAGTAATTTTAATAAATTCAAACTAAAGAAATTTTACTTTACGAAGTATTTTTTTAAATTTACGTAAAAAAATTCAATTTAGATCACCTAGTTTAAAAATGCTTATTCAAATTTTCAAAAACCAAATCTCAACTTTATGAAATAATATTGAAAAATTCACGTGAAGAATTCAATTGTGAATATTTTAACAATAACTATTAGGCAATGTTCAAATTTCGGTTATGAAAATTGTATGAAGTAATTTCAATAAATTCAAATTAGAAAATCAAATTAAGTATTCTTTTTTCAAAATTCCCGTGAAAATTTACACACTACTTACTCAACAAAAAAATTTCCAAATCTTGTTTTTTTTATTCCCGAGAAAAGTAGTGTGTGGAGTTTTTAGTAGGTAGTTGGAAAATATGCAAATTAAATTTAATTTAAATCAAATTTTGTTTGTAAATTGTTATTTAGAGAATTTTTAAAAATTACTTATTAAATTCAAATTTCATTTTTGAAACTTTTTTCGCACGAATTTTCACATGGTGAACTACAAAATTTTTAAAAATGTTATAATCTAGGATATTTTAAAAAATAATCTCATAAAGTTAGAATTTCACTTCTGGAAATGTGAATTTTTAAACATAGCTTGTTTCGTTTTTGAAAACTTTATAGAAATTATTTATAATACTTCAAAAAATCATTCTTGGACATTTTAAAATGATTGTGAGAAATCGTTAATTTTTTTAAGAAATTACACCCAAAATTTAAAATTTCGCTTGAGAAAATATTTAAATCATTTTTAAATTCGGGTTTATTTCGAAATAAGTTTGGTTTTTCCTCGTCACCCAAATAAATGCATATAATTTTCTCATATTTTTCACGCCTAATAATATTCATTTTTGTCTACGAAAAGTTCACTTCACTTGGATGTATATGAAAAACTTTAGTTAAAAAGGTTTCGTACCGAAATTGTATAAATTATTAAATTTTATTTTGTTTACCATTTATATATATGTATACTAGCCACCCGCAGAAAAAGTCGCTTCGAAGACTTACAAACAGTATCCTAATAGTACAAATAGTGTAAATAGCCCCCACGGGTTAACAGTTGCTTCGCAGACATACACACTCCCTCTGTATAGTATAGTATAGCCTTTCTGTCGAGTGCGTTCTTACTTGTTTGTAGGTTTTGCACGTAAAAGATCAGCTTAGTGTGATCTTTGTTTAACTTTTGATGTGATCTGTACCTATGTATGTATGTATGTATGTTTTTATGTAAACATTAAATTTGTTTGCAAGATTTTGAGGGAAGGAAGTTATCTAAGTTGACTTGAAATTTACAATTTTGGGGCTTAACTAAGCGTCCTAGCGAATTTAAAATGGCATATTTGTGAGTGCCGCTTTTCCATCAATGTATCGCATGCTATTATCTGTTATCTTGAAACGCGATTTGCGGCTAAACTAAACGTCCTACAGGCTTCAAAGTTGACACTTTTCTAACTTCAAACTCGATTTGCGGCAAAATTACTTGTCCTACTGACTTAAAAGTGGAATATTCGTGATCTAGGGAGTACCACGACACGAAAAAAACTATTTCTCAAAATCGACACATTTTTCTTTTTAAATGGTATTTGCTTCTAAACTAATAGTCCTAGCGGCCAGTCACATGTTATTTTTGTATTTAATAAAATAATTGTCTATATTGTAAGGCCTTCCCTCTGACACCTCATTTTTAAATATCAAAAAATAATTGCCCAAGCTATGGCCATTTACGTGTATTTAATGTATATTTTTCCAAAAAGAAACAATTTGATCGACCTGTAGACTGGATTTTTTGATTAATTTTCCTGTCAATTATTATTACTCACATAATTGAAGAATAAGGTGACACCCTTGTATATAAAAACTATAGTACTATTATGGAATCGATTTTTCTGTTACTGGGAGTGTTCTCGTGAGGGCGCAAACATCGTGCCACGTTGGTTTGGAGAGATGTGAATGAGGATAGGAAGAGGAATAAAAGCTGGTAGTAAGGAGGAGAGGAGTATATTTTGTTGATTCTGATAGTTGCTGACAACAATTACCTGGTGTGAGTGAGATAGTTTTATGTCATGGCAATGAAGGGGATTATTCGCACAAAATGAAAAAAATGTTCTCGTTGTCATGGTGCATTGTACAACAGTATCGTTTTTTGTTTGAATTTGAATTTGCGAACAGATTTTTTTGTTGTTTTCTATCAAAGTCTATGATAGTAAACAAAATACATACATATGTCTATAGATAGGTTAATTATGATTTGATTTGCTTCGAATTTGTTGAAAATTTTCAATTTCAGCTGAAAATCATATTATCAAGACTACACCGTTGCTAATTTTCACAATTCTTAGGCGAACATAGTCTTACAACGATGCTATATTTCTTTATGAGGCATTCAAGAACAAACATTTTTTTCGAAAAAAAAAATCAAGAAACATTTTTTTGAGGTTAATTTTTTTGGAAAAAAAAAACTAGAAAAAAACACTTTAAAAGTAATTTTTGTACAGGTAAATTTATCAAAAGTTTGATTACTTTAAATGTAAAAAAATTGATAAAAACAAAGAATTTGTTTAAGCTACCTTTCAAAAAAATACTTTTACAGGAAAACAAATTTTGATAAAATTAAAAAAAAAGTATTTTACATTTAAAAACTCTTGATAAATTTAAGTAAAAATAGGTTTAACTTTAAAAAATATACTTTTAAAAGTAAAGAAATTTTGATAAAATTTAAAAAAGAATAACTTTACCTTAAAAAAAAAACTTTTTAAGGTAAACAAAATTCGAAAATATTCAAAAAAAAAACAATTTAAATAAAAATTTTGGGAAAATTTAAAAAAATAAATATTTTTTTACCTTTAAAAAATACCTACTTAAGATAAAAATAAAAAAAAACTATGTTACCCAAAAAAAAAATATTTTTAAGAGAAGAGAAATTTAAAAAATAAATTAATAAATAAAAATGGAAAAAATTAAAAAAAAGTATTTAATTATAAAAAATTAAATCTTTTTACTTTTAAAATATACTTAAGATAAAACAAATTGAAAACAAATTTAAAAAATTTATTTTACCTTTAAAAAAAAGTATTTTTAAGGGTAGAGACATTTTGGCGAAATTTAAAAAATAAATATCTTTTTATCTTTAAAAGAAAATAAGATAAAATCAATTGAAAAAATAAAAAAAAAAATATTTTATCTATACAAAAATGTTTTTAAAAGAGAAATTTTAGAAAAATTTTAAAAATAAATATCTTTTGTCTATTTAAGATAAGCACTTTGTTAATTTTTTAGTAAATTTTAATTTTACTTAACGTTGTTAGTTTTTTAACTTTGTTAAATTTTTACTTAACAAAATTCAAATTTCGTTTATGAAAATTGCATTAAGTAATTTTAATAAATTCGCATTCAAACTAAAGAAATTTTACTTTACGAAGTATTTTTTTTAGTTCACGTAAAGAAATTCAATTTAACTCACCTAGTTTAAAAATGCGTAGTCAAATTTTCAAAAACCAAATTTCAACTTTATGAAACAATATTGAAAAATTCACGTGAAAAATTCAATTTTGAATATTTTAACAATAACTATTAGGCAATGTTCAAATTTCGATTATGAAAATTGTATGAAGTAATTTCAATAAATTCGCATTTTGTAAGGTGTTTGCAATGAAATTTGAACTTTATTAAGTAATTTTAAAAAAATTCTCGTGAGAAAATCAAATTAAGTATTCTTTTTTCAAAATTCCCGTGAATATAAAGACACTACTTACTCAACAAAAAAATTTCCAAATATTGATTTTTTAATTCCCTCGAAAAGTAGTGTGTGGAATTCTTAGTAGGTAATTGGAAAATATGCAGATTAAATTTAGTTTAAATCAAATTTTGATTGTAAATTGTTATTTAGAGAACTTTTAAAAATTACTTATTAAATTCAAATTTCATTTTTGAAACTTTTTTCGCACGAATTATCACATGGTGAACTATAAAATTTTTAAAAACGTTATAATCTAGGACATTTTAAAAAATTATCTCATAAAGTTAGAATTTCACTTCTGGAAATGTTATAATTTTCACGTGAAAATTCCCCGTGAATTCTTAAACATAGCTTGTTTCATTTTTGAAAACTTTATAGAAATTATTTATAATTATAAAAAAATGATTGTGAAAAATCGTTAATTTTTTTAAAAGAAATTACACACAAAATTTCGCTTGAGAAAATATTAAAATCATTTTTAAATTCGGGTTTCTTTCGAAAGAAATTTGCTTTTTCCTCGTCACCCAAATAAATGCATATAATTTTCTCATATTTTTAACGCCTAATAACTTTCATTTTTGTCAACGAAAAGTTCACTTCACTTCGATGTATATGAAAAACTTTAGTTAAAAAGGTTTCGTACCGAAATTGTATAAATTATTAAATTTTATTTTGTTTACCATTTATATATGTATATATATATTTATAATAGATAATATAAAATAATAAGTACCTACCTACTAAATGGCGTTCACCATCTAATATCATATATTTGTCATATCTCCTTAAATATGCACGCAAATATCAACCTACAAAATTAAAACAATTTCTTCCTATCCCTACTTGATATAAGAAATTCTTGTACAACTTAAAGTGGCGACATTACTCAACTTGCTACAGCATATCTCACACACAACGAAAGAAAAAATAAAATCATTATTTTCTTTTAAAATTATATTTATTATCTTATTTCATATATATATCATATCTACTTAAATATGAATGCAAATATCAAACTACAAAATTTAAATAATCTCTTCCTATCCCTAGCTCATATACAAAATTCTTATATAACTTATATTCTTTAGTGGCAACATTGGTTGTAGCCTTTTATTTGGGCATACAGTAATACTTACTTGACTTTGCTACAGCATATCTCGCACACAGCGAAAGAAATAATACAACCACTAATTCCTTTTAAAATTATATTTATTGTCCTACTTCCCCGTTAAATAGAGCAAAAAAAGCTTCAAACTTCCCCTTCGTAAACAAAATTGGTGGAAGAAAATAACAAAAAAAAGTTTAGTGTTGACTCCCTTAAACTAGCTTTAATTTTGTATACGTTGTTCTCGTTCATTGATTGTTGCCTTGAACGTCATTCTAATCGTCAATTCCCTCAGTTTCTCCCTGTCCTGTACTCTCCAATCTCTACAATTTCGTAGTACTGGTAGTGCTCACCTCGAATCTCTCTATCGATCTTCTTCATGATAGTACTATAGTTTTTATATACAAGGGAGCAACGCATAGTTATGTTTTAAATATCAAAATTTGTATTAAATTTTCAAGATTTATTATTTTTAAATTTCAAAATATTTTATGTGCGTGGTGAAAATATAAAAATAAAATTCGTTGAAAAAGCATTGCACATTTTGCATTTTGTTGGTAAATAAATCAATCAAACTTATTTTAGAGTGACTTTTGTTCAAATAATTACTTAACATTTATCAGAAATTTTTAAGATAAGGTCTAGGGCAATTAGAGAGTTGGTTTTGTTTTTCAAAATTTATCAATTTTGTATTAACTTTTGCATTTAAAGCACCAAAAATCGAATTGATTTTTGACTAAATCACTTTTTTAGTATGAATTTTTTTAAGATTTTTCTAAAATTTTAACACAGAAATTTAGACTGTAAATTTTTACTTTAAATTCATATATCATTTGTTATTAACTTTTAGGTATAACTCAAGTTTGACGCCTCTAAATTTGGCTAAATGGAGCTTTTTTGTGATTTATTTTATAAAATTGCCCCTACTTTTTTCCCGTTAGATTTACAAATACAAATTTAATCACATACTTGTAGAAGAAGGTTACACCTATAAATATGCGTCATTAGTTTTTTTAAATTTCAAAATTTTTCACTAACTTTTAAATTTAAATTACGAAAAATTAAGTTGATTTTTCAAATAAACACATTTTTAGTACAAAGGTTTTTAATATTTTGCAATAATTTTTACACACAAATTTAAGTTATAAAATTCTTCCTAAATTTCATGTATCAGCCTTGTATATAAAAACTATAGTACTATTATGGAATCGATTTTTCTGTTACTGGGAGTGTTCTCGTGAGGGCGCAAACATCGTGCCACGTTGGTTTGGAGAGATGTGAATGAGGATAGGAAGAGGAATAAAAGCTGGTAGTAAGAAGCAGAGGAGTATATTTTGTTGATTCTGACAGTTGCTGACAACAATTACCTGGTGTGAGTGAGATAGTTTTTCGTCATGGCAACGAAGGGGATTATTCGCACAAAATGAAAAAAATGTTCTCGTTGTCATGGTGCATTGTACAACAGTATCGTTTTTTGTTTGAATTTGAATTTGCGAACAGATTTTGTTGTTGTTTTCTATCAAAGTCTATGATAGGCAACAAAATACATACATATGTCTATAGATAGGTTAATTATGATTTGATTTGCTTCGAATTTGTTGAAAATTTTCAATTTCAGCTGAAAATCATATTATCAAGACTACACCGTTGCTAATTTTCACAATTCTTAGGCGAACATAGTCTTACAACGATGCTATATTTCTTTATGAGGCATTCAAGAACAAACATTTTTTTCGAAAAAAAAAATCAAGAAACATTTTTTTGAAGTTAATTTTTTTGGAAAAAAAAAACTAGAAAAAAACACTTTAAAAGTAATTTTTGAACAGGTAAATTTATCAAAAGTTTGATTACTTTAAATGTAAAAAAATTGATAAAAACAAAGAACTTGTTTTAGCTACCTTTCAAAAAAATACTTTTACAGGAAAACAAATTTTGATAAAATTAAAAAAAAAGTATTTTACATTTAAAAACTCTTGATAAATTTAAGTAAAAATAGGTTTAACTTTAAAAAATATACTTTTAAAAGTAAAGAAATTTTGATAAAATTTAAAAAAAAATAACTTTACCTTAAAAAAAAACTTTTTAAGGTAAACAAAATTCGAAAATATTCAAAAAAAAAAAAAACAATTTAAATAAAAATTTTGGGAAAATTTAAAAAAAAAAATATTTTTTTACCTTTAAAAAATACCTACTTAAGATAAAAATAAAAAAAAAAACTATGTTACCCAAAAAAAAAATATTTTTAAGAGTATGAGAAATTTAAAAAATAAATTAATAAATAAAAATGGAAAAAATTAAAAAAAAGTATTTAATTATAAAAAAATTAAATCTTTTTACTTTTAAAATATACTTAAGATAAAACAAATTGAAAACAAATTTAAAAAATCTATTTTACCTTTAAAAAAAAGTATTTTTAAGGGTAGAGACATTTTGGCGAAATTAAAAAAATAAATATCTTTTTATCTTTAAAAGAAAATAAGATAAAATCAATTGAAAAAATAAAAAAAAAAATATTTTATCTATACAAAAATGATTTTAAAAGAGAAATTTTAGAAAAATTTTAAAAATAAATATTTTTTGTCTATTTAAGATAAGCACTTTGTTAATTTTTTAGTAAATTTTAATTTTACTTAACGTTGTTAGTTTTTTACTTTGTTAAATTTTTACTTAACAAAATTCAAATTTCGTTTATGAAAATTGCATTAAGTAATTTTAATAAATTCGCGTTCAAACTAAAGAAATTTTACCTTACGAAGTATTTTTTTTAGTTCACGTAAAAAAATTCAATTTAACTCACCTAGTTTAAAAATGCGTATTCAAATTTTCAAAAACCAAATTTCAACTTTATGAAACAATATTGAAAAATTCACGTGAAAAATTCAATTTTGAATATTTTAACAATAACTATTAGGCAATGTTCAAATTTCGATTATGAAAATTGTATGAAGTAATTTCAATAAATTCGTATTTTGTAAGGTGTTTGCAATGAAATTTGAACTTTATTAAGTAATTTTTAAAAAGTTCACGTGAGAAAATCAAATTAAGTATTCTTTTTTCAAAATTCCCGTGAATATTAAGACACTACTTACTCAACAAAAAAATTTCCAAATCTTGATTTTTTAATTCCCTCGAAAAGTAGTGTGTGGAATTCTTAGTAGGTAATTGGAAAATATGCAGATTAAATTTAGTTTAAATCAAATTTTGATTGTAAATTGTTGTTTAGAGAACTTTTAAAAATTACTTATTAAATTCAAATTTCATTTTTGAAACTTTTTTCGCACGAATTTTCACATGGTGAACTATAAAATTTTTAAAAACGTTATAATCTAGGACATTTTAAAAAATTATCTCATAAAGTTAGAATTTCACTTCTGGAAATGTTATAATTTTCACGTGAAAATTCCCCGTGAATTTTTAAACATAGCTTGTTTCATTTTTGAAAACCTTATAGAAATTATTTATAATACTTTTAAAATTCATTCTTGGACATTTTAAAATGATTGTGAAAAATCGTTAATTTTTTTAAAGAAATTACACACAAAATTTCGCTTGAGAAAATATTAAAATCATTTTTAAATTCGGGTTTCTTTCGAAAGAAATTTGCTTTTTCCTCGTCACCCAAATAAATGCATATAATTTTCTCATATTTTTAACGCCTAATAACTTTCATTTTTGTCAACGAAAAGTTCACTTCACTTCGATGTATATGAAAAACTTTAGTTAAAAAGGTTTCGTACCGAAATTGTATAAATTATTAAATTTTATTTTGTTTACCATTTATATATGTATATATATATTTATAATAGATAATATAAAATAATAAGTACCTACCTTCTAAATGGCGTTCACCATCTCATATCATATATTTGTCATATCTCCTTAAATATGCACGCAAATATCAACCTACAAAATTAAAACAATTTCTTCCTATCCCTACTTGATATAAGAAATTCTTGTACAACTTAAAGTGGCGACATTACTCAACTTGCTACAGCATATCTCACACACAACGAAAGAAAAAATAAAATCATTATTTCCTTTTAAAATTATATTTATTATCTTATTTCATATATATATCATATCTACTTAAATATGAATGCAAATATCAAACTACAAAATTTAAATAATTTCTTCCTATCCCTAGCTCATATACAAAATTCTTATATAACTTATATTCTTTAGTGGCAACATTGGTTGTAGCCTTTTATTTGGGCATACAGTAATACTTACTTGACTTTGCTACAGCATATCTCGCACACAGCGAAAGAAAAAATACAACCGCTAATTCCTTTTAAAATTATATTTATTATCCTACTTCCCCGTAAATAGAGCAAAAAAAGCTTCAAACTTCCCCTTCGTAAACAAAATTGGTGGAAGAAAATAACAAAAAAAGTTTAGTGTTGACTCCCTTAAACTAGCTTTAATTTTGTATACGTTGTTCTCGTTCATTTATTGTTGCCTTGAACGTCATTCTAATCGTCAATTCCCTCAGTTTCTCCCTGTCCTATACTCTCCAATCTCTACAATTTCGTAGTACTGCTAGTGCTCACCTCGAATCTCTCTATCGATCTTCTTCATGATAGTACTATAGTTTTTATATACAAGGGTATCAGTTATTATGAATTATTAAGTATTACCCTTGTATATGTAAAGTGATTTAGTCAAAAATCAATTCGATTTTTGGTGCTTTAAATGCAAAAGTTAATACAAAATTGATAAATTTTGAAAAACAAAACCAACTCTCTAATTGCCCTAGACCTTATCTTAAAAATTTCTGATAAATGTTAAGTAATTATTTGAACAAAAGTCACTCTAAAATAAGTTTGATTGATTTATTTACCAACAAAATGCAAAATGTACAATGCTTTTTCAACGAATTTTATTTTTATATTTTCACCACGCACATAAAATATTTTGAAATTTAAAAATAATAAATCTTGAAAATTTAATACAAATTTTGATATTTAAAACATAACTATGCGTTGCTCCCTTGTATATAAAAACTATAGTACTATCATGAAGAAGATCGATAGAGAGATTCGAGGTGAGCACTACCAGTACTACGAAATTGTAGAGATTGGAGAGTACAGGACAGGGAGAAACTGAGGGAATTGACGATTAGAATGACGTTCAAGGCAACAATCAATGAACGAGAACAACGTATACAAAATTAAAGCTAGTTAAAGGGAGTCAACACTAAACTTTTTTTTGTTATTTTCTTCCACCAATTTTGTTTACGAAGGGGAAGTTTGAAGCTTTTTTTGCTCTATTTAACGGGGAAGTAGGACAATAAATATAATTTTAAAAGGAATTAGTGGTTGTATTATTTCTTTCGCTGTTTGCGAGATATGCTGTAGCAAAGTCAAGTAAGTATTACTGTATGCCCAAATAAAAGGCTACAACCAATGTTGCCACTAAAGAATATAAGTTATATAAGAATTTTGTATATGAGCTAGGGATAGGAAGAAATTATTTAAATTTTGTAGTTTGATATTTGCATTCATATTTAAGTAGATATGATATATATATGAAATAAGATAATAAATATAATTTTAAAAGGAAATAATGATTTTATTTTTTCTTTCGTTGTGTGTGAGATATGCTGTAGCAAGTTGAGTAATGTCGCCACTTTAAGTTGTACAAGAATTTCTTATATCAAGTAGGGATAGGAAGAAATTGTTTTAATTTTGTAGGTTGATATTTGCGTGCATATTTAAGGAGATATGACAAATATATGATATTAGATGGTGAACGCCATTTAGTAGGTAGGTACTTATTATTTTATATTATCTATTATAAATATATATATACATATATAAATGGTAAACAAAATAAAATTTAATAATTTATACAACTTCGGTACGAAACCTTTTTAACTAAAGTTTTTCATATACATCGAAGTGAAGTGAACTTTTCGTTGACAAAAATGAAAGTTATTAGGCGTTAAAAATATGAGAAAATTATATGCATTTATTTGGGTGACGAGGAAAAAGCAAATTTCTTTCGAAAGAAACCCGATTTTAAAAATGATTTTAATATTTTCTCAAGCGAAATTTTGTGTGTAATTTCTTTAAAAAAATTAACGATTTTTCACAATCATTTTAAAATGTCCAAGAATGAATTTTAAAAGTATTATAAATAATTTCTATAAAGTTTTCAAAAATGAAACAAGCTATGTTTAAAAATTCACGGAGAATTTTCACGTGAAAATTATAACATTTCCAGAAGTGAAATTCTAACTTTATGAGATAATTTTTTAAAATGTCCTAGATTATAACGTTTTTAAAAATTTTATAGTTCACCATGTGATAATTCGTGCGAAAAAAGTTTCAAAAATGAAATTTGAATTTAATAAGTAATTTTTAAAAGTTCTCTAAATAACAATTTACAATCAAAATTTGATTTAAACTAAATTTAATCTGCATATTTTCCAATTACCTACTAAGAATTCCACACACTACTTTTCGAGGGAATTAAAAAATCAAGATTTGGAAATTTTTTTGTTGAGTAAGTAGTGTCTTAATATTCACGGGAATTTTGAAAAAAGAATACTTAATTTGATTTTCTCACGAGAATTTTTTTAAAATTACTTAATAAAGTTCAAATTTCATTGCAAACACCTTACAAAATGCGAATTTATTGAAATTACTTCATACAATTTTCATAATCGAAATTTGAACATTGCCTAATAGTTATTGTTAAAATATTCAAAATTGAATTTTTCACGTGAATTTTTCAATATTGTTTCATAAAGTTGAAATTTGGTTTTTGAAAATTTGACTACGCATTTTTAAACTAGGTGAGTTAAATTGAATTTCTTTACGTGAACTAAAAAAAATACTTCGTAAAGTAAAATTTCTTTAGTTTGAATGCGAATTTATTAAAATTACTTAATGCAATTTTCATAAACGAAATTTGAATTTTGTTAAGTAAAAATTTAACAAAGTTAAAAAACTAACAACGTTAAGTAAAATTAAAATTTACTAAAAAATTAACAAAGTGCTTATCTTAAATAGACAAAAGATATTTATTTTTAAAATTTTTCTAAAATTTCTCTTTTAAAAACATTTTTGTATAGATAAAATATTTTTTTTTTTTATTTTTTCAATTGATTTTATCTTATTTTCTTTTAAAGATAAAAAGATATTTATTTTTTAAATTTCGCCAAAATGTCTCTACCCTTAAAAATACTTTTTTTTAAAGGTAAAATAGATTTTTTAAATTTGTTTTCAATTTGTTTTATCTTAAGTATATTTTAAAAGTAAAAAGATTTAATTTTTTATAATTAAATACTTTTTTTTTAATTTTTTCCATTTTTATTTATTAATTTATTTTTTAAATTTCTCTACTCTTAAAAATATTTTTTTTTGGGTAACATAGTTTTTTTTTTTATTTTTATCTTAAGTAGGTATTTTTTAAAGGTAAAAAAATATTTATTTTTTTAAATTTTCCCAAAATTTTTATTTAAATTGTTTTTTTTTGAATATTTTCGAATTTTGTTTACCTTAAAAAGTTTTTTTTTAAGGTAAAGTTATTCTTTTTTAAATTTTATCAAAATTTCTTTACTTTTAAAAGTATATTTTTTAAAGTTAAACCTATTTTTACTTAAATTTATCAAGAGTTTTTAAATGTAAAATACTTTTTTTTTAATTTTATCAAAATTTGTTTTCCTGTAAAAGTATTTTTTTGAAAGGTAGCTAAAACAAATTCTTTGTTTTTATCAATTTTTTTACATTTAAAGTAATCAAACTTTTGATAAATTTACCTGTACAAAAATTACTTTTAAAGTGTTTTTTTCTAGTTTTTTTTTTCCAAAAAAATTAACCTCAAAAAAATGTTTCTTGATTTTTTTTTTCGAAAAAAATGTTTGTTCTTGAATGCCTCATAAAGAAATATAGCATCGTTGTAAGACTATGTTCGCCTAAGAATTGTGAAAATTAGCAACGGTGTAGTCTTGATAATATGATTTTCAGCTGAAATTGAAAATTTTCAACAAATTCGAAGCAAATCAAATCATAATTAACCTATCTATAGACATATGTTTGTATTTTGTTTACTATCATAGACTTTGATAGAAAACAACAAAAAAATCTGTTCGCAAATTCAAATTCAAACAAAAAACGATACTGTTGTACAATGCACCATGACAACGAGAACATTTTTTTCATTTTGTGCGAATAATCCCCTTCGTTGCCATGACGAAAAACTATCTCGCTCACACCAGGTAATTGTTGTCAGCAACTATCAGAATCAACAAAATATACTCCTCTCCTTCTTACTACCAGCTTTTATTCCTCTTCCTATCCTCATTCACATCTATCCAAACCAACGTGGCACGATGTTTGCGCCCTCACGAGAACACTCCCAGTAACAGAAAAATCGATTCCATAATAGTACTATAGTTTTTATATGCAAGGGTATTACTCAATTTTGAAACCTCTAATGTTGCCTAAATGTAGGTTTTTTTGTGATTTATTTATTAAATTGCCCCTATTTTTTTCCGTTAGATTAAAAAATATAAAATTATCTACATATTTGTAGAAGAAAGTTACAGCTATAATTCTGCATCATTAGTTTTTTGAATTTCGAAAAAGTTTCATCAAGTTTTGAATTTAATATATGTAATATAAATTTGCCGGGTCACTTACACACCCTTTTATTATGAAATTTTTCACCCCCCCTCAATAATTTTTATACACAAATTTAGCCACATCGCATAGCTGAATTTTGAGATATTAACTTTAAATATCAGCCAATTAGAAATGAAGTTATGATTTTTCATATTAAAAATAATCGAATAAAAAATAATTTGAGATAACGGGTCTTTGTAGTGGTTGACGAATTTTGAGAATGAACAAAGCCGAGCATTTCTATGGATTTTATTCGATTTTTTATGAATTTTAAAAAATCAATTGTGGCGCTAATATAGGAGGTAGATTAAAAACTGAGGTACCAAATTAATGGGTATTCCATTGAGATTAAATATAAGAAAAAACTAAATCAATCCATGCACACACTCACATGTTATTAAGTTATATGTATAAACAATATTATATTGTTAATTTCTCAGCTCAACGGTACAATAGGAATATAATTTTTACTTATACAAATTTCTAGAACATATAGCTATATTTCATTAGTACATTGCAAGCCTGTACGACAGTTAATTAAAAAGATATTAATAAAAAAACAAAAAAAACAAATTTCAAAATTTGTACTCCTTCTTAAATAAATCTGTCAAATGATAAGTAAGAAAGATAAAAGTGTTTACCATTTAATTACTATCAAATTATTCTATAACATGGTAAAATTTGAGATTTTTCCAACAACCCATTAAAAAGATAAAAATCAAATACTTTCAAAAATTGTTCAAAAAAATTTACCTTTTTTCAAAAATTATTTTGGGTATGAAAAAATAATCCTATCAAAAATTCCTTAAACATGGATAATTCATTTTTGTATTATCTTTAACAGTATGTAAAAATATTTTTAAAAAAATGTATCCTTATACAACTTTTAAGCTCTTTTCCTAACGACTATTTGTGCCTATTTCAGTCTCAAAACGGGTATATCTGGGTGATTTTGATTTTTGCAAAAAAAAATATGTACATGTTTTTTCCTAATTCTTTAAGATCTTTAAAATAAATAAAAAATGAAGTTCCTACGACGTCGCGTTTAGAAGTTAGAAATCCGACTTTGCCCTAAATTTACCCTCGTTTACCCTATTAAATACGCGAATTTCAAAAAATCCGATCTTATCGCTCACCTACATAAAATTTGTAATCGTATACATTTTAGTTTGAATTTTTATGACTTGTAGTTTAGGCTGTAGCGTGATTTGTAAAAATGGTCATATTTAATACGATTAAAATTCTTTCTTTTATATAGTATAAATTTATAATAGATAATATAAAATAATAAGTACCTACCTACTAAATGGCGTTCACCATCTAATATCATATATTTTTCATATCTCCTTTAATATGAACGCAAATATCAACCTACAAAATTAAAACAATTTCTTCCTATCCCTACTTGATATAAGACATTCTTGTACAACTTAAAGTGGCAACATTACTCAACTTGCTACAGCATATCTCACACACAACGAAAGAAAAAATATAAACATTATTTCATTTTAAAATTATATTTATTATCCTACTTCCTCCTTAAATTTAGCAAAAAAAAAAGCTTCAGTCTTCCCCTACGTAAACAAAATTTGTGGAAGAAAATAACAAAAAAGAGTTTAGTGTTTACTCCCTTGCACTAGCTTTAATTTTGTATGCGTTGTTCTCGTTCATTTATTGTTGCCTTGAACGTCATTCTAATCGTCAATTCCCTCAGTTTCTTCCTGTCCTGTACTCTCCAATCTCTACAATTTCGTAGTACTGGTAGTTCTCACCTTGAATCTCTCTATCGATCTTCTTCATGATAGTACTATAGTTTTTATATACAATGGATAAACTCATCTCCTCTCTAATCTTACTCTGTATATCCTAATTATTGTTACTTTCTCGTTATTTATTTATTTATTTTTGTTTCTCTTTTTTTTTTTTTGTTTTTCTTTCTCTTTTAATTGATTGATCTCTCGTACGCTTATTTTTGTCTTAGTTTTCTATTCTGACTTAGGGCCAGTTTGTTCACAGTGGGTTAAATTTAGTATGTGACTTTCATAGGCTTTAATTAAACAACGCTGATCAACCAAAATTTGCTGATTAGTGAAATCCATGATTAGCAACTCATACTTTGAATTGATCAACGAACACATTTGAGGATTTCCCAGCTCCAATCATGGATTAAAGAAGATTAGCTGTGAACAAACTGGCCCTTAGTCCCTTTAATTTGAATTAGAGATTTATTTATTATGACTTCTATAGGTAAAATCGGTAGCCTATTTTTGATCAAAACTTCTCTTCCGGTTTCGAATTATCCGGTGAGAATATTATTTTGATACTATTCACTGAGAATGCTCTAATTATTGTTGCTCATAAAACTTTTTGAATTAAAAAAAAAACTAATTCCAAAAAAAAATGTTAATTTGTGTTTGTGTATGTAGCGCCATCGATAATGAATTCACAATCAAATAAAATCAAAAATCATTTACCGAGCTTTTAATTATAAAGAAAATAAGCTTTCTTACTCGCTGGTTTTCTGTAGAGCTTTTCTTGATAATGCTGATTCTGCCTTCGAAGAGGTGCACCGCTCCAAGGTTGACATTAAATTAAGTTTTGTTTGAATGATGTAGGTTTCAATGGTATGATGATTTTTTTATTTATAACTTTACCTGTTTAAAAAAGATTAAATTTGAAAGAATTTAAAAATCGAGAGTAATGCTGTACACATAAAAAAAATTGTTAAACTTTTAGAATATTTGTGTTTGATTTTAGTGTAATTTAGTTGGTATTTAGTTTCATCTAATTTCATATAATTTGCTTTACCTTGTTTTGTGTTGTTTTCTTATTTTATTTTTTTTTGTTCTCTTTTTTTTTGTTATTGTAGGTTTTAGTTGTTTAGTTGTGAATTTGAATTTAATATAGAATTTAGGATTTAGATTGTAGTTTATGAAGACGTTTAATTTTAATAAAAAAAAAAACTAATGAAAATTGAAGTATAATAGTAATAGATAGATATAGTAAATAGGTATGAAGGTAGGTAGGTACTTAGCTTTTGTGTTTAAAATAATTTGGTGTTTTCTTGTGTGTTTTTTTTTTTGTCGTTTTAAATGTTCATGAGGTGTGTTGTTGATTAATAAAGCTGCTAGGTTGTATGCTATTTTTTTTTTTTTTTTTATATTCGGCGCGCGCTAAATGGGTTGTGACTACCCTAAAAGTGATAAACACAGCACGAGCGATTAGGTAGGTTGGAGGTGGTTTAAAAGGAGAAACCAAAGCACATTGGTTTTAAATGTCTGTAGATCACAATGGGAGGGGAAGATAGAGCTGGGTAGAGCATTCCACATTCGTGTTGTGCGACTAAAGAAAGAATCTCTGTACTTAACAGTACGTCCGAAGTTGGGCTCATGGGTTAACTGATGGGCATTCCTAGAAGCGCGAGTATTACGGTTGAATTGTTTAAGGGGAGGAATGCAACTAGCTATTTCACTAGAGCACTGCTTGTTAAAATAACGGTTAAATAACGAAAGACATGAAACATTTCGACGGTGTTCCAGAGATGTAAACGTTTCCGTTTTAGTTTTTTCACCAATCATTTTAAGAGCTCTCTTTTGAATTCTATCCAATAGACTCAAGTAGGTTGTTGGAGCCCCTGCCCAAATATGGGAGTTCTACTCAAGTTTTGGACGAATAAAGGCTTTGTCGATCACAGCCAGAGCACAGAAAGGGTGAACAATTGTTGGCGATGTCAAATATGTGGTCGTTCCACAAAAGGTGGTCAGTGACACACATACCGAGGACTGAAAGTTGTTCAGTTTCTTCAATGCAAGTGCCGCTCATGGATAGCAGCATAGGGGGTGGGTTCCGCTTTAACGTCAGGAGACAGCATTGAGTTTTGGAAGCATTCACTTCGACTCGGTTTTTGATTCCCCACTGGACAATGCTGTCGAGATCAGTATTTAATGAGCTTATCATACGCTGCCGTTGCAGTTCCACATCTGAAGGACATGGATGTGAATCTAGAAACGAATATGAAAAGCTTAGGGTTCTGTCGTCAGCAAAATAGTTTAATTTTGGAAGTTTCAGATAAAAGATCGTTTATGAATATAAGAGACAAAACAGAGCCCTGTAGCACACCAGCATTTATTTTTTAGATAGGTATCAGACTTAAAACCGTCCAACACAACTTGTACTGAGCGGTCCGAAAGGTATTTCTAATCCAGCGAAGAAGAGATTCATCTATACCAAATGCACGCATTTTCGATAAGAGAGCTTGATGCCAAACTCTATCAAACGCTTTTGAAATATAAAGCGCAATAATTTTTCTTTCTCCAAAACGATGTAAAGATTTGTGCCACTGTTCGGTGAGATATACCATCAGATCACCAGTGGACCTATTGCTACGAAAGCCGTACTGCCGGTCATTAAGAAGCTTTCGTTCTTCGAGATATTTCTTGAGCTGGAAATTATGCAGCGTTTCCATGACCTTGAAAAGAAGGGACGTAAGTGCAATTGGCCGATAGTTAGAGGAGGAAGAAGATACGCCTTTTTTGGGACAGGCTGGACAAATGCTGTTTTCCATCCCCTCTCGGACCAGTAGAATAAGACAGATGGAAAAGCTTACGCAGTGGTTATGCCAGCGTTGACGAACACTTCTTTAGAACAATGGGAGGGATACTATCCGGGCCAGAGGATTTGTGTGCGTCGAGATCTTTTAGAACTCTAGCAACTGCACGAGTGCGAAAGAAGATTTGTCCCATAAAACCATTTAAGCTCTCAAGTACAGGAGGAGTCATTGCACTTTTTGGCAGCGTCGAATTAACAGCAAACTGTGCTGCAAGCAAATTGGCTTTATCTAGTGAGCTTACAAAAGGACTATCATTGAAGACGAGCGTTGGACGAGAGGACGAGGTGTTGTTTCGTATGTTTTTTACAAATGACCAAACATTTTTACTACCCTTGGGACATTGAAGTATTTTTTGCCGTAATTTTTGATCATGTAAGAATTTGGTTCGTCGAATATGAACGTTACACGTCTTTCTAGCTTGTTGAAACTTTTTCCGGTTTTCCTCAGTAGGGTTGGCTTTATAACAACGGAAGCTTAATTCTCTTACCCTGATAACCTCTTTACAGCTCGAATCAAACCATGAGTTTTCTTTGGGTTTGATAGATTTCACCCTATTCGGGATAAAATGTCTCATTCCACAAAGAATTAAATTTGTGATCATATCAGCACTGGCGTCTACGTCACTACCGAGGAAGCATAGTGACCAGTTAAAGCTCCTGAAAAATTCGTTGAGACCGTCCCAGTTGGCTTCCTCATATTGCCAAACGGTTCTGTTGGGAGTTTTTTTCTCTAACTGGATTTATTTGGCATGAGAAATTTGCAAAAATGACACAATGGTCTGATGTGCCTAGAGGCGATAAAACACTAATAGTGTATTTATCAGGGTCAGAGGTAAGGAGCAAGTCTAGGGTGTTGGCGGATTGAGCTGCAACGTCAGGAATCCGAGTAGGCTCGCGTCAACAAGCTGAGTTAGGTTTTTTAGCAAAAATCTCGGCATACCTTCCTTCGAGTGTTGTCTGACCCGAAAAGCGTAGCCACAAAGAATTATGTACATTGAAATCGCCCGTAACGATTTCACTGTGCGCGAAATGGGAAATTATTCTATGGATGGAGTCGGAAGTGCACCGAATTCGTTAGAAGTCGAATTAATATCCAAACTAGGACTGCAATGTTCTGCTGCTAGATGTTCTTGTTGAGTGGATGTCGTGATTTTAAGTTATTTTTGTAGGTTGTATGTTCTTGCTGCTATTTTTGATGAGTGGATGTAGTGATATCAAGTTTTCGTTTAGGTTGTAGGTTCCTGCTGCTAGATGTTCTTGTTGAGTGGATGTCGTGATGTAAAGTCATTTTTGAGGTTGTATGTTCTTGCTGCTGTTCTTGTTGAGTGGATGTAGTGATATCAAGTTTTCGTTGAGGTTGTAGGTTCCTGCTGCAAGATGTTCTTGTTGAGTGTATGTCGTGATGTAAAGTTATTTTTGAGGTTGTATGTTCTTGCTGCTGTTTTTGTTGAGTGGATGTAGTGATATCAAGTTGTCGTTGAGGTTATAGGTTCCTGCTGCCAGATGTTCTTGTTTAATGTATGTCGTGATGTAAAGTTGTTTTTAATGTTGTAGGTTCTTGCTGCTGTTATTTATTTTACGGATTTGGTGTTTTTGCTCTTGATGATGGTATGCTTGTGGTGCTTAAGCCAAGGTCTTTGTTGGACGGATGCTTGGATTGCCTTAGCACTGTTGAAGTAGTGCTGTACCTGTGCTCGGGCTTTACACGATAGCCAAATGATTGTGGCGCGGCTTACGTCTATGTCTTATTTATTTAAGATTTTTTTCTTGATTTATTTTAAACCCTTTGTTCTTTTTGTTTGTTCCTTTTTTTATGAAAAAAATAAAAAAAAATTGGCGATAATTAATTCCTCGTGAATCGGACTGATTCACGCACCACTTATAATAACACGCACCAGAAACCAACTGACGATCTTTTTCTCCTTTTTCTATTTTCTAGGCCTTTCTATTCCATTCTAACGTCAACGAAAGTTTTGTTTCGTCATGGAGTTAGATCCGGTTTCACTTTTTCCCTATTTATAAATAGAATTTAATCTTCTTTTAATTAAGAAATCACTTTTCAAATTTTTCACATATTAATGTGAAAGAAAATTTGATTTTTGGTTAAAATTCCAAAAAATAGAAAAAGGCGGAAAATAATAATTTACTCATACTATTATTTTTCTTCGTATTAGTTAACGAATCCTAATTTTCTTTCATTTCCATTTTTTTTTTTCTTTACTTCTTATTTTCTCAAATTTTTCCAAATCCTCCTCTACTTAAGCGTAGTCCAGTGGTCTTGTTGCTGGCTCCACCATTCCTTTTGTCAGGTTCAAATCCCACAATTGTCCATACCCTTTTTTTTATTATTTTATTATATACCCTTTTTTTTGTTTTTTTATTACTAACAACTATATGATTTTATTTATATTTTTTTTTTCTATTTTTCTCTAACTAAAACAAGAATTTCGACTGTCACTTGCATAATTTATCAAATTCATTGTGAATTTTCTATATTTATCGTTATACTATAGGTTTCTGATAAGGAACATTAAATGCGGTTAAACCCTTATATATAAAAACCATTGTATATAAAAACCATAGTACTATCATGAACAACATTTTTTAGTGCAACAATGTTTCGTTCGTGGCGCCACTTTAGCTCGGCGGAGACTTCCATATTTGGGAGACAATTTTCGGCGGAAACTTCCATTTTTGGGAGACTTCCATTTATCAGAGAATCGAAACTAGGTAATTAGAGCAAGAGGATTGTATTTTTTTCGATTCTGGTAAAAATCAAATGGAGTAAGCGAGATTACCAATCGATGGATTTTTTAAACGTCAATGATAAGAAAAAGGTGAAGAGAATGGCAAAAATTGTTCGTATTCGTATTGAGTATCCAGTGAGATGTCAAGTAACCAGTAGTGCTTCTTTTTCTCTCCGTGGTTATTTCTTCAATTTTCTAAGTAAACCAATTATAAATATCTCATAGTTTGTCCGAAAAATAGACAAACGTTGCGCTGTTCGTATAGTGTTTTTTGAGGTTTCTATTAAAGACATTATTTTTGTTTATTAAAACATATTGAAAATTTTTTTATTCAACACGTGAAATGTCTTCTGGAACTCGCGGTAAAGGTGGTCTAAGTTCACAGCAGAGTTCACCTCCTATGAGAAATATAGACAACTTGCTCACGCGTATAAATACTCGACTTGATAAACTCTCCAAAGATTTTAACAGCTCAATTAAATCTCTTGAAGAGCGAATCAGAAACCAAATAACAGACATTCAATCTAGTTTAGATGGCGAACTTTGCCAACTAAAGAGTTATTGTTGCCAACTTGAGTCCCGTATAGATTTACTCGAACGAAATCAAATAAAAGCTGATGCTGCCCTTGTCGGTGTTCCCGCAATCGAAAATGATAATCTCCACGAGACTTTCAACGGCATCTGTAATGCTATAGAAATCGAGCCCCCAACACTAAAAACAATCTTCAGAGTGCGTGAACCTAAATCTAAAACAAGTGTTAATAAGCGTTCTTCATATGATGGCAACATAATTATCAAATTTCATGACCAATATCACAAAAATCTTGTAATGAATGCTTGCTTGGCTCGCTTCAAGAAAATAAAGTTGGGTTTGACATTGAGAGATATAGGGTTATGTGACTCTGACAAACAAATATATGTGAATGAAAGTTTACTTACTTACTTTACTTTTGATGGCGCTCACAGCCCAGGATGGGCTTCGGCCTCAACTAACAAGCCCCTCCAGTCAGCTCTGCCGATTCCAATTGCGCACACCGAGTGCTTTGATGTCGTCATTCACTTGATTGCGCCACCTGTTACGGGTTCATCCTCTGCTGCGTACCCCATCGGGGTTGGATTCGAAGACTCGTCGGGCAGGTGCGTTGCTGTCCATACGCTCCACGTGCCCCAGCCATCTCAGCCGCTGTATTTTCAGCTTTTTGACCAGGTCAACGTCGCTGTATATCCCGTATAGCTCGTCGTTGAATCTTCTCCTCCATACTCCTTCGATACACACCGGACCGAAATTCACACGAAGAATCTTCCTCTCAAAGCACCCTAGCAGATCTTTATCCGAATCTTTCAGTATCCATGCTTCTGACCCATAAAGCAGGACCGGGATGATTAGGGTTTTGTATAAAGTCTCCTTGGTTCTCTGAGAGCGGGCCTTACTACTTAAATGCCTTCTTAGACCGAAGAAACAGCGGTTCGCAAGAGTAATTCTTCGCTTGATCTCTGCACTGATGTCATTCTGCGATGTAATAGTGGAGCCCAGGTAGACAAAGTCCTTGACAACTTCGAAGTTATATCTGTCCATCGTGATATTTTGCCCGAGTCGACGATGTTGAGATTCCTCTCTAGATGACAGCATATACTTCGTCTTGTCCTCATTAACCGCCAATCCCATTCTAGCCGCCTCCGATTCAATGCTCGCAAATGTCCCTGCTACAGCTCGCTTCGTTCTACCGACAATGTCTATGTCATCCGCATATGCAAGCAATTGAACGGACTTTTGATAGATTGTACCGCTGGTGTTGACATGTGCGTTGCGTACAATGGCTTCAAGAACGATGTTGAATAGGTTGCATGATAACGCGTCGCCTTGCCGCAATCCTTTCTCAACATCAAAGGAATCGGTGGTGTTCTTACCAATTTTGACGGAGCAGCGAGATTTCTCCATCGTCATCCTGCACAGGCGGACGAGTTTGGCAGGGATGCCGAGACTCGACATGGCTCTGTATAATTCGTCCCTTTTCACGCTATCATACGCGACTTTAAAATCGATAAAAATGTGGTGTGTATCGATCTGGAATTTTTCTAAAATCTGTCGGAGTGTGAATATTTGATCGACGGTTGACTTGCCTGTCCTAAAACCGCACTAATAGGGACCCATCAGATCGTTGACAAAAGGTTTTAAGCGGTCACACAGAATGGCCGACAAGATTTTATAAGCGACGTTTAGGCGACTAATTCCTCTGTAGTTGGTACATTTCAGAACATCTCCCTTTTTATGGATGGGGCACACTATACCGAGGTTCCATTCATCGGGCATACTTTTCTCCGCCCAAATTTTGCAGATGAGCTGGTGTATGCTCCTAGCCAACTCATCTCCCGCTGATTTAAATAGTTCGGCTTGTAAGCCATCCGCACCAGCAGCCTTGTACGACTTAAGTTTGGATATCGCCAGCCGCACTTCGGTTTGGTCGGGTAGACGGAACTCTTGGCCATCATCGTCCAAGTTGAATGGAGCGTTCTGCCTATTAGCGGCATCTTGGTTGTCTTCGCCATTAAGCAGTCTAGATAAGTGTTCTTTCCAGATCCTCAGTTTTGACTGTGTCTCTACTACCATATTCCCACTCTCATCTCGGCAGGCTTCCCATCTAGCCTTGAATCCTTGGGTGGATCACTTCACACTCTGATAAAATTTTCGAACATCTCCCCTACCGCTACAACCCTCAATAGACTCTACCGCCCGCTTCTCGTGCTCTCTGTTTTTCCTCCTGAGAAGTCGGCGTTCCTCTTTTCGTTTCAGCCCGTAGAGCTCCCGGGCCACTCTCTCCCAGCTCTTGATCGAGTCTGCAGCATTGCCTGGTAGGCCTCGTCCTTAGCTGCATGCGCTATCCGGCACTCTTCATCGAACCAGGGGTTTCGTTGTATTCACCTAGTGAAACCCAGCACATCAGAGGCGGCACTTCTGATGGCTTGTTGACAGTGTTCCCACTGGTCCTCTGCACTTGATGCTGGTGGCGGACCTCCTGAGAGATTAAGAGTTACGTGGTCTGCAAAAGTTCTGGCGGTCTCTTGCGATTTAAGCTTCTCGACATCGAATCTTTTCGCAGCATCTGCTCTGCGTTGTCGCGTCATGGATATCCGCATACGTAGTCTAGCTGCCACCAGGTAGTGTTCCGAGTCAATGTTGGCCCCTCGGAACGTTCGGACGTCCAAGATACTGGAAGCATGTCTCGCGTCTATCGCAACGTGGTCGATTTGGTTGACGGTTCATTGATCACGCGACCGCCAAGTCCCCTTGTGTATATTGAGGTGTGGGAAGTAGGTGCTTGAGATGATGACATTTCGCCCCGCCGCAAAGTCTGCCAGCCTGTGTCCGTTGCCGGAAGTTTCGTCGTGTAGGCTGTGTCCTCCAACTATCGAACCAAAGATGCCCTCCTTTCCGAATCTTGCGTTGAAGTCACCAAGAATGATCTTCACGTCGTACTTCGGGCACATATCATACGTTGTCTCCAGGAGATCGTAGAGTGCTTCTTTGGTTGAGTCCTCTCTCCCTTCATGGGGGGCGTGAACACAGATCAGCGAAATGTTCTTAAATTTGCCCTTGATGCGGATTGTGAGCAGGCGCTCGCTTACACTTCGGAAGCCCAAGACTTCTTGCCTAAGTCTTCCCCTCATCACAAAACCACAACCAAAGAGCCGCTGACCCTGTTCCTTCAAGCACCCGCCGTAGTAGATGTCATACGTTTTCAGTCTCCGTATGCCCTCTCCATCCCATCGCACTTCCTGGAAGGCTGTTACGTCAGCCTTTAGCCTGTCCAGGTTCTTCACTAATTATTCGGCTGCACGTGTTCTGTATAAGGACAGGACGTTCCACGTGCAGATCCAAAATTCATTGTCCTTGTTTCGTTTCCTGGGGTCGTCAGCTTTAGGATCATCCATATCCGAGGCTTGTTGTTGTTTCGGAACAACTTTTTTTACGTGGTAAGGAAGTTACCCCGACGCACAACCCCCGACCCGGAGGACCAGACCCTTCATATAACTCCAAGGGTAGGGAGCCGGATAAACCGCTCCTTATAGGCCTGAGCTACAAATATTTCGTAGTAGCCCATATAAGGTGTTCACTAAGTAGTTCAACCTAACTGAAACTGTAGACGCCACCGTTGATTCCATCTAGAGAATTCGTCCGCTGCCGCCTCGATGAAAGGAGAAGTGCCTTAGTGGGAACACTCCTCCCCCCCCCCTCTCTCGTTGGCTGTCCCCAACAGCTTTCCACGGGGATTTAAACCCCGTCTCCAGCTGAGGTACTAGACACCCGATGTTCACCACTAGGAGGTGAGAGTAGGAGTTGGTAGACAGAGGTGGGTTCTGAGAAAAACCTGTGGACGCTTGTGTCCTCGTGAATGCACATAACTACCCATTTGAACGAAAGTTTAACGAAGAGTAATTACATGTTGCAAAGAGAAGCTCTTAAAATGAAAAAACTAAAACAACTTGTTTCGGTGCACGCGTACAATGGAAATGTTTATGTGCGAGAAGTACCGGGTGAAGATTCCATTCTCATCAAATGAGCGAAGATTTGAAGAAATTTTCTGATCGAAGAGAATCTATGTATGACAATCTTGTGCAAGATCAATATCAACCATCTCCCTCGTAAACTTCAACTCATTTTAAATTATTTATATGTTTACAAATTTCACTTAAATTATTTAATAATCTTCTTATTTTTATTTATTTTTGTAATACTCTTTTTTTTCTCTTTCTTTGTATTTTCTTATTCTATTTAAAATTACCTATTTTCCTTGTATATAAAAACTATAGTACTATCATGAAGATGATCGATAGAGAGATTCGAGGTGAGCACTACCAGTACTACGAAATTGTAGAGATTGGAGAGTACAGGACAGGGAGAAACTGAGGGAATTGACGATTAGAATGACGTTCAAGGCAACAATAAATGAACGAGAACAACGTATACAAAATTAAAGCTAGTTTAAGGGAGTCAACACTAAACTTTTTTTTGTTATTTTCTTCCACCAATTTTGTTTACGAAGGGGAAGTTTGAAGCTTTTTTTGCTCTATTTAACGGGGAAGTAGGATAATAAATATAATTTTAAAAGGAATTAGCGGTTGTATTTTTTCTTTCGCTGTGTGCGAGATATGCTGTAGCAAAGTCAAGTAAGTATTACTGTATGCCCAAATAAAAGGCTACAACCAATATTGCCACTAAAGAATATAAGTTATATAAGAATTTTGTATATGAGCTAGGGATAGGAAGAAATTATTTAAATTTTGTAGTTTGATATTTGCATTCATATTTAAGTAGATATGATATATATATGAAAAAAGATAATAAATATAATTTTGAAAGGAAATAATGATTTTATTTTTTCTTTCGTTGTATGTGAGATATGCTGTAGCAAGTTGAGTAATGTCGCCACTTTAAGTTGTACAAGAATTTCTTATATCAAGTAGGGATAGGAAGAAATTGTTTTAATTTTGTAGGTTGATATTTGCGTGCATATTTAAGGAGATATGACAAATATATGATATTAGATGGTGAACGCCATTTAGTAGGTAGGTACTTATTATTTTATATTATCTATTATAAATATATATATACATATATAAATGGTAAACAAAATAAAATTTAATAATTTATACAACTTCGGTACGAAACCTTTTTAACTAAAGTTTTTCATATACATCGAAGTGAAGTGAACTTTTCGTTGACAAAAATGAAAGTTATTAGGCGTTAAAAATATGAGAAAATTATATGCATTTATTTGGGTGACGAGGAAAAAGCAAATTTCTTTCGAAAGAAACCCGAATTTAAAAATGATTTTAATATTTTCTCAAGCGAAATTTTGTGTGTAATTTCTTTAAAAAAATTAACGATTTTTCACAATCATTTTAAAATGTCCAAGAAAGAATTTTAAAAGTATTATAAATAATTTCTATAAAGTTTTCAAAAATGAAACAGGCTATGTTTAAAAATTCACGGGGAATTTTCACGTGAAAATTATAACATTTCCAGAAGTGAAATTCTAACTTTATGAGATAATTTTTTAAAATGTCCTAGATTATAACGTTTTTAAAACTTTTATAGTTCACCATGTGATAATTCGTGCGAAAAAAGTTTCAAAAATGAAATTTGAATTTAATAAGTAATTTTTAAAAGTTCTCTAAATAACAATTTACAATCAAAATTTGATTTAAACTAAATTTAATCTGCATATTTTCCAATTACCTACTATTAATTCCACACACTACTTTTCGAGGGAATTAAAAAATCAAGATTTGGAATTTTTTTTGTTGAGTAAGTAGTTTCTTAATATTCACGGGAATTTTGAAAAAAGAATACTTAATTTGATTTTCTCATGTGAATTTTTTAAAAATTACTTAATAAAGTTCAAATTTCATTGCAAACACCTTACAAAATGCGAATTTATTGAAATTACTTCATACAATTTTCATAATCGAAATTTGAACATTGCCTAATAGTTATTGTTAAAATATTCAAAATTGAATTTTTCACGTGAATTTTTCAATATTCTTTCATAAAGTTGAAATTTGGTTTTTGAAAATTTGAATACGCATTTTTAAACTAGGTGAGTTAAATTGAATTTTTTCACGTGAACTAAAAAAAATACTTCGTAAAGTAAAATTTCTTTAGTTTGAATGCGAATTTATTAAAATTACTTAATGCAATTTTCATAAACGAAATTTGAATTTTGTTAAGTAAAAATTTAACAAAGTTAAAAAACTAACAACGTTAAGTAAAATTAAAATTTACTAAAAAATTAACAAAGTGCTTATCTTAAATAGACAAAAGATATTTATTTTTAAAATTTTTCTAAAATTTCTCTTTTAAAAACATTTTTGTATAGATAAAATATTTTTTTTTTTTTTATTTTTTTAATTGATTTTATCTTATTTTCTTTTAAAGATAAAAAGATATTTATTTTTTAAATTTCGCCAAAATGTCTCTACCCTTAAAAATACTTTTTTTTTAAAGGTAAAATAGATTTTTTAAATTTGTTTTCAATTTGTTTTATCTTAAGTATATTTTAAAAGTAAAAAAATTTAATTTTTTATAATTAAATACTTTTTTTTTATTTTTTTCCATTTTTATTTATTAATTTATTTTTTAAATTTCTCTACTCTTAAAAATATTTTTTTTTTGGGTAACATAGTTTTTTTTTATTTTTATTTAAGTAGGTATTTTTTAAAGGTAAAAAAATATTTATTTTTTAAAATTTTCCCAAAATTTTTATTTAAATTGTTTTTTTTTGAATATTTTCGAATTTTGTTTACCTTAAAAAGTTTTTTTTTAAGGTAAAGTTATTCTTTTTTAAATTTTATCAAAATTTCTTTACTTTTAAAAGTATATTTTTTAAAGTTAAACCTATTTTTACTTAAATTTATCAAGAGTTTTTAAATGTAAAATACTTTTTTTTTAATTTTATCAAAATTTGTTTTCCTGTAAAAGTATTTTTTTGAAAGGTAGCTAAAACAAATTCTTTGTTTTTATCAATTTTTTTACATTTAAAGTAATCAAACTTTTGATAAATTTACCTGTCCAAAAATTACTTTTAAAGTGTTTTTTTCTAGTTTTTTTTTCCAAAAAAATTAACCTCAAAAAAATGTTTCTTGATTTTTTTTTCGAAAAAAATGTTTGTTCTTGAATGCCTCATAAAGAAATATAGCATCGTTGTAAGACTATGTTCGCCTAAGAATTGTGAAAATTAGCAACGGTGTAGTCTTGATAATATGATTTTCAGCTGAAATTGAAAATTTTCAACAAATTCCAAGCAAATCAAATCATAATTAACCTATCTATAGACATATGTATGTATTTTGTTTACTATCATAGACTTTGATAGAAAACAACAAAAAAATCTGTTCGCAAATTCAAATTCAAACAAAAAACGATACTGTTGTACAATGCACCATGACAACGAGAACATTTTTTTCATTTTGTGCGAATAATCCCCTTCGTTGCCATGACGAAAAACTATCTCACTCACACCAGGTAATTGTTGTCAGCAACTATCAGAATCAACAAAATATACTCCTCTCCTTCCTACTACCAGCTTTTATTCCTCTTCCTATCCTCATTCACATCTCTCCAAACCAACGTGGCACCCTTGTATATAAAAACTATAGTACTATTATGGAATCGATTTTTCTGTTACTGGGAGTGTTCTCGTGAGGGCGCAAACATCGTGCCACGTTGGTTTGGAGAGATGTGAATGAGGATAGGAAGAGGAATAAAAGCTGGTAGTAAGAAGCAGAGGAGTATATTTTGTTGATTCTGACAGTTGCTGACAACAATTACCTGGTGTGAGTGAGATAGTTTTTCGTCATGGCAACGAAGGGGATTATTCGCACAAAATGAAAAAAATGTTCTCGTTGTCATGGTGCATTGTACAACAGTATCGTTTTTTGTTTGAATTTGAATTTGCGAACAGATTTTTTTGTTGTTTTCTATCAAAGTCTATGATAGGCAACAAAATACATACATATGTCTATAGATAGGTTAATTATGATTTGATTTGCTTCGAATTTGTTGAAAATTTTCAATTTCAGCTGAAAATCATATTATCAAGACTACACCGTTGCTAATTTTCACAATTCTTACAACGATGCTATATTTCTTTATGAGGCATTCAAGAACAAACATTTTTTTCGAAAAAAAAAATCAAGAAACATTTTTTTGAGGTTAATTTTTTTGGAAAAAAAAAACTAGAAAAAAACACTTTAAAAGTAATTTTTGTACAGGTAAATTTATCAAAAGTTTGATTACTTTAAATGTAAAAAAATTGATAAAAACAAAGAATTTGTTTTAGCTACCTTTCAAAAAAATACTTTTACAGGAAAACAAATTTTGATAAAATTAAAAAAAAAGTATTTTACATTTAAAAACTCTTGATAAATTTAAGTAAAAATAGGTTTAACTTTAAAAAATATACTTTTAAAAGTAAAGAAATTTTGATAAAATTTAAAAAAAAATAACTTTACCTTAAAAAAAAACTTTTTAAGGTAAACAAAATTCGAAAATATTCAAAAAAAAAAAAAAACAATTTAAATAAAAATTTTGGGAAAATTTAAAAAAATAAATATTTTTTTACCTTTAAAAAATACCTACTTAAGATAAAAATAAAAAAAAAAACTATGTTACCCAAAAAAAAAATATTTTTAAGAGTATGAGAAATTTAAAAAATAAATTAATAAATAAAAATGGAAAAAATTAAAAAAAAGTATTTAATTATAAAAAAATTAAATCTTTTTACTTTTAAAATATACTTAAGATAAAACAAATTGAAAACAAATTTAAAAAATCTATTTTACCTTTAAAAAAAAGTATTTTTAAGGGTAGAGACATTTTGGCGAAATTTAAAAAATAAATATCTTTTTATCTTTAAAAGAAAATAAGATAAAATCAATTGAAAAAATAAAAAAAAAAATATTTTATCTATACAAAAATGATTTTAAAAGAGAAATTTTAGAAAAATTTTAAAAATAAATATTTTTTGTCTATTTAAGATAAGCACTTTGTTAATTTTTTAGTAAATTTTAATTTTACTTAACGTTGTTAGTTTTTTACTTTGTTAAATTTTTACTTAACAAAATTCAAATTTCGTTTATGAAAATTGCATTAAGTAATTTTAATAAATTCGCGTTCAAACTAAAGAAATTTTACCTTACGAAGTATTTTTTTTAGTTCACGTAAAAAAATTCAATTTAACTCACCTAGTTTAAAAATGCGTATTCAAATTTTCAAAAACCAAATTTCAACTTTATGAAACAATATTGAAAAATTCACGTGAAAAATTCAATTTTGAATATTTTAACAATAACTATTAGGCAGTGTTCAAATTTCGATTATGAAAATTGTATGAAGTAATTTCAATAAATTCGTATTTTGTAAGGTGTTTGCAATGAAATTTGAACTTTATTAAGTAATTTTTAAAAAGTTCACGTGAGAAAATCAAATTAAGTATTCTTTTTTCAAAATTCCCGTGAATATTAAGACACTACTTACTTACTTACTTACTTAGGTCCTCGGACCTATTACGTCCGTGATGTTTCCCTTACGGGACATAGGGCCTCCACTACACCTACGCGCCATCGTGTACGATTTCTTGAAATATATTTCAGCTCTCTCCAACTTTTCCCCAGTCGTGCCGATTCCTGTTCGACCGTTCTTCGCCATGTACTTCTAGGCCGGCCCACTTGTCTTCCCTCCTGTGTGAGCGGGTTCCACTGCATTGCTTGAGATGCAATGCACCGATCGCCTTTTCGAAGCGTATGGCCAATCCACTGCCACTTTCTTCTTCGTATAATGGAGTCTATGGGCTCCTGACCCGTTCTCGTATGAAGTTCGGCATTGGAGATACGGTTGGGCCAGAAAATCCTCAAGATGTTTCGTAGACATCTATTAACGAAGGTTTGCAGCTTTCTAGTGACAATTTCAGTGACTTTCCAAGTGCTGCAGCCGTAAAGCAGAACGGATTCAACATTGGAGCGGAACAGTCGTAGCTTGGTCTTTAAGCTAAAAGAGTTGTTTCTCCATATTTTGGACAGCATTCCGAACGCAGCCTTTGCTTTTCTGATTCGGCTGTTTACGTCCAGTTCAGTTCCGCCACCCGTAGAGATAATACTCCCAAGATATTGGAAATCCTCTACCATCTCTACCGGTTGTCCAGAAATATTTACTTGGATTGATGAGGAAGTTCCAAGGCTGATCCTTTTAGTTTTTGCCGAGTTGATCTTAAGCCCTACGATTTCTGCTTCTCTCTCCACCCTTGTTGTCATTTGATGGAGATCCATGATCCTATGAGAGAGTAAGCATACGTCGTCCGCGTAGTCCAGATGTTTGAAGTGAGATTGCAGAGTCCACTGAATTCCCCCATTTCCATTTGACAAAGCTGCGTGCAGTACGTCACTTATCACCAACAGGAACAGTATTGGTGACAGTATACAGCCTTGCCTAACTCCACTTTGGATTTCAAACTCCTCTGACAGCCTACCTTTGTGCAAAACGTGACACCTGGATCCATCATATGTAGCCTTGATAATAGCAATCAATTTATCTGGGATGCCCCTCCTGTGCAAAGCAAGCCAAATAAATTCTCTATTGACACTGTCGAACGCCTTTTCAAAATCGATGAACAGCAGGTGAAGTGGTGATCGATATTCAACGCACTGTTCGATGATGATCCTCAAGGTGTTGATGTGATCAACACAGGAAGATCCAGTGCGGAAACCTGCTTGTTCGGCGTCGAGTGTGTCTTCGAGGTGGTCTTTAATTCGGTCCAATATTATCCTTGCTATTATCTTGGCTACTGCAGGCAGAACGCATATTCCTCTCCAGTTTTCGCACTGTGTGAGATCTCCTTTCTTTGGGAGCTTGACAATCATTCCTTTTTTCCACTCTTCAGGAAAGCTCTCTGCTTCCCAAGCTCTCTTAATAAGTGGGTGCAGTAGCTCGCTCGATGTCGTTGGGGCTGCTCCTAAGAGCTCTGCAGGAATACCGTCAAGTCCAACCGCTTTGTTGTTCTTCAGTGCTTTGATGGCGGTGATAATTTCTTCCTTACTGGGGGGTACGGTGCGTATTCGGGAAATTGTTACTTCGGGTAGCTCAGTGGGAATAGGGTTCACTTCACTTGCGAAAACGCGGTTTAAAACCGCAGAAAAGTGTTCCCTCCACCTTATGAGCTGGTCCTCATCCGAAATTAGCAGGGATCCGTTTGTGTCTTTAACAAGGTGTTGTTTAGAGCTCTGGACACCAGTGAGCTCTTTGGTAATTCTGTAGACGGTCCTACTGTCACACCTACTAGCGGCTTCTTCTGCTTCTGTAGCCAGTGCGTTGATGTAGTTACGCTTATCACGTCGCACACTACGGTGAACTTCCCTCATCTTCATGCGGTACGTAGACTCAAGCTCGTTTCTCCCTGCTGCTGGGGTAGCTGCGATGCGAGCTTTAAGGTGTTTCCTTTCTTCGATCCTTGCCCAAGTTTCGTCGGAAAGCCAAGCACTATTTCTTCCTTGCGCCCGGCCGACTATACTTTCAGCACCGGATATGAACACATTTTTCACAGCACACCAATGATTTTCGATAGATGTGGTTTCCGTGCTGCTGATTGCGTTCAATCCTTGTGAAAGGTGGTCCCCTAGTTGTTGGCGCACTGCAGGATCCTTTAGTCTATCTGTATTAAACTTGGGCATTCGAGTGTTTCCTTGGGATCTCCGAACTGCAGCTGTACGCAATCTTACGGTAGCAACCATCAGATGGTGGTCCCGGGCCATTCCCATGTCAGCACCTCTTCTGTTACGGACGTCCTGGAGACTGCTTCTAAAACGCCGGCTGATCGCGAAGTGGTCAATTTGGTTGGAAGTTGCTTGTCTGTCAGTCGACACCCAACTGACTTTGTGGCACGTCTTATGCTCGAACATGGTCCCTCCAATAACAAGGCCGTTGGCGTTGCAGAAATCGACAAATCGTTCGCCATTGTCGTTTCGGTTACCAACACCATGTTTTCCAATGACATGCCTTAGCCCAGTGTTGTCATTGCCAACCTTGGCATTTAAGTCTCCCATCACCATTACTATATCACCTCGTGGAACGCTATCATAAGCAGCACTCAGCCGGTTATAAAAGGCCTCCTTCTCCTCGTCAGAAGAGAGCAAAGTTGGGGCGTAACACTGTATGATGGTGACGCGACGTACTCTAGTCCGGAACCTGGCTTTCAGGATCCTGTCACCTAAAGGCTCCCAGGAAATTAGGCTTTTGAGAGCTGTTTTGGAAAGCAGCAATCCAACGCCAGATTCCCGAGCGCTTCCAGGTGTTTTTCCGGAATAGAATAGTACAGTGTTACGGGTTGGTGACTTGAACTTCCCCGAACCCAGCCATCTAACTTCACTTATCCCTAAGATGTCCATCCTATACCGCATGAATTCCTTCTCTAGTTGCAGGAATCTGGCATTCTGAGGACCTTCTTTTCCATTATCAAGAAGCGTCTTCACATTCCAGAAACCAATCTTTGTCCGGGTACAATAGCCAAAAGTCGTCAACGAGTTATCATTAATTATCCGAGGCGTAGTGTTGGTTTCGGTAGCGGGTTGATTTCAGTTACGGAGAATGCTAACCTCCGTAACCTATCCTAGAAAGCTAGGCCTTTTCGCACTTGTAATTTTAGCCTATTTATGTATATTGGGATACATAAATAGTTGCCCGGGGACCACCACGAGGAGGTAAAACAAGCACTTCATCGTGACTGATTGTTGCGCTACTGGCCCAGACCAAGTTCTGAGCAATCAATAGTTTCCCGATCAGGCACGATGCAGGTCGCCCACTACTTACTCAACAAAAAAATTTCCAAATCTTGATTTTTTAATTCCCTCGAAAAGTAGTGTGTGGAATTCTTAGTAGGTAATTGGAAAATATGCAGATTAAATTTAGTTTAAATCAAATTTTGATTGTAAATTGTTGTTTAGAGAACTTTTAAAAATTACTTATTAAATTCAAATTTCATTTTTGAAACTTTTTTCGCACGAATTTTCACATGGTGAACTATAAAATTTTTAAAAACGTTATAATCTAGGACATTTTAAAAAATTATCTCATAAAGTTAGAATTTCACTTCTGGAAATGTTATAATTTTCACGTGAAAATTCCCCGTGAATTTTTAAACATAGCTTGTTTCATTTTTGAAAACCTTATAGAAATTATTTATAATACTTTTAAAATTCATTCTTGGACATTTTAAAATGATTGTGAAAAATCGTTAATTTTTTTAAAGAAATTACACACAAAATTTCGCTTGAGAAAATATTAAAATCATTTTTAAATTCGGGTTTCTTTCGAAAGAAATTTGCTTTTTCCTCGTCACCCAAATAAATGCATATAATTTTCTCATATTTTTAACGCCTAATAACTTTCATTTTTGTCAACGAAAAGTTCACTTCACTTCGATGTATATGAAAAACTTTAGTTAAAAAGGTTTCGTACCGAAATTGTATAAATTATTAAATTTTATTTTGTTTACCATTTATATATGTATATATATATTTATAATAGATAATATAAAATAATAAGTACCTACCTACTAAATGGCGTTCAACATCTAATATCATATATTTGTCATATCTCCTTAAATATGCACGCAAATATCAACCTACAAAATTAAAACAATTTCTTCCTATCCCTACTTGATATAAGAAATTCTTGTACAACTTAAAGTGGCGACATTACTCAACTTGCTACAGCATATCTCACACACAACGAAAGAAAAAATAAAATCATTATTTCCTTTTAAAATTATATTTATTATCTTATTTCATATATATATCATATCTACTTAAATATGAATGCAAATATCAAACTACAAAATTTAAATAATTTCTTCCTATCCCTAGCTCATATACAAAATTCTTATATAACTTATATTCTTTAGTGGCAACATTGGTTGTAGCCTTTTATTTCGGCATACAGTAATACTTACTTGACTTTGCTACAGCATATCTCGCACACAGCGAAAGAAAAAATACAACCGCTAATTCCTTTTAAAATTATATTTATTATCCTACTTCCCCGTAAATAGAGCAAAAAAAGCTTCAAACTTCCCCTTCGTAAACAAAATTGGTGGAAGAAAATAACAAAAAAAGTTTAGTGTTGACTCCCTTAAACTAGCTTTAATTTTGTATACGTTGTTCTCGTTCATTTATTGTTGCCTTGAACGTCATTCTAATCGTCAATTCCCTCAGTTTCTCCCTGTCCTATACTCTCCAATCTCTACAATTTCGTAGTACTGGTAGTGCTCACCTCGAATCTCTCTATCGATCTTCTTCATGATAGTACTATAGTTTTTATATACAAGGGTGGCACGATGTCTGCGCCCTCACGAGAACACTCCCAATAACAGAAAAATCGATTCCATAATAGTACTATAGTTTTTATATACAAGTCTATTTTCTAAACATTTATTTTGATTTTTTTTTTCTTTCTTGCCTGTAAAGCACAAACATCATTCGGTATTTTCTTTTTCTTTTATAATAAGAAAATAAACAATAAGTACAATGTCCAGGTCATGGGATGGTGTCACAGCAAAATCAAAACTCAGAGTATTGTCAACAAAATTGATGAACTTCGATTTTTAATTGAAGGGAGCTGTATGGATGCAATTTGCATTTCTGAAACATGGTTGAAGCCAGATATCTGTGATGACTATTTTAGGTTGAAGGGATATAAGCTATTTCGTAGTGATCGTGTATACAAGCCGGGTGGTGGTTCTGCAATCTATATAAAAAATGAATTCAAATGTAAAGTCATAAGCAGATCGGCAGTAAGTGACGTTGTTGAGTATGTCTTCATAGAGTTATTCCAAGACAATAAAAAATTATTAATAGGTTCTATCTACATGGCTCCGGATGTTGCTAGTTACAAGTGTGTGGAAAGTCTTTTGGAAGAGTTTACACTTTTATATCCAAACATGATTTTATGCGGTGATTTAAATTTGAATATACTGGGAGATCAAAATCTTTTATTTTATAATATGGTAAAATCTTTAAATTTTTAATTTGTTAACCCAACCAATCCTACACATTTCATGCCCAACAAAACCCCTTCGCTTTTGGATATTTTTCTGGTTTCTAATACTGATATGATCACTCACTTTGATCAAATTTCTGTTCCTGGATTTTCCCACCACGATTTGATCTTTTTGATTTTAGATGTCTTTCAACCTTTTGAATCGGTACACACTTTCACTTATCGGCACTTCCAATCAATTAATGTTAAACATCTTTGTCACGATTTTTCTCATATGGAATGGTCAGTTGTTGATGGTACATCCAATGTTAATTAACAAGTTAAATTTCTTCAAGATAATTTATGTTATCTTTATGGTAAACATGTTCCGATTCGAAAACAAATTATCAAAGGTGAAAGTGTACCATGGTTTACTCAAAAAGTAAGAGATCTAATATTAAAACGAGATTTAACATACGCTCGATGGAAAAGGTACCGAAGTCCTGCCATTTATAGAGAATTTAAAATAATTCGTAATAAAGCTTCATCTTTGATCAAGAAAAATAAATCAATTTATTATGAAAATACATTTAATGTTAACCGTTCATCGTTTTGGAAAAACATTCGAAAAATTGGTATAAATCCAAAAAAACAAACTCCTTTAAACCTGAACGAATATGAATTAAATCAGTTAAATCGAAAATTTGTCAATTCATGCCCTGATAATAATTTGAACAATAGAACTGAGTACGATTTTCATGATATGATAAACACATTAGCGCAAAATTTTAAACAACCTAGTGTTAAGGGCTTAACACTTTACTAGTTAACAATTTGCTAAGTATTTAGCAATTTTCTATCTATTCCAAAATTTTAAACCTTTTGCTAACTAGTACACTGCATTTGTAAGGTTTGAATTTGATGAACACAATTATTGTTTTTATGCGTTGTAAATTAATTATATGTTGATGGAAACCTATCATGAGCTTCAAATAAGTATACCATATTTATATTTTTATCATTTTAACTTCATTATTTACAAACAAAAAAAGAAAAAAAGTTGGGTACCACCAGGACTCGAACCTGGAACATTCGGGTTTTCTCATATGGATTTAGTACGATACTAAAAAGATAAAATAGCCAGTTGGTGATTTTAACTTTAGTAAAATGTTAGGATATAGTACGATGCTAAACTCGTTTAAAATTAGCAAAACACAATTTTGAACTTAGTATCATACTAAAAATGATTTAACATCGTACTAAATCGTCTAAAATTTTGCGCCATACTTTTTACCCACTTTTCAGAAACCTACTAATGATGTTTATGCTAATTTATCTGAAATTAATGTAATTATTTACCTACTTTTTTCTTCTTAAAGACTATTGTGTAGGTAAGTGCTAATCACTTTTTTCTTTTTTGTATATATTTCTTCTGTAAAATAATTCTTTTCATCATGTAAAACAAACAAATGTAAACTTTTTTCTGTACTAATTATAAGTTAAGCTTTCATGTACAGTTGATAACTAAATAAATTCAAATTCAAATACTATTCTCTTAGATTGAATGTGCAATGCAAGGTTATTTTTTTTTTCTTAATTTACTGATATGCTATATGCAAGAAAAGAAGTATACATACATACATGTAAGTTAGTTTTTTGCGTCGTCGTTGTCATCAACCTTAAACTTGAAGCAAGGAATATAGTTTTTTTTTTTGCGGGAAAGAATAATGCGTGGAGGTATACATTCGTATCTTTGTAAATATATATAAACTATAGTACTATCATGGTGAATGTCGAATGGACTGCCATCTTCAGATCGAGCCCGAAAGAATCTCGTCGAATTTCACAGTGGAGAGAATTTAGTTTTGTGGAGAATTTCCAGTAAGAATTAGAAAGGAATACTATTATTTATTATAGTTAGAGTGAAATAGGTAGAATGAATGTTTTTTATTAAGGGATAGCAATTTTTGTCGGTTACAAAGGTGCAGAGAATTAAAATGTGTGAAAAAAATTTTGGAATTCTCCTTGGTTTGATGGGTTTTGTGCGGTTAAAGATGATGGGATGGGGTTTTTTTCTTGTGTGCAAGAAGACATTGGTGACGTCGGCGGCATGAAGCTCAAGGAATATAGGTAGATTGTTGTTTTTTTTTTTTGCTTTCTAGATACCTATTTAGGTCTGTTGGTAAGAATATGAGAGATGCAATAGTTTATGTTTTTGATGGCGATGATGTTTTTTGATGAGTAGTATGGCTCATGGTAGGTAGTTAGGTATGTCGCTTTTTTAACTTAACCTAGAAATGTAGGTATGTTTGTACATATGTATATAATTTGTATTAATATCTTGGTAGGTACATGTAAGTAGATACCTACCCAATTTGTATGTGATTAATTTTCGTTAGTTTTTGTCTTTTTAAAGGGTTAGTTTAGGAGTTTGAAATTATTACGGATGGCTATCATTGTTTAGGATTTTCAGTGAGAAATTTTAACTTCTAACTAACCGCTATCTGACCATGTGGTGTTAGAGCAGTCTTAAGGGCATCTAGGTATTGAATTGTTACTCTTGATAGTTAACAATCGGCGAAATTCCTTCGAAATTCTCCGTTTGGTTCATGGTCGACAATCGCCTACCAATTTTCTAATTGGATTTTTTAAAAATCATAACTTCATTTCTACTGGGAAGAATATTAAAGTTAAGATATTAAAATTTAGCCTTTAAGTGTGGCTAAATTTTTGTATAAAATTTATTGAGCAGGATCGACAAATTTCACACTAAAAGGGTGTGTAAATGTCCCGTCAATGACAAATTTTAAAATTTCAAAAAAATAATGACAAAAAACTATTATTATATGTATTATTTATTTATTTATATTATATAAATGAAAGAATAAAATTTGTTCTAATTACAACCACTTTTACTAATCACGCTACAGCTTAAACTAGAAGTACTAAAAATAGGTAGGTATCTATATACTAAAATTTATATGATGGCAAATTTTATTCAGGGTAAGAAGAACGGTATTTTTGCAAATCCGCACATTTAACAGGGTAAATAAGTAAATAGGGTTAAACTGAATCAAAGTCAAAAAACTAACTTCTAAACGCGACGTCGTAGAAACTTGATTTTTTTATTTGAAAGATATTGAAAAATTAGGCAAAAAAATATGCACAACTTTTTTTTATTAAAAATCTACAAACCGAGATAAACATATACATACATACATATACATTTTTTATTTTTTTTTTTTTATTTTTGCATATTTTTATAGGGGATGAACAAAAAAAATTATCCATGTTTAAGCAATTTTTGACAGGATTTTTTTTTTCATACCCAAAATGATTTTTAAAAAAGGGTACATTATTTTGGTCAATTTTTTAATCTATTTGATTTTTAACGGGTAGTTGGAAATCTATAAAATTTTAATATCTTATAGATATATTTGAAAGCAATTAAATGGTAAAAATGTTATCTTTCTAACTTATCATTTGACAGATTTATTTAAGAAAGGGCAAACATTTTGAATTTTTTTTTTGTTTTGGTTTCTTATTAATATCTTTTCAATAAACAGTGGAAGAGGTTTCCAATATACTAATGAATTATAGCTATATGTTCCAGGAATTTGTATAAAATAATATATTTCTATTGTACCATTGAGCTGATAAATTAACAATATATAATTTTTACACATATTACTTAATACCATGTGAGTGTAGGCATGGATTGATTTAGTTTTTTCTTATATTTAATCTCAATAAAATAACCATTAATTTGATACCTCATGTTTTAATCTGTACCTCCTACATTAGTGTCACAATTAATTTTTTAAAATTCATAAAAATTCAAATAAAATCCATAGAAATGCTTTGCTTTGTTCATTGTCAACAATCGTCAACCAGTGCAAAGCAACGTTATCTCAAATCTATTTTTTTTTATTTTTTTAATATAAAAAATCATAACCATATACAAATCATAAATTACAAAAAATCTACACTTAAACAACTTTAGAGGCTTAAAAATTGAGTAATACTTAATAGTTCATAATAAATGATACATGAAATTTAGGTAGAAATTTATAACTTAAATTTTTGTGTAAAAATGATTGCAAAATATTTGTATTAAACATGTGTTTTGATGAATAATCAACTCTATATTTCGTACTTTAAATTCAAAAGTTAATGAAAAATTTATATATTTGCGAAAAATAATGATGCACATTTATAGGTGTAAACTTCTTCTAGAAATATGTGAGTAATTTTGTATTTGTAGATCTTACTGGAAAAAAAGTAGGGGCAATTTAAGCTCTATTTAACTAAGTTTAGAGGCTTCAAACTTGAGTAATACTTAATAGTTCATAAAAAATAATACATGAATTAAAGGTAGAAAATTATAATCTAAATTTCTGTGTTAAAATCTTTGCAGAATTTTAAAAAATTCATACTAAAAATGGGATTTAGTGAAAAATTAGTTCGATTTTTGGTACTTTAAATACCAAAGTTAGTAAAAAAATTGTAGTAGCCCGTAGCGTAATGGTTAGTGTGTTCAACTGTCACGCTGGAGGTCTGGGTTCGCTTCCCTGCCTCGTCCACCTTAAAACTATAAAGTTTTCTTCAGAGCTACTGCCTCTTGCGAGGAACTGACAAATCCTCCAAGAGTATCACTTGGCACGAATAAGTGCTTCTCGTCTAGCCATTCGGATTCGGCATAAAATTGTAGGTCCCTTCCATTCCTGTCGATAGGCGCACACAGGAATGGTTGCGAGTTGTTAGTCACTAGGCCCTGGTTCTTCATGAGCCGTTGTGCCACCCGATTTATTTATTTTTTTTTTATAAAAAATTGATAAATTTTGAAAAACAAAACCAACACACAAATTGCTCTAATCCTCTTCTAAAATATTGCTTATAAATTTTAAGTGATTAATTCAACAAAAGCCAATCTAAAGTTAGTTTTATTGATTTATTTACTAAAAAAAAATGCAAAGAGGGTCATGCTTTTTCAAGGAATTCTATTTTTATATTGTCAACACTCTCATCAAATATTTTCAAATTTAAAATTATAAATTTTGAAAATCTAATAAAAAAAAATAAAATCCAGAATTTTGTCAATTGTCAATTTGACGGCATTAAATTGGTTATAAATCGAAAAGTATGTTACGGTAAAATTTACCGAAACAAAAACCAGCCTTCAGCTTTATCCTCTTTCCCAAAAAAAAAGAAAACCTAATCTTTTTATTTTTGTTGTGGCTGTATAATTCTGGTTGGGTTGAGGGCAACCGTAGTTCCATCAACTATTGGTGTACTCACCAGAATCATGCAAAAGCAACAATAACAGGATACCAACTATTGACATCTAAAACTAATAAGGCGAGCCAGCGGATGAGCTGAGACCTTGGATACCACCGGTGCATTTAGCCAGAAGGGGGCTCTGAAGAACTGTATCATATTTTATTTTTTTATTTAATTCTAATTCGTTAAGAAGATACTTAAATACCTCAATATAACAAATCTTTATTATAACTTGTTACTTAACGAAAGTCTTTAACCTCGAAAATATTCGTAAGGCAATTTCCTTATTCAAAAAAAAAAGTCTTTAACATGGGGGAATCTATCGCCAACAGTAATTTCCTTCTATGTTAATTTGCGAAACAGAAAGTTACTTTCCATTTGATAATTATTTTTCTTTTGATACTGGTAATGGTTAAAGTGTGTGGGAAAAAGTAGTGAAATTATAGGAAGTAATTAGGACGTGTCCATTCAGCTGTGAGAGCTAAAGTATAGCCCTGACCAGGTGTACTCAGCTCAGAGAGAAATTAATGAAAGAGATAAGCGCAGCTGCGATTCAATAATGGCAACCCATTCTAGCCAATGGGCATAATGGGTTACTTAGACCATGACCGGTGAGCACTGTGACTGAATTGGTCTATGGTGATGGAACGAGGGGAAAAACACAGCTGAATGTGATGCTAGAAGTTTCTGAAAAAAGACATTTCTTGGTTAGCTTTTAACGGAGGAAGATCTACTTTAGAAGAGAAAACAATTTTTTAAAGCGGAATTTTCGATTTATATAATTTGAAAGAGTTTAAAATTGAAAAGTTATTCATATAAGTGATTAAAAGCTGCGAGCAGAAAAATAATTAGAATCGCTTTAAATTTTTTGCGTATTTTATTTTAATCAAAAGGAAGGAAACAGTCAAAATTTTAGCAGCGGAGGGCAGCTGAGATTTTTGCATTTGGAGAATCAAAGTGTCAGGAAGGGACACTAAGAAAAAAAAGCTAAGTATTAATTATTTCATTGATTGTTGCCGGTAGAATTTCCTTTGTGTTTCATACCGTAAATTACGGAATCGATACCTTTGTTCTTTCAAACCGATATATATCGGCGCTTTGGCTTTACGGCAATTTTCGGTGGTGAAGACCGTTAAGTTTGCTTTTGTTCCCAATTCAATAATCCTTTGTTAATAATCCTTTGTGATTCTACATTGTTTTTGGGTTTTACACCTATAACTAGAAAGGTTTCTCAAATAAAAAGAATTTCAAGTTAAAATTTTTGTTAAAGTATTTTATTTGGTTCGGAACAAATTTTTATTTCAGCTTATTAACTTGGTTTGGAAATTTCACCTTCAAATTTCCTGGCGCCCATTTTTAGAAAGAACGCACATGTGCCTACTTACTAAACTTTATTTCATATATCAAATTTCATTCGATTAATTCAATCGAAGTATTTTTTTATTTCCTACTTTTATCATAAAGTGTAAACCCACCCCCAGCTGAGCAGTCGGAAGTTGGTAGCATCTTAAGTGCTGCAGTGTTGCATATCTTTCTCCTTCTTTCCCACACACACATTGTGTTTGACAGTTGTCAGCTCAGCTCTATTCTCCATTATTGATTTTCTCCTTCGGTGCGTCGGATGCGCAAATTATTAATTTCGTTGTAAATTATTATTATAAAACTAATAAATAATTGGATTCGATAATCCATAGTATCGGGGTTATCAAGTATTCGTCTCATCCTAATCGACCTAAATTAACTTTAATGATCGCGGGAAAGATATATTGCAACAAATTGGCACCCGAACGTGGGGCTTTTGTGAAAAAAAAGAAAGGAAAAAAAATCCCTAGTCAAAATTCTTGTGGTGATTTATTTAGGGAAGTGGATTTGTTCTGTGTTATTTGTAAATCTATTATTGTGTTCAATTTACTTTGGATTCATTTATTTTCCCCAAGTGATTGTTGGAAAATTGCCAAGTACCGACGGCATTTACACTTTATTGATTTTGTTGGAGACGGAATTGTGAATTCCCATGGGGGGAATTTGGACCTACATACATAAAGAAATAACCTATCAAAGGATAAATTAAGGTTTTATTGTGCATTTGTGTTTTGGTGAGATAATTTTTTTTGCTATATTATATTATTATTACATACATACCTATTTTTTCGTACATACATACTTTTAATCGTGGAACATCATAATAGGGAATTTGTTTTTTTTTGTCTCAATTTTCCCGTTTGTTTACATTTCTCCGCGAGACTCGAATAGCTAAAACTAAAGGTCCGATATTGGGTTTTAATTTGTATTGAATTTATATTTCTTTGGAAATCAGTTTGACTTTTTTTTTTAAAGTTGTTTTCGTTTAATATTTACTTGTTTTAATTGCAAAACCTAAAGGTCCGATATTGGCTTTTAATCTTGTTTTAATTTTTCTTTTTGAGGAATTATGTAGTGGAATTCAATTTGACTTAAAATCTTTAATTTTTTTTAAGTTGATTTCGTTCAATATTTACATAGGTACTTGTTTTAATTGCAAAACCTAAAGGTCCGATATTGGCTTTTAATCTTTTTTTTAATTTTTCTTTTTGAGGAATTAGTGGAATTCAATTTGACTTAAAATCTTTAATAAGTTGATTTCTTTTAATATTTACTAGGTACTGGTTTTAATTGCAAAACCTAAAGGTCCGATATTGGCTTTTAATCTTTTTTTAATTTTTCTTTTTGAGGAATTAGTGGAAATCAATTTGACTTAAAATCTTTAAGTTGTTTTTAAGTTGATTTCGTTTAATCTATACATATGTACCTACTTGTACTGCAAATCCTAAAGGTCCGATATTGGCTTTTAATTTTTTAATTTTTTTAAGGAAATCATTGGATATCAGTTTGACTTAAAATATTTTAAACGTATTTCATTTAATATTCACTTGAGCACTTCTTTTTAATTGTAAAGCATTTTCAGAAAAGTGGTACGACACACTTTATTCTATTTATTTTAGTTATTGTTTAAAGCGGGCTGTAGGTCAATAAAAGATGTTTGTTTAGTGCAACGTTTCGAACGTGTATACGTCCTTCATTTTATTATTCAAATATAAAAATAAACAATAATACATTTTAATTAGTTCACCAGTAACAGTGAAACGTCAAACAAATTAACTTACAAAACTTATGAAGGCATTTTCAATATATTAAATATCACAAAAACACATAATAATTTATATAATTTATAAACTGAAAAAACAAAATTTACGCCAAGTAAAATTTACAAGTAAAATTCTTTTTAAATTTACTTTTTTCTAAACAAAAAACTGAAGAGACTTTAAATAAAGAAGAAGAAGAACGATGTCGTCACCACCCTCATCGCACACAATCAGATCTACTTTGATTAAGCAAAGTGTTTCGGTCTCTTTATAATCTGACTGTATGCACTACTTAAGTTTTCTGCATTATCAGTGTTGATAATATGTAACATCTCAAGTAGGTATCTCTTCGCTTGGTGCCTCTCTGTTTGCAAAACTTTTACTCTCTCGAAGTCTGGTTTATGCTTCTCTTTCAAGCAGTGTAGTGCAAGCGCTGTTTTCTGCAAACTCCCGCTGTTTATATCTGACTTGTGACCAGAGAGCCGCTTTTTAAGTTTTTGCTTCGATGTACCAATATACACAGACCTGCATGAGCTCCCATTTCCACCTAGACAATTTATTTGGTATACAACATTGGATCTTTCCATTTTGTCTATTCTTCCTTTTGTATTGGTGAATAAATGCCCAGCGGGAAAAATTCAAAAATTCATTGAAGAAACATGAGCTCTTTCCTTGAGGAATGGCAGCTGCACCATCCACTTTTAAGCTGATTCGTTTGATGAAATTAACATGGGCATGTCCTAGGCGGGAAGCACATGCTGAAAATCCGATGAAAATTCGCCAACGAAATCACTACTTCGTTGGAAGTTGTTTACTCACCGACCCAGATGATGAAAAACATGATGGTTGCATAATCTGTGAATTCACTACATTAATGTATGTGGTTTATTCATCAGTTCAATGTTTTAGATGAAAATGGTAATGAAAAGTCAATTATCAAATCACAAGATTAGTGGTAGTTGTTTATTCAGCAATTATACCTAGTTAATTCAATATGAAAAATGTGAAGAAAATTAAATAAATAGTGAATTCATTACTCTGTTGTGTATATGTTGTGAATTTGTGATTGGTTAATTAAATTTAAAATATGGAATTAAAACTTTAAATCAATGTGAAATCACTAGGTCAGTGGTTGTTGGTTAATCACCACTTCGCTTACGCAAAGTGGTGATAAACAAACAACCCGAAATACTTTCAGACAATCTGAGATTGCCTAATTTTAATGGAAATTCACAAGTCCTCTTATAATATTTACTGTCAGTAGACAATGTCAACACATTGAACACAAAAAAAATCAACTTCTATCAAAACACACAATGGCGGTGCACACTTTACAAAGCATATGAGTGGACATAGACGATGAACTGATGAACTTCTTCATGACTTTTCAACAGTTTTTTCATTTTATAATTTTCCATATCAAAAGCAACGACAGAAAGGCTTGTTTTCTAAACACAAAGTAGAAAGTGGGTTCAAATCTATGAACTGAGGAAACCTTGCATGACTCTTCGCTTATTAAATCATTACATGTCGTTTCCTTGAATTATCTGGCTAGTGAATTGATTGCTGTTGTCTTGTTGTTTTCTACACACAAAGCAAAAAGTGGGTTCAAATCTATGAACTGAGGAAACCTCGCATGACTCTTCACTGACTAAATCATTGCATGACGTTTCCTTTTATTATTTTGCTAGTGAATTGATTGAAGAATTCAGCTATAAAATTCATTAAGGGCCGATATTTCCCGCTGGGTGGTTACGAAGAAGATTCACTGTTTTGAATGCTATTTTTATTTTTTCTTTGTCTCTTATATGTGATGATAGCAAACGATTGGCAAGAGGGGGGATGAACAAGGCAGTTTTGTAAATTGCAGGTTGTTGCACATTTTCTGCAGGTTTGTTCTCTTTTCCATGATTCGATATTAACTTATTCACAAGGGGAAGTGGGAATGAGAATGGAACATAGGGTGTTTCGGATGATGTTCATATTTTTCTCTTTGAAAATAATATAACTTGTATCAAGTACACGGTTAATAAAATTCTGAGCTGTGTTACAAATAACTCCTTTAGGTTATTTGGACATGAAATTGATAAGTCTACCCGATGACGTGGGTTTCTTATATTAATCGAAAATTATTTGGTTTTCTTTTCTTATCACTTTCACATCCAAATAGGGTAGTTCTCCCTGGAAAACAGAACAAACCTGCAGAAAATGTGCAATAACCTGCAATTTAAAAAACTGCCTTGTTCATCCCCCTTCTTGCCAATCGTTTGCTATCTTCACATATAAGAGACAAAGATAAAACAAAAATAGCATTCAAAACAGAGAATCCTCTTCGTACCCATTTATTCACCAATACAAAAGGAAGAATAGACAACATGGAAAGATCCAATGTTGTATACCAAATAAATTGTCTAGGTGGAAATGGGAGCTCATGCAAGTCTGTGTATATTAATACATCGAAAAAAAAACTTAAAAAGCGGCTCTCTGGTCACAAGTCAGATATAAACAGCGGGAGTTTGCAGAAAACAACGCTTGCACTACACTGCTTGAAAGAGAAGCATAACCAGACTTCGAGAGAGTAAAAGTTTTGCAAACAGAGAGGCACCAAGCGAAGAGATACCTACTTGAGATGTTACACATTATCAACACTGATAATGCAGTTAACTGAAAGTCTGAATGCGAAAACTTAAGTAGTGCATACAGTCAGATTATAAAGAGACCGAAACACTTTGCTTAATCAAAGTAAATCTGATTGTGTGCGATGAGGGTGGTGACGACATCGTTCTTCTTCTTCTTTATTTAAAGTCTCTTCAGTTTTTTGTTTAGAAAAATGTAAATTTAAAAAGAATTTTACTTTTAAATTTTACTTGACGTAAATTTTAAATTTTGGTTTTTTAGTTTATAAATTATATAAATTATTATGTGTTTTTGTGATATTTAATATATTGAAAAATACCCTCATAAGTTTTGTAAGTTAATTTATTTGACGTTTCACTGTTACTGGTGAACTAATTAAAATGTATTATTGTTTATTTTTATATTTGAATAATAAAATAAGGTCTGATGAAGGACGTATACACGTTTGAAACGTTGCACTAAAGAAACATCTTTTATTGACCTACAGCCCGCTTTAACCATTAACTAAATTATAGAAATAAAGGTCACGAAAATACCTAAGAACTTTATTCTATTTATCCTTGTCGTTGATCTTATAGTTTCGATTTGCTTGGAACTCATTGTATTTTCGGTTGCATGTGCACCATTCAGTTAAAAATTGTTTTGCTTACATTATAATAGTTCTGTGGGGATGGTTTTTTATCTTCATCTACATTTTAGGTATAAATTCATTTTCAAAGTGAAACAATTCTGTTTGATAAGCAGACATTAGTAAGTTCTTTTTAATAGATTTTTGTGAGTTTTTTTTAATATTTTTTTTGAGGTTTTCAAAGTGTTTTTTTATATATTTGATTAGGGTTACCAACCTGGTAGGAATAATTTGTCTTTTTTTTTACAATCACGTTAAAAAAAAAAATTCAAGATGAATATAGGAAGATTATCCCAAGACGTGTTAACTTATGAGATTCGAATTAGAGGTTTGAAGGTTGACACCGTTGAGATTATGGGGAAAGCTTTAGGGTCCTCCAGATTACTTGTTAGGCAGGATTCATTAGAGACTAGTAGGGTTTATCCATTTACTTTTGAGGAGGATCGTGATGCCGTTAAGGCAAAAATCGAAGAAGTAAAAACGTTGCTTAAGGATCCACCAGAGAATCCTAAATCTTCTGAATACATAAAAATAAATACCAAGATAGAGTGGAGTATAGGAAGGTAAGGTAGAACTCCATGCAAAGGAGAGGAACAGGAAGACGAGATTAGCTCTCTAAAGAATGAAGTTTTAATTTTGTTAGGCGATCTCATCGGTGAAAATGAAAATAGCGACATGGAAGAAGAGCCACCCAAGAAGGCTCCTATGAAAGGACAACATCAATTAAAAGTTATTACCGAACCAATAGTCAATGCTAGTTCGTCACCACAGCCAATTGGTTCGAAACAAGTATTGCAAACAGTTAGGCAAACAATAAGGCAAAATATTCCAGATCCGGAACAGAATTTAGATAGAGCTAGGGCTATTGATATCAGGACACCAGAACGGAGAGTAGAACGAGTAGTGCTCCGAGAAAGATGTTTCGAGCGGTTAAGAAAATGGGATGTTAGGTTTAATGGTGAGAATATCTCGTCCGTGAACTCCTTTTTATAATGTGTTGAAGAACGTTGTATCGCGAATGGTGTTTCTGAAACACATCTTTTTAAGTCGGAAAAAAAGTACATATAAATATATATATGTTTATTGAACAAAATAATATTTACAATTTGACTTATAACTAGTTAGATACGATGATATTATACATTTATTGGCACATAGGGGGCCTAATCTTATACTTTGTCTTAAATTTAAAGGATTATAAAATATAAAATACGTGTCAAAAAATTAAATCTAAAAATCGGCTGACTTATGGTCCTCGGGGTGTTCCGTCCCATTTGTCAAGTTGTGGTTTTGGTGGGGGGATGGGTTGGCATTTAGCTGCGGTGATATGCTGACACTGTGTCAGTGTAGAACGAAACTACTGGCTCGTTGCACGTGATGATGTTGTCAACCAGGATTTCCATCGTACTGAGGTATCTCGGCTCAGAGTGTCGCTGCTGAGTGGCCATCCTTCTCATCAGTTGATTTGGGTGATTGTAAGTGAGTCCTACAAGCTTCTTTGCTTGAAGCAGTAGGTACCTGTCCAGAGGGATGATGCTCGCCTCTGTGTAAAGACGCTCGTTGCTGTGATGTCTCATTCGCTGCCGATCAAAATGTAGTCCGGTACAAATCCTTAGTAACTTTCTTTCGAACATTTGAAGTTCCTTCATGGCCGTCTTCGAGATGGAGAACCAGGCTAGGAAGGAATAGATTATTACAGGCCGCAGGAGTTACTTGTATATAAGTATCTTCGTCTTCTGGCTTAGTCCGTTTCTGCATCTCATCAATGGGTGGAGTCGGTGGAAAGCCCAGTTGGCTTTTTTGAGGACGTTTCGTGAGAGTGGGTTGAACCTTAACAACTCGTTGAAGTGGATGCCTAGGTACTTCACGTTCTTTTAAGCTGCTATTGTAGATCCGTCCGGAAGTTTCAGAACCAGACTTCTGCACTTGGCTGCGCTGCAACTACATCTACTGGGTCTCCCGGAACACACAAGCTCCGATTTTGAGGTGTTTATCCGGATGCCCCATTTCTTGTAGAAGTCATAGATTCTATTGACGTGGTGCTCAACTTTTCGTTACGCTACCAGAGGAGACATCGAGGCGGCATACGTAAGGGAGTCATCAGCATACAGGAGATTTTCGCATCCAGATGGCAATTGTTGGTCAGATGTCATCAGGCTATAGAGGAAGGGGCCTAGCTTCGAACATTGGGCAACTCCGGCTTTGATGTTCTTCACTAGTGATTTGCAGTTGTCTATTTGTACGTAGAATTTTCTGGAATAAAGAAAAGAAAAAAAAAAAAAGAATTTTCATTAGTGACGGGGGTTAATGTAATACGCGAAACTTATGGATAAGGGCTTCAATGCATACGCTGTCGAATGCTTTCTCGAACTCCAGAAACCATCCAACGGTGACACGATGGTTCTAGAGCGCTATGGTGATGTCATGCTGGAACTTCAGGAGCGGATGCAAAGTGGAGTGCTTTTCCCTAAAGCCAAACTGCATGTCCGGGATGATGGCATTTTCGCTGTAAAACCTCTTTAGTCTACGAAGTAATACTTCTTCCAGTATTTTACTTATGTTGTTCAGAAGCGAGATTGGCCTGTAATTGGACATACGATTGTTAGTGCCTTTCTTCGGGATGGCTGTTTTCCACCTTTGGGGGAAGTAGCAGTTATTGATGCAGTTGTTCATGATGATAGTGAAAAGGATCATCACTGCATGTGCCTCTTCAGGATGTAGTTTGAGACTCCGTCTGGTCCGGTTGACTTTTTTGGCTTTGAATTCCCGATGATGTCTGCTACCTCCTCCATATTGCAGAGATGTGTGCTATCCGTTGGGTCACTTGCTGGGTTGGAGTCACTAAAAACGACGCTTTCCGGATTTGGCCGCAGGGTTTGCTGAATGGATGCTTCGACTACGTTCAGAAACGCTGGACCATCAGGTGGGTTTAGTATGAAGTTTCCCTCGAAATATTTGGCAAACATTTCCACTTTGTCCTGTGTTGATGATACTTCAATATTGTTGTGAATTAGGATTTCCGGAATTGGGGCCTGTTTTCTAACGATTTTATTAATGTTCTTGAAAGCTTCTGGTCCTGGCTTGATTGCTTGTAGCCGCTTCTGAAACTGGATGTTGTTATGATTCTGAACAGAGTTTCGGAACATGACGTTGACACATTGCAACTCGCTCCAAACCATCCGGTAGGTGCTGTTGGTGGTGTTCAGCTCTCTCTGATGTATCCTTTGGAGCCGTTTCCTCAGCCGCTGTCTGTGTGCGTACAGATTCTGTATGTACACGGGAAGATATTGGTACCTATCCCTTGACGTCCTAGGCCGCTTTTGGACTTCCAATGCATCACAGACAGCTTGCTCCAGACCATCTATAGCAGCGTCTATTCCACTGTCTAGCAGGTTGCGGTTTGAAGGTGGAAGCGTAATATTTTCTTCAATGTCCCGTTGGAGTTGTTCAGCATCCAGTCGTCTATAATTAATGAAGTTCTCTGTTGGTTCTGTTGCTAGGCAGAAGGGTTGGTGGAGCTTGATGCTAAGCTGAACAGCTTCATGATCCGAGTTGCTGGGCACAAGTTTACAGGTGTAGTTGCAGATTTCTGGATGTAAATAAACAAAATAAGAAGTTGAAATAAAAAAATCTAATGTAAATGGTGTTCGGGGAAAAGTTGGTTTAGGTTGAGAAACAACCACCAATGAATGCTGGTCCTGATAAGCGTCCAACCAGTCTGAAATCGCTTTTCCCTCGGGTGAAACTGTGGTATCCAGCCAAAGGTGATGTCTTGCATTGAAATTTCCGCCGATTAGTCCATATGTGCTCCTTTGAAGTACGCTGTTGAAGACGTGTAGGTCGCTTTGTATATTTCTCATGCTGGAATGGCATTTGAAATACACGCCGATGATGGTGAGGCTCTCATCTCTTCCTATTTGTATGGTGACGGCGGTGGCTTCACTAGTCTTCAGACCAGAAATGGTGATTTCGTTGGTGTTGGGCGACAGGTTCTTCCGCAAGTAAATAGGCTTTCCGGTCCTCCTTCTTGTCCTTCCGGAAAGTTTTGTAACCAATGATGTCAATGTTGTTGCATTTGGTTACGTTGGTCTTGCTGATGAGCGCAATGTCCGGGTTGTTGTTCTTCATAAACAAGTTGAATGACGTCCTGCTTTCCAGGCTGTATAACGAGTTTGCGTTATACGTCAGTGTTCGGAGTTTCTTTAGTTGCATAACTGGAATATGAAGGTGGCCAACGCCACGGACTTTTTCCCCTCGCTTATCTCGCCATCACAGACATGAGGTTGGATCCGAAAGTACGTTGCACTTCAGAGCTGAGGTTCATCGCTGACGAAGATGATGTTGGTCTGGATATCTTTGCTGGTGCTGTACTTGCTGAAAAGGTTTTGGCTGGGTTCCTTGTTGGTTGTGGCTGTTTCTGCTGCTGGTTTGGGTGATGTGCCTCCTTTGACCACGTTAGCGAAACTAACTGCTGGGCGGGTTACGGTACAGGCGGACTTGGCAACAAACTTCTTTTGAGATTTTTTCTCGGCCAGGACCTTGTTCCTTTCGGTCAGTTTTGCTTTAAAAGTTGGGCAACCCTTAAAGCTTGCTGGATGACCTTCCTTTTGGCAGTTCGCACACCATACGTCCGATCCCGCTTTTTCCTTGCGCTTGCTCATTCCAGGATCGTGTTCCTCCTTGCACTTCACGCATACGTATTTGCGTCCACAGTTGGTTGCAACGTGTCCAAACCGCTGGCAGTTTCGGCATTGTACAAGGTCATTGGATTTCAATCGCCCCCAGTGCACTCTCTGGTTCATGATCAAGGTCTTCGTGTAGACCTCGCTGACGTCACAGGATTTTCCTAGCTCTACAACAAAGTTGTTGTATACCTTGCCTGGTCCCTTCTTGGCTTTAAATGGTGTGACATTCACCACTGGCAGTCCTTCAATCCGGAGCTCGTCTTCCACTTCAATGGCTTCATGCGAGTAGTGAATCCCTTTTAGGAGCAGTAGATTTTGCCTTTCCTCTCGTGCCGTGTAGGAGTTATATTGGATCTTTCGCTCCTCGAGGAATTTGTTCACTTCCTCGAAAGAATCCCGGTTTCCTGCGCTGATTATCATAGTTTCAGTATTCCGATTCTTAAATGTTACACTCAATTGCCTGCCTTTGCAGAACCTGCTGATTTCAGCAATGATTCCCGAAAAGCAGAAAATTGGTGGCATTCCTGGGGCCTTGGCTGGGTTGGTAGTGGTATTATTAGGAGTGGATGGCTGGGTTGGTGGTTGCAATGATCGTGTTGCTCGGTTTAAAGTTGCCTTGCTGACTGCGGCTGTGGGAGCTGGCTGCTTCGTTGTCAGATAACCAGTAATCAGTTGTTGTGTAGGTAGCTGGGCTGGTGTCTTGATTGGTGGCTGGTTTGGCGTGAGTTCTTCAGCTATGGTTGAAGAGTTTGAAGCTGTTTTGGCTTCATGGCTCAATGGTTCCGTCTGCTGCCTTTTTGGCATGGTGGCTTGACTTTCGGGGTCGTTTTTGCCCAGGTTTGGGTGATCCGCTGCCATCTTCGGAGCTACTACGGGTCTCGCTCATCTCTTTCTCGCTCTAAAACTCCTATCGCTACAAGAGGTAATAGCTCCTTCCTTTTCACTGTTTATGCACTCAGTTCCATGACCTCATTCTCGTTGTTTCTGATGGTTTGGTCTTCATTGCCTCCGTTGTTGTTTGACTTGACTATACTATTTATTTTCATAAATAATTTCGGGCCGTATTCGGGGCCCAGGCCGTTGACAATCCTTTTCAGCAACGCCTCTAATGATACGAATGCTGATTCCGGATTTAGCTGCTCATCCATTACTGGATTAGCTGCTTTTCTTTTTGTTATTTAAATTACTTCATAACGGATTAACAACATAAACACTTGTTTAAAATAAAACTTGCACTGCACATTAATCTGTATTTTTATTGTATGGGATAAACCCTTTTTTATTTCGGTTGGGTAATAAACTCAGGTAACCGCCAGGTATACCTGTATTTGTTCCTTTTTTAATTAGGAGTGGTTTAAAATTCACTTACTATTTTTGTCCGCTAGCACGTCCGTATGTGTCGACTGACTGTCACTGAATGATATCTTTTTAAGTCGGTGACAGAACTACTAACAGTTACGGCACTTATGTGGTTTAGAACAGTTAGGGAGGATATAGGCAATTGGCAGGAATTTGTTAAGGAACTAAAGGCTGAGTTCTTACCTACCAACTACGATGACCTTCTCTTAGAAGAAATTAATAGTCGAACGCAAGGTAGGGACGAAACTTTTGGAAATTATTTAGGCATTATGAGGACTTTATTTAGGAGGTTATCAGAACCATTATCGGAGGGAAGAAAACTAGCAATTCTTAAAAAGAACGTCGATCCGTTTTTCCAAAAACAAATTGCGTTTGCTAAACCAAGTACAGTGAAGGAACTTGCGTTGCTCGGAAGAGAAATGGATACACTTAAGATGAACGTGGATACATTTACTCCTCCATCTAGAGAGACAAATTTTTAAGAACCAGAATGTGGATATCGTCCGAGCTCAGTGGGACAGCCTAGAGTTGCGGTTGCTACCCCGGCTCCAGAAAACCCACCCCCACGTCGTCGTGTCATTTCGCTAATTCTTGTTCTGCCCCTAGGCGTTGTTATGGATGTGGTACAGTAGGGATGTCGCGTAGCAACTGTCAACGATGCTCGGGAAATGGGAACCGGACTCTCGGGTCAGCAGGACGAGAGGTCCTGCTGGCGATCAGTTGGTAAATAAAGTACAATTAAGCTTCACACTAGCGGCAAACGGTAGGGACACTAGACCATTTTTAGACGTCAGCATTTACGGAGTCAGGTTCTTAGGGTTATTAGATTCAGGTGCTTCACGCACAATAATAGGAGGGGACGGATGTATGATTTTATAAGAGTAAGGACTTAAAATAGAACATTCAAAAATAGGTTCAGTAGCATTAGCAGATGGGTCAGGAGTAGGAATTGCAGACTGTGTAACTCTCCCCATAGAAATTGAAAGAAGAGCTATCCTTTTGGAGTGTTTGGTGATTCCAACTCTCCCTCACCGTTTAATCTTGGGTGCAGATTTTTGGGCATTCTCGGGAATAGTCCCGGATTTGAGTTCAGGTGAGTGGAACTTTTCTGATCAGTATTAATTAGCAGCGATTTCGGATGTAGGAACGATTAGGGAAATTTCAGACTTAGATGAGAGTGAGAAGAAAAGTTTAGAATCTGTTTTAGTAGAACTATTTAATACTATGAGTGAGGGATTAAGCTGTACGGATTTGGTACAACATAAGATTAGGACGTCCGCAGAACCAACTTAACAGAGATATTATCCGGTTTTACCAGCCATTCAACAGCATATAGATAAAGAGCTTCAAGAAATGTTAGAGTCAGGAGTAATCGAAAAATCAAAGAGCCCGCGGTTACTGATAGGGATGCCTACCCACTTCCGTTTATAACGGAAACGCGAAGTATTTGTCTTCTTTAGATATTAAATCCGCCTATTGGCAAATTCCAATGGAGGAAGAATCGAAAAAGTTCACAACCTTTACCGTGCCTGGCAGAGGGCTTTACCAATTTCGGAGGATGCCGTTTGGTTTGCACAACTCCCCGGCAAAGGTTTATCGACGAGGTTTGGGGTCCCGACTAAGAACCATTCGTTTTTGTGTATCTTGACGATATCATCATCGTCACCGATTCTTTTCAAAAACATTTGGAGATTTTAAAAGAAGTATTTAAGGGATTGAGGTTTGAAAGTAGGTAGGGAAAAATGTAATTTTTGTAGGCCTTCTTTAAAATTCTTAGGATATGTAGTAGACAGAAATAGACTTCATGTAGATCTGGAAAAAGTACAAAGTTGTTGGAAATACCGGTGCCTAAAAACGTTAAAGAAGTAAGAAGTTTCGTAGGGACAATTGCGTGGTATAGAAGATTTGTACCGAATTTTGCTATATTAGTTAGGCCCCTTACTGATCTGTTCAAGAAAAGTAAGAAGTTTTTATGGTACCAAGAATGTGAGGACAGTTTCAGGAAAGCCAAAGAATGTTTGGTTACGGCACCGATTTTAACATGTCCAGATTTTTTCGACCGTTTGTTGTACAAACAGACGCGTTGGATTATGGAATCGTGTCCGTATTATCTCAACAATTTGAAGATGGGGAAAAAGCAGTATGTTATATAAGTAGATCGCTAAATAGGAGCGAAAGAAATTATTCAACCATCGAAAAGGAATGCTTGGCAGTACTATAGGCAATTGAAAAGTTACGTCCGTACGTCGAAGGTGTTCGATTTACGGTCGTGACTGATCACTACTCCTTGGTGTGGCTAAGCAACCTTAAAGATCCGCAGGGAAGATTGGCTAGATGGGCAATTAGGCTTCAACAATTTGACTTCAAGATTATCCATAGGAAGGGTAAAGGTAGTTCCTGACATGTTATCGCGGGGAGTTCCAGTGGTGGCTGGAATTTCAGAAGCGGAACCAGACCCTTGGATAATTAAAATTATGTCATATATAGAGAAGAACCCGTTAGCGTACCCATCCTGGAGAATAGAGGATGGGCGACTTTTTAAACACGTTAAGATTAGTCATTTGAAAGTTTATGAAGATAGGAAAAAAGATAGGTTAGAGGTTTTAAGTACATGCCATGATAGTCCACTAGCCGGACACATGGGTATTCGAAAAACAGTTGCAAGGTTTTCCGAGAAATACTATTGGTTTAAGATGAGGGGCGATATTACTAAATATGTTAGGAACTGCAAAACATGCCATCAAGTGAAGCCTATAAACGATAAACCAGCTGGTCTAATGACGGAAAGGGTAGGGACTTCTAAGCCATGGGAGATGATTTGTGTGGACTTAGTTGGTCCACTTCCAAAATCTTTGAAAGGTTTTATGTACATTCTTACGATTGTTGATTATTTTACTAAGTTCCCACTTTTATTTGCTTTGAGGTCTACCCCTGCCAAGGCAGTTTGTAAAGAAATGGAAGATAATGTCTTTCTGTTGTTTGGAGTTCCGAAGTGGGTCGTATGTGACAACGTAAGTAACGCAGTAAGGAATTGAAAACGCTAAGCGAAGCGTACGCGTCACAAATTAGGTTTACGGCTCATTACCACCCGCAAGCAAACCCGGCGGAACGCATCAATCAAATAATTAAAACTACTCTTCGAGCATATGTTACGGAAAATCACAGAAGTTGGGATTCGCAATTGGCGAAAGTTGCCTGTGCGATCAGGACTTTCCAACATGAGGTTTTGGGGATGTCACCTTATTTTGCTAGTTTTGGGAGAAATATCGCAAAAAGTGGGCGTGATATTAGTTACCGGGGTAGCGATAGCGAACGGCCAGCAATAGATGTAGGTGCTCAATTTAAAATGCTACAGGAAGACATAGCTAAGAAAATAGGCGTGGCAACCAAGAAGTCAGCTCAAACTTACAATCTTCGGAGGCGAGATATTCAATATCAACCCGACGAATTGGTATGGCGTAGGAATTTTGTCCTATCGAACGCCGCAGACTATTATGCCGCAAAATTAGCACCGAAATTTGTCGGTCCTATTCGAATTAAGAAACGTTTGTCACCTTGGACATACGTACTAGTTGATGAAAACGGTAAAGAACGCGGAACGTGGAACGTAAAAGATCTTAAACCCTATTTTAATGATACTGAAATATTGTTTTTGAAAAGACCCTAATTTTAATTTGTTTTAATTGTTTCTTTTGATCAGCCCGTTACTCGTTATACACAAAAAAAAATTTTGATTAAAGTAAGAATTGATGGAAAATAGTCATTTGTTGTGTTGTGATCCTTTTGACCAGGTGCAACCTTAGGAAATCGTTTACGTTTCTATGAAAAGTAAACACATTTCCTGGGAGGTAAGGGTGGGATTTGTTACGGTAAAATTTACCGAAACAAAAACCAGCCTTCAGCTTTATCCTCTTTCCCAAAAAAAAAAGAAAAACTAATCTTTTTATTTTTGTTGTGGCTGTATAATTCTGGTTGGGTTGAGGGCAACCGTAGTTCCATCAACTATTGGTGTACTCACCAGAATCATGCAAAAGCGACAATAACAGGATACCAACTATTGACATCTAAAACGAATAAGGCGACCCAGAGGATGAGCTGAGACCTTGGATACCACCGGTGCATTTAGGCAGAAGGGAGCTCTGAAGAACTGTATCATATTTTATTTTTTTATTTAATTCTAATTCGTTAAGAAGATACTTAAATATCTCAATACAACAAATCTTTATTATAACTTGTTACTTAACGAAAGTCTTTAACCTCGAAAATATTCGTAAGGCAATTTCCTAATTCAAAAAAAAAGTCTTTAAATGGGGGATCTATCGCCAACAGTAATTTCCTTCTATGTTAATTTGCGAAACAGAAAGTTACTTTCCTTTTGATAATTATTTTTCTTTTGGTACTGGTAATGGTTAAAGTGTGGCCCTTTGAAGAATTGTTCTTCTCAGAAAAATTAGTGAAAATATAGGAAGTAATTAGGACGTGCCCTTTCAGCTGTGAGAGCTGAAGTATAGCCCTGACCAGGTGTACTCAGCTCAGAGAGAAAGGAATGAAAGAGATAAACGCAGCTGCGATTCAATAATGGCAACCCATTCTAGCCAATGGGCATAATGGGTTACTTAGACCATGACCAATGAGCACTGTGGCTGAATTGGTCTATGGTGACGGAATGAGGGGAAAATACAGCTGAATGTGATGCTAGAAGTTTCTGAAAAAAGACACTTCTTGGTTAGCTTTTAACGGAGGAAGATCTACTTTAGAAGAGAAAACAATTTTTTAAAGCGACATTTTCGATTTATATAATTTGAAAGAGTTTAAAATTGAAAAGTTATTCATACAAGTGATTAAAAGCTGCGAGCAGAAAAATAAATAGAGTCGCTAGTTATTTTTCTTGCGTATTTTATTTTAATCAAAAGGAAGGAAACAGTCAAAATTTTAGCAGCGGAGGGCAGCTGAGATTTTTGCATTTGGAGAATCAAAGTGTCAGGAAGGGACACTAAGAAAAAAAGATAAGTATTGTGTTTGAGTGCTTTTCGTTAATTTAATAAAAGTTAAATTAATTATTTGATTGATTGTTGCCGGTAGAATTTCCTTTGTGTTTCATACCGTAAATTACGGAATCGGTTCTTTCAAACCGATATAAAACGGTTAATAATCTGTTAATAATCCTTTATGATTCTACATTGTTTTCTAAAAATGTTGGGTTTTACACCTATAGCTAGAAAGGTTTCCCAAATAAAAAGAATTTCAAGTTAAAATTTTTGTTAAAGTATTTTATTTAGTTCGGAACAAATTTTTATTTTAGCTTATTAACTTGGTTTGGAAAGTTCACCTAAAAATTTCCTGGCGCCCATTTTTAGAAAGTACGCCCATGTGCCTACTTCGTAATCTTTATTTCATATATCACATTTCATTCGATTAATTCAATCGAAGTATTTTTTTATTTCCTACTTTTATCATAAAGTGTGAACCCACCCCCAGCTGAGCAGTCGGAAGTTGGTAGCATCTAAAGTGCTGCAGTGTTGCATATCTTTCTCCTTCTTTCCCACACACACATTGTGTTTGACAGTTGTCAGCTCAGCTCTATTCTTCATTATCGATTTTCTCCTTCGGTGCGTCGGATGCGCAAATTATTAATTTCGTTGTAAATTATTATTATAAAACTAATAAATAATTGGATTCGATAATCCATAGTATCGGGGTTTTCAAGTATTCGTCTCATCCTAATCGACCTAAATTAACTTTAACTATCGCGGGAAAGATATATTGCAACAAGTAATTATCCGAATTTAAAAATTTAGATGTCTATAGAAAGGTTATATATTCTTAGCATTTAAATACATATGCACATATAAAATATTTAGATGATTATTCAATTTTTAGTGCTTATACGCATGGACTAGCCTGCAATAGCTTTATTTGGGCTAAATTATATTAATATTATAACTATTTTTCTGCAAATTTTCACAACTTAAACTTGACGATAATTAACTGATTTCTGAAATGATCATTTAGTTTAATGTGAAAGTTGCTGCATTAATTTTTTCATATCTTGAAAAGAAAAAGTCCTAGATCCATACGATTTCCAGCGTTTGACTAAAAATTGACCAGAGCATTAAGTTTTGAAATTCATAATTATGCTTAATTACATAAAATTTTAAAAAAAATTAGCTTGAAATTTGTTTTATTTTTTTTCTTCAAAATTTTGACTGAAAATTTATTTTTCAAAAACTATTCACTCGAACAACTTAATTTAAAAATAATATTAAGGAATAGACTTTTGGCTTTTTAATATGCTATAGCGTAACTCTGTAAGTGTTACCGTTATTTTTTAATATTTTTTTTCTGTTTTAAGTGATTTTTTTTTGGAAATTGCCCCTCCCGCCTAAACAGAGGAAAATAGACCCCCCTCCCATACGAATTTTGTCTTGTCTAAGTCCAACCTACACGCTCTAGACTTTTATGACACCTTATGCAAATCACCCTGTATACACGTAGGTACTAAATACCTACTCAAAAAAAAAATTGTGGAAGAAAAAAGTACTTTCATAAGTTTCGATTTTCTCTAAAACTAAACTATATACCAGCTCCTGGTTCTTAGTGTTTGACTAAAAAACTAATTAATGCAATCGTTTTTGGAACAAAGAATATTACGTAAAATTCTGCAGTAAAAAATGCAAATAAATTTTGTTTTTCAATTTCTTTTTTCTAAATTTTGACTTTGAAAAATTTTGTTCCAAAAACTATTCATTGAACATTTTTATTTTGAAAACAATTTGAAAAAAATAGACTGAAAAAGGCTATCGCATAATATCGTGGATTTTTAATAATTTTTAATCCATTTAAAGCAAATGTTTTATAAAATTGCCCCTCCCCCACAAACGGAGGGAGATAGAAGTTTAAAGCCTTAAACATTAAAAAAAAAACACTAACTAATTAAAATTATTATAAATTTCTAAAATCTAATTTAATATGTTGTGAAATTTATAAAAAAAAGGGTCACGCAAATAGGAACAATTTATAATTATTATTATTGTGTTAGGTATACAATAATTCCTATTTAAGTTTTTCAAATTTATTTTACACTTAAATTTCAAAAAAAGGAAAAAATTTCCTAACGAAAAAAGTTATTGGTAGGTAGGTATTTACAGGTAGGTACCTACCTGTATACATTAAAACATTTATTTTGTAAACTACCTGGAATCAAAAAATCGGAAATAACCTGTTGGCACGTTTTGCAATTGGTTGATTTGAAATTCAACCACCACAGACTCTAGTGTCAAACAATTAAATCATATCTACCTATGTAGGTACATACCTATACCTACATGCCTGCTTGTATGATAAATTGTGAATTAAAAGTAGGTAAACAAATACAACCTACCTTCCACCAAGCACTTACCTACCTCAACATTGCATAGAAATTCTCCCTTTTTTCATAACTTATTTTCATACCTACCTACATATAGTTATGCATTATGTATGGACCTACCTATATTTGTCGGCATAATAAATTGTAAATTTCTTCAAAACATTTAAAGTCAAACTCAAATCATTCAAACAACCTAAATATTTAAAACCTTCCAATTTATACGAATATATCTACCTATGTATGAAGGTATATTTTCCTTTCCCGCAAAAAAAAAATGCTCAAAATCTTGCACTTGCAACAAATTTCACGGCAAATAAGAAATCTTTGCAAGACAATTTAATATAAAAACTACCCTCAATAACATACGATTGCAATTGTACCTACAAATATACTTACACAACATGAACAAATTGTTCTTTCCCACATTAAAATCAACCTACCCTTGATAATATAAGAATGTATACCTCTACGCATTATTCTTTCCCGGAAAAAAAAACTATATTCCTTGCGTCAAGGTTGATGACAACGACGACGCAAAAAGAAAACTTACATGTATGTACATATGTCCACTTCTGTAGTAGCCCGTAGCTACTAGCAGAAATGAAGTTAGGATTTTTTAAAACTCCAATTAGAAAATTGGTAGGCGATTATCGACCATGAACCAAACAGAGAATTTCAAAGAAATTTCACCAATTTTTAATTACCAAGAGTAACGATTTAGGTAATACACTGAGGGAAGGAATCGTGTGCGGCAAACGTAAAAATTGCCCAAACGACTTTTTTGTTTGCCAGCCAGTTTTTACAGTTCGTTTGCAGCAAACTCTTAAATTCGTTTGAGACAAACAATTCATACTGTTGTAGCAAAATTCTATCGTTTGTTTCAAACGAATATAGTGTTTGTGTCAAACGAATGTAGTGTTTCTGTCAGACGAATAATGGTGTTTTGTAAACATATTTACTGTTTGTGGCAAACGAATGGTGCTTTTAGAGTAAACGTTAATACTTTAACGACAAGCGAATGGGTCAATTGTTATAGAAGATCAAAGTGGTTATGACAAATGAATAACACGTTTGTTGCTAATGACTTGAACGTTTGTCACAATCCATACATTGGCTGCTGGTTTTCCCTTAATTCTGAAATTATATTATTTTATTTTAATTGAAAAAAATGTCAAGTTTTACTTACCTGGATTTGAAATGGTATCCTTCCGTATCGAGAGCGAGCATGCTTCCACTGAGCTATTTTGCAACATAAAATCCTCCGGCAATATGTTAATCAGTTCAAAACTGCACACATTTTCCTTTTATTAAGTTGAGCAGAGGAAATGTACTGATTAAGAAATGTGGCTTAGACAATTTCATGTATTTTAATTATTTTAACTATGATTAATTATTTTAACTATGACGAAGACGACCGAAGTATTTAAAATATTGGGTCAGTTTTTGTTTTAAACTATTACTACGTAGATGTGCTCCTAGGACTGAATCAAAACTTTTAAGAAAATCGTTTTGTTTAAAACAATAATTGTTTTTATGCGTTGTAAATTAATTATATATTGATGGAAACCCAACATGTGCTTTAAATAAGTATTAAATGTTTATGTTTTTATCATTTTAACTTTATTATTACAAAAAAAAAAAAAAAAGTTGGGCACCAGCAGGGATCGAACCGGCAACCTTCGGGTCTATGCAATACCTGGAGTACAATTTTCCATTCTCCAGTCATATGGATTTAGTACGATACTAAAAAGATGTGATTTTATCTTTAGTAAAATGTAAGGGGATAGTACGATGCTAAACTCGTTTAAAATTAGCAATACACAATTTTGAACCTAGTATCATACTAAAATTGATTTAACATCGTACTTAATCATCTAAAATTTTGCACCATTGTTTTTCGAAATGAAATGAAATGATAATTTTAATTATTTTTAATGCAATGATTTTTAAACTAGCATTTATTTTATTTTTTAATGCAAATATTTTCGAATTTTGACTTTGCTATTTTTTAAAGCAACAACTTTTCAATTTTGAATCGCATTCTTTTTAAATGCAACATATTTTCAATTGAAATTTGATTTTTGTACAAGTAGTGCTGAACTTCAGAACAATATCAAATTGATAGAGCAAAACATGTATTGAAACGTACCCAATACTTGCCCTATAGATTACCTGAAATTGGTTAGATAGGAATTAAACAAATAAAATACTTTTTCCAAATAGGAAATTTATTGCTGCAAGCGAATTTTTTTTAAAGAAACCTAAAATCAAAAATTCTTTCGCCTCAAAAGCATGAAATGTTTACCACAAGCATTAAGTTAATTTGTAAAAAAAAGATTTAAAAATGTATGCCCAGCAATCATTCAATCGTTTGCTACAAATTAGTTTACTTTCTACGAATTAACCATTCGTATCAAATGTTCGATTCATTAGTTGCAAACAATTGTAATTTATATAGTAAACGTAAAACTTTTTGCAGCAAACTGCATTTCAAAAGCTTAATTCGCAACCGATTCATTCGTTTGCCATAAACAATTACACTTGCTTGCAAACATCATGTCGTTTGAATTTGGGAAACATTGTCATTTACCGTAATCAACCCAGGCAAATTAAGCTCCAAACGAATGGGTTATTTGTTATATGTTTGATGCAATCGAATTACTTTCTGTGGCGACTCAATTGCTACAAATGAAATACGTTTGCAGGGATTGTATAACATTTCCAGCAAATGTATTACAATTACAGCAAACGAAATTCGTAACTCGCAAACGCAAACAAAAATATTAATTTTCTCAGTGTACCTAGGTGCCCTTAAGACTCAACAACATGGTCACATAGTGGTAAGTTATAAGTTCAAATTTCTCACTGAAAATCCTAAATAATAGTAGCCATCATTCCTATTAATTTCAAATTTCTAAACTAACACCTTAAAAAGACAAAAATCAGCGAAAAATAATCATAAACATTCGAGTAAAACTTGGGTAGGTCTAGGTACCTATCTACCTACAAGTTTCTACCTAGATATTAATACAAATTATATATAACCATACCTACTTTTCTAGGTTAAAATAAAAAAGCCTCATACATAGCTAACTACCTACCACGAGCCATACTCTTAAAAAAACATCATCGCCATCAAACTCATAAATTATTGCATCACTCATATTTTTACCAACAGACCTAAATATCTAGAAAGGAAAAAAAAAACAATCTACCTACCTATTATGCCTTAACCTTCACGCGCCGCGCCGCGGTCACCGTTGTCTTCTTGCACACAAGACACCCTAAGCTGTAAAAAAAAACACCCCTTCCTCTTTAACCGCACAAAACCCAACAAACCAAGGAGAATACCCAAAATTTTATTTCACACTTTTTAATTATCTGCACCTTTGCATAGAAAAGTAACCGACAAAAAAATGTAAACCAACAAAAAACATCCCTTCTACCTATTTCAGTCTAACTGTTATAAATTAGGCTATTCCTTTCCTATTCTTGCAAATAATTCTCCACAAAATTCAAATGTCTCCGTGAGATAGGGTTGTGGAATTTAATGAAATTCTTTTGCCCACTGAATGAAGAGGTCAGTCCATTCGACATTCACCATGATAGTACTATAGATTTCATATTCAAGAGTTTGGCTGGGTGTCCCTTCTATATATTATTATTCAATGATAAAACCTACCACTCATAATTTATACGAATATTATCTACCTATGTAGGTATATTTTCCTTTCCCGCAAAAAAATATGCTCAAAATCTTGCACTTGCCACAAAGTTCACGGCAAATAAGAAATCTTTGCAAGACAATTTAATATAAAAACTTCCCTCAATAACATGCGATTGCATACCTATCTACAAATATACTTACACAACATGACCATATTTTTCTTTCCCGCATTAAAATCAACCTACCCTTGACAATATACGAATCCTTGTATATGAAAACTATAGTACTATCATGGACAAAATTTTTTTGTGCAACTTTAGCTCGGCGGAGACTTCCATTTTTAGGAGACAATTGTCGGCGAAGACTTTAATTTTTGGGAGACTTCCATTTATCAGAGAATCGAAACTAGGTAGTAAGAGCAAGAGGAGTGTATTTTTTTCGATTCTGGTAAGAATCAAATGGAGTAAGCGAGATTAGCAATCGAAGGTTTTGTTAAACGTCAATGATGAGAAAAAGGTGAAGAGAATGGCAAAAAAATGTTCGTATCCTTTTTGATTGAATGTGCGATGCAAGGTTCCCAGCGGGAAAAATTGAAAAATTCATTGAGGAAAGATCAGCTTTTTCCTTGAAGAATGGCAGCTGCACCGTCCACTTTTGAGCTGATTCCTTTGATGAAATTAACATGGGCATGTCCTAGGCGGGAAGCACATGCTGAAAATCCGATGAAAATTCGCCAACGAAATCACTACTTCGTTGGAAGTTATTTATTCACCGACCCAGATGATGTGAATTCACTACATAAATGTATGTGGTTTATTCATCAGTTCAATGTTTTCGATGAAAATGGTTATGAAAATTCAATTATCAAATCACAAGATTAGTGGTAGTTGTTTATTCAGCAATTATAGTTAATTCAATATGAAAAATGTGAAGAAAATTAAATAAATAGTGAATTCATTACTCTGTTGTATATGTGTTTTGAATTTGTGATTGGTTAATTAAAATAAAATATAGAATTAACACTCTAAATTTAATTAAAGTGAAATCACTAGGTAAGTGGTTGATGGTTAATCACGACTTCATATGCAAAGTGGTGATTAACCAACAACCTGAAATACTTTGAGACAATCTGAGATTTCCTTATTTTAATAGAAATTCACAAGTCGTCTTATAATATTTACTGTCAGTAGACAATGTCAACACAGAGAACACAAACAAAAATCAACTTCTATCAAAACACACAATGGCGGTGCACACTTTACAAAGCATATGAGTGGACATAGACGATGAACTGGTGAACTTCTACATGACTTTTCAACAGTTTTTTCATCTTTTAATTTTCCATATCAAAAGCAATTTTTAATTCAATGAAAGAAAGGGTTGTTTTTACACAAAGCAGAAAGTGGGTTCAAATCTATGAACTGAGGAAACATTGCATGACTCTTCACTTACTAAATCATTACTTGTCGTTTCCTTTTATTATCTGGCTAGTGAATTGATTGCTGTTGTCTTGTTGTTTTCTACACACAAAGCGAAAAGTGGGTTCAAATCTATGAACTGAGGAAACCTCGCATGACTCTTCACTGACTAAATCATTGCATGACGTTTCCTTTTATTATTTGGCTAGTGTATTGATTGAAGAATTCAGCTATAAAATTCATTGGGGACGATATTTCCCGCTGGGTTATTTTTTTTTGCTTAATTTACTGATTATGCTATATGCGAGAAGAGAAGTGGACATACATACATGTAAGTTAGCTTTTTGCGTCGTCGTTGTCATCAACCTTAGAGCAAGGAATATAGTTTTTTTTTTGCGGGAAAGAATAATGCGTGGAGGTATACATTCTTTTATTATCAAGGGTAGGTTGATTTTAATGCGGGAAAGTAAAATATGTTCATGCTGTGTAAGTATATTTGTAGGTATAAATGCAATCGTATGTTATTGAGGGTAGTTTCTATATTAAATTGTCTTGCAAAGATTTCTTATTTGCCATGAAATTTGTTGCAAGTGCAAGATTTTGAGTATATTTTTTTGCGGGAAAGGAAAATATACCTACATACATAGGTAGGTAGATATATTCGTATAAATTATGAATGGTAGGTATTAAATATTTAGGTTGTTTGCATGATTTGAGTTTGACTTGAAATGTTTTGAAGAAATTTATATAATATAGGTAGGTCCATACATAATGCATTACTATATGTAGGTAGGTATGAAAATAAGTTATGAAAAAAGGGAGAATTTCTATGCAATATTGAGGTAGGTAAGTGCTTGGTGGAAAAAAAAAATAAATAAATCCGTTGGCACAACGGCTCATGAAGAACCAGGGCCTAGTGACTAACAACTCGCAACTATTCCTGTGTGCGCCTTTCGACAGGAATGGAAGGGACCTACAATTTTATGCCGAATCCGAACGGCTAGACGAGAAGCACTTATTCGTGACAAGTGATACTCTTGAAAGATTTGTCAATTCCTCGCAAGAGGCAGTAGCCCTGAAAAAAAACTTTTTAGTTTTTTAGGTGGACGAGGCTGGGAAGCGATCCCAGACCTACAGCGTGACAGTCGAACGCACTAACCATTACGCTACGGGCTACTACGTGCTTGGTGGAAGGTAGGTTGTATTTGTTTACCTGCTTTTAATTCACAATTTATCATACAAGCAGGCATGTAGGTATAGGTATGTACCTACATAGGTAGATATGATTTAATTGTTTGACACTAGAGTCTGTCAATGTGGTGGTTGAATTTCAAATCAACCAATTGCAAAACGTGCCAACAGGTAGGTACCTACCTACTTACCTATTTTAATTTTTATTTCCCATTTTTTGATTCCAGGTAGTTTACAAAATAAATGTTTTAATATAGACAGGTAGGTACCTACCTGTAGATACCTACCAACCAATAACTTTTTTCGTTAGGAATTTCTTTCCTTTTTTTGAAATTTAAGTGTAAAATAAATTTGGAAAACTTAAATATGATTTTTTGCATACCTAACACAATAATAATAATTTTAAACTGTTCCTATTTTCGTGACCTTGTTTTTTATAAATTTATAAAAGGAATACAATTTTAGACATTTATAATAATTTTAATTAGTTAGTGTTTTTTTTTTTAATTATTAAAAATCAACGATATTACTTAGAATATTATGCGATAGCTTTTTTCAGTCTATTTTTTTCAAATTGTTTTCAAAATAAAAATGTTCAATGAATAGTTCTTGGAAGAAAATTTTTCAAAGTCAAAATTTAGAAGCCTCTAAACTTGGTTAAATAGAACTTAAATTGCCCCTACTTTTTTTTCAGTTAGATTTACAAATACAAAATAACTCACATATTTGTAGAAGCAGGTTAAACCTATAAATTTGCATCATTATTTTTCGAAAATATATAAATTTTTCATTAACTTTTGAATTTAATGTACGAAAAATAGAGTTGATTATTCATTAAAACACATGTTTAGTACAAATATTTTGCAATAATTTTTACACAAAAATTTAAGATATAAATTTCTACATACATTTCATTTATCATTTATTATGAACTATTATTACTATTTTTAAGCCTCTAAAGTTGTCTAAATGTACATTTTTTGTAATTTATGATTTGTATATGGTTATGATTTTTTATATTAAAAAAATTAAAAAAAATAGATTTGAGATAACGTTGCACTGGTTGACGATTGTTGACAATGAACAAAGCAAAGCATTTCTATGGATTTTATTTGAATTTGTATGCATTTTAAAAAATCAATTGTGACACTAATATAGGAGGTACAGATTAAAATATGAGGTATCAAATTAATGGTTATTTTATTGAGATGAAATATAAGAAAAAAACTAAATCAATCCATGCCTACACTCACATGGTATTAAGTAATATGTGTAAAAATTCTATATTGTTAATTTATCAGCTCAATGGTACAATAGAAATATAATCTTTTATACAAATTCCTGGAACATATAGCTATAATTCATTAGTATATTGGAAACCTCTACCACTGTTTATTGAAAAGATATTAATAAAAAACAAAAAAAAAAAAAAATTCAAAATGGTTACCCTTTCTTAAATAAATCTGTCAAATGATAAGTTAGAAAGATAACATTTTTACCATTTAATTGCTATCAAATATATCTATAACATTTTAAAATTTAAGATTTTTCCAACAACCCGTTAAAAATCAAATAGATTGAAAATTTGACCAAAATAATTTACCCCTTTTCAAAAATCGTTTTGGGTATGAAAAAAAAATCCTGTCAAAAACTGCTTAAACATAGATAATTTTTTTGTTCATCCCCTATAAAAATATGTAAAAACAAAAAATTAAAAATGTACCCCCATATAACTACTAGGTACTTTTCGAAACGACTTTTTATCAATTTTCAGTTTTAAAACCGAGTATATCTCGGTTTGTAGATTTTTAATAAAAAAAGTTGTACATATTTTTTTGCCTAATTTTTCAATTTCTTTCAAATAAAAAATCAAGTTTCTACGACTTCGTGTTTAGAAGTTAGTTTTTTCACTTTGGTTCAGTTTCACCCTATTTTAACCTATTAAATGTGCGAATTTCAAGAATTCCGTTCTTAGTGCAACCCTGAATAAAATTTGCTATCATATAAATTTTAGTATATAGATACCTGCCTATTTTTAATACTTCTAGTTTAAGCTGTAGCGTGATTAGTAAAAGTGGTTGTAATTAGGACAATTTTTATTCTTTCATTTATATAATATAAATAAATAAATAATACAAATGGCAATAATTTTTTGTCATTAATTTTTTGAAATTTTAAAATTTGTCATCAAGTTTTTAATAATTTAAGAGATCAAATATAAATTTGACGAGACATTTACACACCCTAAACAATGATAGCCATCCGTAATAATTTCAAACTTCTAAACTTACCCTTTAAAAAGACAAAAACTAACGAAAATTAATCATACACAATCACATAAAAATTGGGTAGGTACCTACTTTCATGTACTTAGTACATACCTAGATATTAATACAAATTATATACATATGTACAAACATACCGTCATTTCTAGGTTAAAATAAATGAGCGACATACCTAACTACCTACCATGAGCCATACTCATCAAAAAACGTCATCGCCGTCAAACTCATAAATTATTGCATCACTCATATTCTTACCAACAGACCTAAATATGTATCTAGAAAGCAAAAAAAAAACAACAAACTACCTATTTGCCTTGACCTTCATGCCGCCGACGCCGAGGGCGCGCCGTCACCATTGTCTTCTTGCACACAAGAAAAAAACCACCCCATCCTCTTTAACCGCACAAAACCCATCAAACCAAGGAGAATTCCCAAATTTGTTCACACTTTTTAATTCTCTGTAAAAAAATGCTATCCCTTAACAAAAAACGTTCATTCTAGTTCATCTAGTATTCCTTTCTTATTCTTACTAGAAATTCTCCACAAAACTCAATTCTCTACACTGTGAAAATCGATGAGATTCTTTCGCGCTCGATCTGAAGATGTCAGTCCATTCGACATTCACCATGATAGTACTGTAGTTTATATACACATGTTCAATAAAAAAAACAATAGGACTTTTTTGATCCCTAATGGGTTTGGAAATTGAATGATGAAAAAAGGAAATATTATCTTTGTATTGTCACCACCGAGTTACAACAGCGCTTTGTTGATTGATTAATGTTCGGTGTCCACTTCTATAGAAGGGATGTTTTTAGTTGGTTTACATTTTTTTGTCGGTTATTTTTCTATGCAAAGGTGCAGAGAATAAAAAAGTGTGAAATAAAATTTTGGGCATTCTCCTTGGTTTGTTGGGTTTTGTGCGGTTAAAGAGGAAGGGCTGGTTTTTTTTTACAGCTTTGGGTGTCTTGTGTGCAAGAAGACAACGGTAACGGCCGGCCGGCGGCGCGGCGCGGCGCGTGAAGGTCAAGGCATAATAGGTAGGTAGATTGTTTTTTTTTGCTTTCTAGATATTTAGGTCTGTTGGTAAGAATATGAGTGATGCAATAACTTATGAGTTTGATGGCGATGATGTTTTTTGATGTGTATGACTCGTGGTAGGTAGTTAGCTATGTATGTCGCTTTTTTATTTAAACCTAGAAAAGTAGGTATGGTTGTATATAATTTGTATTAATATCTAGGTAGGTACCTGTAGGTAGGTAGGTACCTAGACCTACCCAAATTTTAAGTGAATGTTTATGATTATTTTTCGCTGATTTTTGTCTGTCTAAGGTGTTAGTTTAGAAATTTGATATTAATAGGAATGATGGCTACCATTATTTAGGATTTTCAGTGAGAAATTTGAACTTATAACGTATCACTATGTGACCATGTTGTTGAGTCTTAAGGGCATCTAGGTATTACCTAAATCATTACTCTTGATAATTAAAAAATGGTGAAATTTCTTTGAAATTCTCTGTTTGGTTCATGGTCGACAATCGCCAACCAATTTTCTAATTGGAGTTTTTAAAAATCCTAACTTCATTTCTGCTGGAAAGAATTTTCAAATTAAGATACCTTTTAAAATAAGCCTTTAAATGTGCCTAAATTTTTGTTTAAAATTTATTGAGGAAAAAAATTTACTTTTGTACAAAAAAAATTAACTTTTTTACAAACAAAATTTACTTTTTTAAAAACAAAAATTAACTTTTTTACAAAAAAATTAACTTTTTACAAAAAAAATGGCACGATTAGTTTGACATATTTTAAGTGTCTGGCTCACGTTAGTCCCCACTGTAGATGTCTGGCAAGTGTCCAATAAAGTAAACGACACAATCCCCTATGCAATATCAAAAATTCAGCTTTGATAAAATAACGCAATGTTGCATCATTTGTATGGAACTTTAACACTCGCTACATCTTAATTGCACCCGGATTGAAGATTCTTAGTATCCATTTGTTCTTAGCTACCATAGTATCTATTCGCAGAAAAATTCTTAGCTTTGATAAAATGACGTATGTCTGGCGGCCCTGGGCTCTTACTCTATTAGCTTCGTTTAAGAATTCATTCAAATCCCCTTTTGCAATATTAGAATGACTAATTAACGAGGGTTGGGTGGCATTAAACATTTATTTATTTATTTGAATCAAGCTTATTAATATTTAGCGTACAAAATATTCCCTAGAATTAAATATTCAGAATTAAGAATTTATAAATTATAAAATATTATAAATTACTTTTTTTAAAACCAGTATTTGATACATCAGAAAAATTTAGTAATAAATTATGATTTACGTTATACAAATTAAACATGTTATTCAATGGTGAATTCTGCTCATAGTTGGTACGATAGTGTTTTATGTAAATTGGGTCAGGAAAACCTCTTAGATTAAATTTACTCGAGACAAAAGGTTCAAAGAATCGATATTACCATCAATAAGATTAACAATAAAAACAAAACATAAATAAGAACGTCTGCGCTCCAGACAGGGTAAATCTATGAGTTTTAGACGGCTGATATATGAAGGAAGGTTCAATGGTTTCTTCCAGCCTAAGCCTCTAAGAACAAATTTGAGAACCCTTTTTAATTTGTTCTAATCTTATTTTGTGGCAACTGTAATAGGGGGTCCATAACTGGCAAGCATACTCTATAATGGCTCTGACAAAAGTGGTAAATAGTTGTTTGATAACATAAGGATCAGAAAACTGACGTGATTCCCTTTTAATCCAACCTAATATTGAATTGGATTTATTACAAGTCATATTTATATGCTGTGTGATTCGAGTTTTTTATCAAACAATACACCAAGGATAGATACATCATTTACATTTAACAGATTTACGCCATTGACGCTATATTTAAAAGATAAAACGGACAATTTTCTTGTTAAATGTATAATCTTACACTTGTCGATATTAAGTAACAAATAATTACGTCCAAACCAATTTGTAGAAAGCATTTAGATAAATTTGAAGCTTTTCACAGTCAAGATTGCTATAAATGGTTTTAAATATGTTAACATCGTCAGCATACATAAGACAATTAGAGTACTTTAAAACCGACTGGACCAAATTGGATACCCTGGGGAGCACCAGAATTTACGACAAAACTATTTGAATAATAGCCGTGAAAATTACTTAATAGGATCTGTCAAGTAAATAAGATTTAGGCCAAGCAATGCATTTTACGCTGAACCCCTGCCCATTCATTTTATTAAGCAAAACTCTGTGCGACAGTTTGTTGAATGCCTTACTAAAATCTGTAAGAACACAGTTTGTCTATTTTTTTTTTTTTTTTTTTGAGAACCGACACACTACTCCGCTTACTCCATGAGAAGGGTGACAGTCAAACGGCCCTTCGAGAAACCATGTTGGTTATGAACAATAAACGAATTCGTGTAAATGCTTAATGTTTTGCAAACAACTGCTTCAAAAAGTTTGGGAATAGCCGACAGTTTAGCTATTGGACGGTAATTAATAAATTGATCCTTTTTTTATGTAGAGGAATTATGAGGGATTGTTTCCATACATGAGGAAACTTACAAGTAGACATTGAACAGTTAAATAGAACAGAAAGTAGCCTCGACAAATGATTGAAACATTTTTTAAGAACTGAAGCTGGTACCCCATCAGGACCAGACGCGTCATTATCATCCAAATTAGATATAAATTTCATAATATCGTCAATAGTTATATGAAAGTTTATATCAGTCAAGTGAGAATATGATTTCAAATGGCCAAATAATTGATCATTTTCGTCAAGATTATCATAATTTAGATTATCAAAGTTCGAATATTTATCACAGTTAGAAGATTTATTGAAAAAAGTCTGAAAATAGTTGTGTTATGATACGTGGGTCATGGTCTGAGATATTGTTATGCTTAAGAACGGACGGTTATGGACTAGATTTTCGTTTGCTATTGATAAAGTTCCAAAAGGATTTAGGATCCATTTTTAAATTACTTTGAACCTTTTGTATGTAATAAAGATAAAGAGGTTGTAAATATTTCTGGCCTCACAATAAATATTAAAATCGGTAACTAATCCAGTTTGTTTGTATTTAAACCAGAGTTTATTTCTGCGGTTTTTCAATATTCGCACTTCACTATCATACCAGCTAGGTTCAAGCGATTTTGATGTAATAGATATTAGAGGAACAGATGCTAAAAATCAATCAAATATTTTGTCATCAAATAGCAAAACCATAGAATCAATATCTGAACAAGATGACCATCCAAATAAAGACAGCAAATTATTTAATTTAGTATAAGCAATTTTTTTAAAGTTAAATTTAAAAACATTGTCAGGATCTTGATTATTCATTTAAAAGTATTGAATAGATATGGTGAGTGCTGGGCGAAGAGAGTCTTCGTTCACAAGATGATCAGTTGATCTGTCAAGTGAAATACCAGCATCAATTGTTGTATAAATTAAGTCGAGAATCTTGGCGTTAGAGTTTATGATATCGTTTATTTGTTGAAGACCAAGTTCGTTATATGTGGTTTCACTTGCCGAGTAGAGCTTTTAGCCTTTTCAGCGAATGATATTTTGGCATTTGCAAAGTTATGGATTGACTCTTCTACAATAGCTCTATTTTGGTATGCGTTTTGTCTAGCCTTTTGGGTTGACATTTCTTTTTTTTCTTTGTATTTAAAATATGCAACCCTTTGAAACTAGCTGCGTGACCGATCTCATCGCAGTTAACACATTTAGGTGGAGCAACTACCTCATCTTTTTCTCTAAGCTCTTTATTGGCATTTATGCAATAAGTAGAATCATGTGACTCACCACATACTACACATCTACGTAAATAAGCGCAACATTCACCTGAATTCCCACATCGCTGACACCTATACTGTACGCTTGATTTTTTCCCAATAGACTCTTTGAAAAAGTAAATATTTCACACATGTTAGATCTTTAATTGATTCTCCTACTTCTAGTTGCACTAGAAACAGATTTAATTTCAAATTATGCTCTTTAGATCGAGATTAAACAAGGTTTGACCTTGTTTATCCCGATGTTTGGGACAATTGCTTCCAAAGCTTTTTTTACAGTTTCTATAGGAGTGTCCCCATCAAGACCTTTCAACAGAATAGAAACCCTTTTCGTGTCTTTTGGAGAGAATGAAAATCCACCAATAACCGTATCTCGCAATCGATCAATAATTTGTGAACGGCTAAGTGATTCACATAAACCTTTGTTTTCCTATATCCCTTGTTAACAAATTTATGAGTCAAGTTAGAAACCTAAAATTCAATTGCAGCAACTAATAATAAGACAATTGGCGCCAAAAATAAATATAGGTGGGCAAAAAGGTGTATTGTTTACATTTTTAGATAGAGAGTTATCAGCGAGTGTGATTTCTCTCTTGGTTTAATGTTAGAAGTTAGATGCTGATGCAAGAGTAAAATTATCAGCTGCAGATTCAGCTAAAGGAGCATATCTATTGCTGGATATGCTAGGGCTAGGTTGATTCTTGTGAGATTTAGAAGGTGACCCACCAGTGTACCCTTGATTTAGCAAAAAAAACTATTGAACCTCGTTTTTTTTTAAATAATAAAAATTAACTTTGTATGGAACGTTCAAACGCCTATTATCACCTTTACATGGGCTTAAATCATTCTCCTACCACATTTTTTTTAGACCACCCCCCAATCAATAAATCGATAAAGAAAGTTTGCAAGCGAAATGCTTTACTGTGAAAATCTTTATATTACCAAACAAGCCCATAAAATTTAATATTAACCGCAGTCTGTTGGCAGAGTGCCCGCCGCCGGCCGTAGGCCGAAGGGCATTAGTATTAAGTAATGGTTTAACTTAGAGCGCCCGCCTAGGGCCAGTAAGTTAGTTTTAAGGTATTGATACGTAGGCTAGCTTTTATGAATTTTTGTCTAGCATTAAGATAGCAGTTTTAAGTTGAGTACTAAATAAAAATGAATTACAAAAAAAAAAAAAAAAACCGACCCGAAACAATCTTGTTTTTTAATACACTTATTTTATTTTCTACTCATTAAAAATAACTTTCTTACAAAAAAATTTACTTTTTTACAAAAAAAATTAACTTTAAAAAAAAAAATAACTTTTTTACAAACAAAAATTAACTTTTTTACAAAAAAAAAACTTTTTTACAAGAAAAAAGTAAAGTTATTTTCCAAAAAAAAAATAACTTTTTTGTAAATAAAAAAAATTAAAAAAAAAAACTTTAAAAAAAAATTAACTTTATTGCAAACAAAATAACTTTTTTACAAAAAAAAAAATAACTTCTTAAAAATAAAAAGTTCGTTGTAAGTTTTTCATGAGTAGGCTAGTTTTTATGAATTTTTGTCTAACATTAAGATAACATAAGATAAAAATGAATTACAAAAAAAAAAGTGCCCGCCTATGACTCCAACAGTCGAGAGTTCGAATCCGACCCGGAAAAACATTTTTTTTTATTCACTTATTTTAAAAAATATTTATAAAAATTAACTTTTTTGCAGAAACTAAAAATCATTTTCTTACAAAAAAAAATAATTTTTTTACAAAAAATAAATTAACTTTACAAAAAGATATTAACTTTTATACAAAAAAAATAACTTTTTGATGAAAAAAAATTAACTTTCTTACAAAAAAAAAAATTACGATTTTACAAAAAAAAAGTTAACTTTTTTCCCAAAATAAAATTATGTAACTTTTTTGTAAAAGCAAATTAACTAAACAAAAAATAACTAATAACAAAATAAGTTTTTAAAAATAAAAAATAACTTTTTTTAGAAAAAAATTAAAACTTCTTGCAAAAAATTGCTTTTGTACAAGTACTTGTGTATATATTTATATGCAAAACATATTTATATGCAAAATTAATAGTAAACTTTTTTTTTTTTTAATAAAACCAAATTGAACTTTGTATGGACATTTCAAACGCCCATATCTCCAAATATCTCCGTTACTAAGTCGAATTTCCAAATATGCAGGGGCTTAAATCATTCTCCACTTTGAAACCTATATTGAACACCCAACATTTGTTTAGACATCCCCTCAATCAATAAATCGATAATGAAATCTCAATCTCTCATTGATGTCAGTCGATGTATCTCTATACATTTGGAAAAAAATTAATTGTTCTTTTTTATCGTCTTTTTTTTTAAATAAAAACACATTGAACTTTCTATGGAAATTTCAGATGCCCATATCTCCTTAGCTATATCGAATTTCCAAATGTACATCGGCTTAAATCATTCTCCACTTTAAAACCTGTATTGTACTTCCAACTTTTTTTTTAAGACCTCCTCCCAATCAATAAATCGATAATGAAATCTCTAATTGATGTCAGTCGATGTATAAACATTTCATATACAAATTAAAATTAAGGTTGGTAACTCTGGTTCGATATAATTTGGTTGACATTGTTTATAAGCTCCGTAAAATTTCTGAAATTTGGTGATAAAAAAGTAGTTTTAAAGTGTTAACTTTAGTTGAATAACTGAAAATTCTATCTTGGAAGCCACATCTCAAAGGTGAGCGTAAATTTGGTTTATAAAATTAAAAGAACGCAAAAATGAATGGCCTACAAAGAACACCACCAACAAAATACAACAACAATGAACCTAAAAACATCAATAGAAACACAAACGTCACAAATCCACCCACTAACCCCAACAATAGAAACCCTAATTCCACGCAATCGCAAAAACGTCCGTGCACTGTTCTTTCGCCAGAGATGCATTCATCTACACAAGGTCCCAAAGCGGGTGCTATGCAAGTGATCGATGTCAAAACTCTCGAGTGCTCACTAGCAGCTTTACTTGACGAGCGCATGAAGAACTTGGCATCAAAAACTGATTTAATCGAAGTAAAGTCTAAAATGAAATGCCTGGAACGTAGCAATGAACTGCTTCAAACCAAACTCCAGCAAGTAGAGAGTAAATGCCAGGTTCTTGAACGGCAAATAGATTTTCTCAAAAGGAAAAGCAATGAGAATAATGTGGTAATGCACATACCGGCAATGGAAGATGACCAACAGGCGATGGAGAAAGCCAGAAACGTTTGCTTGGACCTTCTACAACAAAATAACCCACTAATAATACGAAAAAAAAAAGTCATTCGTTCTAGAAACAACAGATCCGCTAATGTCATCGTAGAATTGCAACACAGCGACGACGTACCACGCATATTGAATGCTGCCATAAAATTGAGAGATACTGGAATTTCTATCCACCGAGATTATACCAAAGCTGCTCGAGAAAAACGGCGAATTCTTATGCAAATAAAGGCAAAAATCAATGCAGACAACAAAAACACCAAAGTGGACAACAACTTTTATTCGAAAACAATACATATTACTTAGACCATAACAATACTCTGAAGTGTGAAGTAGAAGGCGGGATGGCGCTAATAAACAAATTCATTATCGAAACAGCTGGTAGTGACAGCCCCCAACTGACAGGAACTGCACAACAAGTCAACATCGTCGGTAATGCAGTACATCTGCCAGAACCCAGTGGTGTCGAAAATGGTTTTAATTATAGTGTTTAGTACTAAAGCCGTCTGCCATTCAAGTAAAATTGTAGTATCTAGTAATTTAAGCGAAGAAAAAGAATATTTTAAAATTTTATCGTACAATGTATCAGGTCTGATTAATAAATCGTTATTTTCTGATTTTTATAAATTTGTGAATACCTTTGATTTAATATTTTTGTATGAAACTTTTGTAACTGTAAATAACTTTTCAATTATCGAAAATAAACTGTTAGATTTTGTATTTAAGTGGATCCCGGCAATGCGTACTCATGAGCGTGGAAGAGCAAGTGGATGTTGCTACTTTGGTTTCAAAAAAAAGCTTCAAAGTTTGAAATGCGAGTTTCGGATGCAATTTAACATATGGTTTGTTGACTTAGAAATTAATACCAAACGTCTGTGGATACTACCCCAATACCTCAACTGCAATAATTGGGAAGAGGACTTTGAAAGAACTTGGCCACATGAGATCGACGAACGTTTTGCTTATCGGAGACCTGAACGCGAGAATTGGCTTAGAGGCAGGAGTAATGAACGTTTTTACCGGCTTTTATAGGCAATCAAAGGATAGTGTTTGTAATGCAAGAGGAAAGAAACTCCTAGATCTTTGCGATTCTTTTGGACTCCGAATTCAGAATGGAACGAGTGCGAGTGACACCTCGGGCAATTTCACATTTATTGGAGGCCAAGGATCATCAGTGATTGATTATGCAATCTTAGGAGAAGACTGGGAGCCACTGGTGACGGATCTAGAGGTTAAGGAATTTCCGTATTCGGATCACCTTCCGATTATTATAACATTCCAACGGCGGCGCTTGCAACAAAATGATGATGAAATTATCAGACCACAATCACTGCCCAGACTTAACTGGAAGATATCGCAAGCCTCAGCATACATACAACAGCTGGATGCTAGACTCCAAGCACATCAAAGACCAGACTTTCGAATGTTAGAGCAAACCATAAAGGCATATTACCCCCAACATCAGGATAGCGGAAAAGGATGGAATTCAGGAAATGAGCCTTGGTTTGATCAAGAATGCCGAAAAGCTCGGAAGATTTCTTTTGCATGGTTGAGAATTTTTCGGAACTCCTCCCAAAGTTCATTTAGGAGTAATTACTTAGAGTCCAATAGGAAATATAAAGAGGTATGCAAATTCAAAAAGATGGAATATGAAGAAAAACAAGCATGCAGATTGGTGTCGTGTAAAACCGCTAGTGACTTTTGGAAACTGGCTTGGGGGATAAATGGAAAACAACCAATAATACACAAAAAAATGTGTGAAAATTCCCTTTTCATTCACTTCAAAGATGTACTAAATCCGGAAACAGCATCAGCAAACTGGAATTATGCAGTTCCTCGATTTGAGAACGAAATTTTGGACCCAGAATTTAGTTTGCAAGAACTTGAACAAACTTTATGGACTCTTAAAGATGGGAAAGCGGCGGGTTCAAATGGTATTCCAGTAGAGTAGAGAGAAAGAACATCTGGTAACATTATTTAATAGAGTTTTTGAGGGGAATCTTCCGGTAGATAAATTTAGGAATACTATAATATTCCCGAATCACAAAAAGGGATCCTTGTTGGATGCAGCGAACTATCGAGGAATCTCCTTTTTAAATTCAACACATAAGATCTTCACAACAATGTTACAGAAGCGACTTACAAGGTGGATTACAACGCAAAAGGTGTTAAACGAGTATCAAGCCGGTTTTAGATCCGGTTACTCTACAATCGATAATATCTTTGTCCTGAGAAGCCTGGCCGAAAGCTTCTGCATGCAGGGTAAAAAACTGTATGTATTTTTCATTGACTTCAAAGCAGCTTTTGACACCATCAACCGAGGGGCTTTGTTTTACAAAGTGTACAATTTGGGATTGTCGTTGAAGTTCGGTTTAATACTCGAAGAGTTGTACAGAGGAACACGGGCTGCAGTTTGGAACGGAGCGAATCTTTCGGATTGGTTTGCAACTTCATCAGGAGTGAGGCAAGGCTGTACACTGAGTCCTACCCTCTTTTCGCTCTTCATAAATGATTTAATTGATTTCCTTCCTGGAGGAGTTGACTTTGCGGGAGAGCGTATTAAAGCATTGATGTTCGCAGATGATATAGTCTTGTTGGCATACTCTCCAGAAACACTTCAACTTATGATTAACAGGATTTACAATTACTGTCGTTTATGGAATTTAGTTGTTAACATTCAAAAATCTAATGTGATGATTTTTAAAAGAGCAGGTGGACGAAACGTAATGTTGGAAACATACCAAGCTGTAAGGATATTTTATATGACGTGACTGCGAAAGTAGATGATAAATGTAAAGAAGATTATATATCTAAAGCTTCAGAGTCCTTATTCAGAACAGTTTACAGAAGGCTGAACCACAATCTTGCAGAAAGAAATTACTTCAGTGATGCAAATAGTGTGAACGAGATTTCAACAATGGTTAGACTCCGAAGCGAACTTATAAGCCTGAATTTCATACCCCACAGACCCGAACTACCATTGGAGTGCAGTATGTGCAATCTTAGCGAAAGAGAGGACGTTCTTCATTTCGTTGGAAAATGCCCTACTCTTAGGGAAACAAGAAGGAGCTTTTTTGGAAGTGACTTCTTATCGGATGAGCATGTTGTTGACATTCTAAATGAGATGAATGTCGGCAATTTGTACAAATTTTGCAAAATCGCGCTAAAATATAGATCCAGAATTATGAACGAAGATTTCTGATTTATTACAAAATATTCTACTTAAATGAATTCAAACTTAAAAATTGTGAAAATAACCTTTTTTTAAATCCATATTCAATAATTATAAAAGCGTATTACAATACTTGTATAATTTATGTTTATTATCAATCTGGCAGACGGCAAATGCCATGTCATAATGATTTTTTGTATTTTGTATTTACATAGATATGTAAAACCATGATTTAAAAATGTATTTATAATAGTCTAATAAAAAAATCTATCTAATCTAATCTTAATCTAATCTACAAATTAATTGTAAACCCCCTCGTTTTTTTTTTAATAAAAACACACTGAACTTTTTTTTTTAGGTGGGAGGTCTTAAAAAAAATGTGGTAGCTACAATACAGGTTTCAAAGTGGGGAATGATTTAAGCGCATACACATAAGGAAATTCGATATAGTAAAGGAGATATGGGCGTTTTAAAGTTCCATACAAAGTTAATTTTTTTATATTTAAAAGAAAAGACCGAGGGGGGTACAGTAACTTTTTTTTTGCTAAACCAAGTGTTCAATAAGAGATACATCGATTGTCATTTTTATTTTTCGGAAAATCGAAAGTGCGCCGGCTGACTTCGAGGTGGTTTGTTTGTTAATGCTGAAGATAATTAAAGTTGCATCTTCTTCGACTTTTATGATGACAGCTGTAGTTTAAAACAATCTGAGCCTCGGGATCGGGATCACTTAACGAAAAGCGCTGTGCCTTTGCCTTGAGCCTTATATGTTCGAAAGGTGTTGTGACCCCTGTAGTCCATATTGTTCGGCTTGGTGACGTTTGTTTCGCTTATAAGGGCTTTATCCGGCGAGTGCTTCTTCAGAAAGGGGTGGAATGTTGTCCTTTTAGAAACGCTGTACAATGAATTCACATTGTACGCGATTATCTTTAGTCGGTTGATGCACTCCTATTTTTTTCTTTTCTTCTTTTTTCGCCACCAGAACCTTACATCCAAGGTAGTTTGCTGGGTGTCCGAACTCCTTGCAATTGGCACAGTAGACTCTATTACCCATGGCCTTCCGCTTACATTCCCATGGTTTCTGGTCTTCGTTACATTTAACACACAAGTACTTCATACCGCAATTGATCGACACATGACAAAATCTTTGGCACTTCTTGCACTGAACTACGTTAATCTTTTGAAGACGTTCCCATTGCACCTTCTGGTTGAGGTTTAGCTTTTTTGTGTAGATGTCGGTGACATCACACGACTTACTGACTTCCACTACAAAAGAGTTGTAGCTTTTGTTCTTCGCTTTCCTTGATCTGAAGAGAGTGACGTTGATGGCGGGGGAAATTGAAACTATTAAGCACCTGCTCTGTGATTGTCCAAACCTCAAAATAAATCGCCTCCGTTACTTCGAAAACAGGTTTGTTGGACAACTGGACGATCTAGCGCAAGTCTCGATGGCAAATATGTGAACCAGTAGTTAGGAACATCTCTCTTCTTATTTTGTAAGCGGATCACAATGGACCAATAGGCCCTCGTGTACGCAACAGCCTTGGCTGGGCACACCCCTCTTAACCTTACCTAACATAACCTAACAAATGACAGGGAGTGTAAGTAAGTTCTTCAAAGAGTCGGCTTTGTACTCTATGCGGTCACTGATGACCGAGTCAAGTTCATTCTCCTTTTTTACCAATTCAATTCAGAATAATCTCTTTGATTTATTATTAATTTGCGAAATGCACCACTTATTTTTTAGTTGTCATTATTTCTTATTTTCCAACAGGAACTCCAGCGTATCTATAGAAAAGACTGAAAAAGATCAAATCAATTCGAAAGAACGCAAAAACTCTCGAAGTCTTCGTTCCATCGAAAAAGAAGCCCTTCAATGCCGTGCAAACAGTGTAAAGCGGGCAATTTACAACGTAGTCGAACATTCTGAACCAGGAAGGCCAAAGCGTTATCAAAGAAAACTCTCAATCACTCCTTTTGAGGCAATGAAATTGAGAACATCTTCAAACGGCACCTCTCCTTCTACATCACCACTTCCAATTCCACCAATTAATATTATTTCCCCAACTCTTTCAACGACTGAATTAATATGTTTATCTCCACTGACAGATAACCGAAGGGATTCAATGGACGATAGCTTCTTCAATAATATGAGTTTACCCGTTCCCAGAGAATTTGCAGATAGCCGTCGAAGCTCAGGTGTGCCTGAAAGCATACATGAAGCTGAAGAAAATAATATTTGTCATACGTATCAAATAGCAACGACACACGATAATGAAAGTTGCAGACCATGTCTTCTGAATTCCTCTGCTATAATAGATGTACGGAAGACTGATTTATTTAGCCTTCCAAGTATTTCAGCTGAAAAACTTATTGATCCACTATCGGACTATCGCCCTATAGAGGTATTTGAGAGAAATTTATATAGAACTCGGGAGCAAATCGTTAACCAATTACCAAACGGAGGACATGATTTCAATACTTGCGACGGAGCAGGATGTGAGATTAAGAAAACAGAAAATGAGGATACATATATAACAAGTGCTGATAGCCTTAAAAGCAACACAACTCTCCAAGTTCCACAAGTAGTTGCCCCTAAAAAAGAATCGAATGTATATATAGGTGAAAGCATGACAATCATTGATACCGATGTACAGGTATGTTGTTTTTGTACCTACTCTTTTTTACCAAGTTTATCAATGATTTTTTCTTTAATTTATTGTATTCTTAAATTCTTTTTCTTAAGGACCAACCATCATCAGACGAAATACCAGGGGAACCTAGTGATGTTTTGTCTGTAATCAGCAACGAGGAATGTAGCGTTGCTTCAGAAATTTTTGACAAACATTTAGATTCATATCAAACTTTTCAGCTGGGTGATATATTACAGGTAAAAATAACTGAGGCTATACAATTACTATAGTGTCGGCTGTTTTAGTCACAATAATCTTATACTACGTTTCCATCAGACACTAAACCGAGATTTAGCAAGATTATCACAAATCTTGAAATCTCGACGATTTACCATACAAATTTTAATCTCCTCAAATGAAGATTTCAAATAAAACTCATTCAAATCTTCTTTGAAACATTAATTTATCAAATCAAACAAATTTTTTTTCCGAAAATAATTGTGGAACCGACGCCATTTTCGTTTAGTGACAGATTGAAATGTAAACAAAAGCTATCTATCTATAATGTTTTGCCATAATCTTCTTTTTAATTTTCTTTTGAAGTGGAATCACCAAACAAATCAAATTACCTAAATCTCGGTAACCATTGCCGGCCACTAAGCCTCTCGCAAACCGTCTGCCATTTTGTTTCACATTTCTTGACGATGGACGCAACATATTTGCGTTATCAGAATCCATGTACCTTATATTTTTTTTTTCACAAAAATTTGACAACTTTGACCCCCCTCCCGCCCCATTTAGCCACTGAATCGCGCTGTCAGACGTGCATATTTTTGCTCAGCTACTCTGAAAGATTCTCTCCAGTAAAAATCAATCGTGTTCCGTTGACTCACTTTTTTTTGTAGCCAGTTCTTAGACTATATGGCACATATTTGTATCTTGGCGCGTGAAGGTAGTTGAAGTCATCTACTTATGCATTGTAACAAAAGCTTCTGACCGCTAGTAACCTGGGGTGGAATCGGCTAAGGTGATATGTGATAAGTGATAGTCATTATCGACAAATTGCGTCTGCGTAAGGTGACTGTCACAAGTGCTAATCATATTATTGTGACTATTTTCTGTGACAGCTGTCAAAAGGACACAAGCGTCCACAAGTTTTTCTCAAAACCCACCTCTGTCTACCAACTCCTACTCTCACCTCCTAGTGGTGAACATCGGGTGTCTAGAACCTCAGCTGGAGACGGGGTTTAAACCCCCGTGCAAAGCTGTTGGGGACAGCCAACGAGATAGGGGGGAGGAGTGTTACCACTAAGGCACTTCTCCTTTCATCAAGTTGGCAGCGGACGAATTCTCCAGATGGAATCAACGGTGGCGTCTACAGTTCCAGTTAGGTTGAACTACTTAGAGAACACCTTATATGGGCTACTACGACATATTCGTAAGGCAGGCCTATAAGGAGCGGTTTATCCGGCTCCCTACCCTTGGAGTTATACGAAGGGTCTGGTTCCCCAGGTTGGGGGTTGTGCGTCGGGGTAACTTCCCTACCACGGAAAAACTAACTGGTTCCGAAACAATCACAAGCCTCGGATATGGATGATTCTAATGTTGACGACCCCAGCAAACGAAACAAGGACAATGAATTTCGGATCTGCACGTGGAATGTCCGGACCTTAAACAGGCCACGTGCAGCCGAACAATTAGTAGAGAACCTGGATAGACTTAAGGCTGACGTTACAGCCCTCCAGGAAGTGCCATGGGATGGAGAGGGCATACGAAGGATGAAATCGTGTGACATCTACTTCGGCGAGTGCTGCAAGGAGCAGGGTCAGCGGCTGTTTGGTTGCGGTTTTGTGATAAGGGGAAAATTTAAGCAAGAAGTCTTGGGCTTCAGAAATGTAAGCGAGCGCCTGGTCACAATCCGCATCAAAGCAGAATGCAAGAACATAACTTTGATCTGTGCCCATGCCCCACCGGAAGAAAAAGATGACTCAATCAAAGAAGAATTCTACGATCTCCTCAAGAAAACGTATGATAAGTGCCCTAAGTACGACGTCAAGATTATTCTTGGCGATTTCAATGCCAAGATTGGAAAGGAGAGCATCTTTGGTTTGATATTCGGAAGACATAGCCTAAACGACAACACTTTCGATAACGGACTCAGGCTAATTGACTTTGCGGCGGCGGCGGGGCGAAATGTCATCATAGCAAGCACTCGATTCCCACACCTCAATATACACAAAGGGACCTGGTGGTCTCCGGATCAACGCACAGTCAACCAAATTTATCATGTTGCGATAGACGCCAGACATGCTTCCAGTATTCTGGATGTCCGAACGTTCCTAGGTGCCGACATAGACTCGGATCACTACTTGGTGGTAGCTTAAGTACGAATGCGGATGCCACAACGACGAGCGGATGCTGTGAAAAGATTTAACGTCGCGAAGTTTAAATCGCAAGAGACCGCCAGGAATTTTGCAGACCACGTCTCTCTTAACCTCTCAGCAAGCCCGCCACCAGCATCATCTGCAAAAGACCAGTGGAAACACTGCCATCAGGAGCGCCGCCACTGAGGTGCTGGGTTTCACTAGGCCACCACAACGAAACCCCTGGTTCGATGAAGAATGCAGGCTGGCGCATGCAGCAAAGAATGAGGCCTACCAATCAATGCTGCAAACTAGAACCAGAGCTGCTGAAAGAGCAGCCCGGGAGCTCTACGGGCAAAAACAAAGGGAGGAACGCCGACTTCTCAGGAGAAAAAAGAGAGTGCATGCGAAGCGGGCGGTCGAGTCTATTGAGGACTGTAGCGGCAGGGCGGATGTTCGAAAGTTCTACTAAAGGGTGAGGCAATCTACCCAGGCTTACAAGGCTAGAACGGGAGCCTGCCGGGATGAGAATGGGAATATGGTGGTAGACACGCAGTCCGTGCTAAGGATCTGGAAACAACACTTTTCTAGGCTGCTAAACGGCGAACATGACCAAAACTCCGCTGTTAGATAGAATACCCCATTCAACCTGGACGATGATGGTCAGCATTTCCATCCACCCGACCTAAATGAAGTGCGTTTAGCGATTTCCAAGCTTAAAGCGTACAAGACTGCTAGTGCGGATGGCCTGCCAGCCAAGCTATTCAAAACAGGGGGAGATGACTTGGTAGGGAGTGTACACCAACAACTTAAAATTTGTCGGATGAAAGTATGCCCGATGAACGGAACCTTCGTATAGTGTGCCCACAAGAAAGGAGATGCTCTGACCTGTGCCAACTACAGAGGTATAACTCTCTTAAACGTCACATACAAAATCTTGTCGTCTGTATTGTGTGATCGCTTAAGACCGTTTGTCAACGATCTGATCGGCCCCTATCAGTGTAGTTTTAGGCCCGGCAAATCAACTGTCGATCAAATGTTCACACTCCGACAGATTTTGGAAAAAAACCAGGAGTTTCAAATCGCTACACCATCTCTTTATCGATTTCAAAGTCGCATATGATAGCGTAGATAGAGAAGAACTATATAGAGCCATGTCGCATCTCGGCATCCCTGTCAAGCTCTTCCGCCTGTGCAGGAATACAATAGAGAAATCTCACTGCTCCGTCAAAGTTGGTAAAAACACTACCGAACCCTTTGATGTCGAGAAAGGTTTGAGGCAAGGCGACGCGTTATCATGTAACCTGTTTAACATTGTTCTTGAAGCAATTGTACGCAACTCGCAAGTCAACAACAGATGTAAAATTTTTCAAAAGTCTGTTCAACTACTTGCTTATGCAGATGATATTGACATCATTCGGAGAACGAAGCGAGCTGTTACCGGCGCGTTTGCAAGTATTGAATCGGAGGCGGCTAAAACGGGTTTGGCTGTTAATGAGGACAGGACGAAGTATATGCAATTATCGAGAAAGGAATCTCAACATCGTGGACTCGGGCAAAATGTCACGATGGATAGGTACAACTTCGAAGTCGTCAAGGACTTTGTTTACCTGGGCTCCACTATAACATCGCAAAATGACATCAGTGTAGAGATCAAACGTAGAATTACTCTTGCCAACCGCTGTTTCTTCGGGCTAAGAAGGCATTTGAGTATTAAAGCCCTCTCTCAAAGAACCAAGGAGACCTTATATAAGACCCTAATCACCCAGTCCTGCAGTATGGGGAATCTGCTTGGGTGCTTTGAAAGGAAAATTCTACGGGTGATTTTCGGTCCAGTCTTTATCGATGGAGTATGGAGGAGAAGATTTAACAACAAGCTTTATTGGCTTTACAGCTACGTGGACCTGGTCAAAAAGCTAAAAATACAGCGGCTGAGATGGCTGGGACATGTAGAGCGTATGGACACCGACGCACCAGCCCGACGAGACCCCACCTTAGGTGGCGCACATAGGTGGAAAATGACCTCAACCAATTTGGAGTGCGTAACTGGAGGCAGCTAGCTAGGGATCGAGCTGGCTGGAGGGGCTTGATGGTTGAGGCCGTAGTCCACCCTGGACTGTGAGCGCCATCTAAAGTAAGCAAGTAGAAAATAATCACAAAAATATGATTATCACTTATTATGCACACGAAATTTGTTGATAATGACAATCACATATCACCTTAGCCGATTCCACCCCTGAATGCTAAACACATTCCATAAAAAAAAGAAACATGAATAATCAAGCAAAAGAAAAAAGAAAATCAAATTCCACTGAACCATTAGGTTATTCGATGAATCTTGAGAGAAAAAAAAGAACAAGATACGACAAAAAGACGAGTGCATCTTTCTTTGACTGAAGAATTTTATTTTTATTCATAAAAATATAAGAATATATAATTAAAAATAAAACTAAAATTGTTTTTAATAAAATTTTTATATTTGACTTATAAACATTTTAATTCTGTTGCTTAGAGGCAGGAAAACAAGAGTTAAATGATGAAAAACCAAGCCATTTCACAAAAATTTTATTATTTTTTCTCTTCAAGTACCCTCTTAATTAGGTATGTGTCGGTGAAACTGGTTTTTTGTAGTTTAAGTTCATAGAATGCGCTTTTGATTTATGTTACATGATTTGTGGGGGAGAGTACGATAACTCAGGCGCCGAAAAATGATAACGGTTTTTTGTAGAACGGTTAAATACAAGCATTTTTTAATATGTGAGGGGTTCTATCTCCCCGGTAACAACGGTAACAGTTACAATTAAGCTTTAGGTTCTTATTTAAAGACAACACTTTGTTCTATTAGCTAGTTTTTAAATTAAGTGAAATCTATGCATAGTTTTTGAAAAAATGGATTTTGAACTCAAAATTTGGGGAAAAGAACATAAAAACAAGTTTAAAGTATAATTTTTGAGAACTGTAAAATTATTTGTTTTATTTTTTTTTCTAAAATTCGTTGCTCTATTTAATTCAAAAACTAAAAACTAGATGATTTTTTCAAAATTCTGCTTTCAAAATTCTGCTTTTCAAAATTCTGCTTCCAAAATTCTGCTTAACAAAATTCTGCTTTTTCAAAATTCTGCTCTTCAAAATTCTGTATTACAAAATTCTGCGAATAATAAATAAAAGTTTCTTAAATGTAAAAAAGGAATTGGTTTGTGCACACAAAAAGCCGACATCATCTATTTAGTCTCTGCTATTCGCTTCTTGTGTTCGACGTGTCGTTCTGAGTAATTGGGTCATTGGGTGTCACTTATATTAATTTATATTTATTCAATGGTGTCAACATTAGAAACGAAAAAGAGTAATTGTCTTCAATATACATATAATAACATCAAAATTCATATACCACCAAAGTTTAAAGTAGGAGACTTTGTCAGAATAAGCAAATACAAACATATAATATATTTGCTAAAGGATACACGACACGCCAAATTGGACAGCAGAAGTCTTCAAAATAATTAAAGTACAACGCACAAACCGGCACGAGTACGATAACTCAGGCGCCAAGAAATAATAACGGGGTATTTTGTAGAACCGTTAAATACAAGCGTTTTTTACTATGGGAGGGGGATCTATCTCACCCCATTTGGGCGGGATGGGCAATTTTATAAAAAAGTACTAAAAATAAAAAAAAATATCCAAAAATAAAAAGCTTTAGGTCTTTATTTAAAACCAATACTTTGTTCTATTAGCTAGTTTTTAAATCAAGTGAAATCAATGCATAGTTTTTTTTTTTAAAAATGGAGTTTGAACTCAAAATTTGGGAAAAAAACATAAATAAAAGTTTAAAGTGTAATTTTTCAGTACTGTAAAATTATATATATTATTTTTTTTCTAAAATTCCTTGCTATATTCAATTCCTAATCAAAAACTGATAACTAGATGATTTTTTGTCTTCTACTTCTTGATAAAATTAAAAATGACTAAAACTACTTTTTTATGAGATTTTTTTTGTTGCTTGTTTACATAAATAAAGTGCTATAGCAGCCAGCATTACGACCTATATATAAACAGGGGCATGCTGCCCCCCTGAACCCCCCTGCTTGGGCACACTTGTGACGTAGCCGATCATGACCCTACCCAATACTCAACTCAAAAAAAAAAAAAAAAAAACATCGCGCAATATACCCTATAACCACGATAGGTACCTTAATTTATCACATTTTTTTTATGAACACACATTACATCATACATAGTTTTTTTCTCCAAGAGTATCACTTGTAACGAATAAGTGCTTCTCGTCTAGCCATTCGGATTCGGCATAAAATTGTAGGTCCCTTCCATTTCTGTTGAAAGGCGCACACAGGAATTGTTGCGAGTTGTTAGTCACTAGGCCCTGGTTCTTCATGAGCCGTTGTGCCACCTGATTTATTTTATTTTTTTTTTCACTACATACATACAAACTGAAAGACAAACCAACAATGAACATTGCATTATATTTAACAAAAATACAAAACAATCAAAATAAAGCACAAAAAACTAACAAAGCGACACACATAGATTGTGGTGTTACACTTTTGATTCCTTCAAAATTCAAATGCATCAATTGCAATGCCGTGGTGGGAAATGCACTAGATACCAGTGAATAGATACCCTTCAGTAACTGGTTGCTTCCCTTTCGAAACCACGATCTGCACTTGGGTTGTTGATTGTAGTTTGACAGATATCTAAGGAAGATAGAAAAACGTTTATTGCATATGCATGGCATAGGAATTTGTAGGTCACAATAATCTGTTTCTAGAACGATAACTAGAACAGAATGGAATACCTACATTATCCTTCGGGTAGCAATAGAAGTGGTCAGTCTTTGGATCATTCAATTGCGGATGACACTGAAAAAGAAGCAAAATGAATACAATTCAATTAAAAAGTACAAGTGACCTGAACTCCAGAAATTATTGTGTTTCGCCCAAGGTATAACAGTGGGCTCTTCAGTCAGTCCCTACTAATACTAAACTAATTACTTTTTAATTTTATTAGTTTTTTTAATTTTTTTGATTTTTTTTATTTTACTTAAATTTCTTGGATTAAATAACAAGTGTATAGGGAAGAAATAAAAATTAATAATAAGATCACAGAATTTCAATTTATTACAAGTTAAAGAATTGTGAAAGGAAAGTTATTTAAGTTATTGTAGAAATTACTGTTTCTTTAAATAAATATATATATATGACTTCATATATCCGGATTTACTTTTTTCTTTGTAAGATAATTGCACAAGAAAATTTTCACTTTGATTTAACTTATCCCGGCAACGCTGACGGTCGAAGTTTGCACTTTGATTTCTAAAAATCAAATGCAGATTCAAATTTCATTATCATAGTTCATTGCCCTACATTCCTATTCTTTTCTATCTGTTTTCTTATATTTATGCATATTACTGAATTTTTCTTCCCCAGTCACAAGCACCTACTTATTAGAAATCTGCACTTTCTGTGCTTTATGTGTATTGTCTTCTCTCGTAGTTTATATGTTCAAGTGTACAGATTCAGTTTTGTGTAAAAACGTTAGGTCAGTATAATAGTAGTAAAATGTAATATAGTAAACTATTAATAATAAATAACATTCATCATAAAAAATAATCTAACTATACTTACTCTAAAATAAATTATATAACCTAATAATTACTAATATTGCACTATTCCATAAAGTTAATAAAGCTTTTGCCAATTTCAAACTCAACGGATCGTATAGATTATCCAAGGTGAGCACTTTCCATTTCCTGTATTCATGCCTCTTTATTACATGGCCATGCCATTTACGGAACATTCAACCTTCACCTTCAACAAGTGTCAGCTGTCATTTTGCGAGCTTTCATTCATTTATATTTGTCTAACATCGTGCACGCAATCTCCCGTAAACCAAAACACCAAAACACAAAACTGAAGAAAATCTCAAAAAAAAAGTTAATTAAATAGAATTAAACAACATATCAATCAAAAGGGAATAAAAAGCATAACAGATAAACAAAAGGAAAACATAAAAGACCATCTCACATCAGGAGTCGGAAAACTCAGGTAAATTTCGTGTTTTGCTATTGCGTTATAAACATATACATTAGGCACACGCATTTATTCATTTTGTTTCTTTTTCAGTATCATCCGCAATTGAATGATCCAAAGACTGACCTCTTCTATTGCTACCCGAAAGCTTATGTAGGTATTCCATTCTGTTCTAGTTATCGTTCTAGAAACAGATTACTGTGACCTAGAAATTCCTATGCCATAATGCCATGCATATGCAATAAACCTTTTTCTATCTTCCTTAGATATCTGTCTAACTACAATCAACAACCCAAGTGTAGATCGTGGTTTTGGAAGGGAAGCAACCAGTTACTGAAGGGTATCTATTCACTGGTATCTAGTGCATTTCCCACCACGGCATTGCAATTAATGCATTTGGATTTTGAAGGAATCAAAAGTGTAACACCACAATCTATGTGTGTCGCTTTGTGAGTTTTTTGTGCTTTATTTTGATTGTTTTGTATGTTTGTTAAATATAATGCAATGTTCATTGTTGGTTTGTCTTTCAGTTTGTATGTATGTAGTGTGTGTTCATAAAAAAAAGTGATAAATTAAGGTACCTATCGTGGTTATAGGGTATATTTTTTGAGTTGAGTATTGGGTAGGGTCATGATCGGCTACATCACAAGCACTTCACAAGGCCCTCACTGTCAACTGAAGAGTCCAAGTGAGAACGCCGGGACGAAACGCCAATTTGTATGGACTAAAGGCTGTGTTGAATCAATAATTCAACAAGTCCAATTAAATAATGCTAAGTCTTCTACTTGGGCTGATGTATTTCAGTAGTATATAGAATTTGTATTATAAAAAACACTCATGTAGACAATGCCATTTGTAAGTTTTCCACCCTAAAGATAAAACTCTCCACGGTCATACTCTTCGGAGTACCATCGAATTTCAAATCCCATTTGTATACTTCCACGCGCTTCCTAGTATCATGGCATTTACCACTTGGGTGACAACTCTGTTGAACTCTCTCTCGGGAATGAGTCCTTGGAGGACTTACTTCAGGGTCACACAGAAGTGGTTCTTCTTGTTGCTCTTTTCGAGTGAAAGCAGAGACGGCCGACTTTTAGCTTATCCTCAATCGATCATTTAAAGTCGTCATATTTCCAGATACCATTTGTACCCTCTTTTGCATCACTTTCATATGCTTTGATTGTTCTGCCAAAACCGAAATTGTCTTGTTGTGGGACTCGTTTACCGAGCGAGTGACCGCACAATCAATGGCCTTTTTTAAATATTCGCCCCCAAGGTAATTTCATACTCTCTCTCCTGTCTTTCTTCATCTCTTTCATCTGCCTTTTCTGAAAGAAATCTTTCTCTATCTACACCCTGTGTCAACCTATTAACCGTGTCCCTAGTTTCATCTGCATCCCCCCCTATCGGAATCAAAATATTAGGTAAGGGAGCTTGACTTATGCCACTAGGGTTTGGAATTGGCATCTCTACTGCTGCAGCCCCTTGTGCTCCTAACTCATTTCCGATGTCATTAGTATCTTCCCTAAGTAGATCATCAAAAGGATTTTGAAGCAAACTTTGGTTGAGCTCTTCTTCGGACGGAGTTGGACTTTGGGTTGTTATGGTGGCCTGTCGATTGTTTCGGCCTTTGCCTCTACCCGTTTTGACAAGGTCCTTCTTTTTATTGCACCCGTTGAACGTTTTCCTTTATGACGGTTTTCTAATTTTTTTTAATTCAAAAACTTCAAAAACTTCAAAATTTCAATATATTTATGTCAATAAATTTCATTAGGAAAGTTAGAAGAACTAATTCAAACTAAACAAATTTATTCTTTTTGGTAAAATCGTAACCGAAAAAATATCAAAATAAAAAAAATTCAAAAAACAATGATTAGAAAATTATAACGTTCAACAAGCTAAAATTTTAAGTTAGGTAATTCAAATAAACTGAAATTTATTTTGAAAGTCCAAAATTTTCAAAAAGCTTTCCGAGTAACAACAGTTATCGGCAATTCAAAAAAACTTAAATTAATAAAAGAAGAAAAAGGAAAAAAAAATTTAAATAGTATGTATATAAAAAAAAAAAAAATTCAAACTATTAAAAAAATTTAGGAATTCAAATCGAAGTTTTTGAAGTCAAAATTCAAAATCGGGGATATTTATTCTTTTGTTTGAGTTTAACTGTTACAACATAAATTCAAAATCAAAAGAAAAAAATTATATTGAATACATTGAAACATATATATATATACATAATTAGAGGAAAGAAGTACGTACACTCCGTAACCTCTGATCTATGCCATTTTTTTTTTCTTTTGATTTTGAATTTATGTTGTAAATTTATTGAATTTTGATAAGAAGGTGAATAACAGATCTGAAGTTAAGGGGTGACTTTCCATTAAGGGCGCACGGCTAGAATTTTGATTTTTTTTTTACAGGGGCTAGGGGTCTCTATAGAACAGCTTTAAAATATTACGGTGAGGAAAACCCTCTAAATATGATTAAAATATGTTTAAATTTTTCGATTTTGGCACTTTTTTTCACACTACTCAAGTTTCCCTTAAGATAGCACACATTTTCACAGGCGAATACTTTTTTTGGGTAGATTAAATAATTTAATTCAATAATTTTAATATCAATACACTTTTATTTCAGTTTTTAATAAACATTTAAAGTTAGAAAATTGATGAAATCTGAGGCCACTAAACAAAAAAAATCATACAATTATTTTGACAGTTCTACTATTCAACAACTTTGCTATGATAAGTGTTGAATGGCGTGTGGGATTTTATTTTGGGATTTTTCGTTGGGAAGTTTTCTGCGAATTATGATATTTTTTTTGTTCGATAAAAAGTAGGTTTGGGTGGCCCGCTTCGCGGGTTTAGAGATTTTAACTCCCTTTTCGGGTCCTCAGTCCCGCTCACGCGACTCCGTCGCTCTGCTTAGGGTATGCTCAGTCATCTGGCAGGCGCCTATGTTGTCAGTCGATCTGTTATCAAAGGTTTTTTTGTAGTAAACAGTACCTTGGGTGGCCCGCTTCGCAGGTTAAAGGATTTTAACCCCCTTTTCGGGTCCTCAATCCCGCTCACGCGACTCCGTCGCTCCGTTTAGGGTATGCTCAGTCATCTAGCAGGCGCCTATGTTGTCAGTCGATCTGTTATCAAAGTTTTTTGTAGTAAACAGTACCTTGGGTGGCCCGCTTCGCGGGTTTAAGGATTTTAACTCCCTTTTCGGGTCCTCAGTCCCGCTCACGCGACTCCGTCGCTCCGCTAAGGGTATGCTCAGTCGTCTGGCAGGCGCCTATGTTGTCAGTCGATCTGTTATCAGTTTTTTGTAGTAAACAGTACCTTGGGTGGCACGCTCCGCGGTTTTAAGGATTTTAACTTCCTTTTCGGGTCCTCAGTCCCGCTCACGCGTCTTAGTCGCTCCGCTTAGGGTATGCTCAGTCGTCTGGCAGGTGCCTATGAGCACTAGAAGGACCGCAAACTTCCCGAAAAAGAACAAAGAATTCCTCTTACAAATCAACGACAAAAAAATATATATATCCCAACACTTAACATAACACAGTAACATACTCTTACTTGTGTGATGGCAAAGCACAGTACACATGTATATGCCCTGATGGTAAAGAACTGTCAAAAGAAAAAAAAAAAACAGTGCTTCGTGGTCGTTAATTGCATACATTTTGTATGAAAAATTGAAACTTTAAAAATTAATTAAAAATATAAATAAAAGTTTCCTCACTTTAAAATTGTGATATTTATTACTTTTAGTCATAAATCTATTAAATAAAAGTATTCGCGTGTTAAAATTCGTGCGCCCTTAAAGGAAAGTTCAGCCGAAGTTAATACCAGATCTGTCCCTATTATACATATACCATTTTTGTTCGTTATTAATTTTTCTATTTCCTTTTTTTTTTTTGAATTCCTATAAAATTTTTGGATTTTGATTGATGATTTGTATAATAAATTTTAATGTTCGAATTGAACTTATATTTTCTTGAAATTATATTTTCTTGTTAGGTGAAAGCTTTATATAATGGAGTGCTAAATATAAAGATTAGGTGTGTGCAGGATCGGCTAAGCCATCAATTGAGAGAAGGGGTGAACATGAGAACATGACATGACGATATAGACTCTGACGATACCGCATTCACGGACGGTGACATGACCTACGAAACGGGTTTAATAAAAATTTACATTTTGCTAAGAGTATTTTGTATTCGGGGCATCGATTTTTAATCTCTGCTTTGAAACATAATACGATACAAATACGGACTCACTTACATATTCGGACTTACATAGATACTTACGGATCTCACTTACTTACGTATATACATTCTACACATACTTACCTATATGACAAACAATACCTACTTACACTATACGTTACTAACGTACATACGTACATACTTACTCACATACTGACTTACAGACTTACTTCGCGAGACTATAAACTGACCTACACAAACTGAAACGCTATGACATAGGTTTTGACTGGCGGTTTATGTATAGGGGCCTTCTCCAAGATACTGGCAAGGAGATGGCGAAGGTTGTGTCTCATAGATACAAGGGTGGGTAGGCCAAACCTTTGCCGATAACATCAGGCAAGGCCTTCTGGAGATTCGGCGAACCATTGTGTCTGAGAGACAGTGGGGCAGACGATAATTTTTAGGTGGAACAAAAAGTTTTTTTGTTAGTTTAGGGTTTAGCTTTAGGATTATATTCACAGGCATTTATTGTGCTGAAATGTATATAGTTATCGATGAATGCATACAAATTTTTTGTTTGTATATATATGTACATATATACAATACATAGAATTTAGGGTAATTAGTTTAGTTTCTTTTAAGTTTAAGTTAAATAAAAGCTATTTGTTTCCATCTGGTAATAAAGGTAAACTTCATTCTCTCTCCGATGCAGTGGCATAGGTAGCCGTGTCTGTGCAAGCCGTTTTTTGTATTCCTAGCCCTTATTCTCCTATCCTATTCAATTTTCCTACCATTTCCTTTTTACAAAGGCACGATTGATTTTGTTTGCTGAGAAGGAAGTGTCTGGAAAAGGGCAAGAACCACCCCAACCCGTCGAGCTGAGCCGTGCAACAAGCAAGCGTGCCGTCGCCATTTTCCAACAACACACTATAGGATTTGGGGAAGGTGCGAGGTTGTGTGTATGCAAAGTTTCAATTTAGAAACCCATTTAGCGTTATCCAGAATGCACCGTTAGGAGGCATTCCACGTCCGAGTCAGTCAATTTGTTAAATTTAAATTGTGAAGTCCGTGTTTTAAAATGTCTTAAAAATGTATGTTAGTTTCATCAATGAAGTCATACCAAAGATACCAAATCCTCAGACGAACAAAACATTGAAAAATTTGAGAGTTTTGAATGTAGTAGTGGATGCTTAGCCGCCATTGTTATTTAACAAAAGAAAAAAACTATTCATTCAAAGGTTAAATTAAGAATGACCTCCGCAATTATTAATTTGTAAACCACATGTGCTAAAAAACAACGGTACAAAATTCGATTGTTTGTTCGTTTTTTTTTTTAATGATCTAAGTAGGTATAAATACTTTGAACATTACAGTTGCATTACATATATATTAAGAAATTATATAAATTTGCTGCAGCGAGCAAAAAAAAATTTCATAAAAAAGTAGTTTTAGTAATTTTTAATTTTCTCAAGAAGTATAAGACTAAAAATCGGGAGCCGGTCGAAATTCTGATTTCAAAATTCTGCCTATTGGTACAAAAAGTCTGTTTTTCGAAATCCTGCTTTTTTTAATTCTGTCTTACAAAATTCTGCCTTTCAAAATTCTGCATTTCAAAATACTGACGAGTAATAATATAGAACAAAAAACTCTGCCTATTTTGTTTTTTTTTTTCAAAAAGGATTTATTAACGATTTAACAAAAAAATAACAACAAAAAGTAATATACATAGTCTAATAAAGTTTAATAAAAAAGCGCACGCTTTTTTACATTTTTGAAACTTTTATTTATTATTCGCAGAATTTTGTAAAACTAAATTTGGGAAAGTAGTAGGTACCTAGTTTTCCCTATAGAAGTATGTGAATGCTTTCTTTTTTCTAAACTACAAACTGAAAGTAATTGTCATTGTCTTTTGACATGTGGAAGTGAAAGTGTGCTTTAAATTATTTATGGAAGTCCAAAAGCAACGAAAGAGATATTTCCAAGAACACAGAACAATGTTGAAGCATGGCATCGTCGACTTAAGGTGATAGCCGGTCGGAGTCATGCAGGCCTATATACAAAATCATAAATGATCTCAAAAAGGAACTTATCAAAAATGGAGAGAGAATAAAACAGAAAAAATCTATTACATATTATAAAGAACAACAAAAAAAAAAAACAATTTTGAAAAAGAGAACAGACTTAAGCCATACTTAAGGTTCCTTAAGCGAAAAGCAAATAATATAGGTATCTGTGATTTTGCTTAGATGTTGTTTTAGCATTAATTTATTAGACTATGTATATTACTTTTTATTGGTATTTTTTTTGTTACATCGTTAATGAATCCTTTTTGAAAAATAAAATCAAAATAGGCAGAATTTTAGTATTTGAAAAGGAGAATTTTGTAAGACAGAATCGAAAAAAGCAGGAATTTGAAAAACAGAATTTTTGTACCAATAGGCAGAATTTTGAAACCAGAATTCCAACCCGCTCCCGATTTTTTGTCTTCTACTACTTGAGAAAATCAAAAATTACTAAAACTACTTTTTAATGAAATTTTTTTTGCTCGCTGCAGAAAATTTATATAATTTCTTTATATATATGTTTGTGTCTTACAAACCTATAATTTGCAATTGTAATGTTCAAAGTATGTATAACTACTTAGATCATTAAAAAAAAATTGGCAGGACTGGATCGCACAAGCTTTCTCTCGTAGGTAACAACTTGAATGTAGCTTAAAATTGACAATGTGCATTGTGCATATATAGTGGTTCTATAACATTATGATATCATCAAATATAGTTTTAAAAACAATTTAAAATATAAATTACATATTACTATAAATTAATATAATTTTATTAATAGCTAAAACGGATAGAGATAAAAAAAATATGCTTTCTGATTTGTTTTATAAATATGAATGTATGAAAACAAAATTTCAAAAATGGTTAGAGCGGTTTTTTTTCAAATAATTTTTTATATATTAAAATTCTTGAAAATTTAAAAAAATTAAATTTGGTATGCCAACTTTTAGAAATTAATAAAATACAATTTTTCACAAAATTTGAAAAAAAAATCATCGACTCATTTTCAAGATATTGAATTTTCAAAAAAAAATTTAAATATTTTTTTAAAAATCCAAAAATTATTTATTTCAAAAATTACCGCTGTTTTTTATGCAAATGTGGTTTACAAATTAATATTTGCGAAGGTCATTCTTAATTCAACCTTTGAATGAATAAAGTGTTCTTCTTTTGTTAATTAACAATGGCGGGTAAGCATGCACTACTCCATTCAAAACTCTAAAATTTTTCAATGTTTTTTTCGTTTGAGGATTTGGTATCTTTGGTATGACTTCATTGATGAATCTAACATACATTTAAAAAAAAAAAAACATTTTAAAACACGGACTTCACTATTTAAACTTAACAAATTGACTGACTCGGACGTGGAATGCCTCCTTACGGTGCATTCTGGATAACGCTAAAGTCTAATAAAGTTTAATAAAAAAGCGCACGCTTTCTTACATTTTTGAAACTTTTATTTATTATTCGCAGAATTTTGTAAAACTAAATTTGGGAAAGTAGTAGGTACCTAGTTTTCCCTTTAAAAGTATGTGAATGCTTTCTTTTTTCTAAACTACAAACTGAAAGTAATTGTCATTGTCTTTTGACAAGTGGAAGTGAAAGTGTGCTTTAAATTATTTATGGAAGTCCAAAAGCAACGAAAGAGATATTTCCAAGAACACAGAACAATGTTGAAGCATGGCATCGTCGACTTAAGGTGATAGTCGGTCGGAGTCATGCAGGCCTATATACAAAATCATAAATGGTCTCAAAAAGGAACTTATCAAAAATGGAGAGAGAATAAAACAGAAAAAATCTATTACATTTTATAAAGAACAAAAAAAAAAACAATTTTGAAAAAGAGAACAGACTTAAGCCATACTAAAGGTTCCTTTAGCGAAAAGCAAATAATGAAGGTATCTGTGGTTTTGCTTAGATGTTGTTTTAGCATTAATTTATTAGACTTTGTATATTACTTTTTGTTGTTATTTTGTTACATCCTTTTTGAAAAATAAAATCAAAATAGGCAGGATTTCAGTATTTGAAAATCAGAATTTTGTAAGACAGAATCGAAAAAAAGCAGGATTTTGAAAAACAGAATTTTTGTACCAATAGGCAGAATTTTGAAACCAGAATTTCGACCCGCTCCCGATTTTTTGTCTTCTACTTCTTGAGAAAATCAAAAATTACTAAAACTACTTTTTAATGAAATTTTTTTTGCTCGCTGCAGCAAATTTATATAATTTCTTAATATGTATGTTTATGTCTTACAGACCTATATAATGCAATTGTAATGTTCAAAGTATGTATTACTACTTAGATCATTAAAAAAAAATTGGCACGACTGGATCGCACAAGCTTGCTCTCGTAGGTAACAACTTGAATGTAGCTTAAAATTGACAATGTGCATTGTGCACATAATTGGTTCTCTAACATTATGATATCATCAAATAAAGTTTTAAAAACAATTTAAAATATAAATTACATATTACTATAAATTAATATAATTTTATTAATAGCTTAAACGGATAGAGTTAAAAAAAATATGCTTTCAGATTTGTTTGATATATATGAATGTATGAAAAAAAAATTTCAAAAATGGTTAGAGCAGTTTTTTTTTCAAATAATTTTTTATATATTAAAATTCTTGAAAATTTAAAAAACTTAAATTTGGTATGCCAACTTTTAGTAATTAATAAAATACAATTTTTCACAAAATTTGAAAAAAAAATTATCGACCTATTTTCAAGATATTGAATTTAAAAAAAAAAAATTAATATTTTTTTAAAAATCCAAAAATTATTTTTTTCAAAAATTTTATATGCAAAATTGTAAAGGACTTCTTACACAAAAAATTTGGTTTAAATCGGTGTAGCCATTAACGAGAAATTTAAAAACCAAAAAACCGTTATAAAAAAATTGTTTTTCTACAAAAACATTAACTACTCGTAATTTTTTTTTCAAAATCGTTAGAGTCGTTTTTGAAATAAATCAGTTTTTGTATATTGGTTGTATGGCATGTGCCGTTATTTTTTGAGCTAAAAAAAAAAATTCAATTTCCCCTCTAGCGAATCCCATAAGAACCTTAAGTCCAAAGTTTAAAGAAAATCTCTTTAGCCGTTCAGGCTGCAGGTCGAGGTACATACAGAAAGACAGAATTGTGAGACCGTTGTCTATCATCGTAAAGTTAGGGAAAATTATTATCTCGAATTTTTTTTTGCACGAATCCTAAACTTGCCCTATACTACGTATATCGCAAGTAAAAAACCAACAAACAATCGAAATATGTACCGCTGTTTTTTTTTATGCACATGTGGTTTACAAATTAATATTTGCGAAGGTCATTCTTAATTCAACCTTTGAATGAATAAAGTGTTCTTCTTTTGTTAATTACCAATGGCGGCTAAGCATGCACTACTCCATTCCTCCTAACGGTGCATTCTGGATAACGCTAAACGACTTTCTAAATTGAAACTTTGCATACCTACGCCCAACCTCGCACCTACCCCAAGTCCCATAGTGCAGGGGGCAGCATGCTCCCCCTAAAATACCTCACTGTTTATATATAGGTCGTTATGCTGGCTGCTAAAGCACTATATTTATGTAAACAAGCAACGACAAAAAAAAATCTCATAAAAAAGAAGTTTTAGTCAGTTTTAATTTTATCAAGAAGTAGAAGACAAAAAAGCATCTAGGTCTCAGTTTTTGATTAGGAATTAAATAGAGCAACGAATTTAAGAAAAAAAATAATCTATTGTGGTGAATATACCCATTTATGCAAACAACGACATCTTTTATTCTTCTATAACAGAATAAATTAGTAGCGCCATCTTTGAACAAAATATTAACTAATGTTATCCAATACCAAAACCACACTAATGTTATCCAATACCTAAACCACTGAAAACTGCTATAATTAACTGATCGGAAGTTTTTGAGAGCTTTTTGAGCTACTTGTGGAGACTTGTGGAGGGGAAGCGTATTCCAGCTAATTCCAGATCTTTAGAGAAGATTTAAGTAGCTTTTTCTCAGATATAAATACAGGGCCACCAGTCCGAAGACCTCAGTTTGATTTTGAATTTTGAAAGTGAACGAATAAACATCGGTGTAAAATAGTGAATTGTGCTTGTTATAATAAAAGTATTGGAAGTTATTTGAAGTGAAATAAAGGTGTTTTATTTTTGTTCAGTTTAAGAAATAAGTTTTATTGACGAACCCTTGGCAAAATATTACATTGGTGTCAGTAAAGTGGAATAGAACTTATTTTATCTGTGCATTCAGATAATTAATGGTGAAAAGTGATAAAGTGTGTAAATAAATAAACAGTAAAAGTGAAATAAAAAAATATAAGAATAAAAATAGAAACAAAATGGGAAAAATTGTGAATGCATTGAATTGTGTTGAACTTAAGGCAGAACTGAACAGACGAGGTCTTCCTACTGCTGGAACGAAAAATGACCTCATTATTCGTCTGCAGGAAGATTTAAGGCAACATGGTGAAAATCCAGACACGTTTCTATTTGAAATTGAAATGTCGGAAGATCAAGTAAGTACAAGCTTAGACGTAACCAATATGATGGCTTAGTTGCTCGCCCAGTTTGAAGACCAACGAAAGGAGCAAAAGAATCTTCTAGAAGAGCAACGCAGTGAACAAAAGAATCTTCTAGAAGAACAACGAATTGAGCAGAAGAATGAACAAAAGAATCTTCTTGAGCGGTTAGAAGAACAACGCAGTGAACAAAAGAATCTTCTAGAGGAACAGCGAAGTGAACAAAAGAATCTGCTAGAAAAACAAGAAAAGAATCTTCTCGAACGGTTCGAAGAACAGAAACACATCCTCGAAGGTAAACTAGATTTATTTGAGAACAAGTTTATTGCCCTCGACGAACGTGTTGAAAAACAGTTTTCGTCAGTGGAAGCAAAATCCGAGAAGATCGAAGATAAAATTGAAAGCATTACTAAAGAACTGGACAGAGTTCGAAAAATAAAGGTTCGAGAAAGTTCTGGCGACTGTCCAAAGAAAAAGGAAATGCATCCACCGACCTTTGATGGACAAACTTCGTGGTCAATCTACAAGAAGCAGTTTGAGGCAGCCGCAACAACAAATGGCTGGGATGACGAAGACAAGCTTATTGCCCTGACGCTTGCCCTTAGAGGTTCTGCTGCTGAATTATTGCAAACCATACCAGCAGACCAAAACGGCAACTTCAGTGCTCTTGTTCAGGCCATTGACAAACGCTTTGGTGATGGCCATATGCAAGAAGTCTTCCGCGTTCAACTCAATACCAGAGTCCAGAAAAGAGGAGAAAGTCTGCAACAACTCCAAGCGGACATTGAACGGCTGGCGCATCTAGCATACCCGACTGCAGGAGATGAAATTACCAACCAGTTAGCAACAGAGGCTTTTGTCCGTGCAGTGTCCGACCTCAATCTCCAGCGAGCAATTCGAACTGCTGGAAAACGCACATTTTCTGAAGCATTAGCCTTCGCGCTCACTATGGAAGCATCAGAACAGGCTTCTTTAGGAATTCATCGGGTAAGAGAACTGGAAGTTGAGGAATGTTCCTGCCAGAGAGCTGAATTCCAAAGAAGGCAGCGAGAAGGACCTGCTCGATGCTGGAATTGCAACTAAACTGGACATCTCCAGCGCCAGTGCAGATTGCCACCAAGGAGAGTCACCTGTCAACATTGTGGAAGCAAAAATAATACCCGCGAACAGGTAAGCAATAACATCAACGCTCCTGCTTGCCCCTGTTTACCAGCCGGGAAACGAGTAAGAACCAGCTTCGAGGGGCAGAAGCTGGTTTCTGGTATCGATGGCCCCAGAAGCACCATCCAAGTCTCGCAGACTAAACGAAACAATAAAAGTCTGACAGTGGATGCAACATTGAATGGCAAGAAACAGTTAGCTACAATTGACACCGGTGCCACAGCCTCCATTGTGCGAAGCGACTTGGTCAAGATGACGTGGCTACACAACACCAATAGCTACCGTCTTAAAACTGCGACAGGTAAGGCAGCAAGAGTGTATGGAGAAGTTCGTCTCAAAATCCGTTTGGCAGAACTAGAGTTTTCGCATCTATTTTTGGTAGCAGATATATGTGACGAGTGCATTATTGGAATCGACTTTATGAAAGAGCACGGATTGATTCTGGATCTCGGTAAGCAAGTTCTCAAGTACCAAAATGTAGAGATTCCTATGGTTTATGGCAACGGAAACTCATCAACTCTAAGAACTGTCATCAAAGAAGACATATGCTTGCCTCCCTCTTCGGAAGTGTTTGTGTGGACAAAAATAGAGGGCGATTTAGGTAGCCATCGATACCTCATGGTGGAACCAGAGCCTGAGCAATCTTCCAAAAACATCATCTTAGGGAAGACTCTTGTGGAACCAAAGAACAACATGGTACCTGTACGGATACTGAACATCAAACCGTACGAAGTCAAGCTCAAGAAAGAAGAAATAGTTGGAAAATGTGAATCTGTGTCCGCAATAACCAAGATCACAGAAATGAACACAGACAAATCTATGGACCCCGAAAAATTCAGCTCCATGCCATCCAATCTAAGTCAACATCAGCTTAGTGTTGCTGGAAGCCTTCTTCATGAATACGCTGATATATTTTCTTCACCGAGTGGGCAGTATGGTCGAACACAACTAGTTCAGCATCGAATCGACACAGGTGACGCTAGACCGTTTCGACAGCCAGCAAGACGTCTCCCATTAGCCAAACAAGCCGAAGTTGAAGAGATGATATCGACAATGAAGAAGGATGGGCTAATCGAAAATTCCAAAAGCCCTTGGGCATCACCTGTAGTTCTTGTCAAAAAGAAGGATGGAAGCACCCGGTTTTGTGTGTATTACCGTATGCTGAACGATGTGACAAAGAAAGACAGCTACCCTTTGCCCAGAATCAGCGATACTTTGGATGCAATGGAAGGAGCTCAATGGTTCTCGACGCTGAACTTAAAGAGTGGCTACTGGCAGGTAGAAATCCATCCAGAAGATCGCGAGAAGACAGCTTTCTCTACAGGAAATGGTCTGTGGCAGTTTAAAGTTATGCCATTCGGACTTTGCAACGCTCCGGCAACATTTGAGCGTCTAATGGAGTGTGTCTTATAAGGACTTACCTGAAAATCATGCCTTGTGTATTTGGACGATGTCATCGTTTATGGGAAAACTTTTGACGAACATTGTAAGAACCTTAAGGCCGTATTCCAGAGGCTTCGAGAAGCACACTTAAAATTAAATCCAGAGAAATGTGCGTTTAAGACCGAAGTTAAATACTTGGGACATATCATCTCATCACAAGGAATAAAGACTGATCCGGAAAAAGTTGACACTGTGAAGAATTGGCCAACACCACAGAACAAACACCAACTCCGTAGCTTTCTTGGTCTAGCCACATATTATCGGCGCTTTGTGAAGGACTTTGCTGGAATCGCTAATAGCTTGCATCAACTAACTGAAAAGGGGAAGCCGTGTAATGCTCCTGTGCTGACCTATCCGACTCCTGGAAAACCTTTCATCATCGACGCCGATGCGAGTAACGTTGGAATTGGAGCTGTACTGTCGCAAGTCCATGACGGAGAAGAAAAAGTCGTCGCCTACTACAGTAAGGTACTCTCGAGGCCAGAACGCAATTACTGCGTGACCAGAAGGGAACTTCTAGCTTTGATTTTGGCAACAAAGCACTTCCATAAGTACATCTATGGACAGAAGTTCCTTTTTCGAGCAGATCATGGTGCGCTTAATTTGCTTCTGAACTTCAAAAATCCCGAAGGTCAAGTAGCTAGGTGGATCGAGAGACTACAGTCATACACCTACCAATTTCAACATCGGAAAGGAAAGCTGCACACAAACGCAGATGCATTGTCTCGACGACCGTGTAAACAGGACTGTAAGCATTGCACGCGTCAAGAAGAAAAGGAAACAGTTGCCATCCAGCGAGTAAGAGCCGATCGCATTTACGGTTGGAGCAATGAAGAGCTGAGAACTGCCCAACAAGAAGACACAGATATAGAGCCCATTCTTGCATGGAAAGAGCACGAAGAAAAACCAGGATGGGGTGAAATCTCCGATAGAAGTCCAGCTCTCAAAGCGTATTGGGCACAGTGGGACTCCCTTCATGTCCAAGAAGGGGTACTAAGGCGTAAATGGGAGTCTGCAGATGGTAAATCGTATGTGATGCAGTTAATGGTGCCCAGGTCAAAGGTTAATGATGTTCTTCGAGAAATGCTTGATGGAGCATCTGGAGGTCATTTGGGAGTCAACAAAACGCTGGAAAAGATACGACAACGGTTCTACTAGCTACATGCAAGAGATGATGTCGAAAAGTGGTGCCGAAAATGTGATACTTGTGCTGCTACAAAGGTCCAGGTAGAAAACTTCAAAGTAAAATGCAGCAGTACAATGTGGGCACGCCTTTCGAGAGAATAGCTGTAGATGTCGCAGGTCCGTTTCCGGAGACCAACAGTGGAAACCGATACATCCTTGTAGTCATGGATTACTTCAGCAAGTGGCCTGAGGCATTTGCCATCCCAAACCAAGAAGCTAAAACAGTGGTTGATCAGATTGTATTCAATTGGGTGAGCAGGTTCGGTGTTCCTTTGGAATTGCATTCTGACCAAGGAAGGAACTTCGAATCTAACATCTTCCAGGAGGTTTGCTCTCTCCTTGGCATCAAGAAGACGAGGACAACACCGCTTCATCCACAATCTGACGGAATGGTCGAACGATTCAACAGGACGCTTAAGGAACATCTGTCCAAGGTTGTAGGTGACTACCAACGAGACTGGGATCGCCATATTCCATTGTTTTTGATGGCCTACCGAAGTGCAGTTCATAGTTCAACAGGACATACACCATCGGAGATCCTGTTCGGCACAACAATACGGCTGCCTAGTGAAGTAAAATTCGGATGCCGTACTATGGAACCGGAAAAGCCAGATGAATATGTGGATAACCTCAAAGAAAGACTCATTGACATTCATCAACGGACAAGGAAAACCATAAAAAGAGCCAGTGATAGGATGAAAACACGGTACGACGCTCGTGCAACAACGATTGGATTCCAAGAGAAGACCTGGTGTGGTTTTACAATCCCCATCGACAAAAAGGACTGTCACCAAAACTTCAACATAACTGGGAAGGACCATACACCGTTGTGAAGCGAATCAATGATGTGGTTTACCGCATTCAGAGAGGGTTAAGATGCAAGCTTAAGGTAGTTCACTGTGACCGTTTACATCGCTATAACGGTGATGACGGGAGTAATGGATTTAATCGGGACGATCAATCCTAAGAGGGGGCCAATGTGGTGAATATACCAATTTATGCAAACAACGACATCTTTTATTCTACTATAACAGAATAAATTAGTAGCGCCATCTTTGAACAAAATATTAACTAATGTTATCCAATACCAAAACCACACTAATGTTATCCAATACCTAAACCACTGAAAACTGCTATAATTAACTGAACGAAAGCTTTTGAGAGCTTTTTGAGCTACTTGTGGAGACTTGTGGAGGGGAAGCGTATTCCAGCAAATTCCAGAACATTCCAGAACTTTAGAGAAGATTCTAGTAGCTTTTTCTCAGATATAAATACAGGGCCACCAGTCCGAAGACCTCAGTTTGATTTTGAAAGTGAACGAATAAACATCGGTGTAAAATAGTGAATTGTGCTTGTTATAATAAAAGTATTGGAAGTAAAGTATTTGAAGTGAAATAAAGGTGTTTTATTTTTGTAAAGTAATTGTTGTTCAGTTTAAGAAATAAATTTTATTGACGAACCCTTGGCAAAATATTACAATATATAATTTTACAGTACTAAAAAATTACACTTTAAACTTTTTTGTATGTTTTTTTTCCAAGTTTTGAGTTCAAACCACATTTTTTTTTAAAACTATGCATAGATTTCACTTGATTTAAAAACTAGCTAACAGAACAATTATTGGCTTTAAATAAAGACCTTAAACTTAATTGTAACTGTCACCGTTATGTTTAATTTTTTTTTTTATTTTTAGTACTTTTTTTCTAAAATTGCCCATCCCGACCAAATGGGGGGAGATAGACCTCCCCTCCCATAGTAAAAAATGCTTGTATTTAACGGTTCTACAAAAAACCGTTATTATTTCTTGGCGCCTGAATTATCGTACTCTTGCCGGTTTGTGCGTTGTACTTTGATTATTTTGAAGACTTCTGTTGTCGAATTTGGCGTGTCGTGTATCCTTTACCAAATATATGTTTGTATTTGCTTATTCTGACAAAGTCTCCTACTTTAAACTTCGATGGTATATGAATTTTGATGTGACTATATGTATATTGAAGACAATTATTCTTTTTCATTTCTAATGTTGACACCATTGAATAAATACAAATTAATATAAGTGACACCAAATGACCCAATAACTCAGAACAACACGTCGAACTCAAGAGGCGAATAGCAGAGACTAAAAAGATGATGTCGGCTTTTTGTGTGCACAAACCAATTCCCAAAAGGATAATTATTTATTATAATATTCCTTTTTGTTATTGGGTAACCAAAACCATTTTCAATATTTCGTATTTTTTTTTTAAATGTTTGTAGGTATGTGGTTTTCTTTAGGGTATGGTTTGTATTTTTTGCTTTCATATATCTACACATGATTTTCAAGCTACGCTGAAGATTTATTTGTACATATTAAAATATAGAGGAAACTGTTCTAGGATAAGTTTATATTATTTGTAAATATGGTGAAAAAAAACTTTGTTAGTTATTGGCAGTCTAGAGACAGTTTGTTCATTTTGATTATTATTATCAACTAAGGGGTTCAGTTTTTTTTTTTTTTTGTATCATTTCTAATAAAGATATTCTTTGGCTTTCAGATTTGAAAATCTAAATTATATTTAGGGATTAAGGTATCAGTCACTGGCGACGCGTGAATAAAAAATGCAGTCGTTCACTTCAATTGTTTTTATTGTTTTCTGTATGTTAACCCTTTACTGTGATGTTGGTTTTAGCTTCTAAAATTATAATTCTAATCTTCTTGATTTCTTTAAAATTATTTTGAATACATTTTCATAAAAAGAATCTTCCAACTATTTCTGTCGCCAAAGTATTTTTTACACTTATTTGCTTGAATTTGTCCAAAAGCAGCGATCTACCTACTCGCACTTTTCAAAACGTTTTAAACGCATAAATTGAATCAATATGAGAACACGATTTTAAATGTTTAGAGTAACTGTCACTTAAATAATTCAAATCAGAAATTAGAAATATTTGTTTTGTTTTTCCTTTCTAGATTATAATAAAGTTACTTTAGTAACACTTCTTTTTTTATTGCAAAGTTTTGTTGTTAAGTCTGGCAACAAGGGTCGTCAGTCGCTATAATTGCAGATTTGTATACTGAGCTACACCTCTTGTACCTTAGCTGGAGACGGGGTTTAAATCCCCGTGGAAAGCCGTTGCGGACAGCCAACGAGAGAGGGGGGAGGAGTGTTCCCACAAAGGCCCTTCTCCTTTCATCGAGGCAGCAGCGGGCGAATTCTCCAGATGGAATCAACGGTGGCGTCTACAGTTCCAGTTAGGTTGAACTACTTAGTGAACACCTTATATGGGCTACTACGACATATTTGTAGGTCAGGCCTATAAGGACCGGTTTATCCGGCTCCCTACCCTTGGAGTTATACGAAGGGTCTGGTCCTCCGGGTCGGGGGTTGTGCGTCGGGGTAACTTCCCAGCCACTTAAAAAAGAGTTGTTCCGAAACAACAACAAGCCTCGGATATGGATGATTTTAAAGATGACGACCCCAGCAAACGAAACAAGGACAATGAATTTCGGATCTGCACGTGGAACGTCCTGTCCTCATACAGAACACGTGCAGCCGAACAATTAGTGGAGAACCTGGACAGGCTAAAGGCTGACGTAACAGCCACCCAGGAAGTGCGATGGGATGAAGAGGGCATACGGAGACTGAAATCGTGTGACATCTACCACGGCAGGTGCTTGAAGGAACAGGGTCAGCGGCTCTTTGGTTGTGGTTTTGTGATAAGGCGAAGACTTAGGCAAGAAGTTTTGGGCTTTCGAAGTGTAAGCGAGCGCCTGGTCACAATCCGCTTCAAAGGCAAATTTAAGAACATTACGCTGATCTGTGTTCACGCCCCCCATGAAAGGAGAGAGGACTCAACCAAAGAAGCATTCTACGATCTCCTGGAGACAACGTATGATATGTGCCCGAAGTACGACGACGTGAAGATCATTCTTGGTGACTTCAACGCAAGATTCGGAAAGGAGGGCATCATTGGTTCAATAGTTGGAGGACTATCTGGCAGACTTTGCGGCGGGGCGAAATGTCATCATCTCAAGCACCTTCTTCCCACACCTCGATATACACAAGGGGACTTGGCAGTCGCGTGATCAACTAACCGTCAACAAAATCGACCACGTTGCGATAGACGCGAGACATGCTTGCAGTATCTTGGAAGTCCGAACGTTCCGAGGGGCCAACATTAACTCGGATCACTACTTGGTGGTAGCTAGACTACGTATGCGGTTATCCATGACGCGACAACGCAGAGCAAATGCTGTGAAAAGATTCGATGTCGAGAAGCTTAAATCGCAAGAGACCGCCAGAACTTTTGCAGACCACGTAACTCTTAATCTCTCAGGAAGTCCGCCACCAGCATCAAGTGCAGAGGGCCAGTGGAAACACTGTCAACAAGCCATCAGAAGTGCCGCCTCTTATGTGCTGGGTTTCACTAGGCGAATACAACGAATTCGCGAATGTATACGAACTGCAACATCTAATAAATCACTCCCTTTTAATTTAAAATTCAAGCAAAAATGGTTTGACCAAGACTGCTACAAAGCTCGGAGAAAATCTTTTGCACTTTTGAAAGCACTGCGAGCATCAAATAATCTCCAATTGAGAAGCTGGTATTTGGAAGCAAACGCAAGTTATAAAACTATATGTATGCAAAAAAAATTGCTTATGATAATAAAAAAGCAATTGAACTAGGACTAACTAAAAACCCGAAGGACTTCTGGAAAATTGCGAAAGAAATTAACGGAGCCAACTACAAAATAGGTACTGGAATTTCCACTGAAACCCTTGCCATTCAATTTAAGCATCTTCTCTCCAATGATTATGGTTGTACAACTTTTACTGCGGATCCTTTAATCACTGACCAAATATTAGATACAGACATCGAAAGCGAAGAAATTCAAGTCGTGTTAAACAAAGCAAAAAACAAAAAAGCACCTGGTGAAGATGGAATTCCTTACGAATTTTTCAAAAATGCAACTCCTATGTTTCTTAACCATTTAAAAATTCTTTTCAATAAAATCTTTATGAATGCCGACATACCTTTATCGTTCAAAAAATCCGTCATTTTCCCTATACATAAAAAAGGCTCGCTAGACTCTCCTGAAAATTACAGAGGAATTTCATTCATGAATGTAATTGCAAAAATATTCTGCAGTATACTTGTTGCAAGGCTTGAAAAATGGATCGAACAGAATAATATTTTATCTGATCTACAGGCCGGTTTCAGAAAAAACTTTTCAACGACCGATCACATTTTTACACTATCATCTATAGTCAAAGCATTTCAAGCACGGAACAAAAAGGTCTTCGCTTTTTTCGTTGACTTCAAAGCTGCTTTTGACCTAGTCAATAGGAATGCCCTTTTTTATAAGTTGACACAGCTTGGTATATCTACAAAGTTCCTAAAAGTAATTAGAGAAATGTACACTGACACGAAGGCGGCTGTCTGGGATGGAGTGAACATCTCAGAATGGTTTAGAACCAGCACAGGAGTTAAGCAAGGATGCCCACTAAGCGCTTTTCTATTCTCGTTATTTATAAATGATGTTGCTGATGAACTTCCTGGGGGAGTAAGAATAGATAGCTGCACTGTGAATGTATTATTATACGCTGATGACCTCGTCATACTTTCAGAATCACCCGAAGGTTTACAATTGATGATCAATCGGTTATCTACGTACTGTAACAGATGGGGACTGTCTATCAACACAACAAAGTCAAAAATAATGATATTTGCACGTACGCAAAGCGCTAACAATGGAAGAAGCTGGAAATATAATGATTCGCAACTAGAAGTAACAAAAGAGATCAAATATCTAGGTTTGAAACTGAATCCAACACTAAATTTCAAAAGTCATTTATCAGAGAAAGCCAAAAGCTCGCAAAGTTTGATAAATTTAGCATGGAAAAATATATTCTCTAACAAACAAATTAATTTATCTACAAAATACAAAATCTTTAATTCAGTAGTGAAATCAACTCTCTTGTATGCTGCTCAGGTTTGGGGATCAGAAGAATACGAAGAAATCGAAAAATTTTATAGGAGTCTCATAAAGAAACTCTTCAACCTACCCCTAAATACACCTAATTATGCCATATATTTGGAAACAGGACTTCCAAAACTTGTGACAAGCACCCTGAAGTCTCAAGCTGACTACATCATCAAAGTCTACAGCAATCATCAGAACACAAGACTTTCGAAAAAACTGCTTTTATACGAGTTGAGAAACAAGGACTGGTGGTTTGCAAGATGGCAAACTGTTGGAAATGAGTGTGGAGTGAGATTGGATGATGATTTCAGCAATATAAACCATCTGAAAGAACAAATGTACAGCATCATAGAGAAAAATGAGGACACAATGAGGCTTTTACTGATAGAAGAAGCACAAGAGTCATCCAGTAGAATCATCTACAGTCAGCTCAACTATAATCTTGGTACAAGAAACTATTTTCAGGATTCACTGAGCTATGCAGAGATATCCCTGATCTTTAAAGCAAGATGCGAAGTTCTCAACTTAAATGGAAATCCTTACAATAATAGTTTTAACCAATTCTGTACACTTTGCAACTTAAAGTCAAAAGAAGATTGTCTACACTTCATAAGTATATGTCCAATATTTAAAACTCAAAGACGCCTCTTTTTCGGGAAAAATACTCTTACTTTGCAAGAGACTATAAATATCCTAAACGAGCATGATTGGAAAACGTTAAGTAAATTTTTGAAAGATATTTACAAGTATAGAATGTTATTAATTTCAGAATTCGATTAAATTCAAAACATAAGTCTATATATTCTTATTTATTTTCGCCAACCTGGCTGACGGCATAGCCATAGCATTTAAATTCATAATATTGTATTAAATTGTTGTAAATTTATATAAATAAATGAATTACTTACTTACTTACTTACTTACTTACAACGAAATTCCTGGTTCGATGAAGAGTGCCGGCTAGCGCATGCAGCTAAGGACGAGGCCTACCAGGCAATGCTGCAGACTCGAACACGAGCTGCTGAGAGAGAAGCCCGCGAGCTCTACGGGCTGAAACGAAAAGAGGAGCGCCGACTTCTCAGGAGGAAAAAGAGAGAGCACGAGAAGCGGGCGGTAGAGTCTATTGAGGGTTGTAGCGGTAGGGGAGATGTTCGAAAATTTTATCAGAGGGTGAAGCGATCCACCCAAGGATTCAAGGCTAGAAGGGAAGCCTGCCGAGATGAGAGTGGGAATATGTTAGTAGACACGCAGTCAGTGCTGAGAATCTGGAAAAAACACTTCTCTAGACTGCTTAATGGCGAAGACAGCCAAGATGCTGCTTATAGGCAGAACGCTCCAATCAACTTGGACGATGGTGGCCAAGAGTTCCGTCCACCCGACCTAACCGAAGTGCGGCTGGCGATATCCAAACTTAAGTCGTACAAGGCTGCTGGTGCCAGTAGTGGATCTAGGATTTGGCTGTGGGGGGGGGCTTGCAGTTTGGAGATCCATTTGAGACCTTAAGTAATAAAATTTGTTTGTCCCAAGATAAATTTTATAATGTATAACAAATAATAGAGAATTAGGTTTAATGCAATACCGTACTCAACTTCAGTCAAACTAACAAAACATTATTTTTTTATGACATTTTAGGAGCTATATCGCACTAAGTGGCATATGAACTTCATACAAATTCATACCATATATGCTTGAACCACGCGTACAAATTCGTTTATTTATATTATTTAATAATTGTTTAGGTACCTACATTATGTAGTTATATTTTTAAATTAGCTAAGGGTATGTTTTGAACCTCCCATTTTTGACAAGATTTGAAAACTGCTTTTAATTGGCTAGTTCAGAAAAATTATATTTTAGTGTTCGTACTGGCAAAAGCTCATATATGTGCTTTGACACGGTATTAGTCCATTAGTCCCCTTAGATCTCATTTTTTCTGATTTAGGGGCCATTTATAGGAGCTATCATTGAAAACCATCATAGAAAATATTAATTGTCAATTTTGAGAGGCTTTGGAAGAAAAATGAATGATTAACATTATTTACCAAAGTAAATCTAATTGACTTAATAACAACTTTTCTCATAAAATGATTTTTAATTTTTCAATGATGAACTACCTTGCCAATGATCATTGTAAATATAAAAAGTTACGTTATGGAGAAGATATGGGTCAAAATGAATTTTTTTTTTGCGGAGATTTAATTTTGAAATCATAAGCTATATTTCTGCATTAAAATATTCAATGATTAAACTTTCGAACGGTCTCAAAATCAACAACTAACATTTTCAATTATGGTTTCCAATGATAGCTATAACTGGACCCTTATCCAAATCAAAGAGAAACGTATTTTGTTCAAACTGACATTTTACGACATAAGACAAAAGCTGCTCTAAGAAATTAGCCGCGGCCCAATTCTGCCAGCGTGAATGAGTTTTCGCTTTAAAGGTATTCATGATAAAAAATATTTCGACAAATTTGCACGTCACTCTAGAGTCTAGAGAGATTGCAAATATTCATTTGCTTTTGCATGATTTTCTGAGCGCGCACAGAGAAAACTCACGCTTTTGGAATTTGGCTCCTTGACTAGAGAATGTCTATGTTTTGTAAGTACAACTGCCTTGGGCCTTTAAAATTTTGAAAACGTAGCCCCGAAAATTTCTAAACCCAGGCAAGGCCCTAAGAAACATTTCCTATTGTATTAAACATACACCCTGGTATATGAAATCCATAGTACTATCATGGGGAATGTCGAATGGACTGACATCTTCATTCAGTGGGCAAAAGAATTTCATTAAATTCCACAACCCTATCTCACGGAGACATTTGAATTTTGTGGAGAATTATTTGCAAGAATAGGAAAAGAATAGCCTAATTTATAACAGTTAGAGTGAAATAGGTAGAAGGGATGTTTTTTGTTGGTTTACATTTTTTTGTCGGTTTTTTTTCTACGCAAAGGTGCAGAGAATTAAAAAGTGTGAAATAAAATTTTGGATATTCTCCTTGGTTTGTTGGGTTTTGTGCGGTTAAAGAGGAAGGGGTGGTTTTTTCTTACAGCTTTGGGTGTCTTGTGTGCAAGAAGAGATGGTCGGCGCGGCCGGCGCGCGGCGCGTGAAGGTCAAGGCATAATAGGTAGATAGATTGTTTTTTTTGCTTTCTAGATATTAAGGTCTGTTTGTAAGAATATGAGTGATGTAATAATTTATGAGTTTGATGTTTTTTAATGAGTATGGCTCGTGGTAGGTAGTTAGCTATGTATGTTGCTTTTTTATTTTAACCTAGAAAAGTAAGTATGGTTGTATATAATTTGTATTATAATCTAGGTAGCATCCTGTAGGTAGGTAGGTACCTAGACCTATCCAAATTTTAATTGAATGTTTATGATTATTTTTCGCTGATTTTTGTCTTTTTAAGGTGTTAGTTTAGAAATTTGAAATTAATAGGAATGATGGCTACCATTATTAGGATTTTCAGGAGAAATTTGAACTTATAACTTACTACTATGTGACCATGTTGTTGAGTCTTAAGGGCATCTAGGTATTACCTAAAGCGTTACTCTTGGTAATTAAAAATTGGTGAAATTTCCTTGAAATTCTCTGTTTGGCTCATGGTCGACAATCGCCTACCAATTTTCTAATTGGAGTTTTAAGAAATCCTAACTTCATTTCTGCTGGAAAGAATTTTCAAATTGAGATACCTATTAAAATAAGCCTTTAAATGTGACTTAATTTTTGTTTAAAATTTATTGAGGAAAAAAATTAACTTTTGTACAAAAAAAATTAACTTTTTTACAAAAAAAATTAACTTTTTTACAAAAAAAATTAACTTTTTTACAAACAAAAATTAACTTTTTTACAAAAAATTAACTTTTTACAAAAAAAAAAACTAACTTTAATAAGCCTAAATTGAGTAAAATTTTAAGGGTTGCCACATCTTTAGAATAACTTCTTTTTTTAAGTGAAGCGTGAGGTAGTCAACTAATTTATATACATATATAGGTGTTTACGCTCAGCCCTGACTCACATTAAATAACATAGCGCCTTTGGCGACGGGCGCCTATGGTGACCTGCTACCTGCTAGTAAGTATGTAAATAATTTTCTATTTGTTAATCTGACGGGAACAAAGTGGGAGTGTTTGAATAAAATATCAAAATTTGATTTTTATCGCTTTAAAAAAATAAAAAAAAAAAAAACTAGTGATACACAATTATATACCTATACATAAAATAATCGTAAATGGCCATAACTTGGGCAATTATTTTTTTATATTTATAAAGGAAGTATCAAATGAAAGGTTATAAAATACAAAAATTATATACAGGGTTTTTGAATCAGCTTTTTTATGGCGTTATGAATTTTTGAGTAGAAGTCCCCATCGATCCTAGCCCCGCGTCTATTAAAAAGAGGGGGTCAAAGGTCACGAAGGTCATCTCACACAGTGCGAAAACTGGAGAGGAATATGCGTTCTGCCTGCAGTAGCCAAGATAATAGCAAGGATAATATAGGACCGAATTAAAGACCACCTCGAAGACACACTCGACGCCGAACAAGCAGGTTTCCGCACTGGATCTTCCTGTGTGGATCACATCAACACCTTGCGGATCATCATCGAACAGTGCGTTGAATATCGATCACCACTTCACCTGCTGTTCATCGATTTTGAAAAGGCGTTCGACAGTGTCAATAGAGAATTTATTTGGCTTGCTTTGCGCAGGAGGGGCATCCCAGATAAATTGATTGCTATTATCAAGGCTACATATTATGGATCCAAGTGTCACGTTTTGTACAAAGGTAGGCTGTCAGAGGAGTTTGAAATCCAAAGTGGAGTTAGGCAAGGCTGTATACTGTCACCAATACTGTTCCTGTTGGTGATAAGTGACGTACTGCACGCAGCTTTGTCAAATGGAAATGGAGGAATTCAGTGGACTCTGCAATCTCACCTCAAACATCTGGACTACGCGGACGACGTATGCTTACTCGTTCATAGGATCATGGATCTCCATCAAATGACAACAAGGGTGGAGAGAGAAGCAGAAATCGTAGGGCTTAAGATCAACTCGGCAAAAACTAAAAGGATCAGCCTTGGAACTTCCTCATCAATCCAAGTAAATATTTCTGGACAACCGGTAGAGATGGTAGAGGATTTCCAATATCTTAGGAGTATTGTCTCTACGGGTGGCGGAACTGAACTGGACGTAAACAGCCGAATCAGAAAAGCAAAGGCTGCGTTCGGAATGCTGTCCAAAATATGGAGAAACAACTCTTTTAGCCTAAAGACCAAGCTACGACTGTTCCGCTCCAATGTTGAATCCGTTCTGCTTTACGGCTGCAGCACTTGGAAAGTCACTGAAATTGTCACTAGAAAGCTGCAAACCTTCGTTAATAGATGTCTACGAAACATCTTGAGGATTTTCTGGCCCAACCGTATCTCCAATGCCGAACTTCATGCGAGAACGGGTCAGGAGCCCATAGACTCCATTATACGAAGAAGAAAGTGGCAGTGGATTGGCCATACGCTTCGAAAAGGCGATCGGTGCATTGCATCTCAAGCAATGCAATGGAACCCGCTCACACAGGAGGGAAGACAAGTGGGCCGGCCTAGAAGTACATGGCGAAGAACGGTCGAACAGGAATCGGCACGATTGGGAAAAGTTGGAGAGAGCTGAAATATATTTCAAGAAATCGTACACGATGGCGCGTAGGTGTAGTGGAGGCCCTATGTCCCGTAAGGGAAACATCACGGACGTAATAGGTCCGAGGAGCTAAGTAAGTAAGTAAAGGTCACGAAGCATGGTATTTCGCTGATTTTGTTAAAAAAAAAAATCGTCGACTAATGAAACCTGACGTAAATATTTCAGTTTATCATTAAAATATAGGATCAACAGTGTGTTTACAAATATCTGGGGTGAAAGATTTTTTTATAGTAGGGGCAGGAGGGGGTGGGGCTGTAGATTGAAGAATGGGGTGTGGACTTATAATGAAAAAGCATATAAGATAGTGTCAGTGAAATTGTGCAAAAAAGTGGACAAACGATGTGCCATATGCGTAGGTTACCTCAAAATAATTTTTTGTGGTTTGAATACCCCCTGACCACACCTCCTCAAAAACTACCCGTCTACCCTCTAAATGACTTCGTTATCATGACAAATATCACATTTTTTCACAATTTCATTGACACTATTTTATAAACTTTTTACAATATAAATCCGCACTCCATTCTTCATTCTGCAACCCCCCTCCCCTACCTTTAAAACACCCTTTCAGCCCAGATATTTGTAGGCACGCTTTTGATACTAATTTTCAATGATAAATTGAAATATTAACGTCATGTTTCAATGGTCGACGATTTTTGTTTGATCAAAATCAGCGAAATACCATGCTTCGTGACATTTTACCCCCTCTTTTTAATAGACGTGGAGCTAGGATCGATGGGGACTCTTACTCAAAAATTCATAACACCATAAAAAAGCTGATTCAAAAACAAAAACCCTGTACATAATTTTTCCCAACTTTGTAGGAATTTATGTCTAATTTTCTTGCATTATAATGTTTAAATGATCTTCTAGTTTTAAGTGTTTGACTAAAAATTAATTGAAGCAGTTTATAAAGAAAAAAATAGTATTTAGTCAAGTAAAATTTTGAAAAAAAATTAATACAATTGTTTCCAATTTTTGTTCTCTAGTTTAAGGTAATTGTTAAAAAAACGTATTTTTAAATTGATTCAATATAGCTTTTAACGGCCTTTAGTCCACAAAAATTGGCGTTTCGTCCCGGCGTTCTCACTTGGACTCTTCAGTTGACATCAACTTTACAGCGAAAATCAATTGTGAACTATATTCAACCCAGTAAAAATTTCTAATCAAGAATTGTTGGAAATTTTTTTACTCGTGGCCTAGCATTGTTTACATATGAGTTTTTTTTTATAATACAAATTCTATATACTATTGAAATACATCAGCCAAGTAGAAGACTTAGCATTATTTAATTGGACTTGTGGAATTATTGATTCAATATAGCTTTTAACGGCCTTTAGTCCATAAAAATTGGTGTTTCATCCCGGAGTTCTCACTTTTTAAAATTGTTTTTCAGAAAAATTGTTTTAAGATTTTTAGTTTTTAAAAGTATAGATATACCTAAGGTCCTGTACCAAAACGACCGGTACAGTACCGAAAATTAACGCTGTGTACCGCGTACTAAAGAAAAGCCTCGGTAAACACAAATATACCGAAATCAAATTCGTGTTCCAAAATTTAAAAATAAATTGAGATCAAGTCTGCCTACCTAGATTCATATACAGGGTGTCCCATTAACAATGGTCCAAACCAAGAACTGGTGAAAGGCCAGGGCATACCATACTTTTCCATACCGAGTCATAGCAGTTCTCGAGTAACGGCTATTTTTTGAAATTTGAAAAAAAAAATCTTACCAGTTTTTTGCTCTCCCTGTCCACAATTGATTTTTTTTTTATACAAATTTTGCATTAAAACATTGACTTATAGTTCCACTAACTTTACTGAGTAAAATATTTTTCATTGGCATCACCATTTGCCTAAAATTCATTAGTTAATATTGAACTTTGCCAAAATAAATTTTGACCTCAATCTTCTGAAGAGCTCCGTGAACAAAATTCATATGGCTCAATACAGGCTCAATATTGCTCAATGCGAGAACTGGTCAGGAGCCCATAGACTCCATTATACGAAGAAGAAAGTGGCAGTGGATTGGCCATACGCTTCGAAAAGGCGATCGGTGCATTGCATCTCAAGCAATGCAGTGGAACCCGCTCACACAGGAGGGAAGACAAGTGGGCCGGCCTAGAAGTACATGGCGAAGAACGGTCGAACAGGAATCGGCACGACTGGGGAAAAGTTGGGGACTTAACTGAAATATATTTCAAGAAATCGTACACGATGGCGCGTAGGTGTAGTGGAGGCCCTATGTCCCGTAAGGGAAAAATCACGGACGTAATAGGTCCGAGGACCTAAGTAAGTAAGTAAGTAATACAGGTTTTATATTTCAAAAATTGCTTATTTTTCCGTAGTTTTTAAAAAGGTATACAGCTTGCCAAAGCTATGTTTAAATAGACAGTTATAACCGTTTGAACCCAATCAATAAAAGTATGTAAAAAACCCAAAATTCGATTTTTTACCTGGGGTGGAATCGGCTAAGGTGATAGTTGATTATCACTTGTGGTGATCGTCGTTTTGACGATTGCTGTCTCTATTTTTGCCTAAAGATGTGATAGAGACAGCTATGTTTAAAACGACGATCACCACAATTGATAATCAACTATCACCTTAGCCGATTCCACCCCTGGTTTAGATTTTCCCAAGTATCATAAAATGTATGGGTTTTCGGTGCACTTCTTAATGAGTTTTTTATTATTGTTTTGTTCATTAGGTAAAAATAATAAAACTTTATGTTTTCTTGAATAAAAAATTGACCTCAAAGTCAAAATTTTGCTCGGGCAAGAAAAATTGAACACCATTTAAAATTAAATATCTAGCAACCCTAAACACATATCGACTTAACTTAAACGTAGTTTTAAAGGCTAGTTACTTCTAACTAAAAAAAGTCCAAAATGAGGTCCCTACCATTAGCACTGACGGAGAAATTAACCTTAACAGGGGTCAGTTTGCCTTTTTTTAAATCCTCAAAAAATGATGTCAAAGTTGAAAATCAGACTTTACTATAAAACAATTTTTTCCTTAGAATATGACCAAAAATCACATGCCAAAGTATGCGTTATGAATTACTGGACACCCTGTATACATATAAGCAAGTGCATACCTACCTATAGCTGTGTATAATTCAATTTTCAGTGCACTATCCGTCTTGCAATTTACATTCATTTTCGCCTTCTGGTTGATTTGAAAAATAAAAATGTTAGCTACATATCTATGTAGTATACATACCTATAGGTAGTTTTAATTAAACGAACAAATTTGTAGGTACATATGCGTAGCTAGGTATATATTTCAAAAATTGCTAGGTAGCTAGGTGCCTACCTAACCTACACTCAAATCAAAAAAAAAAAGTTTGACAACTAAAACTTATAAAACCTACCTACCCACCATGATATAGCCCACTGGCTGAAATTCAACCACCACATTGACAGACTCTAGTATCAAACAATTAAAAGTTACCTAGGTAGGTAGCTTCATACCAACCTACATTCCTACTCGTATGATAAATTGTGAATGCAAAGTCAAACCAAATAAACCTACCTACCTCTTACCTACCCTGAAAATCAAACAAACAAATTTCAAGCCAAAAACAGGAAATTTGTTTTTATTTTCTGTACCTAGCTAGGTATGCAATCTACCTACCACCAAGAACCTACCTACCTCAACTTGCATACAAATTTTCACTTTTGTCATTTACTTATATAGGTATTCCTCGGCATTATAAATTGTTAATTTCTTGTAAAAAATTTCAGGTCAAACTCAAAATCATCCAACAATTTAGATATTAATAAAACCTACCATTCATTATTTATACGAATATATCTACCTATTTAGTTATATTTTCCTTTCCCGCAAAAAAAATATGCTCAAAATCTTGCACTTGCAACAAATTTCACGGCAAATAAGAAATCTTTGCCAGACAATTTAATATAAAAACTACCCTCAATAATACCTATACGATGGCATATACAAATATATAAATATACTTACACAACATGACCATATTATTCTTTCCCGCATTAAAATCAACCTACCCTTGATAATATAATAATATACGAATGTAGGTATACCTATACGCATTATTCTTTCCCACAAAAAAAAAACTATATTCCTTGCTTCAAGGTTGATGACTACAACGCAAACGAGAACGACTAACATAATGGATGTCTACTCTATACTTCTCTTGTTCTTCTCGCATATATCATATCAGTAAATTAAGAAAAAAATATTACTTTGCACATTCAATCAAAGAGGATACGAACATTTTTTTGTCATTCTCTTCACCTTTTTCTCATCATATACCTTTAAAAAACCGTCAATTGGTAATCTCATTTACTCCATCAAAGAGGATACGAACATTTTTTTGTCATTCTCTTCACCTTTTTCTCATAATATACCTTTAAAAAACCGTCAATTGGTAATCTCACTTACTCCATTTGATTCTTATTAGAATCGAAAAAAATACACTTCTCTTGCTCTAACAACATAAGTCTCGATTCTCCGATTAATGCAAGTCTCCCAAAAATGGAAGTCTCCGCCGAAAATTGTCTCCCAAAAATGGATTTCTCCGCGAGCTAAAGTGGCGCCACCACAGGCAGTGGGTCGCCCTAAAAATTTTTGTCCATGATAGTACTATGGATTTTATATACAAGGCATACACTAAACTTGACATCCCCTTGTTCTCCAATGGTTTAAGCCTCAAATGCGTGTCTTTAGGTAAATTAGCTTTGTTTTTAGTATATACAGTACGGGCATTTGACACGTTAATGTAAAGCCCCGACCATTTGTATCTCTTTTTACTTATCTCTTCAAGCCTTAGCCCCAACTTCGGACTTTGACAGTCCCTAGACTTAAGCCCCCAAAACTCTCTGGAATAAGGTTAGTTTTTAGGAAGTAAGTTGCTTAACCCTGGCTAGGTTTTTTGTCCAATATTCTGAGACCTTATTGCGCCAAAGCTGGGTTTTTCGTCCCAATTTTCTGGGTTTTATTTTTAGGGAAAAATTGTCGTTGCATTAAACATATCCATATTCATAGCCCCCAACTTAGTTTTTGTCCAATTCGCTTAAGGTTTTAGCCCCAATCTTAGGGATTAGAAAAAAAAACACGTTAATTTGGCCATCAAATTTAATATACAATATTTTAGACGGAATATAAAATTCTACACGTTGTAATATTTAAAATTATTTTATGATTCGGCTGTGGGGGGAGGGCCTTAGCCCCTATAGCCACCCCCCTGGCTGGTGCGGAAGGCTTACAAGCCGAACTATTTAAATCAGCGGGAGATGAGTTGGCTAGGAGCATACACCAGCTCATCTGCAAAATTTGGAAATTTGGAAAGTATGCCCGATGAATGGAACCTCGGTATAGTGTGCCCCATCCATAAAAAGGGAGATGTTCTGAATGTACCAACTACAGAGGAATTAGTCTCCTAAACGTTGCTTATAAAATCTTGTCGGCTATCCTGTGTGACCGCTTTAAACCTTTTGTCAACGATCTGATCGGCGATCAAATGTTCACACTCCGACAAATTTTAGAAAAATCCCGGGAATTCCAGATCGATACACACCACCTTTTTATCAATTTTAAAGTCGCGTATGATAGCCAGAAAAGGGACGAATTATACAGAGCCATGTCGAGTTTCGACATCCCTACTAAACTCGTCCGCCTGTGCAGGAAGACGATGGAGAAATCTCGATGCTCCATCAAAATTGGTAAGAACACAACCGATTCCTTTGATGTTGAGAAAGGACTGAAGCCAGGCGGCGCGTTATCATGCAACCTATTCAACATCGTTTTTAATACCATCGTACGCAACGCACATGTCAACACCAGCGGTACAATCTATCAAAAGTCCGTTCAATTGCTTGCGTATGCGGATGACATAAACATTGTCGGCAGAACGAAGCGAGCTGTGACAGTGGCATTTGCGAGCACTGAATCGGAGGGGGCTAAAATGGGATTAGCGGCTAATGAGGACAAGACGAAGTATATGCTGTCATCGAGAGAGGAATTTCAACATTGTCGACTCGGGTAAAATATCACGATGGACAGATATAACTTCGAAGTTGTCAAGGACTTTGTCTACCTGGGCTCCACTATTACATCGCAGAATGACATCAGTGCATAGATCAAGCGAAGAATTACTCTTGCCAACTGCTGTTTCTTCGGTCTAAGAAGGCATTTAAGTAGTAAGGCCCTCTCTCAGAGAACCAAGGAGACTTTATACAAATTATAAAATCAAATGTTCAGTAAACTGAAATCACTTCCAAGATGTTATTAACAGTTTAAAGAAAAATCGTTTCTTACGTCCACTCAAAACTAAACTCAATTCATTGCAAAAACTCCAAACGAAGTTCCCATTTCGTTCATATTCTTCCAGAATAGAACAATATTATCATACAACAACTATCGTGTACAGTGTACAACATTTAGATTTATCTACACTATTCCCTTCGGTTCGCACGTACGAATACGATGCGAGGTTTTTGTCGGATGTGTGTACTGTATACTTTTCTGTGGATACATTTCGTTTAGTACAGGCAATGGGGAAAAATCTGAAAAAAGTTTTGACGTCTAGAAAGTTTGAATGCAGTTTTGAAGAGGGGTTGCTTTTTAGCATAAATCTCGATTTGCGGGATTTTTGGTCTTGTGGGGCGCCCGCCATCTTGGAAAAATGACTTCTTTTGATAATTTGCGTTTTTCTCACTTCCTGTGCTTTTTTATGAACAAAATTATCTATACTTTTTTGTTTTAATTTAAATTTCTTACAAATCGGTATATAAATTATTTTTCTGGTGAAGATAATTCAAAATTTATTAATGAAAAACGAGTACAAATTAGACAGACGAGTTACAATTAGACCTCACGGTCTTATTTATCGAATAACTCCCAAACTATATAATACAGTGTGATTTGCATAAGGTGTTACAAAAGGCTAGGGCATGTAGGTTGAGTTAAGATAAGAAAAAAATCGTACGGGGAGGGGGGTCTATTTTCCCCCGTTTAGGCAGAAGGGGCAATTTTCTAAGAAAATTACTTAAAATATAAAAACAATTATTAAAAATCAACGGCAACACTCAAAATATTATGTTAAAGCTTTTTTGTAAACCAAAAACCTATTCTTAAATTAACTTTTTAAATCAAGTTTTTTGAGCAAACAGTTTTTGAGAAAATAATATTCAAACTCAAAATTTAAAAAATGGTGGATGCCCCACAAGACCAAAAATCCCGCAAATCGAGATTTATGTTAAGAAGCAACCCCTCTATAAAACTGCATTCAAACTTTTCAGCCGTCAAAACTTTTTTCAGATTGACCTTATTTGACTACACGTTGCCTGGGGTGGACTCGCGTTAGGCGATAGTTGATTGTCGATCATCAAAATAAATGCTTTTGCCATAAATCGTAAAATGAAAAAAAGTTATCAAAGATAAAATAAAATATAAGTGAACAGTAATGTTTGTATATATACATATATAGGTACTCCAAAGCAAATTTTCTATGCGCCGAACAGAACGACATTACAAAAATGTACATTAATTTTAAACGAGTTTTACTATCCCCTAACATTTTACTTAAGTTAAAATCACCAAGTCTTTATATTATCTTTTTAGTATCGTTCTTAATCCATATGAGACATTTTGAGGAATTTACTACAGGTATAGGATGGACCCGAATGTTCCAGATTCGAGTCCTGCTGTTACCCAACTTTTTTTCTTTTTTTTTTTTGTAAATAATGAAGTTAAAATGATAAAAATATAAATATCGGGTACTTATTTAAAGCACATGATGGTTTTCCATCATAATATATTTAATTTACAACGCATAAAAACAATAATTGTGTTCATCAAATTCAAACCCTGCAAATGTTTTGCTTTTTTTAATATCACTTTACGCAGAACAAAGAAAAGTTGATAATCAAAATTGATTATCAAAATTGATTATCAAAACAACGACAGTCAACTATCGCCTTAGCCGATTCCACCCCTGTACTAGTTCTCAAATTATTTAAACGAAATGAGTGCTACAACAGTGTGAGCTTTTTTTGATTTTGTATATACTTGCAATGGACACATTTCCAGTGTTACCACACGGACTCATTTGAGTACAAAGGGACTCATTTTCTTAGCTTGGCTCAGAGACTCATCTTTTGAAGATTTGACTCATTTTCTTAAGAATACAAATAAACAATTTATAATAAAACGGTTGAGTCAATTAAAAGGTTCAACCACTTTTTAATTCATAATTTATTCTATCGAAAAACATCGTTTTTTTGTGATATTTGCAAAGCGTGTACGTGATTTGTGAACAAATAGTTAGTTTAATAATATTTTATGAATTAAATATTTTTGTTTATGTTTTCAATGTATTTATTTTTTTATTTATAAAAAATAAAAAAGGTAATACCTACATTAGGGTGGATCATTTTCAGCATTTTTTGCCAAATCACTGTGTGCAACTCATAGTATATGCTTAATGTTTTTCTAAACTTATCCTCATCATTTATTTTGAATCGCCCTTGGGACACACTAAATCGGGAAGCCATTGAAAATTTGTAGTTTTTCACAAAAAATGATATATGATGAATTTGGGGTGGGAATATTTGGCGTAAAAAAAAGGATTATTGTACAGGGACCAAATACAAGTATTTCTCACCATGGGGGAGTCTATCTCAATTTTGTAAAAAAATTACTGAATATAATTAGTATTTTTCGTGATGTTAGATTTTCTAAGAAAATAGAAGACATAAAGTCATCTGGTTTTCAGTGATTGATGAAGAATTAATAGAAGCACTTATTAACTATGGAATTTAAGCCAATTTCTAACCAAATTCCACATTTTTGTAAGTAAAAATTAGTTGGTTTTTTTTTTATTTTTTCTTGTTTGAGTTTGAAAATATTTTTTTCGAAAACTATTAACAGAAACAACTTGATTCAAAAACTGAATAAAAGAACAGACTTCTAGGTTTCTTAAAATGTATCATTCTTTACCATCATTATTTCCGTTCTTTTCAAATAATTTTTAAAGTGATTTATTTTCATTTTTAAGTATTTTTTAAAAAGTTCCTTTCCCACTTATACGGAAAGAGATAGACCCCTACCTCCGTGGTGAAAAATGCTTATATTTAGTCCCTCTACAAGAATCCGTTATTATTTTGCGCCAACTATTCGAGTCCTTAATTTTTAATAGGTATAGGTATGTATATAATTTTTTTGTGAAAAACGACAAATTTTCGGTGGCTTCCTGATTTTGCATTTCCCAAGGGCGACTCAAATTAAATTACGAGGATAAGTTCAGAAAACCATTAAGCATATACTATGAGTTGCACACAGTGATTTGGTAAAATATGTTGAAAACGATCCACCCTAAACTACATGTTATATATGATTAGTTAGTTGGATTGATAATCGGACAAAAAAGCCTTATTATGAACCAAAGAGTTTTTTTTTTTAAACTCTGTATCTCAAAATTCTGTATTTGAAAATGCTGTAAATTGGCTGAAGAATAAAAATCCTTTTGATAATGTAAGAAAGTGCGCACTTTTTTACTTTATCACTCTAGAGTCTAGAGAGATTGCAAATATTCATTTGCTTTTGCATGATTTTCTGAGCGCGCACAGAGAAAACTCACGCTTTTGGAATTTGGCTCCTTGACTAGAGAATGTCTATGTTTTGTAAGTACAACTGCCTTGGGCCTTTAAAATTTTGAAAACGTAGCCCCGAAAATTTCTAAACCCAGGCAAGGCCCTAAGAAACATTTCCTATTGTATTAAACATACACCCTGGTATATGAAATCCATAGTACTATCATGGGGAATGTCGAATGGACTGACATCTTCATTCAGTGGGCAAAAGAATTTCATTAAATTCCACAACCCTATCTCACGGAGACATTTGAATTTTGTGGAGAATTATTTGCAAGAATAGGAAAAGAATAGCCTTATTTATAACATTTAGAGTGAAATAGGTAGAAGGGATGTTTTTTGTTGGTTTACATTTTTTTGTCGGTTTTTTTTTCTACGCAAAGGTGCAGAGAATTAAAAAGTGTGAAATAAAATTTTGGGTATTCTCCTTGGTTTGTTGGGTTTTGTGCGGTTAAAGAGGAAGGGGTGGTTTTTTCTTACAGCTTTGGGTGTCTTGTGTGCAAGAAGACATGGTCGGCTCGGCCGGCGCGCGGCGCGTGAAGGTCAAGGCATAATAGGTAGGTAGATTGTTTTTTTTTTGCTTTCTAGATATAAAGGTCTGTTTGTAAGAATATGAGTGATGTAATAATTTATGAGTTTGATGTTTTTTAATGAGTATGGCTCGTGGTAGGAAGTTAGCTATGTATGTTGCTTTTTTATTTTAACCTAGAAAAGTAGGTATGGTTGTATATAATTTGTATTAAAATCTAGGTAGCAACCTGTAGGTAGGTAGGTACCTAGACCTACCCAAATTTTAATTGAATCTTTATGATTATTTTTTGCTGATTTTTGTCTTTTTAAGGTGTTAGTTTAGAAATTTGAAATTAATAGGAATGATGGCTACCATTATTAGGATTTTCAGGAGAAATTTGAACTTATAACTTACCACTATGTGACCATGTTGTTGAGTCTTAAGGGCATCTAGGTATTACCTAAATCGTTACTCTTGGTAATTAAAAATTGGTGAAATTTCCTTGAAATTCTCTGTTTGGCTCATGGTCGACAATAGCCTACCAATTTTCTAATTGGAGTTTTAAAAAATCCTAACTTCATTTCTGCTGGAAAGAATTTTCAAATTAAGATACCTATTAAAGTTAGCCTTTAAATGTGCCTTAATTTTTGTTTAAAATTTATTGAGGAAAAAAATTAACTTTTGTACAAAAAAAAATTAACTTTTTTACAAACAAAAATTAATTTTTTTACAAAAAAAAATTAATTTTTACAGAAAAAAAACTTTTTTACAAAAAAAAAATTAACGTTATTAAAATAATTAAATTTTGTACAAGGAAAAAATTAACTTTTTACAAAAAAAAAAATAACTTTAATAAGCCTAAATTGAGTAAAATTTTAAGGGTTGCCACATCTTTAGAATAACTTCTTTTTTTAAGTGAATCATGAGGTAGTCAACTAATTTATATACATATATAGGTGTTTACGCTCAGCCCTGACTCACATTAAATAACATAGCGCCTTTGGCGACGGGCGCCTATGGCGACCTGCTACCTACTAGTAAGTATGTAAATAATTTTCTATTTGTTAATCTGACGGGAACAAAGTGGGAGTGTTTGAATAAAATATCAAAATTTGATTTTTATCGCTTTAAAAAAATTAAAAAAAAAAAAAACTAGTGATACACAATTATATACCTATACATAAAATAATCGTAAATGGCCATAACTTGGGCAATTATTTGTTGATATTTATAAAGGAAGTATCAAATGAAAGGTTATAAAATCCAAAAATTATATACAGGGTTTTTGTTTTTGAATCAGCTTTTTTATGGTGTTATGAATTTTTGAGTAGAAGTCCCCATCGATCCTAGCTCCGCGTCTATTAAAAAGAGGGGGTCAAAGGTCACGAAGCATGGTATTTCGCTGATTTTGATAAAAAAAAATCGTCGACTAATGAAACCTGACGTAAATATTTCAGTTTATCATTGAAATATAGGATCAACAGCGTGTTTACAAATATCTGGGGTGAAAGGTTTTTTTATAGTAGGGGCGGGAGGGGGTGGGGTCGTAGATTGAAGAATGGGGTGTGGACTTATAATGAAAAAGCATATAAGATAGTGTCAGTGAAATTGTGCAAAAAAGTGGACAAACGATGTGCCATATGCGTAGGTTACCTCAAAATAATTTTTTGTGGTTTGAATACCCCCTGACCACCCCTCATCAAAAACTACCCGTCTACCCTCTTCATGACTTCATTATCATGACAAATATCACATTTTTTAACAATTTCATTGACACTATTTTATAAACTTTTTACAATATAAATCCGCACTTCATTCTTCATTCTGCAACCCCCCTCCCCTACCTTTAAAACACCCTTTCAGCCAAGATATTTGTAGGCACGCTTTTGATACTAATTTTTAATGATAAATTGAAATATTAACGTCATGTTTCAATGGTCGACGATTTTTGTTTGATCAAAATCAGCGAAATACCATGCTTCGTGACATTTTACCCCCTCTTTTTAATAGACGCGGAGCTAGGATCGATGGGGACTCTTACTCAAAAATTCATAACACCATTAAAAAGCTGATTCAAAAACAAAAACCCTGTACATAATTTTTCCGAACTTTGTAGGAATTCATGTCTAATTTTCTTGGATTATAATGTTTAAATGTCTAGTTTTAAGTGTTTGACTAAAAATTAATTGAAGCAGTTTATAAAGAAAAAAATAGTATTTAGTCAAGTAAAATTTTGAAAAAAAAATTAATACAATTGTTTCCAATTTTTGTTCTCTAGTTTAAGGTAATTGTTAAAAAAAAGTATTTTTAAATTGATTCAATATAGCTTTTAACGGCCTTTAGTCCACAAAAATTGGCGTTTCGTCCCGGCGTTCTCACTTGGACTCTTCAGTTGACAGTGAGGGCCTTGTCAAGACGCAATTTTTATTAAGTTCAGTCCAGATTGCATCAACTTTACAGCGAAAATCAATTGTGAACTATATTCAACCCAATAAAAATTTCTAATCAAGAATTATTGGAAATTTTGTTACTCGTGGCCTAGCATTGCTTACATATGAGTTTTTTTTTATAATACAAATTCTATATACTATTGAAATACATCAGCCAAGTAGAAGACTTAGCATTATTTAATTGGACTTGTGGAATTATTGATTCAATATAGCTTTTAACGGCTTTTAGTCCATAAAAATTGGCGTTTCATCCCGGAGTTCTCACTTTTTAAAATTGTTTTTCAGAAAAATTGTTTTAAGATTTTTAGTTTTTAAAAGTATAGATATACCTAAGGTCCTGTACCAAAACGACCGGTACAGTACCGAAAATTAACGCTGTGTACCGCGTACTAAAGAAAAGCCTCGGTAAACACAAATATACCGAAATCAAATTCGTGTTCCAAAATTTAAAAATAAATTGAGATCAAGTCTGCCTACCTAGATTCATATACAGGGTGTCCCATTAACAATGGTCCAAACCAAGAACTGGTGAAAGGCCAGGGCATACCATACTTTTCCATACCGAGTCATAGCAGTTCTCGAGTAACGGCTATTTTTTGAAATTTGAAAAAAAAAATCTTACCAGTTTTTTGCTCTCCCTGTCCACAATTGATTTTTTTTTTTCTTACAAATTTTGCATTAAAACATTGACTTATAGTTCCACTAACTTTACTGAGTAAAATATTTTTCATTGGCATCACCATTTGCCTAAAATTCATTAGTTAATATTGAACTTTGCCAAAATAAATTTTGACCTCAATCTTCTGAAGAGCTCCCTGAACAAAATTCATATGGCTCAATACAGGCTCAATATTGCTCAATGCGAGAACTGGTCAGGAGCCCATAGACTCCATTATACGAAGAAGAAAGTGGCAGTGGATTGGCCATACGCTTCGAAAAGGCGATCGGTGCATTGCATCTCAAGCAATGCAGTGGAACCCGCTCACACAGGAGGGAAGACAAGTGGGCCGGCCTAGAAGTACATGGCGAAGAACGGTCGAACAGGAATCGGCACGACTGGGGAAAAGTTGGAGAGAGCTGAAATATATTTCAAGAAATCGTACACGATGGCGCGTAGGTGTAGTGGAGGCCCTATGTCCCGTAAGGCAAACATCACGGACGTAATAGGTCCGAGGACCTAAGTAAGTAAGTAAGTAATACAGGTTTTATATTTCAAAAATTGCTTATTTTTCCGTAGTTTTTAAAAAGGTATACAGCTTGCCAAAGTTATGTTTAAATAGACAGTTATAACCGTTTGAACCCAATCAATAAAAGTATGTAAAAAACCCAAAATTCGATTTTTTACCTGGGGTGGAATCGGCTAAGGTGATAGTTGATTATCACTTGTGGTGATCATCGTTTTGACGATTGCTGTCTCTATTTTTGCCTAAAGATGTGATAGAGACAGCTATCTTTAAAACGACGATCACCACAATTGATAATCAACTATCACCTTAGCCGATTCCACCCCTGGTTTAGATTTTCCCAAGTATCATAAAATGTATGGGTTTTCGGGTGCACTTCTTAATGAGTTTTTTTTATTATTGTTTTGTTCATTAGGTAAAAATAATAAAACTTTATGTTTTTTTGAATAAAAAATTGACCTCAAAGTCAAAATTTTGCTCGGGCAAGAAAAATTGAACACCATTTAAAATTAAATATCTAGCAACCCTAAACACATATCGACTTAACTTAAACGTAGTTTTAAAGGCTAGTTATTTCTAACTAAAAAAAGGTCCCTACCATTAGCACTGACGGAGAAATTAACCTTAACAGGGGTCAGGGTACACCAAAGTTTGCCTTTTTTTAAATCCTCAAAAAATGATGTCAAAGTTGAAAATCAGACTTTACTATAAAACAATTTTTTCCTTAGAATATGACCAAAAATCACATGCCAAAGTATGCGTTATGAATTACTGGACACCCTGTATACATATAAGCAAGTGCATACCTACCTATAGCTGTGTATAATTCAATTTTCAGTGCACTATCCGTCTTGCAATTTACATTCATTTTCGCCTTCTGGTTGATTTGAAAAATAAAAATGTTAGCTACATATCTATGTAGTATACATACCTATAGGTAGTTTTAATTAAACGAACAATTTTGTAGGTACATATGCGTAGCTAGGTATATATTTCAAAAATTGCTAGGTAGCTAGGTGCCTACCTAACCTACACTCAAATCAAAAAAAAAAAAAGTTTGACAACTAAAACTTATAAAACCTACCTACCCACCATGATATAGCCCACTGGCGGAAATTCAACCACCACATTGACAGACTCTAGTGTCAAACAATTAAAAGTTACCTAGGTAGGTATCTTCATACCAACCTACATTCCTACTCGTATGATAAATTGTGAATGCAAAGTCAAACCAAATAAACCTACCTACCTCCTACCTACCCTGAAAATCAAACAAACAAATTTCAAGCCAAAAACAACAAATTTGTTTTTATTTTCTGTACCTAGGTAGGTATACAATCTACCTACCACCAAGAACCTACCTACCTCAACTTGCATACAAATTTTCACTTTTGTCATTTACTTATATAGGTATTCCTCGGCATTATAAATTGTAAATTTCTTTTAAAAAAGTTCAGCGCAAACTCAAAATCATCCAACAATTTAGATATTAATAAAACCTACCATTCATTATTTATACGAATATATCTACCTATTTAGTTATATTTTCCTTTCCCGCAAAAAAATATGCTTAAAATCTTGCACTTGCAACAAATTTCACGGCAAATAAGAAATCTTTGCCAGACAATTTAATATAAAAACTACCCTCAATAATACCTATACGATGGCATATACAAATATATTATTTATGACCATATTATTCTTTCCCGCATTTAAATCAACCTACTCTTGATAATATAATAATATACGAATGTAGGTATACCTATACGCATTATTCTTTCCCACAAAAAAAACTATATTCCTTGCTTCAAGGTTGATGACTACAACGCAAACGAGAACGACTAACATAATGGATGTCTACTCTATACTTCTCTTGTTCTTCTCGCATATATCATATCAGTAAATTAAGAAAAAAATATTACTTTGCACATTCAATCAAAGAGGATACGAACATTTTTTTGTCATTCTCTTCACCTTTTTCTCATCATATACCTTTAAAAAACCGTCAATTGGTAATCTCATTTACTCCATCAAAGAGGATACGAACATTTTTTTGTCATTCTCTTCACCTTTTTCTCATAATATACCTTTAAAAAACCGTCAATTGGTAATCTCACTTACTCCATTTGAATCGAAAAAAATACACTTCTCTTGCTCTAACAACATAAGTCTCGATTCTCCGATTAATGCAAGTCTCCCAAAAATGGAAGTCTCCGCCGAAAATTGTCTAACAAAAATGGATTTCTCCGCGAGCTAAAGTGGCGCCACCACAGGCAGTGGGTCGCCCTAAAAATTTTTGTCCATGATAGTACTATGGATTTTATATACAAGGCATACACTAAACTTGACATCCCCTTGTTCTCCAATGGTTTAAGCCTCAAATGCGTGTCTTTAGGTAAATTAGCTTTGTTTTTAGTATATACAGTACGGGCATTTGACACGTTAATGTAAAGCCCCGACCATTTGTATCTCTTTTTACTTATCTCTTTAAGCCTTAGCCCCAACTTCGGACTTTGACAGTCCCTAGACTTAAGCCCCCAAAACTCTCTGGAATAAGGTTAGTTTTTAGGAAGTAAGTTGCTTAACCCTGGCTAGGTTTTTTGTCCAATATTCTGAGACCTTATTGCGCCAAAGCTGGGTTTTTCGTCCCAATTTTCTGGGTTTTATTTTTAGGGAAAAATTTTCGTTGCATTAAACATATCCATATTCATAGCCCCCAACTTAGTTTTTGTCCAATTCGCTTAAGGTTTTAGCCCCAATCTTAGGGATTAGAAAAAAAAAACACGTTAATTTGGCCATCAAATTTAATATACAATATTTTAGACGGAATATAAAATTCTACACGTTGTCATATTTAAAATTATTTTATGATTCGGCTGTGGGGGGAGGGCCTTAGCCCCTATAGCCACCCCCCTGGCTGGTGCGGAAGGCTTACAAGCCGAACTATTTAAATCAGCGGGAGATGAGTTGGCTAGGAGCATACACCAGCTCATCTGCAAAATTTGGAAATTTGGAAAGTATGCCCGATGAATGGAACCTCGGTATAGTGTGCCCCATCCATAAAAAGGGAGATGTTCTGAATGTACCAACTACAGAGGAATTAGTCTCCTAAACGTTGCTTATAAAATCTTGTCGGCTATCCTGTGTGACCGCTTTAAACCTTTTGTCAACGATCTGATCGGCGATCAAATGTTCACACTCCGACAAATTTTAGAAAAATCCCGGGAATTCCAGATCGATACACACCACCTTTTTATCAATTTTAAAGTCGCGTATGATAGCCAGAAAAGGGACGAATTATACAGAGCCATGTCGAGTTTCGGCATCCCTACTAAACTCGTCCGCCTGTGCAGGAAGACGATGGAGAAATCTCGATGCTCCATCAAAATTGGTAAGAACACAACCGATTCCTTTGATGTTGAGAAAGGACTGAAGCCAGGCGGCGCGTTATCATGCAACCTATTCAACATCGTTTTTAAAACCATCGTACGCAACGCACATGTCAACACCAGCGGTACAATCTATCAAAAGTCCGTTCAATTGCTTGCGTATGCGGATGACATAAACATTGTCGGCAGAACGAAGCGAGCTGTGACAGTGGCATTTGCGAGCACTGAATCGGAGGGGGCTAAAATGGGATTGGCGGCTAATGAGGACAAGACGAAGTATATGCTGTCATCGAGAGAGGAATTTCAACATTGTCGACTCGGGTAAAATATCACGATGGACAGATATAACTTCGAAGTTGTCAAGGACTTTGTCTACCTGGGCTCCACTATTACATCGCAGAATGACATCAGTGCATAGATCAAGCGAAGAATTACTCTTGCCAACTGCTGTTTCTTCGGTCTAAGAAGGCATTTAAGTAGTAAGGCCCTCTCTCAGAGAACCAAGGAGACTTTATACAAATTATAAAATCAAATGTTCAGTAAACTGAAATCACTTCCAAGATGTTATTAACAGTTTAAAGAAAAATCGTTTCTTACGTCCACTCAAAACTAAACTCAATTCATTGCAAAAACTCCAAACGAAGTTCCCATTTCGTTCATATTCTTCCAGAATAGAACAATATTATCATACAACAACTATCGTGTACAGTGTACAACATTTAGATTTATCTACACTATTCCCTTCGGTTCGCACGTACGAATACGATGCGAGGTTTTTGTCGGATGTGTGTACTGTATACTTTTCTGTGGATACATTTCGTTTAGTACAGGCAATGGGGAAAAATCTGAAAAAAGTTTTGACGTCTAGAAAGTTTGAATGCAGTTTTGAAGAGGGGTTGCTTTTTAGCATAAATCTCGATTTGCGGGATTTTTGGTCTTGTGGGGCGCCCGCCATCTTGGAAAAATGACTTCTTTTGATAATTTGCGTTTTTCTCACTTCCTGTGCTTTTTTATGAACAAAATTATCTATACTTTTTTGTTTTAATTTAAATTTCTTACAAATCGGTATATAAATTATTTTTCTGGTGAAGATAATTCAAAATTTATTAATGAAAAACGAGTACAAATTAGACAGACGAGTTACAATTAGACCTCACGGTCTTATTTATCGAATAACTCCCAAACTATATAATACAGTGTGATTTGCATAAGGTGTTACAAAAGGCTAGGGCATATAGGTTGAGTTAAGATAAGAAAAAAATCGTACGGGGAGGGGGGTCTTTTTTCCCCCGTTTAGGCAGAAGGGGCAATTTTCTAAGAAAATTACTTAAAATATAAAAACAATTATTAAAAATCAACGGCAACACTCAAAATATTATGTTAAAGCTTTTTTGTAAACCAAAAACCTATTCTTAAATTAACTTTTTAAATCAAGTTTTTTGAGCAAACAGTTTTTGAGAAAATAATATTCAAACTCAAAATTAAAAAAATGGTGGACGCCCCACAAGACCAAAAATCCCGCAAATCGAGATTTATGTTAAGAAGCAACCCCTCTATAAAACTGCATTCAAACTTTTCAGCCGTCAAAACTTTTTTCAGATTGACCTTATTTGACTACACGTTGCCTGGGGTGGAATCGCGTTAGGCGATAGTTGATTGTCGATCATCAAAATAAATGCTTTTGCCATAAATCGTAAAATGAAAAAAAGTTATCAAAGATAAAATAAAATATAAGTGAACAGTAATGTTTGTATATATACATATATAGGTACTCCAAAGCAAATTTTCTATGCGCCGAACAGAACGACATTACAAAAATGTACATTAATTTTAAACGAGTTTTACTATCCCCTAACATTTTACTTAAGTTAAAATCACCAAGTCTTTATATTATCTTTTTAGTATCGTTCTTAATCCATATGAGACATTTTGAGGAATTTACTACAGGTATAGGATGGACCCGAATGTTCCAGATTCGAGTCCTGCTGTTACCCAACTTTTTTTTCTTTTTTTTTTTTTGTAAATAATGAAGTTAAAATGATAAAAATATAAATATCGGGTACTTATTTAAAGCACATGATGGTTTTCCATCATAGTATAATTAATTTACAACGCATAAAAACAATAATTGTGTTCATCAAATTCAAACCCTGCAAATGTTTTGCTTTTTTTAATATCACTTTACGCAGAACAAAGAAAAGTTGATAATCAAAATTGATTATCAAAATTGATTATCAAAACAACGACAGTCAACTATCGCCTTAGCCGATTCCACCCCTGTACTAGTTCTCAAATTATTTAAACGAAATGAGTGCTACAACAGTGTGAGCTTTTTTTGATTTTGTATATACTTGCAATGGACACATTTCCAGTGTTACCACACGGACTCATTTGAGTACAAAGGGACTCATTTTCTTAGCTTGGCTCAGAGACACATCTTTTGAAGATTTGACTCATTTTCTTAAGAATACAAATAAACAATTTATAATAAAACGGTTGAGTCAATTAAAAGGTTCAACCACTTTTTAATTCATAATTTATTCTATCGAAAAACATCGTTTTTTTGTGATATTTGCAAAGCGTGTACGTGATTTGTGAACAAATAGTTAGTTTAATAATATTTTATGAATTAAATATTTTTGTTTATGTTTTCAATGTATTTATTTTTTTATTTATAAAAAATAAAAAAGGTAATACCTACATTAGGGTGGATCGTTTTCAGCATTTTTTGCCAAATCACTGTGTGCAACTCATAGTATATGCTTAATGTTTTTCTAAACTTATCCTCATCATTTATTTTGAGTCGCCCTTGGAACACACTAAATCGGGAAGCCATTGAAAATTTGTAGTTTTTCACAAAAAATGATATATGATGAATTTGGGGTGGGAATTTTTGGCGAAAAAAAAGGATTATTGTACAGGGACCAAATACAAGTATTTCTCACCATGGGGGAGGGGTCTATCTCAATTTTGTAAAAAAATTACTGAATATAATTAGTATTTTTCGTGATGTTAGATTTTCTAAGAAAATAGAAGACATAAAGTCATCTGGTTTTCAGTGATTGATGAAGAATTAATAGAAGCACTTATTAACTATGGAATTTAAGCCAATTTCTAACTAAATTCCACATTTTTGTTAGTAAAAATTAGTTGGTTTTTTTTTTTATTTTTTCTTGTTTGAGTTTGAAAATATTTTTTTCGAAAACTATTAACAGAAACAACTTGATTCAAAAACTGAATAAAAGAACAGACTTCTAGGTTTCTTAAAATGTATCATTCTTTACCATCATTATTTCCGTTCTTTTCAAATAATTTTTTAAGTGATTTATTTTCATTTTTAAGTATTTTTTAAAAAGTTCCTTTCCCACTTATACGGAAAGAGATAGACCCCTACCTCCGTGGTGAAAAATGCTTGTATTTAGTCCCTCTACAAGAATCCGTTATTATTTTGCGCCAACTATTCGAGTCCTTAATTTTTAATAGGTATAGGTATGTATATAATTTTTTTGTGAAAAACGACAAATTTTCGGTGGCTTCCTGATTTTGCATTTCCCAAGGGCGACTCAAATTAAATTATGAGGATAAGTTCAGAAAACCATTAAGCATATACTATGAGTTGCACACAGTGATTTGGTAAAATATGTTGAAAACGATCCACTCTAAACTACATGTTATATATGATTAGTTAGTTGGATTGATAATCGGACAAAAAAGCCTTATTATGAACCAAAGAGTTTTTTTTTTAAAACTCTGTATCTCAAAATTCTGTATTTGAAAATGCTGTAAATTGGCTGAAGAATAAAAATCGTTTTGATAATGTAAGAAAGTGCGCACTTTTTTACTTTATCACTCTAGAGTCTAGAGAGATTGCAAATATTCATTTGCTTTTGCATGATTTTCTGAGCGCGCACAGAGAAAACTCACGCTTTTGGAATTTGGCTCCTTGACTAGAGAATGTCTATGTTTTGTAAGTACAACTGCCTTGGGCCTTTAAAATTTTGAAAACGTAGCCCCGAAAATTTCTAAACCCAGGCAAGGCCCTAAGAAACATTTCCTATTGTATTAAACATACACCCTGGTATATGAAATCCATAGTACTATCATGGGGAATGTCGAATGGACTGACATCTTCATTCAGTGGGCAAAAGAATTTCATTAAATTCCACAACCCTATCTCACGGAGACATTTGAATTTTGTGGAGAATTATTTGCAAGAATAGCCTAATTTATAACAGTTAGAGTGAAATAGGTAGAAGGGATGTTTTTTGTTTGTTTACATTTTTTTGTCGGTTTTTTTTCTACGCAAAGGTGCAGAGAATTAAAAAGTGTGAAATAAAATTTTGGGTATTCTCCTTGGTTTGTTGGGTTTTGTGCGGTTAAAGAGGAAGGGGTGGTTTTTTCTTACAGCTTTGGGTGTCTTGTGTGCAAGAAGACATGGTCGGCTCGGCCGGCGCGCGGCGCGTGAAGGTCAAGGCATAATAGGTAGGTAGATTGTTTTTTTTTTGCTTTCTAGATATTAAGGTCTGTTTGTAAGAATATGAGTGATGTAATAATTTATGAGTTTGATGTTTTTTAATGAGTATGGCTCGTGGTAGGAAGTTAGCTATGTATGTTGCTTTTTTATTTTAACCTAGAAAAGTAGGTATGGTTGTATATAATTTGTATTAAAATCTAGGTAGCAACCTGTAGGTAGGTAGGTACCTAGACCTACCCAAATTTTAATTGAATGTTTATGATTATTTTTTGCTGATTTTTGTCTTTTTAAGGTGTTAGTTTAGAAATTTGAAATTAATAGGAATGATGGCTACCATTATTAGGATTTTCAGGAGAAATTTGAACTTATAACTTACCACTATGTGACCATGTTGTTGAGTCTTATGGGCATCTAGGTATTACCTAAATCGTTACTCTTGGTAATTAAAAATTGGTGAAATTTCCTTGAAATTCTCTGTTTGGCTCATGGTCGACAATCGCCTACCAATTTTCTAATTGGAGTTTTAAAAAATCCTAACTTCATTTCTGCTGGAAAGAATTTTCAAATTAAGATACCTATTAAAATAAGCCTTTAAATGTGCCTTAATTTTTGTTTAAAATTTATTGAGGAAAAAAATTAACTTTTGTACAAAAAAATTAACTTTTTTACAAACAAAAATTAACTATTTTACAAAAAAAAATTAATTTTTATAAAAAAAAAATTAACGTTATTAAAATAATTAAATTTTGTACAAGGAAAAAATTAACTTTTTACAAAAAAAAAACTAACTTTAATAAGCCTAAATTGAGTTAAATTTTAAGGGTTGCCACATCTTTAGAATAACTTCTTTTTTTAAGTGAAGCGTGAGGTAGTCAACTAATTTATATACATATATAGGTGTTTACGCTCAGCTCTGACTCACATTAAATAACATAGCGCCTTTGGCGACGGGCGCCTATGGCGACCTGCTACCTACTAGTAAGTATGTAAATAATTTTCTATTTGTTAATCTGACGGGAACAAAGTGGGAGTGTTTGAATAAAATATCAAAATTTGATTTTTATCGCTTTAAAAAAATTTAAAAAAAAAAAAACTAGTGATACACAATTATATACCTATACATAAAATAATCGTAAATGGCCATAACTTGGGCAATTATTTGTTGATATTTATAAAGGAAGTATCAAATGAAAGGTTATAAAATCCAAAAATTATATACAGGGTTTTTGTTTTTGAATCAGCTTTTTTATGGTGTTATGAATTTTTGAGTAGAAGTCCCCATCGATCCTAGCTCCGCGTCTATTAAAAAGAGGGGGTCAAAGGTCACGAAGCATGGTATTTCGCTGATTTTGATAAAAAAAAAATCGCGACTAATGAAACCTGACGTAAATATTTCAGTTGGAACAAAGTGGGAGTGTTTGAATAAAATATCAAAATTTGATTTTTATCGCTTTAAAAAAATTAAAAAAAAAAAAACTAGTGATACACAATTATATACCTATACATAAAATAATCGTAAATGGCCATAACTTGGGCAATTATTTCTTGATATTTATAAAGGAAGTATCAAATGAAAGGTTATAAAATACAAAAATTATATACAGGGTTTTTGTTTTTGAATCAGCTTTTTTATGGTGTTATGAATTTTTGAGTAGAAGTCCCCATCGATCCTAGCTCCGCGTCTATTAAAAAGAGGGGGTCAAAGGTCACGAAGCATGGTATTTCGCTGATTTTGATAAAAAAAAATCGTCGACTAATGAAACCTGACGTAAATATTTCAGTTTATCATTGAAATATAGGATCAACAGCGTGTTTACAAATATCTGGGGTGAAAGGTTTTTTTATAGTAGGGGCGGGAGGGGGTGGTGTTGTAGATTAAAGAATGGGGTGTGGACTTATAATGAAAAAGTATATAAGATAGTGTCAGTGAAATTGTGCAAAAAAGTGGACAAAAGATGTGCCATATGCGTAGGTTACCTCAAAATATTTTTTTATGGTTTGAATACCCCCTGACCACCCCTCCTCAAAAACTACCCGTCTACCCTCTTCATGACTTCGTTATCATGACAAATATCACATTTTTTCACAATTTCATTGACACTATTTTATAAACTTTTTACAATATAAATCCGCACTCCATTCTTCATTCTGCAACCCCCCTCCCCTACCTTTAAAACACCCTTTCAGCCCAGATATTTGTAGGCACGCTTTTGATACTAATTTTCAATGATAAATTGAAATATTAACGTCATGTTTTATTGGTCGACGATTTTTGTTTGATCAAAATCAGCGAAATACCATGCTTCGTGACATCTCTCTCTTTTTAATAGACGCGGAGCTAGGATCGATGGGGACTCTTACTCAAAAATTCATAACACCATAAAAAAGCTGATTCAAAAACAAAAACCCTGTACATAATTTTTCCGAACTTTGTAGGAATTTATGTCTAATTTTCTTGGATTATAATGTTTAAATGATCTTCTAGTTTTAAGTGTTTGACTAAAAATTAATTGAAGCAGTTTATAAAGAAAAAAATAGTATTTAGTCAAGTAAAATTTTGAAAAAAAATTAATACAATTGTTTCCAGTTTTTGTTCTCTAGTTTAAGGTAATTGTTAAAAAAAAGTATTTTTAAATTGATTCAATATAGCTTTTAACGGCCTTTAGTCCAAAAAATTGGCGTTTCGTTCCGGCGTTCTCACTTGGACTCTTCAGTTGACAGTGAGGGCCTTGTCAAGACGCAATTTTAATTAAGTTTAGTCCAGATTACATCAACTTTACAGCGAAAATCAATTGTGAACTATATTCAACCCAATAAAAATTTCTAATCAAGAATTGTTGGAAATTCTGTTACTCGTGGCCTAGCATTGTTTACATATGAGTTTTTTTTTATAATACAAATTCTATATACTATTGAAATACATCAGCCAAGTAGAAGACTTAGCATTATTTAATTGGACTTGTGGAATTATTGATTCAATATAGCTTTTAACGGCCTTTAGTCCATACAAATTGGCGTTTCATCCCGGAGTTCTCACTTTTTAAAATTGTTTTTCAGAAAAATTGTTTTAAGATTTTTAGTTTTTAAAAGTATAGATATACCTAAGGTCCTGTACCAAAACGACCGGTACAGTACCGAAAATTAACGCTGTGTACCGCGTACTAAAGAAAAGCCTCGGTAAACACAAATATACCGAAATCAAATTCGTGTTCCAAAATTTAAAAATAAATTGAGATCAAGTCTGCCTACCTAGATTCATATACAGGGTGTCCCATTAACAATGGTCCAAACCAAGAACTGGTGAAAGGCCAGGGCATACCATACTTTTCCATACCGAGTCATAGCAGTTCTCGAGTAACGGCTATTTTTTGAAATTTGAAAAAAAAAATCTTACCAGTTTCTTGCTCTCCCTGTCCACAATTGATTTTTTTTTTTTTTACAAATTTTGCATTAAAACATTGACTTATAGTTCCACTAACTTTACTGAGTAAAATATTTTTCATTGGCATCACCATTTGCCTAAAATTCATTAGTTAATATTGAACTTTGCCAAAATAAATTTTGACCTCAATCTTCTGAAGAGCTCCCTGACCAAAATTCATATGGATCAATACAGGCTCAATATGGCTCAATGCGAGAACTGGTCAGGAGCCCATAGACTCCATTATACGAAGAAGAAAGTGGCAGTGGATTGGCCATACGCTTCGAAAAGGCGATCGGTGCATTGCATCTCAAGCAATGCAGTGGAACCCGCTCACACAGGAGGGAAGACAAGTGGGCCGGCCTAGAAGTACATGGCGAAGAACGGTCGAACAGGAATCGGCACGACTGGGGAAAAGTTGGAGAGAGCTGAAATATATTTCAAGAAATCGTACACGATGGCGCGCAGGTCTAGTGGAGGCCCTATATCCCGTAAGGCAAACATCACGGACGTAATAGGTCCGAGGACCTAAGTAAGTAAGTAAGTAATACAGGTTTTATATTTCAAAAATTGCTTATTTTTCCGTAGTTTTTAAAAAGGTATACAGCTTGCCAAAGCTATGTTTAAATAGACAGTTATAACCGTTTGAACCCAATCAATAAAAGTATGTAAAAAACCCAAAATTCGATTTTTTACCTGGGGTGGAATCGGCTAAGGTGATAGTTGATTATCACTTGTGGTGATCGTCGTTTTGACGATTGCTGTCTCTATTTTTGCCTAAAGATGTGATAGAGACAGCTATCTTTAAAACGACGATCACCACAATTGATAATCAACTATCACCTTAGCCGATTCCACCCCTGGTTTAGATTTTCCCAAGTATCATAAAATGTATGGGTTTTCGGGTGCACTTCTTAATGAGTTTTTTTATTATTGTTTTGTTCATTAGGTAAAAATAATAAAACTTTATGTTTTTTTGAATAAAAAATTGACCTCAAAGTCAAAATTTTGCTCGGGCAAGAAAATTTGAACACCATTTAAAATTAAATATCTAGCAACCCTAAACACATATCGACTTAACTTAAACGTAGTTTTAAAGGCTATTTATTTCTAACTAAAAAAAAGTCCAAAATGAGGTCCCTACCATTAGCACTGACGGAGAAATTAACCTTAACAGGGGTCAGGGTACACCAAAGTTTGCCTTTTTTAAATCCTCAAAAAATGATGTCAAATTTGAAAATCAGACTTTACTTTAAAACAATTTTTTCCTTAGAATATGACCAAAAATCACATGCCAAAGTATGGGTTATGAATTACTGGACACCCTGTATACATATAAGCAAGTGCATACCTACCTATAGCTGTGTATAATTCAATTTTCAGTGCACTATCCGTCTTGTAATTTACATTCATTTTCGCCTTCTGGTTGATTTGAAAAATAAAAATGTTAGCTACATATCTATGTAGTATACATACCTTTAGGTAGTTTTAATTAAACGAACAATGTTGTAGGTACATATGCGTAGCTAGGTATATATTTCAAAAATTGCTAGGTAGGTAGGTGCCTACCTAACCTACACTCAAATCAAAAAAAAAAGTTTGACAACTAAAACTTATAAAACCTACCTATCCACCATGATATAGCCCACTGGCTGAAATTCAACCACCACATTGACAGACTCTAGTGTCAAACAATTAAAAGTTACCTAGGTAGGTTCCTTCATACCAACCTACATTCCTACTCGTATGATATATTGTGAATGCAAAGTCAAACCAAATAAACCTACCTACCTCCTACCTACCCTGAAAATCAAACAAATTTCAAGCCAAAAACAGGAAATTTGTTTTTATTTTCTGTACCTAGGTAGGTATACAATCTACCTACCACCAAGAACCTACCTACCTCAACTTGCATACAAATTTTCTCTTTTGTCATTTACTTATATAGGTATTCCTCGGCATTATAAATTGTAAATTTCTTGTAAAAAATTTCAGGTCAAACTCAAAATCATCCAACAATTTAGATACTAATAAAACCTACCATTCATTATTAATACGAATATATCTACCTATTTAGTTATATTTTCCTTTCCCGCAAAAAAATATGCTCAAAATCTTGCACTTGCAACAAATTTCACGGCAAATAAGAAATCTTTGCCAGACAATTTAATATAAAAACTACCCTCAATAATACCTATACGATGGCATATACAAATATATAAATATACTTACACAACATGACCATATTATTCTTTCCCGCATTAAAATCAACCTACTCTTGATAATATACGAATGTAGGTATACCTATACGCATTATTCTTTCCCACAAAAAAAAAAACTATATTCCTTGCTTCAAGGTTGATGACTATAACGACGACGCAAACGAGAACGACTAACATAATGGATGTCTACTCTATACTTCTCTTGTTCTTCTCGCATATATCATATCAGTAAATTAAGAAAAAAATATTACTTTGCACATTCAATCAAAGAGGACACGAACATTTTGTTGTCATTCTCTTCACCTTTTTCTCATCATATACCTTAAAAAAACCGTCAATTGGTAATCTCACTTACTCCATTTGATTCTTATTAGAATCGAAAAAAATACACTTCTCTTGCTCTAACAACATAAGTCTCGATTCTCCGATTAATGCAAGTCTCCCAAAAATGGAAGTTTCCGCCGAAAATTGTCTAACAAAAATGGATTTCTCCGCGAGCTAAAGTGGCGCCACCACAGGCAGTGGGTCGCCCTAAAAATGTTTGTCCATAATAGAACTATGGATTTTATATACAAGGCATACACTAAACTTGACATCCCCTTGTTCTCCAATGGTTTAAGCCTCAAATGCGTGTCTTTAGGTAAATTAGCTTTGTTTTTAGTATATACAGTACGGGCATTTGACACGTTAATGTAAAGCCCCGACCATTTGTATCTCTTTTTACTTATCTCTTTAAGCCTTAGCCCCAACTTCGGACTTTGACAGTCCCTAGACTTAAGCCCCCAAAACTCTCTGGAATAAGGTTAGTTTTTAGGAAGTAAGTTGCTTAACCCTGGCTAGGTTTTTTGTCCAATATTCTGAGACCTTATTGCGCCAAAGCTGGGTTTTTCGTCCCAATTTTCTGGGTTTTATTTTTAGGGAAAAATTGTCGTTGCATTAAACATATCCATATTCATAGCCCCCAACTTAGTTTTTGTCCAATTCGCTTAAGGTTTTAGCCCCAATCTTAGGGATTAGAAAAAAAAACACGTTAATTTGGCCATCAAATTTAATATACAATATTTTAGACGGAATATAAAATTCTACACGTTGTAATATTTAAAATTATTTTATGATTCGGCTGTGGGGGAGGGCCTTAGCCCCTATAGCCACCCCCTGGCTGGTGCGGATGGCTTACAAGCTGAACTATTTAAATCAGCGGGAGATGAGTTGGCTAGGAGCATACACCAGCTCATCTGCAAAATTTGGAAATTTGGAAAGTATGCCCGATGAATGGAACCTCGGTATAGTGTGCCCCATCGATAAAAAGGGAGATGTTCTGAAATGTACCAACTACAGAGGAATTAGTCTCCTAAACGTCGCTTATAAAATCTTGTCGGCTATCCTGTGTGACCGCTTTAAACCTTTTGTCAACGATCTGATCGGCCCCTATGAGTGTGGTTTTAGGCCTGGCAAGTCAACCGTCGATCAAATGTTCACACTCCGACAAATTTTAGAAAAATCCCGGGAATTCCAGATCGATACACACCACCTTTTTATCAATTTTAAAGTCGCGTATGATAGCGTGAAAAGGGACGAATTATACAGAGCCATGTCGAGTTTCGGCATCCCTACTAAACTCGTCCGCCTGTGCAGGAAGACGATGGAGAAATCTCGATGCTCCATCAAAATTGGTAAGAACACAACCGATTCCTTTGATGTTGAGAAAGGACTGAAGCCAGGCGGCGCGTTATCATGCAACCTATTCAACATCGTTTTTAAAACCATCGTACGCAACGCACATGTCAACACCAGCGGTACAATCTATCAAAAGTCCGTTCAATTGCTTGCGTATGCGGATGACATAGACATTGTCGGCAGAACGAAGCGAGCTGTGGCAGTGGCATTTGCGAGCATTGAATCGGAGGGGGCTAAAATGGGATTGGCGGTTAATGAGGACAAGACGAAGTATATGCTGTCATCGAGAGAGGAATTTCAACATTGTCGACTCGGGTAAAATATCACGATGGACAGATATTACTTCGAAGTTGTCAAGGACTTTGTCTACCTGGGCTCCACTATTACATCGCAGAATGACATCAGTGCATAGATCAAGCGAAGAATTACTCTTGCCAACCGCTGTTTCTTCGGTCTAAGAAGGCATTTAAATAGTAAGGCCCTCTCTCAGAGAACCAAGGAGATTTTATACAAATTATAAAATCAAATGTTCAGTAAACTGAAATCACTTCCAAGATGTTATTAACAGTTTAAAGAAAAATCGTTTCTTACGTCCACTCAAAACTAAATTCAATTCATTGCAAAAACTCTAAACGAAGTTCCCATTTCGTTCATATTCTTCCAGAATAGAACAATATTATCATACAACAACTATCCTGTACAGTGTACAACATTTAGATTTATCTACACAATTCCCTTCGGTTCGTACGTACGAATACGATGCGAGGTTTTTGTCGTATGTGTGTACTGTATACTTTTCTGTGGATACATTTCGTTTAGTACAGGCAATGGGGAAAAATCTGAAAAAAGTTTTGACGGCTAGAAAGTTTGAATGCAGCTTTGAAGAGGGGTTGCTTTTTAGCATAAATCTCGATTTGCGGGATTTTTGGTCTTGTGGGTCACCCGCCATCTTGGAAAAATGACTTCTTTTGATAATTTGCGTTTTTCTCACTTCCTGTGCTTTTTTATGAACAAAATTATCTATACTTTTTTGTTTTAATTTAAATTTCTTACAAATCGGTATTATTATTTTTCTGGTGAAGATAATTCAAAATTTATTAATGAAAAACGAGTACAAATTAGACAGACGAGTTACAATGAGACCTCACGGTCTTATTTATCGAATAACTCCCAAACTATATAATACAGTGTGATTTGCATAAGGTGTTACAAAAGGCTAGGGCATGTAGGTTGAGTTAAGATAAGAAAATAATCGTACGGGGAGGGGGGTCTATTTTCCCCCGCTTAGGCAGAAGGGGCAATTTTCTAAAAAAATTACTTACAATATAAAAACAATTATTAAAAATCAACGGCAACACTCAAAATATTATGTTAAAGCTTTTTTGCAAACCAAAAACCTATTCTTAAATTAACTTTTTAAATCAAGTTTTTTGAGCAAACAGTTTTTGAGAAAATAATATTCAAACTCAAAATTAAAAAAATGGTGGACGCCCCACAAGACCAAAAATCCCGCAAATCGAGATTTATGTTAAGAAGCAACCCCTCTATAAAACTGCATTCAAACTTTTCAGCCGTCAAAACTTTTTTCAGATTGACCTTATTTGACTACACGTTGCCTGGGGTGGACTCGCGTTAGGCGATAGTTGATTGTCGATCATCAAAATAAATGCTTTTGCCATAAATCGTAAAATGAAAAAAAGTTATCAAAGATAAAATAAAATATAAGTGAACAGTAATGTTTGTATATATACATATATAGGTACTCCAAAGCAAATTTTCTATGCGCCGAACAGAACGACATTACAAAAATGTACATTAATTTTAAACGAGTTTTACTATCCCCTAACATTTTACTTAAGTTAAAATCACCAAGTCTTTATATTATCTTTTTAGTATCGTACTTAATCCATATGAGGCATTTTGAGGAATTTACTACAGGTATATAATGGACCCGAATGTTCCAGATTCGAGTCCTGCTGTTACCCAACTTGGCGCAAAATAATAACGGATTCTTGTGGAGGTACTAAATACAAGCATTTTTCACCACGGAGGTATGGGTCTATCTCTTTCCGTATAAGTGGGAGGGGAACTTTTTAAAAAATACTTAAAAATGAAAATAAGTGCGCACTTTTTTACATTATCAAAACGATTTTTATTCTTCAGCCAATTTACAGCATTTTCAAATACAGAATTTTGAGATACAGAGTTTAAAAAAAAAACTCTTTGTAATAAGGCTTTTTTGTCCGATTATCAATCCAACTAACAAATCATATATCACATGTAGGTTAGGGTGGATCGTTTTCAACATATATTACTAAATCACTGTGTGCAACTCATAGTATATGCTTAATGGTTTTTTGAACTTATCCTCATAACTTAATTTGAGTCGCCCTTGGGAAATGCAAAATCAGGAAGCCACCGAAAATTTGTCGTCGAGAACAGAATACTTTTATTAAGAAAATATCATGATAATTTTTCATTAGCATAATATTCTGATATACTTCCCTTGAACAAAAACATGTACCTATGATAATTCACAAGTCTTTGAATTTACTAAAGCAAAAACAAAATAAATGGTATCTTGTTCTTCTTCTGTCTCATTTTTTTCTTCTTAGTTGTTTGTATCTCTCTCACATTTTTACATGAATTTTGTTGATCATAACCAACAATTGCATAAGCATTGCAACAAACTAATTGATCTGACAAAACTTCCACGTGTTCATGCATCTCATTGATGTTTAAGAGCTTGTGCAAATTTTAGTGTTAAGTGCTATTTTGTTATTTAAAATGAATGTCAAATAAAGGAAAAGACAAATTATTAGTTGACGGATATGCATTTTGTTAAGAAAGATTTACTTTGCTCATACATTTTGAGATGAATATTTTTGAGATACAGTTTTATGAGATACAGTATTTTGATCATACAGTATTTTGTACATACAGTATTTTAAAATACAGTATTTGGAAATACAGAATATTAACCATACAGTATTATGACTAAACAGTATCATACAAAATTTTGACCATACAGTATTTTTAAATACAGCCTTTCGACCCGCTCCCATAACTAATACCTTCACACTAAGAGGAGGTAGGAACAAAAGTTAAATAAGTAAGATTCTTAGAATTTTGTAAGCTATTTACAATAAAAAATATATCAAAATTTTACTATTAGAAAAAGCTAAAGTACAAAATATCTATATATATATATCTATACCTACATACTGATTAAGCAAAAACCAAAAGTTATTACACTATAAAATATATAATAATATAATATATACTCTACTACCCACCAATCAGGTAAATATTGTGGTGAATATGCCCAGTTATGCAGACAATGACATCATTTATTAGTGTTATGCGTGGTTTAATAAAAAGACGAAGTTCTTTTTTCTTCTTTTTGCGTCTGAATTAAGACTAAGACTAAGACATTTATTCTTATGAAATTTTATTTACAGTGTCGATGAATTCGCATCGACAGATACTTAATATTAATATTGGATGGAGAGATGCTGCACACTCAGCATATTTGCTGTATTATAAAAAGAAGATAAGGCACCAAAGAAAAGTATCTCATGACGGGTGGCATTTGATGTTTATTTCATAAACATAAACAAATGCATATCCGGAAGGGATATCCGCAGTTAATTAGAAGATATTATGCATGGTAAGCACAATAATAGTGACGGGCACAACACCTCCCCCCATTAAATAAAACACATGATTACAAGATAATTAAAATATGTTTTAAACAAAAAAATAAAATATATAACATTCAATTCATTTGTTTTTCTTTTGTTTATAAGTTTATACTTCATTTTATGGTAGCAATTTGTCATCGCTTATTTCTTTTCTTACGTTAACAATTTTCTTACTTTGATCCGGTATGTAAACAATTTGATTTTGCACTGGTTTAGTACGTTTTTTATTAAAGCATTTATTAAATAAAGTAAAGGTATGACGACCTTTAATACAAGTTATGGTAAAATAAATTAAACCTATAGTTGTCAACATTCCAGTTATTCCAATTAAGGCACCTTTCTCGGGTAGCTTTGGTAATAGTTTACTAACAATATTTCTTTGATTATTAATTTCGATTGATAAATCCCTTAATTCTCTTAAATCAGTTCCTTTTATTTTTATAACTTTATCGATTGGTGAAATTTCATTTAATTTTAAAGTTTGACAACAGTTTTTGTCAATAGTGTAATGTATTACATCATTATTAATTTCTTCAAAAATGTCTTCAGATGTTATATTATCTGTTTCTAAAGTACTACACTTACATTGATTGTCTAAATACAATATTCCAATGTTTGATAAAACACCGTTTTCTTCTTGTTTAGATTTACAATTGCACTTAAATGGGGTGTCTTCAGTAATAGCATATAAATATTTATTATTATTAATTTTGTGAAAGAATTCTACATTGTTTTGTATTATTTTTATTTCACATTTTTATTGCCCCTTTTCAGAAAAACATTTGTTTCACAAACTTCATTTTTAATTGTACTTTCAAGTACTAAATTTTCACATACGTATATATTAGCATGATTAAAGCAATCATTCATATTATGTTTTAATGCAAAATTAGCTCGTTTTTGAGTAATAGCGAGAATATTATTTTTATTTTCAAAAATTGTAAATTGTTGATTTACAACCATTGGCAAAGAGATTATTTCATATATTTCCATTGTTTCTTCTTTCAAAATCGGAATAGATATGATAACATGTATCATATGATCTTTTTCATAACATTAAACATTAATTTGCTTAACTATAAATTGATAAGCTATTAAACTAGGAGTAAATAACATTTTATTTTCATATTTACTGTTTATTAATGCTTCAATTAATTTTTCAGGAGTGATTATAAAAGGATGAATAATTTTTAATTGTAAAAATAGGATCGCATCAATAATTTTTTCTAGTTCTATTTCTAATTCTAAATTTTTATCAATTATTGAATTATGCACTTCTTGCAGCATATTCTCTCCTCTCTATATCTTTCATATTTAAAATAACTTTATTTAACTTTATTATATTTTCATTAGTTTTGTTTTCTATACGATAATAATTACTATTTAATATCTTATTTTGATCATTTACTTTTTCCATTATATTTTTTTCTTCTACTAATCCTTTTCTTAAGGATTCTTGATATTCTTTTGTAATTGCTATGATTTTATCTAATATTCTGCATCAGAACTATCCATAGTTCCAAATAATGTTTTAAGTCCCGTACCAACAATATCTATTATTTCTCTTCGGATTCTGTTTTTCCTTGTTCCTAATAAATTATAAATTGTAACCATTTTATCTGATAAATTATGATAGCTTCTCTTTCCTTTTTCAGCTAAGTCTCTGCACTATCCGAATAATTTTAAACATACTTCATGAATGTTATTAGTTTGTAACTTAATATGCTCTATACTATTTTCAACTTCAGCTAGGTCAATTCTATTAATGACTTAAACGTGTCCATCGATTGTTTTCATAGTACCAAGAGATTTAAAATAAAATCCATTATGATCATCTTATTTCTCGATATTGATGCTTGTTGCAGTTCCGATTGCGATCGTCCATATCCTATAAAAAGTTTGACAAGACTTTTATTATAAATGGTTAATTTTCCGTTTCTTTTAACAATAATATTATTATCTTCTACAGAAGATACGACATAAGGACCTGACCATTTCGGGTCTAACTTTCCTGCACTTGCTTCTTTTATGTAAACTCTATCTCCTGATCGAATATCTCTTAATTTTGGTCCTAATTTCTGATCATATCTGACTTTAGATTTTTCTTTGTTATCTAATAGCCTTGCTTTAGCTTTTATTTCCATTGCTAACAACTTCATTCTTAGTTCTGTTGAATAATCATGTGTTGTTTGAATTTCTTCATAATCTACATCGCTAGGTTTATTAGCTGTTCTACCAAAAACAAGTTCGTAAGGCGTGAAGCCTGTGCTTGAATGTTGAGTCGTATTATAACAAAAACTTGCATACTGCATATATTCATCCCAGTTTTTGGAGCTATCTGAACTTTCCCTACTTACTGTTCTAATATATTCTGTGAGTCGAGCATGTGCTCTTTCGACACTACCATTTGATTGAGGGTAAGCCACACTGGTAGTAATATTCTTAAAACCAAATATTTCGGATAATTCCTTCATTAAAGAATTACAAAATTCTGTCCCGTTGTCAGACAGTATTATCTTTGGTACTCCAAATATAAGTATCCAATTTTCTACAAGAGCCTTAGTCATTATACTTCTTTACTTTCTATAGGAACAAATTTAATAAACTTAGACAGATTGTCTTGAATCGTAAGTCCGTATTTGTTGATAATGCGCCTTTGTAATAAGGACCTGTCAAATCAAGTGCGATTTTTTCTAATGCATAATTTGCACTTGTTACAATGGTCATTGGATTCCTTGAGGGATCTCTATCTATTTTTTCTGTTTGACAAGCTACACATTTAGAAATATATGTTATTACATCTCTATTGAGACCTTTCCAATTATATTTTTGTTTTATTTTATTAATAGTGGCTTTTTGGCCACAATGACCTCCTACAAGACTTTCGAGATATTCTTTTAAAATTTTAGTTTTAAGTTCACCATCCACAACTTCTTCTATTAGGGTTTCAGTTGTAACTTCTTCTGTTCGGTTATTTAGAATTTCATTAACTTCTTTTTCTACGTCTATATCCGTGTCTTCATTTTCATCTATCTCTTCTAAAATGTTAATATTTCGACTTATTTCGTCTGTAACAACGTTATCACAACCCTTTTTATACTCAATGGAATAATCATATTCCTCTAATTTAAGGCGCCATCGAACTAATCGAGATCCAGGATCTTTCGCATTAAAAAGCCATTGTAAAGGCTTATGATCAGATCGAATTTCAAAATTTCTACCATATACATATGGTCTAAGAACCTTTACTGCCATACGATTGCCAAGCATTCCTTTTCCGTTGTGGAATAGTTTTTCTCCGATTTACTTAATGATCTGCTTATAAATTGCAATGGCAGATCTTTTCCATTACTTTCTTGGCTTAATACTGCCCCTAAACCGTAATTGCTTGCATCAGTTGTAATAACGAATTTCTTATTATAATCTGGGTATTGTAAAATTACGACATTTCTTAACGCTTCTTTTAGTTCTAAAAATGAGTTTTGTTACTCTGCAGTCCACTTAAAATCAGACTTCTTTTTCAATAATTTGTTTAAAGGAAACGCCTTCTTACTGAAATCCTTGATGAATTTCCTGTAGTAACCTATCATTCCGAGGAATGATTTTATTTCTTTTTGGTTGTTTGGTGGCTAAAATTTATCGAGTGCTTCTGCCTTTTGCGGATCTGGCTTAACGCCTTTTTCTGTAATAACATGACCTAAGTACGCAACATCTTTTTTGAGAAATTCGCATTTATTCATTTGGAGTTTTAAATTTGATCTACGCAGTTGTTCAAAAACCTCTATTACTTTTTGATTATGCTCGTGAAGAGTTTTTCTATAGATAACTATGTCATCTAAATAAACGAAGCACTTTACACCCTGTAGTCCACTCAGAACAGTGTTCATAGGCCTCTGAAAACACGCCGGTGCGTTTTTCAATCCAAAAGGCATTTTCGTGAACTCATAATGCCCATATGGCGTAGAAAACACAGTCTTTTCTACATCTTCCTCAGCGACTGGAATCTGATGAAAACCAGATGTAAGATCTAAAACAGAGAAATATTTACTATTACCTTACTGGTCTAATATCTCACTTATATTCGGGAGTGGATAATTTCCAGCAATAGTAATTTCATTTAACCGCCTGTTATCGATTACTATCCTCGACTTCATTTCTTTACTTGCATCCCTTTTCTTAGGGACCACCCACAAAGGTGAATTCCATGGCGATTTACTATCTCTTATAATCCCTTCTCCTTTTAAATTCTTAATTTGGTTATCTACCTCCTTTTCATGAATTTTTGGATAACGGTACGATTTAGTGTAAATAGGTTCACTATTTTCTTTAACTCTAATTTTATGTTCTACCAAACTCGTTGTAGTTAATTTATCTCCTTTGAAACAAAAAATATCACAATATTCTTTAGCTATAGCGAATATACTATCGGCTTCTTCTTCATTCATATGGTCAGTTCTTAAATTACTCAGTATTTCATCAATTCTACCATCATTCATTTCGAATGTATTGATTTCTAATAAGTCGGCATCTTCACAATCTGACTCATTTGTATTAAAATCCTCTAAAGGGTATCCAATAGCTTTGAGCTCAATGTAATGTATATCAGAAGAAGGTAAACAATAACAATAGAAAAATTGTTTTTGTTTTTTTGTTAAGTGCACTTTTTAATATGAAATATTAATTTGGAATGTTTTTGCGACCTATAGTGCAGATGTGTTTCGCTCTGACAACAGCAATTGAGCTCTTCAGTAAGAATTGTTGTTGCCTTTCTTAGACACATGATTTTAGTCGATGGCTACCGCCGTATTAATAAAATAAGCTGCACTGATGTGCTGCAAATTATATAATTTCCAGGGGAATTTGGTTAAATTCTTGCACCTAGATAGTTGTTGTAATTGCCCGTGGTCTAACATTTTATAAGAAGAAGGTAAACAATAACAATAGAAAAATTGTTTTTGTTTTTTTGTTAAGTGCACTTTTTAATATGAAATATTAATTTGGAAGGTTTTTGCGACCTATAGTGCAGATGTGTTTCGCTCTGACAACAACAATTGAGCTCTTCAGTAAGAATTGTTGTTGCCTTTCTTAGACACATGATTTTAGTCGATGGCTACCGACGTATTAATAAAATAAGCTGCACTGATGTGCTGCAAATTATATAATTTCCAGGGGAATTTGGTTAAATTCTTGCACCTAGATAGTTGTTGTAATTGCCCGTGGTCTAACATTTTATAAGAAGAAGGTAAACAATAACAATAGAAAAATTGTTTTTGTTTTTTTTTTGTTAAGTGCACTTTTTAATATGAAATATTAATTTGGAAGGTTTTTGCGACCTATAGTGCAGATGTGTTTCGCTCTGACAACAACAATTGAGCTCTTCAGTAAGAATTGTTGTTGCCTTTCTTAGACACATGATTTTAGTCGATGGCTACCGACGTATTAATAAAAAAATTTATTAATAAAGTAATTAATAAAGTAATGTATATCTTCATCAAAATTTATTACTTTAACTAAACCTTTTCCATCACTGCGCACCAAAGTAACGCAATCTGGGAACAATATACCATTTATCTTCGCACTGAGTATTACCACTTCACTATTTTCTGGAAGATTTCCTGACCATCAGTTATATTCACTAACCTGAAAACTTCGCACCTGGAGGGTATTTCTTCTTAGTACTGCCCCTCAAAATTGATATTTTCATTAAAACTTTTCTTATTTCTAGGAGATTTTTCTTTGGCAAGTTCTACACTTTTTCCGAAATTTAAGAAGATATTCTCGTTCTTCCTCCTAAGAGTTTTACGATCATAATCTACAATGAAAGCATTGTCTTTCAAAACATCATTGCCAATAATACCGTCATAATTACTTAAATACTCCTTATTTATGGCGTGGAATTCTATTAAGTAGTCAGAAATCCACAGATAAATTACATGTACCTAAACTTTTTATGTTTCAATTCCCTATACCTTTAAAATTAAGAAATTTATTTTGTGTTAAGTCCTTTTCAAAAATGTTATCAACTTTTATTAAGCTTACAGCTGCTCCTGTATGTATTAACATTCTACAGCTTTTATTTTTGTAATTCATGATAATATGAGGACTTTCTGTTATATTAAATAGCGAAATGTTGACCTCTCCAACTATTCGCTTTTGCGAAAACCCAGACCATTTTGGTTGGATAAATTTCTTGCCGCAAATGGCTGACCACTTGGTCGTCTCCAATGAGTATGAGTATTGCTATGGTTATTTTGTCTATTCTGCTGGATCTTAGTGTAATTATTTTGCCTATTATGTCTGCTGCGACAGACATTAGCCTTGTGTCCAACTTTGCCGCATGCAAAGCAGGTAATTGTATTAATTCTAACTGTATTTTTGTTTGTATAGTCCTTACTACTAGAAGGTTTTAATAAATTAACATGTAGCCCTAACCTTGATTCTTCTTCTATAGCATATCTGCTAGCCTCATTCAAATCCCCTGGCTTTCTATTGTTGACATATGAACTTATTTTTTCTTTTAATCCGTTAACAAAAGCATTTAAAATATTTAGTTTTATATACTCACTTTTCCCCTTCCAATCGGAAGTTTCAGTATCAACTATTTCATTTTGCAGCATTCTGTGTTTTAATGTTTCGTAGTTTTGCTTATATTGTACGACAGTTTCATCATACTGTTGTTTTAACCTTATCAACTCTCTATGGAGTTGTAAGTTTGAATAATTTTCTTTATATACTTTGATAAGCTCAGCTTTTAATTGACTCCAAGAGTCTAAGGTTTTGTTCATTAAAATTGACGAAGCGTTGCCGCTAATGCATGATTTGGCAAAAGCCAATAAAGGTTTATGCTGAGGCTCTTTGGCGAGCTTAAAGGCATTTTCACAATTTTGTATAAACGAAAAAGGATTAGAATACTTAGTGGAATATTCATTTTTTCATCAGGCATACTTCACTGTTAAAATATACGAAAATCACTTAAGTTAAACTATTGTTAATCCACAATATTAATACAATCGTATGTGTTTTGCAATTATTTTATTTTCAACAATTATTATTAAGGATCTCTTCTTGACCTTCCTTAATTACTTTTTGAATCCTTCACCGCGAGGTATTTATAATGTTCTTCTAATTTTTCTTTACTATATGACTTTGCTGGCAACATTAAACATTATACTATTCTTGTACTTATACTTTTACTTATTCATTTTAATAAAAACTTCGACTGTGTAATATATTTTTTTTTTTTTTTTTTACTTACAATAATTCAATCATTATGATGTTTAATTTGATGATTCGGCTGGCTGGTAAACAACACCTTCGTTCTTAATCTTCCTTGGAATTCTGGTTCTCTTCTTATTTAATAATATATTGTTCGAGTTTTTTTTTTTTTTTCAACTTTAATACTGTAGTTTTTTTGTTTTTTATTCACTTTCAGTTGCAAACTCTTTTATAAGTTTTAATAATTTTTTTTTTTTTTTTTTATTAATATGGATAAGTTGGTACGTGCACTCATATTCGGTTCAATTCCTTCTTTTCTTTCAATCACTTTGATATGTATTCAATTGTATTCGCAGAAGATGCTAAATTCAATACGCACTTAGAAGGTATTATAGGGATTATTAATTTTGTTCCCCATTGTAATTACTTAAAAAGCAGAATACGTACTTTTAACTTAAAATTTTATCGGAATAAAATTTATTTACATTATGTACAAAGATTTACAACACCGGAATTTTATTTTCAGTGCATATCGCACCGAAAGAAAAGTATCTCATGACGGGTGGCATTTGATGTTTATTTCATAAACATAAACAAATGCATATCTGGAAGGGATATCCGCAGTTAATTAGAAGATATTATGCATGGTAAGCACAATAATAGTGACGGGCACAACATAGGTACAAGTTTGCGCGCCATCTTCGAATGAAATAAATAATTAAATCCACGGTTGGTGCTCAGGCTCGTTCGTTATTTCGTCATACTAAAAGTGGACCGTAGAAATTGAACGAAACCTTTTGAAAAAGAACCATCTAGCAGATTCCAGAACCCTAGAAAATTCTAGAACCCTTTATTTAGGATATAAATACAGGGCCACCAGTCCCAAAAGAGCAGTTTGATTCTGAAAAACAACGAATGAATGACGAATGTCAATGTGAATAAAGAGTTGCATACTTTTGCTTGATTATAATAAAAGTATTTATTTTGTGAAGTAATTGTAGTTTCAGTTTGAATAAAGGAAATAAGTTTTATTTGCGAACCCGTAGTAAAATATTATATTGGTGTCAGAAAAAGTGGAATAAAACTTATTTAGTCTGTGAATTCAGATAGTTGATGGTGAAAAAAATTGATAAAGTGTGTGGATTAGTAAACAAATAAGAAAGGTGCTTGTGAAAAGTGACATCCAAAAATATAAGAAAAAATGTGAATGCATTGAATTGTGTTGAACTTAAAGCAGAACTTAACAGACGAGGTTTTCTTACTGCTGGAACGAAAAATGACCTCATTATTCGTCTGCAGGAAGATTTGAGGCAACACGATGAAAATCCAGACACGTTTCTTTTTGAAATTGAAATGCCAGAAGAGCAAGTAAGTACAACCATAGCAGTGGCGTAGCTAGCCCTCGAGGGGCCCCGTATCAAGAATTAGTTGGGGCCCCTACAAAATTAAACAAAAAACTATTTTTACCAAAGAAACAAAAACACACAATAACAAAAAAAGTAAGGTGCATACTACATACATAATTGTAGGTGCTATCAAACTTAAACTTATAGTAAAAAAAACTCAAATAAAAACTTTTCTTGCCTTCATTTCCGAAAATTTATTAATTAAATCATCCATTTCTGACGATGATTTTAATTTTTTAAGCTTTTCAACTACTATGGACATGATCGCTAAGACCGACAACCGTTCTTTTCCCATAGAAATTCTTAAATATTTTTTTATTATTTTTAGCTTAGATAATTTTCTCTCAGCTGTTGCTGTCCTTACCAGAAGCGTCAAAAAATAAAAGGCATGCCGTTATTACTTCCGGAAAACTGTATGCAAGGCTATTGTATTTAATTAGCAATAACTCTGTGAGTTCCTTAGTTGACTGAATTTTCTGAATTTCTGATTTTAGACAGGATTTTAAAGTAATTAGTTGTTCAAAAAGATCAACTGACGGGGCCTCATTGTATTTAGCAACCAATTTCCCTTTCAATTTTTTAAATTGAAAAGGATAAAGGTTTTTCTGGTTGTAAGACTTCAAATAAATTACTAAGATCATAGAGGCTCTGAAATCATTGTTCAGTTTGAGAAATCAATATATCTAAGTAGCAATAGTAAACATTGACTTTGAAGTAAGTATCCAGGTCTGATATTCTCTCATCTTCTGATAATAATTCATCAAAAAAGCGTTTCGTTATTTCCCTTCTTTTATTTTTAAAAACAGTTGTTATCCCCACTATTTTAATAAATCTCTGGACTCGAAAAGCAAACTTAAGAATGATTTTTGATTTCCTATTTCTCTAGACATAATTTATTCGTTTTCCATTAAATTTAAATTTGCTATTAAAAATAAGAAATTTATCGATTTTAAATATTTTAATTTGTTCACCCTTCTTTAACGATTTTAAATAACGTTAATTAATACATAATTTAAGCTCGGTTTTAGCTAAAACGACAAAATTCACATGTTAAGAGGGATGTTTAGCTTTAATTGAGGGTTGACGAACTGTTTCTTTTTATTCACTCTCAATTAGCGTTGACAGTTTTTTGTTTGCTTATTTTTTTTTGTCATAAAGTATTCTCTCCTCTCTATATCTTTCATATTTAAAATAACTTTATTTAACTTTATTATATTTTCATTAGTTTTGTTTTCTATACGATAATAATTACTATTTAATATCTTATTTTGATCATTTACTTTTTCCATTATATTTTTTTCTTCTACTAATCCTTTTCTTAAAGATTCTTGATATTCTTTTGTAATTGCTATGATTTTATCTAATATTCTGCATCAGAACTATCCATAGTTCCAAATAATGTTTTAAGTCCCGTACCAACAATATCTATTATTTCTCTTCGGATTCTGTTTTTCCTTGTTCCTAATAAATTATAAATTGTAACCATTTTATCTGATAAATTATGATAGCTTCTCTTTCCTTTTTTAGCTAAGTCTCTGCACTATCCGAATAATTTTAAACATACTTCATGAATGTTATTAGTTTGTAACTTAATATGCTCTATACTATTTTCAACTTCAGCTAGGTCAATTCTATTAATGACTTAAACGTGTCCATCGATTGTTTTCATAGTACCAAGAGATTTAAAATAAAATCCATTATGATCATCTAATTTCTCGATATTGATGCTTGTTGCAGTTCCGATTGCGATCGTCCATATCCTATAAAAAGTTTGACAAGACTTTTATTATAAATGGTTAATTTTCCGTTTCTTTTAACAATAATATTATTATCTTCTACAGAAGATACGACATAAGGACCTGACCATTTCGGGTCTAACTTTCCTGCACTTGCTTCTTTTACGTAAACTCTATCTCCTGATCGAATATCTCTTAATTTTGGTCCTAATTTCTGATCATATCTGACTTTAGATTTTTCTTTGTTATCTAATAGCCTTGCTTTAGCTTTTATTTCCATTGCTAACAACTTCATTCTTAGTTCTGTTGAATAATCATGTGTTGTTTGAATTTCTTCATAATCTACATCGCTAGGTTTATTAGCTGTTCTACCAAAAACAAGTTCGTAAGGCGTGAAGCCTGTGCTTGAATGTTGAGTCGTATTATAACAAAAACTTGCATACTTCATATATTCATCCCAGTTTTTGGAGCTATCTGAACTTTCCCTACTTACTGTTCTAATATATTCTGTGAGTCGAGCATGTGTTCTTTCGACACTACCATTTGATTGAGGGTAAGCCACACTCGTAGTAATATTCTTAAAACCAAATATTTCGGATAATTCCTTCATTAAAGAATTACAAAATTCTGTCCCGTTGTCAGACAGTATTATATTTGGTACTCCAAATATAAGTATCCAATTTTCTACAAGAGCCTTAGTCACTATACTAGCTTCTTTACTTTCTATAGGAACAAATTTAATAAACTTAGACAGATTGTCTTGAATCGTAAGTCCGTATTTGTTGATAATGCGCCTTTGTAATATAAGGACCTGTCAAATCAAGTGCGATTTTTTCTAATGCATAATTTCTTTGTTACAATGGTCATTGGATTCCTTGAGGGATCTCTATCTATTTTTTCTGTTTGACAAGCTACACATTTAGAAATATATGTTATTACATCTCTATTGAGACCTTTCCAATTATATTTTTGTTTTATTTTATTAATAGTGGCTTTTTGGCCACAGAACTTAACAGACGAGGTTTTCTTACTGCTGGAACGAAAAATGACCTCATTATTCGTCTGCAGGAAGATTTGAGGCAACACGATGAAAATCCAGACACGTTTCTTTTTGAAATTGAAATGCCAGAAGGGCAAGTAAGTACAACCATAGCAGTGGCGTAGCTAGCCCTCGAGGGGCCCCGTATCAAGAATTAGTTGGGGCCCCTACAAAATTAAACAAAAAACTATTTTTACCAAAGAAACAAAAACACACAATAACAAAAAAAAGTAAGGTGCATACTACATACATAATTGTAGGTGCTATCAAACTTAAACTAATAGTAAAAAAAACTCAAATAAAAACTTTTCTTGCCTTCATTTCCGAAAATTTATTAATTAAATCATCCATTTCTGACGATGATTTTAATTTTTTAAGCTTTTCAACTACTATGGACATGATCGCTAAGACCGACAACCGTTCTTTTCCCATAGAAATTCTTAAATATTTTTTTATTATTTTTAGCTTAGATAATTTTCTCTCAGCTGTTGCTGTCCTTACCAGAAGCGTCAAAAAAAAAAGGCATGCCCTTATTACTTCCGGAAAACTGTATGCAAGGCTATTGTATTTAATTAGCAATAACTCTGTGAGTTCCTTAGTTGACTGAATTTTCTGAATTTCTGATTTTAGACAGGATTTTAAAGTAATTAGTTGTTCAAAAAGATCAACTGACGGGGCCTCATTGTATTTAGCAACCAATTTCCCTTTCAATTTTTTAAATTGAAAAGGATAAAGGTTTTTCTGGTTGTAAGACTTCAAATAAATTACTAAGATCATAGAGGCTCTGAAATCATTGTTCAGTTTGAGAAATCAATATATCTAAGTAGCAATAGTAAACATTGACTTTGAAGTAAGTATCCAGGTCTGATATTCTCTCATCTTCTGATAATAATTCATCAAAAAAGCGTTTCGTTATTTCCCTTCTTTTATTTTTAAAAACAGTTGTTATCCCCACTATTTTAATAAATCTCTGGACTCGAAAAGCAAACTTAAGAATGATTTTTGATTTCCTATTTCTCTAGACATAATTTATTCGTTTTCCATTAAATTTAAATTTGCTATTAAAAATAAGAAATTTATCGATTTTAAATATTTTAATTTGTTCACCCTTCTTTAACGATTTTAAATAACGTTAATTAATACATAATTTAAGCTCGGTTTTAGCTAAAACGACAAAATTCACATGTTAAGAGGGATGTTTAGCTTTAATTGAGGGTTGACGAACTGTTTCTTTTTATTCACTCTCAATTAGCGTTGACAGTTTTTTGTTTGCTTATTTTTTTTTGTCATAAAGTATTCTCTCCTCTCTATATCTTTCATATTTAAAATAACTTTATTTAACTTTATTATATTTTCATTAGTTTTGTTTTCTATACGATAATAATTACTATTTAATATCTTATTTTGATCATTTACTTTTTCCATTATATTTTTTTCTTCTACTAATCCTTTTCTTAAAGATTCTTGATATTCTTTTGTAATTGCTATGATTTTATCTAATATTCTGCATCAGAACTATCCATAGTTCCAAATAATGTTTTAAGTCCCGTACCAACAATATCTATTATTTCTCTTCGGATTCTGTTTTTCCTTGTTCCTAATAAATTATAAATTGTAACCATTTTATCTGATAAATTATGATAGCTTCTCTTTCCTTTTTCAGCTAAGTCTCTGCACTATCCGAATAATTTTAAACATACTTCATGAATGTTATTAGTTTGTAACTTAATATGCTCTATACTATTTTCAACTTCAGCTAGGTCAATTCTATTAATGACTTAAACGTGTCCATCGATTGTTTTCATAGTACCAAGAGATTTAAAATAAAATCCATTATGATCATCTTATTTCTCGATATTGATGCTTGTTGCAGTTCCGATTGCGATCGTCCATATCCTATAAAAAGTTTGACAAGACTTTTATTATAAATGGTTAATTTTCCGTTTCTTTTAACAATAATATTATTATCTTCTACAGAAGATACGACATAAGGACCTGACCATTTCGGGTCTAACTTTCCTGCACTTGCTTCTTTTACGTAAACTCTATCTCCTGATCGAATATCTCTTAATTTTGGTCCTAATTTCTGATCATATCTGACTTTAGATTTTTCTTTGTTATCTAATAGCCTTGCTTTAGCTTTTATTTCCATTGCTAACAACTTCATTCTTAGTTCTGTTGAATAATCATGTGTTGTTTGAATTTCTTCATAATCTACATCGCTAGGTTTATTAGCTGTTCTACCAAAAACAAGTTCGTAAGGCGTGAAGCCTGTGCTTGAATGTTGAGTCGTATTATAACAAAAACTTGCATACTTCATATATTCATCCCAGTTTTTGGAGCTATCTGAACTTTCCCTACTTACTGTTCTAATATATTCTGTGAGTCGAGCATGTGCTCTTTCGACACTACCATTTGATTGAGGGTAAGCCACACTGGTAGTAATATTCTTAAAACCAAATATTTCGGATAATTCCTTCATTAAAGAATTACAAAATTCTGTCCCGTTGTCAGACAGTATTATCTTTGGTACTCCAAATATAAGTATCCAATTTTCTACAAGAGCCTTAGTCATTATACTTCTTTACTTTCTATAGGAACAAATTTAATAAACTTAGACAGATTGTCTTGAATCGTAAGTCCGTATTTGTTGATAATGCGCCTTTGTAATATAAGGACCTGTCAAATCAAGTGCGATTTTTTCTAATGCATAATTTGCACTTGTTACAATGGTCATTGGATTCCTTGAGGGATCTCTATCTATTTTTTCTGTTTGACAAGCTACACATTTAGAAATATATGTTATTACATCTCTATTGAGACCTTTCCAATTATATTTTTGTTTTATTTTATTAATAGTGGCTTTTTGGCCACAATGACCTCCTACAAGACTTTCGTGATATTCTTTTAAAATTTTAGTTTTAAGTTCACCATCCACAACTTCTTCTATTAGGGTTTCAGTTGTAACTTCTTCTGTTCGGTTATTTAGAATTTCATTAACTTCTTTTTCTACGTCTATATCCGTGTCTTCATTTTCATCTATCTCTTCTAAAATGTTAATATTTCGACTTATTTCGTCTGTAACAACGTTATCACAACCCTTTTTATACTCAATGGAATAATCATATTCCTCTAATTTAAGGCGCCATCGAACTAATCGAGATCCAGGATCTTTCGCATTAAAAAGCCATTGTAAAGGCTTATGATCAGATCGAATTTCAAAATTTCTACCATATACATATGGTCTAAGAACCTTTACTGCCATACGATTGCCAAGCATTCCTTTTCCGTTGTGGAATAGTTTTTCTCCGATTTACTTAATGATCTGCTTTTAAATTGCAATGGCAGATCTTTTCCATTACTTTCTTGGCTTAATACTGCCCCTAAACCGTAATTGCTTGCATCAGTTGTAATAACGAATTTCTTATTATAATCTGGGTATTGTAAAATTACGACATTTCTTAACGCTTCTTTTAGTTCTAAAAATGAGTTTTGTTACTCTGCAGTCCACTTAAAATCAGACTTCTTTTTCAATAATTTGTTTAAAGGAAACGCCTTCTTACTGAAATCCTTGATGAATTTCCTGTAGTAACCTATCATTCCGAGGAATGATTTTATTTCTTTTTGGTTGTTTGGTGGCTAAAATTTATCGAGTGCTTCTGCCTTTTGCGGATCTGGCTTAACGCCTTTTTCTGTAATAACATGACCTAAGTACGCAACATCTTTTTTGAGAAATTCGCATTTATTCATTTGGAGTTTTAAATTTGATCTACGCAGTTGTTCAAAAACCTCTATTACTTTTTGATTATGCTCGTGAAGAGTTTTTCTATAGATAACTATGTCATCTAAATAAACGAAGCACTTTACACCCTGTAGTCCACTCAGAACAGTGTTCATAGGCCTCTGAAAACACGCCGGTGCGTTTTTCAATCCAAAAGGCATTTTCTTGAACTTATAATGCCCATATGGCGTAGAAAACACAGTCTTTTCTACATCTTCCTCAGCGACTGGAATCTGAAGAAAACCAGATGTAAGATCTAAAACAGAGAAATATTTACTATTACCTTACTGGTCTAATATCTCACTTATATTCGGGAGTGGATAATTTCCAGCAATAGTAATTTCATTTAACCGCCTGTTATCGATTACTATCCTCGACTTCATTTCTTTACTTGCATCCCTTTTCTTAGGGACCACCCACAAAGGTGAATTCCATGGCGATTTACTATCTCTTATAATCCCTTCTCCTTTTAAATTCTTAATTTGGTTATCTACCTCCTTTTCATGAATTTTTGGATAACGGTACGATTTAGTGTAAATAGGTTCACTATTTTCTTTAACTCTAATTTTATGTTCTACCAAACTCGTTGTAGTTAATTTATCTCCTTTGAAACAAAAAATATCACAATATTCTTTAGCTATAGCGAATATATATATATTTCATCAATTCTACCATCATTCATTTGTATTGAATGTATTGATTTCTAATAAGTCGGCATCTTCACAATCTGACTCATTTGTATTAAAATCCTCTAAAGGGTATCCAATAGCTTTGAGCTCAATGTAATGTATATCAGAAGAAGGTAAACAATAACAATAGAAAAATTGTTTTTGTTTTTTTGTTAAGTGCACTTTTTAATATGAAATATTAATTTGGAATGTTTTTGCGACCTATAGTGCAGATGTGTTTCGCTCTGACAACAGCAATTGAGCTCTTCAGTAAGAATTGTTGTTGCCTTTCTTAGACACATGATTTTAGTCGATGGCTACCGCCGTATTAATAAAATAAGCTTCAGTGATGTGCTGCAAATTATATAATTTCCAGGGGAATTTGGTTAAATTCTTGCACCTAGATAGTTGTTGTAATTGCCCGTGGTCTAACATTTTATAAGAAGAAGGTAAACAATAACAATAGAAAAATTGTTTTTGTTTTTTTGTTAAGTGCACTTTTTAATATGAAATATTAATTTGGAAGGTTTTTGCGACCTATAGTGCAGATGTGTTTCGCTCTGACAACAACAATTGAGCTCTTCAGTAAGAATTGTTGTTGCCTTTCTTAGACACATGATTTTAGTCGATGGCTACCGACGTATTAATAAAATAAGCTGCACTGATGTGCTGCAAATTATATAATTTCCAGGGGAATTTGGTTAAATTCTTGCACCTAGATAGTTGTTGTAATTGCCCGTGGTCTAACATTTTATAAGAAGAAGGTAAACAATAACAATAGAAAAATTGTTTTTGTTTTTTTTTTGTTAAGTGCACTTTTTAATATGAAATATTAATTTGGAAGGTTTTTGCGACCTATAGTGCAGATGTGTTTCGCTCTGACAACAACAATTGAGCTCTTCAGTAAGAATTGTTGTTGCCTTTCTTAGACACATGATTTTAGTCGATGGCTACCGACGTATTAATAAAAAAATTTATTAATAAAGTAATTAATAAAGTAATGTATATCTTCATCAAAATTTATTACTTTAACTAAACCTTTTCCATCACTGCGCACCAAAGTAACGCAATCTGGGAACAATATACCATTTATCTTCGCACTGAGTATTACCACTTCACTATTTTCTGGAAATTGATTTCCTGACCATCAGTTATATTCACTAACCTGAAAACTTCGCACCTGGGGGGTATTTCTTCTAAGTACTGCCCCTCAAAATTGATATTTTCATTAAAACTTTTCTTATTTCTAGGAGATTTTTCTTTGGCAAGTTCTACACTTTTTCCGAAATTTAAGGAGATATTCTCGTTCTTCCTCCTAAGAGTTTTACGATCATAATCTACAATGAAAGCATTGTCTTTCAAAACATCATTGCCAATAATACCGTCATAATTACTTAAATACTCCTTATTTATGGCGTGGAATTCTATTAAGTAGTCAGAAATCCACAGATAAATTACATGTACCTAAACTTTTTATGTTTCCATTCCCTATACCTTTAAAATTAAGAAATTTATTTTGTGTTAAGTCCTTTTCAAAAATGTTATCAACTTTTATTAAGCTTACAGCTGCTCCTGTATCTATTAACATTCTACAGCTTTTATTTTTGTAATTCATGATAATATGAGGACTTTCTGTTATATTAAATAGCGAAATGTTGACCTCTCCAACTATTCGCTTTTGCGAAAACCCAGACCATTTTGGTTGGATAAATTTCTTGCCGCAAATGGCTGACCACTTGGTCGTCTCCAATGAGTATGAGTATTGCTATGGTTATTTTGTCTATTCTGCTGGATCTTAGTGTAATTATTTTGCCTATTATGTCTGCTGCGACAGACATTAGCCTTGTGTCCAACTTTGCCGCATGCAAAGCAGGTAATTGTATTAATTCTAACTGTATTTTTGTTTGTATAGTCCTTACTACTAGAAGGTTTTAATAAATTAACATGTAGCCCTAACCTTGATTCTTCTTCTATAGCATATCTGCTAGCCTCATTCAAATCCCCTGGCTTTCTATTGTTGACATATGAACTTATTTTTTCTTTTAATCCGTTAACAAAAGCATTTAAAATATTTAGTTTTATATACTCACTTTTCCCCTTCCAATCGGAAGTTTCAGTATCAACTATTTCGTTTTGCAGCATTCTGTGTTTTAATGTTTCGTAGTTTTGCTTATCTTGTACGACAGTTTCATCATACTGTTGTTTTAACCTTATCAACTCTCTATGGAGTTGTAAGTTTGAATAATTTTCTTTATATACTTTGATAAGCTCAGCTTTTAATTGACTCCAAGAGTCTAAGGTTTTGTTCATTAAAATTGACGAAGCGTTGCCGCTAATGCATGATTTGGCAAAAGCCAATAAAGGTTTATGCTGAGGCTCTTTGGCGAGCTTAAAGGCATTTTCACAATTTTGTATAAACGAAAAAGGATTAGAATACTTAGTGGAATATTCATTTTTTCATCATGCATACTTCACTGTTAAAATATACGAAAATCACTTAAGTTAAACTATTGTTAATCCACAATATTAATACAATCGTATGTGTTTTGCAATTATTTTATTTTCAACAATTATTATTAAGGATCTCTTCTTGACCTTCCTTAATTACTTTTTTAATCCTTCACGCTTTTTCCGCGAGGTATTTATAATGTTCTTCTAATTTTTCTTTACTATATGACTTTGCTGGCAACATTAAACATTATACTATTCTTGTACTTATACTTTTACTTATTCATTTTAATAAAAACTTCGACTGTGTAATATATTTTTTTTTTTTTTTTTTTACTTACAATAATTCAATCATTATGATGTTTAATTTGATGATTCGGCTGGCTGGTAAACAACACCTTCGTTCTTAATCTTCCTTGGAATTCTGGTTCTCTTCTTATTTAATAATATATTGTTCGAGTTTTTTTTTTTTTTTTCAACTTTAATACTGTAGTTTTTTTGTTTTTTATTCACTTTCAGTTGCAAACTCTTTTATAAGTTTTAATAATTTTTTTTTTTTTTTTTATTAATATGGATAAGTTGGTACGTGCACTCATATTCGGTTCAATTCCTTCTTTTCTTTCAATCACTTTGATATGTATTCAATTGTATTCGCAGAAGATGCTAAATTCAATACGCACTTAGAAGGTATTATAGGGATTATTAATTTTGTTCCCCATTGTAATTACTTAAAAAGCAGAATACGTACTTTTAACTTAAAATTTTACCGGAATAAAATTTATTTACATTATGTACAAAGATTTACAACACCGGAATTTTATTTTCAGTGCATATCGCACCCAAAGAAAAGTATCTCATGACGGGCGGCATTTGATGTTTATTTCATAAACATAAACAAATGCATATCTGGAAGGGATATCCGCAGTTAATTAGAAGATATTATGCATGGTAAGCACAATAATAGTGACGGGCACAACATAGGTACAAGTTTGCGCGCCATCTTCGAATGAAATAAATAATTAAATCCACGGTTGGTGCTCAGGCTCGTTCGTTATTTCGTCATACTAAAAGTGGACCGTAGAAATTGAACGAAACCTTTTGGAAAAGAACCATCTAGCAGATTCCAGAACCCTAGAAAATTCTAGAACCCTTTATTTCGGATATAAATACAGGGCCACCAGTCCGAAAAGAGCAGTTTGATTCTGAAAAACAACGAATGAATGTCAATGTGAATAAAGAGTTGCATACTTTTGCTTGATTATAATAAAAGTATTTATTTTGTGAAGTAATTGTAGTTTCAGTTTGAATAAAGGAAATAAGTTTTATTTGCGAACCCGTAGTAAAATATTATATTGGTGTCAGAAAAAGTGGAATAAAACTTATTTAGTCTGTGAATTCAGATAGTTGATGGTGAAAAAAATTGATAAAGTGTGTGGATTAGTAAACAAATAAGAAAGGTGCTTGTGAAAAGTGACATCCAAAAATATAAGAAAAAATGTGAATGCATTGAATTGTGTTGAACTTAAAGCAGAACTTAACAGACGAGGTTTTCTTACTGCTGGAACGAAAAATGACCTCATTATTCGTCTGCAGGAAGATTTGAGGCAACACGATGAAAATCCAGACACGTTTCTTTTTGAAATTGAAATGCCAGAAGAGCAAGTAAGTACAACCATAGCAGTGGCGTAGCTAGCCCTCGAGGGGCCCCGTATCAAGAATTAGTTGGGGCCCCTACAAAATTAAACAAAAAACTATTTTTACCAAAGAAACAAAAACACACAATAACAAAAAAAGTAAGGTGCATACTACATACATAATTGTAGGTGCTATCAAACTTAAACTTATAGTAAAAAAAACTCAAATAAAAACTTTTCTTGCCTTCATTTCCGAAAATTTATTAATTAAATCATCCATTTCTGACGATGATTTTAATTTTTTAAGCTTTTCAACTACTATGGACATGATCGCTAAGACCGACAACCGTTCTTTTCCCATAGAAATTCTTAAATATTTTTTTATTATTTTTAGCTTAGATAATTTTCTCTCAGCTGTTGCTGTCCTTACCAGAAGCGTCAAAAAATAAAAGGCATGCCGTTATTACTTCCGGAAAACTGTATGCAAGGCTATTGTATTTAATTAGCAATAACTCTGTGAGTTCCTTAGTTGACTGAATTTTCTGAATTTCTGATTTTAGACAGGATTTTAAAGTAATTAGTTGTTCAAAAAGATCAACTGACGGGGCCTCATTGTATTTAGCAACCAATTTCCCTTTCAATTTTTTAAATTGAAAAGGATAAAGGTTTTTCTGGTTGTAAGACTTCAAATAAATTACTAAGATCATAGAGGCTCTGAAATCATTGTTCAGTTTGAGAAATCAATATATCTAAGTAGCAATAGTAAACATTGACTTTGAAGTAAGTATCCAGGTCTGATATTCTCTCATCTTCTGATAATAATTCATCAAAAAAGCGTTTCGTTATTTCCCTTCTTTTATTTTTAAAAACAGTTGTTATCCCCACTATTTTAATAAATCTCTGGACTCGAAAAGCAAACTTAAGAATGATTTTTGATTTCCTATTTCTCTAGACATAATTTATTCGTTTTCCATTAAATTTAAATTTGCTATTAAAAATAAGAAATTTATCGATTTTAAATATTTTAATTTGTTCACCCTTCTTTAACGATTTTAAATAACGTTAATTAATACATAATTTAAGCTCGGTTTTAGCTAAAACGACAAAATTCACATGTTAAGAGGGATGTTTAGCTTTAATTGAGGGTTGACGAACTGTTTCTTTTTATTCACTCTCAATTAGCGTTGACAGTTTTTTGTTTGCTTATTTTTTTTTGTCATAAAGTATTCTCTCCTCTCTATATCTTTCATATTTAAAATAACTTTATTTAACTTTATTATATTTTCATTAGTTTTGTTTTCTATACGATAATAATTACTATTTAATATCTTATTTTGATCATTTACTTTTTCCATTTATTTTTTTCTTCTACTAATCCTTTTCTTAAAGATTCTTGATATTCTTTTGTAATTGCTATGATTTTATCTAATATTCTGCATCAGAACTATCCATAGTTCCAAATAATGTTTTAAGTCCCGTACCAACAATATCTATTATTTCTCTTCGGATTCTGTTTTTCCTTGTTCCTAATAAATTATAAATTGTAACCATTTTATCTGATAAATTATGATAGCTTCTCTTTCCTTTTTTAGCTAAGTCTCTGCACTATCCGAATAATTTTAAACATACTTCATGAATGTTATTAGTTTGTAACTTAATATGCTCTATACTATTTTCAACTTCAGCTAGGTCAATTCTATTAATGACTTAAACGTGTCCATCGATTGTTTTCATAGTACCAAGAGATTTAAAATAAAATCCATTATGATCATCTAATTTCTCGATATTGATGCTTGTTGCAGTTCCGATTGCGATCGTCCATATCCTATAAAAAGTTTGACAAGACTTTTATTATAAATGGTTAATTTTCCGTTTCTTTTAACAATAATATTATTATCTTCTACAGAAGATACGACATAAGGACCTGACCATTTCGGGTCTAACTTTCCTGCACTTGCTTCTTTTACGTAAACTCTATCTCCTGATCGAATATCTCTTAATTTTGGTCCTAATTTCTGATCATATCTGACTTTAGATTTTTCTTTGTTATCTAATAGCCTTGCTTTAGCATTTATTTCCATTGCTAACAACTTCATTCTTAGTTCTGTTGAATAATCATGTGTTGTTTGAATTTCTTCATAATCTACATCGCTAGGTTTATTAGCTGTTCTACCAAAAACAAGTTCGTAAGGCGTGAAGCCTGTGCTTGAATGTTGAGTCGTATTATAACAAAAACTTGCATACTTCATATATTCATCCCAGTTTTTGGAGCTATCTGAACTTTCCCTACTTACTGTTCTAATATATTCTGTGAGTCGAGCATGTGTTCTTTCGACACTACCATTTGATTGAGGGTAAGCCACACTGGTAGTAATATTCTTAAAACCAAATATTTCGGATAATTCCTTCATTAAAGAATTACAAAATTCTGTCCCGTTGTCAGACAGTATTATATTTGGTACTCCAAATATAAGTATCCAATTTTCTACAAGAGCCTTAGTCACTATACTAGCTTCTTTACTTTCTATAGGAACAAATTTAATAAACTTAGACAGATTGTCTTGAATCGTAAGTCCGTATTTGTTGATAATGCGCCTTTGTAATATAAGGACCTGTCAAATCAAGTGCGATTTTTTCTAATGCATAATTTCTTTGTTACAATGGTCATTGGATTCCTTGAGGGATCTCTATCTATTTTTTCTGTTTGACAAGCTACACATTTAGAAATATATGTTATTACATCTCTATTGAGACCTTTCCAATTATATTTTTGTTTTATTTTATTAATAGTGGCTTTTTGGCCACAGAACTTAACAGACGAGGTTTTCTTACTGCTGGAACGAAAAATGACCTCATTATTCGTCTGCAGGAAGATTTGAGGCAACACGATGAAAATCCAGACACGTTTCTTTTTGAAATTGAAATGCCAGAAGGGCAAGTAAGTACAACCATAGCAGTGGCGTAGCTAGCCCTCGAGGGGCCCCGTATCAAGAATTAGTTGGGGCCCCTACAAAATTAAACAAAAAACTATTTTTACCAAAGAAACAAAAACACACAATAACAAAAAAAAGTAAGGTGCATACTACATACATAATTGTAGGTGCTATCAAACTTAAACTAATAGTAAAAAAAACTCAAATAAAAACTTTTCTTGCCTTCATTTCCGAAAATTTATTAATTAAATCATCCATTTCTGACGATGATTTTAATTTTTTAAGCTTTTCAACTACTATGGACATGATCGCTAAGACCGACAACCGTTCTTTTCCCATAGAAATTCTTAAATATTTTTTTATTATTTTTAGCTTAGATAATTTTCTCTCAGCTGTTGCTGTCCTTACCAGAAGCGTCAAAAAAAAAAGGCATGCCCTTATTACTTCCGGAAAACTGTATGCAAGGCTATTGTATTTAATTAGCAATAACTCTGTGAGTTCCTTAGTTGACTGAATTTTCTGAATTTCTGATTTTAGACAGGATTTTAAAGTAATTAGTTGTTCAAAAAGATCAACTGACGGGGCCTCATTGTATTTAGCAACCAATTTCCCTTTCAATTTTTTAAATTGAAAAGGATAAAGGTTTTTCTGGTTGTAAGACTTCAAATAAATTACTAAGATCATAGAGGCTCTGAAATCATTGTTCAGTTTGAGAAATCAATATATCTAAGTAGCAATAGTAAACATTGACTTTGAAGTAAGTATCCAGGTCTGATATTCTCTCATCTTCTGATAATAATTCATCAAAAAAGCGTTTCGTTATTTCCCTTCTTTTATTTTTAAAAACAGTTGTTATCCCCACTATTTTAATAAATCTCTGGACTCGAAAAGCAAACTTAAGAATGATTTTTGATTTCCTATTTCTCTAGACATAATTTATTCGTTTTCCATTAAATTTAAATTTGCTATTAAAAATAAGAAATTTATCGATTTTAAATATTTTAATTTGTTCACCCTTCTTTAACGATTTTAAATAACGTTAATTAATACATGATTTAAGCTCGGTTTTAGCTAAAACGACAAAATTCACATGTTAAGAGGGATGTTTAGCTTTAATTGAGGGTTGACGAACTGTTTCTTTTTATTCACTCTCAATTAGCGTTGACAGTTTTTTGTTTGCTTATTTTTTTTTGTCATAAAGTGCGACGCGGAAAACAAAAGCAAACAAAATTTAAAACACCTTCTGGTGCAAAGACAATCTATAAGCATTTTAATGTTTTTGATGAACTGGGTACGAATCATTAAAATTTAAAGCAGCAATTTAAAGCGAACCAGCTAACTAAAGGCGAGTGAATAAATCAAAAAAATTAATAAAGTATTATGAATAACACTATTATGTTAAAAGAGATAAGGCGACACAAACCAGTTTTTAATGGACTGTAAATAAATTGGCCCTAAGTCTATATAAAATATAAGTCATTCATTGTACTTTTGTAAATCACTGTCCTTATGCTGTAAGGCTTTGGACAAAGGGTTAATGATTTCGAATAAAGAAGAAAAAACGAGAACAATACAATGAATTCGTAGCTTTCTAAAATGTTAATTAGATTCTTAGATTTAGATTCAAAATTATTTTTATTTAACTTATAATATTAACATTTGTTTAATGTATTAACATTATATAATACAGTATAAATAATAATAATTAGATTGGGCAATGGCGTTGCCGTCTGCGTGATTGACGCGCTAAAAAGTTTATATTTGTATAAATAAGTGATCTTAAAAAAGTATAATGCTATAAAAACATGACATATTATTTTTTATAAATATTCAGTTATAATACTATTTCTATAAGAAGATGCATTTTCAATAAATTTGATGAGAGCCATCCAGTTTTCTTCATTAAGAAGGTTCTTTTTTTGTTCCATAGATTGGATATATTGCCAAAAAATGGAATGTGTCTTCTTTCATTTGAAGGTTGCATGTATTGCAGAGATTTGTTGTTGTTTTTTTGAATGGTGCACCATTTAAATTCAAAACATCACATCTTGCCCTACAAATCAGAGATATCGCTTTTATGCTATCATTATTATTATATTAGCAATCATTGAAATAGTTTTTATTTTTCAGATCATAGTTTTAATCAGGGTATATTAAACTGTTTATAGAAGATGTGGCTTGTTCTTTGCTTTCATTTCTGTGGAGAATGTCAGATGCCTCCAAAACTGTCCTTTCAAAATTGTAGAGTTTTCATATTGTATACTCAGGCTAGCACCACATTTTTCTGCCAGGGTTATCTAATCGTTAACCCATTCTACTTTATTATTGAAAATATATTTCATGAGAATAAGTGGAAGCCTATGTACCGGATATTTGAGCACTTTGTTCGACTTCATCGTATTGATTGTACCTCCAAGTTTGAGCACTGTAACATATGAGAGATCTCATAACTGATTCGAAAACGCGATATTTTGCAGAGGTTGAGATTTCTTGTTTGCTAATTATATTTTTCCAGGAAGCATTTATTAGACTTTTTGCCACTTATAGCTTTTTTTTTGAGGTGTAGATTGAATTTCAAGTTTGGTGTCAAAATTACTCCCAGATACTTGTAATGTGTCACTATTTCAATTTCTTTGCCGTCTAAGAACCATTTTTCATTCGATTCAAGTTTCGTTTGTCTATTGCGGATAATCATTATTTTAGATTTTTCAAGATTCACTTTCAAGTTCCAAGTTTTGCAGAAATTGCCCATTTTATTAATCATAAGTTGTAAACTATGTGGGTTTCCGCTAATAGCACAATATCGTCTGCGTAAAGTAGCACCTTTATGATATGATCTGCAATTCTAATTCCTGCAGGTAGATGTGCTGTTATATCATCTGTGAACAATGCGAAAAGGATTGCACTCAAAAGGCAGCCTTGTTTCACTCCAGTCGTAGTTTCGAACCAGTCGGATACATAAACGCCGTCCCATACTCTCTGGCGTGTATTTGTGTACATATTTTTGAGTACTTTCAGCATTTTTGTCGACATTCCTTTCTGTGATAGCTTATAGAAGAGTGCGTTGCGGTCTATCGAATCGAAGGCAGCTCTAAAATCTACAAAAAATACGTAAAGTCTCCTTTTTTGTCTGAGGAAGTATTGGGCGATAGTTGTCAATGTGAAGATATTGTCAACAGTGGAGTATCCTTTGCGAAAGCCAGCTTGATATTCGCTAAGAATCTGGTTATTTTCTACCCAGGTGTTGATTCTATTCAAAAGAATAGAGGAAAACAACTTCACAAATTTTGGTCGATGTTTACCGACTCTTATAAAAATCACAGCAAAAAGATACTGTGAATTTTATTATTCTAGGGGAATTTGTTTAAATTCATACACCTAGAAAATAAATACCCGTGGTCAGGTTTTTTATAATAAGAAGATGAAGAAATTTAAATATTGAAATTACTTCTGTTTTAAGTGGAGTGAATGAATAAAATTCAATTAAAAAGTACAAGTGACCTCAACTCCCGAAATGATTGTGTTTCGCCCAAGGTATAACAGTGGGCTCTTCAGTCAGTCTGTTATACCCTACTAAGACACAAATTTTGGTCGATGTTTACCGACTCTTATAAAAATCACAGCAAAAAGATACTGTGAATTTTATTATTCTAGGGGAATTTGTTTAAATTCGTACACCTAGAAAATAAATACCCGTGGTCAGGTTTTTTATAATAAGAAGATGAAGAAATTTAAATATTGAAGTTATACCCTACTAAGACACAAATTTTGGTCGATGTTTACAGACTCTTATAAAAATCACAGCAAAAAGATACTGTGAATTTTATTATTCTAGGGGAATTTGTTTAAATTCTTACACCTAGAAAATAAATACCCGTGGTCAGGTTTTTTATAATAAGAAGATGAAGAAATTTAAATATTGAAATTACTTCTGTTTTAAGTGGAGTGAATGAATAAAATTCAATTAAGTCACTTGTACTTTTTAATTGAATTTTATTCATTCACTCCACTTAAAACAGAAGTAATTTCAATATTTAAATTTCTTCATCTTCTTATTGGAAAACAACTTCGCAATTGAGTTCATGAAAGAGATACCTCTGTAGTTGCTTGGTGTATTGACATCACCATTTTTGTATTTGGATATACAATGGCATCTTTGAATTCTTGAGGTATCTCTCCTGATCTAAAGATGCAGTTGAAAATACTTAGCGTTTTATTTAAAAACTCGGGGGGAGCGTTTTTATAAAATTCATTGCTTATGCGATCAGGGCCTGGAGCTTTTTTATTTTTTGCATTGTAGAGATTCATTTGAAGTTCACTCATATGAATTTCTGCATCTAGTTGTTCATTGATGACATACGGTTCTGCAAATTGAATGGTTTCCCTCATATCAGTGGAATTTAACAAATGCTTGAAATATTCGGCAAGTTCGGGCGCAGTAACATGTATTCCGCAGACATAATTTATGCCGTTAATTGTTTTTTTTTTCCAGAAGCTCTTACTGTTGGTTGTGACAGAAAGTTCGGCTGCCAACGATCTGAGATAGATTTTTTTTGTTCTGCTGAGAAAATTATAGTTTCTATTAGCGTTCAAATATTGCTTAGTAGAGTTTTTATTTGGACTGGTGGAATCTTTAAGTTTTCTTATAAGGCTAAAAGAAAGTTTCCTTGCAGTAAGACTTTCCTGATCAAACCACTTCTGCCTATAACTATGTTTAACTGGTCTCATGTTAAGTGTTTTACCTTTTTAATGTAGTTGTTTAATAATTTTATCTCTTCTGCGGTCGTTATTTGTATTTCAGCAGGAGCGGATGTACAGATACTGTTAATCTCCATTATTAATTTATTTGCATACATATCTTTTTGGTCTTCCTTCCAATTCAGTTTTGATGGTAAGGTGAGTGCACAGTATTCTGTTTTAAGATCGAGATTAAAATCTACTTTGAGAGGCATGTGATCTGAAAAGATTTGTGTTCCTACTTTAAAAGAAGAAATTATTCTATTCCAATCCCCTGATACTGCGCAGATATCTATTACAGATTTACCTTGCCCCCCAATAAACGTGAACTCTCCATTTGTGTGATCTCCACTGCACCCATTGAGAATATAAAGATTAAAAGTTTGACACATTTCTAAATACAACCGACCATTTTTGTTGATTACTTTATTTTTGGAGTTGCGTTTCTGAAAAACATCTACGCAAATGAAATTGCTTTCGGTTGGGACTATCTGACTTTCTCCAGTTCTAGCATTGATATCACCAATCAGTATTATATTTTCCGTATCTATTAAGGTGTTAAGTAAATCGTGTTAAGGAAATCCCTATCCCAAAAATTACAATTAATATAAGCTGGCACATAATACAATTTTGAACTTAAACGATTAAGAGTTAAATAAAATTGGTTATTAACATCAATGAAGTTACCATTAAGATTTTTCTTGATACCAAACAGAAAACCCCCAATGGCTCTACCAAATTTATGATCGTGATAGGCTGATAACCAATGTAGTTTAAAGTCAAAAAAGTACTTGTTATAGGTTTCATAATGTTCGCTTGTAATAAACGTCTCGTAAAGAAAAAATATGTCGTGTCCTTTTACAAATTTAAAAAAATCAATATTATGTAATTTACTTGCTAGACCAGCAATGTTTTGTAAAAGCATGTTTATGTTTTTAGTTCCATTTTTGTTTTGAATTAAATTTTTACTACTATTACTATTACTACTACTACTACTACTTGCGTGACAGACGGCAACCCTTTTTCAATTATGTTGTTTTGTTTGTTGTTGCGTTGATCTTTCAGATGGCGCTGTTGTCATCTCGTAGGAATCTGGCAGCTGCAGTTGACGTTGATGGGTGTCCATGTGCATTTGCAATGTCAGCTGGAGCTGGAGTTGACAATCATACTGATTTTGCTGTTGTTCCAAGTAATTATTTCTAAATGTTAATTATATTTTTACTTTCATCACGTTTATCTTTTTTTTTTTGAAACTTTATAAAATTCATAATGCTAAGTCTTCTACTTGGCTGATGTATTTCAGTAGTAGGTATATAGAATTTTTATTATAAAAAACCATTTAAATGCTTTCATTATTAATGAATAATTTTTCCGTACGGGAAATAAAGTGAATAAAGCGTCATTTCTTAATGACCATCTAGTAGGGCAAACCCTTTTAGGTGTAATTTTATATTCCGCAGATGACTCGTTATTCAACATTGAGCATCATTTTATGCTGTTCCTAAAAAAGTATATGCATATTTTTCCAAATTGTCAAAATTGAATCAGTCTCCTCACAACCACGGAGGAGACAGGTCATGATGGGATGTACGTGGGTTTACGGAATATTACAAAAACAATTTCAATGGAAGTCAGGGGTTCTGTTTTTTATTTCACAGGCAATTTATTAAGATGAGTGCAATGCAAACACCAGCCAGCACGTGTATGTTTGAAAAAGCTCTCCGATAAGGCCTGTACTGAATATAAAAACTGAACAAAGTACCTATAGGACGTGTTTTGCAGCATCAACGACTGGTGCAGTGCATCAAAAAAAAAAACGCATTTTTTTGTTGGTGTGTAGATTCGTGTACCTATGAGAATTTCATGCAGAGAATTTTCACTAGCGTTGGCCTAAGTAGTTAGGTATGAAAAAAGAAAGAAAACAATTTTTGTGTATATGGTGTCGCAAAAAATACCTGCCAAGGCAAGAGATTTTTGTATTTATTAATTTTTTTCAAATATATTTCAGTTTCTTACAAACTTCGGTTCGGGGGCCTCTGTATCTCGGGGGCCCCGTATAATTGATACGGCTGATACCGGGGTAGCTACGCCCCTGAACCATAGACATGACCAATATGATGGCTCAGCTGCTTGCCCAGTTTGAAGACCAACGAAATGAACAAAACAATCTTCTTGAGAAATTTGAAGAACAGCGAAATGAACAAAAGAGTAATCTGGAGGAACTAAAAACGAACATTCTAGAAGAACAGAAAATCCTTCTCGAAGGTAAGCTCGATGCATACGAAAACAAGTTTGTTGCTCTTGACGAGCGGTTTGAAAGTTTCGGAAAACAATTGTCGACAGAAGACAAAAATTTTGAGAAATTCGAAAACAAAATTGAGTTAATTTCCAAAGAATTAGACAAAATGAGAAAAATTAAAGTTCGAGAATATTCTGTCGACGGTCCTAAGAGAACGGAAATGCATCCACCAACCTTTGATGGACAAACTTCTTGGTCAATCTTCAAGAAGCAGTTTGAGGCAGCCGCAACAACAAATGGCTGGGATGACGAAGACAAGTTTATTGTCCTGACGCTTGCCTTTAGAGGTTCTGCTGCTGAACTTTTGCAAACCATACCAGCAGACCAGTACGGCAACTTCTTCAGGCCATTGACAAACGCTTCGTTGATAGCCATATGCAAGAAGTCTTCCGCGTCCAGCTTAATACCAGAGTCCAGAAAAGAGGTGAAAGTGTGCAACAACTCCAAGCAGACATTGAACGATTGGCGCACCTAGCATACCCGACTGCAGGAGATGAAATTACCAACCAGCTAGCAACGGAGGCTTTTGTCCGTGCAGTTTCTGACATCAACCTCTAGCGAGCGATTCGAACTGCTGGAAAACGCACGCTTTCTGAAGCATTAGCGTTCGCTCTGACTATGGAAGCATCAGAACAGGCTTCCTTAAGAGTTCATCGGGTAAGAGAACTTGAAGCTGAGGAATGTTCTTGCCAGAGAGCTGGCCGGACATCTCTAGCGCCAGTGCAGATTGCCACCAAGAAGAGTCGCCTGTCAATATTGTGGAAACAGGAATAATACCCGCGAATACGTAAGCAATAACATCATCGCTCCTGCTCGCCCTGGTATCGATGGGCCCAGAACCACAATCCAAGTCTCGCAGACTAAACGAAACATTAAAAGTCCGACAGTGGACGCAACATCAAATGATAAGAAACACGTGGCTACAATTGACACCGGTGCCACAGCCTCCATTGTAAGAAAAGACTTGGTCAAGATGACATGGCTACATAACACCAATAGGTACCGTCTGAAAAGGTAAGATTATATGGAGAAGATCGTCTGAAGTTCTGTTTGGCAGAACTAGAGTTTTCGCATCTATTTTTGGTAGCGGATATATTACGTGATGAGTGCATAATTGGAATCGACTTTATGAAGGAGCACGGAGTGATTCTCGATATCGGTAAGAAAGTGCTGAGTTACCAAAATGTAGAGATTCCTATGGTTTATGGCAACGAAAACTCATCAACTCTAAGAACCGTCATCAAAGAAGACATGTGCCTCCCTCTTCAGAAGTGTTTGTTTGGTCGAAAATAGGGGGCGACCTAGCCATCGATACCTAATTGTGGAACCAGAGTCTGAGCAATCTTCCCAAAACATCATCTTAGGGAAGACTCTAGTGGAACCAAAGAACAACATGGTACCCGTACGGATTCTGAACATCAAACCGTACGAGGTCAAGCTCAAGAAAGGAGAAATAATTGGAAAATGCGAATCTGTGACCGCAATAACTAAAATCACAGCAAGGAACACAGAAGAATCTATGGACCCCGGAAAATTCAGCTCCATGAAAGCCAAAATTCTCAAGCCATCCAACCTAAGTCGACATCAGCTAAGTGTTGCTGGAAGTTTTCTTCATGAGTACGCTGATATATACAACTGGAACAGCATCGAATCGACACCGGTGATGCGAGACTGATTCGACAACCAGCAAGACGTCTCCCATTAGCCAAACAAGCCGAAGTTGAAGAAATGATATCGATAATGAAGAACGATGGGCTAATCGAAAATTCCAAAACCCCTTGGGCGTCACCAGTGGTTCTTGTCAAAAAGAAAGATGGAAGCACCCGATTTTTTGTGGACTACCGTAAGCTGAGCGATGTGACAAAGAAAGACAGCTACCCTCTGCCCAGAATCAGCTATGCTTTGGATGCAATGCAAGGAGCACAATGGTTCTTGATGATGGACTTCAAGAGTGGCTACTGTCAAAGAGAAATCCATCCAGAAGATCGAGAGAAGACAGCTTTCTCCACAGGAAATGGTCTGTGGCAATTTAAAGTTATGCCATTCGGACTTTATGCTGTTCCTAAAAAAGTATATGCATATTTTTCCAAATTGTCAAAATTGAATCAGTCTCCTCACAACCACGGAGGAGACAGGTCATGATGGGATGTACGTGGGTTTACGGAATATTACAAAAACAATTTCAATGGAAGTCAGGGGTTCTGTTTTTTATTTCACAGGCAATTTATTAAGATGAGTGCAATGCAAACACCAGCCAGCACGTGTATGTTTGAAAAAGCTCTCCGATAAGGCCTGTACTGAATATAAAAACTGAACAAAGTACCTATAGGACGTGTTTTGCAGCATCAACGACTGGTGCAGTGCATCAAAAAAAAAAACGCATTTTTTTGTTGGTGTGTAGATTCGTGTACCTATGAGAATTTCATGCAGAGAATTTTCACTAGCGTTGGCCTAAGTAGTTAGGTATGAAAAAAGAAAGAAAACAATTTTTGTGTATATGGTGTCGCAAAAAATACCTGCCAAGGCAAGAGATTTTTGTATTTATTAATTTTTTTCAAATATATTTCAGTTTCTTACAAACTTCGGTTCGGGGGCCTCTGTATCTCGGGGGCCCCGTATAATTGATACGGCTGATACCGGGGTAGCTACGCCCCTGAACCATAGACATGACCAATATGATGGCTCAGCTGCTTGCCCAGTTTGAAGACCAACGAAATGAACAAAACAATCTTCTTGAGAAATTTGAAGAACAGCGAAATGAACAAAAGAGTAATCTGGAGGAACTAAAAACGAACATTCTAGAAGAACAGAAAATCCTTCTCGAAGGTAAGCTCGATGCATACGAAAACAAGTTTGTTGCTCTTGACGAGCGGTTTGAAAGTTTCGGAAAACAATTGTCGACAGAAGACAAAAATTTTGAGAAATTCGAAAACAAAATTGAGTTAATTTCCAAAGAATTAGACAAAATGAGAAAAATTAAAGTTCGAGAATATTCTGTCGACGGTCCTAAGAGAACGGAAATGCATCCACCAACCTTTGATGGACAAACTTCTTGGTCAATCTTCAAGAAGCAGTTTGAGGCAGCCGCAACAACAAATGGCTGGGATGACGAAGACAAGTTTATTGTCCTGACGCTTGCCTTTAGAGGTTCTGCTGCTGAACTTTTGCAAACCATACCAGCAGACCAGTACGGCAACTTCTTCAGGCCATTGACAAACGCTTCGTTGATAGCCATATGCAAGAAGTCTTCCGCGTCCAGCTTAATACCAGAGTCCAGAAAAGAGGTGAAAGTGTGCAACAACTCCAAGCAGACATTGAACGATTGGCGCACCTAGCATACCCGACTGCAGGAGATGAAATTACCAACCAGCTAGCAACGGAGGCTTTTGTCCGTGCAGTTTCTGACATCAACCTCTAGCGAGCGATTCGAACTGCTGGAAAACGCACGCTTTCTGAAGCATTAGCGTTCGCTCTGACTATGGAAGCATCAGAACAGGCTTCCTTAAGAGTTCATCGGGTAAGAGAACTTGAAGCTGAGGAATGTTCTTGCCAGAGAGCTGGCCGGACATCTCTAGCGCCAGTGCAGATTGCCACCAAGAAGAGTCGCCTGTCAATATTGTGGAAACAGGAATAATACCCGCGAATACGTAAGCAATAACATCATCGCTCCTGCTCGCCCTGGTATCGATGGGCCCAGAACCACAATCCAAGTCTCGCAGACTAAACGAAACATTAAAAGTCCGACAGTGGACGCAACATCAAATGATAAGAAACACGTGGCTACAATTGACACCGGTGCCACAGCCTCCATTGTAAGAAAAGACTTGGTCAAGATGACATGGCTACATAACACCAATAGGTACCGTCTGAAAAGGTAAGATTATATGGAGAAGATCGTCTGAAGTTCTGTTTGGCAGAACTAGAGTTTTCGCATCTATTTTTGGTAGCGGATATATTACGTGATGAGTGCATAATTGGAATCGACTTTATGAAGGAGCACGGAGTGATTCTCGATATCGGTAAGAAAGTGCTGAGTTACCAAAATGTAGAGATTCCTATGGTTTATGGCAACGAAAACTCATCAACTCTAAGAACCGTCATCAAAGAAGACATGTGCCTCCCTCTTCAGAAGTGTTTGTTTGGTCGAAAATAGGGGGCGACCTAGCCATCGATACCTAATTGTGGAACCAGAGTCTGAGCAATCTTCCCAAAACATCATCTTAGGGAAGACTCTAGTGGAACCAAAGAACAACATGGTACCCGTACGGATTCTGAACATCAAACCGTACGAGGTCAAGCTCAAGAAAGGAGAAATAATTGGAAAATGCGAATCTGTGACCGCAATAACTAAAATCACAGCAAGGAACACAGAAGAATCTATGGACCCCGGAAAATTCAGCTCCATGAAAGCCAAAATTCTCAAGCCATCCAACCTAAGTCGACATCAGCTAAGTGTTGCTGGAAGTTTTCTTCATGAGTACGCTGATATATACAACTGGAACAGCATCGAATCGACACCGGTGATGCGAGACTGATTCGACAACCAGCAAGACGTCTCCCATTAGCCAAACAAGCCGAAGTTGAAGAAATGATATCGATAATGAAGAACGATGGGCTAATCGAAAATTCCAAAACCCCTTGGGCGTCACCAGTGGTTCTTGTCAAAAAGAAAGATGGAAGCACCCGATTTTTTGTGGACTACCGTAAGCTGAGCGATGTGACAAAGAAAGACAGCTACCCTCTGCCCAGAATCAGCTATGCTTTGGATGCAATGCAAGGAGCACAATGGTTCTTGATGATGGACTTCAAGAGTGGCTACTGTCAAAGAGAAATCCATCCAGAAGATCGAGAGAAGACAGCTTTCTCCACAGGAAATGGTCTGTGGCAATTTAAAGTTATGCCATTCGGACTTTATGCTGTTCCTAAAAAAGTATATGCATATTTTTCCAAATTGTCAAAATTGAATCAGTCTCCTCACAACCACGGAGGAGACAGGTCATGATGGGATGTACGTGGGTTTACGGAATATTACAAAAACAATTTCAATGGAAGTCAGGGGTTCTGTTTTTTATTTCACAGGCAATTTATTAAGATGAGTGCAATGCAAACACCAGCCAGCACGTGTATGTTTGAAAAAGCTCTCCGATAAGGCCTGTACTGAATATAAAAACTGAACAAAGTACCTATAGGACGTGTTTTGCAGCATCAACGACTGGTGCAGTGCATCAAAAAAAAAAACGCATTTTTTTGTTGGTGTGTAGATTCGTGTACCTATGAGAATTTCATGCAGAGAATTTTCACTAGCGTTGGCCTAAGTAGTTAGGTATGAAAAAAGAAAGAAAACAATTTTTGTGTATATGGTGTCGCAAAAAATACCTGCCAAGGCAAGAGATTTTTGTATTTATTAATTTTTTTCAAATATATTTCAGTTTCTTACAAACTTCGGTTCGGGGGCCTCTGTATCTCGGGGGCCCCGTATAATTGATACGGCTGATACCGGGGTAGCTACGCCCCTGAACCATAGACATGACCAATATGATGGCTCAGCTGCTTGCCCAGTTTGAAGACCAACGAAATGAACAAAACAATCTTCTTGAGAAATTTGAAGAACAGCGAAATGAACAAAAGAGTAATCTGGAGGAACTAAAAACGAACATTCTAGAAGAACAGAAAATCCTTCTCGAAGGTAAGCTCGATGCATACGAAAACAAGTTTGTTGCTCTTGACGAGCGGTTTGAAAGTTTCGGAAAACAATTGTCGACAGAAGACAAAAATTTTGAGAAATTCGAAAACAAAATTGAGTTAATTTCCAAAGAATTAGACAAAATGAGAAAAATTAAAGTTCGAGAATATTCTGTCGACGGTCCTAAGAGAACGGAAATGCATCCACCAACCTTTGATGGACAAACTTCTTGGTCAATCTTCAAGAAGCAGTTTGAGGCAGCCGCAACAACAAATGGCTGGGATGACGAAGACAAGTTTATTGTCCTGACGCTTGCCTTTAGAGGTTCTGCTGCTGAACTTTTGCAAACCATACCAGCAGACCAGTACGGCAACTTCTTCAGGCCATTGACAAACGCTTCGTTGATAGCCATATGCAAGAAGTCTTCCGCGTCCAGCTTAATACCAGAGTCCAGAAAAGAGGTGAAAGTGTGCAACAACTCCAAGCAGACATTGAACGATTGGCGCACCTAGCATACCCGACTGCAGGAGATGAAATTACCAACCAGCTAGCAACGGAGGCTTTTGTCCGTGCAGTTTCTGACATCAACCTCTAGCGAGCGATTCGAACTGCTGGAAAACGCACGCTTTCTGAAGCATTAGCGTTCGCTCTGACTATGGAAGCATCAGAACAGGCTTCCTTAAGAGTTCATCGGGTAAGAGAACTTGAAGCTGAGGAATGTTCTTGCCAGAGAGCTGGCCGGACATCTCTAGCGCCAGTGCAGATTGCCACCAAGAAGAGTCGCCTGTCAATATTGTGGAAACAGGAATAATACCCGCGAATACGTAAGCAATAACATCATCGCTCCTGCTCGCCCTGGTATCGATGGGCCCAGAACCACAATCCAAGTCTCGCAGACTAAACGAAACATTAAAAGTCCGACAGTGGACGCAACATCAAATGATAAGAAACACGTGGCTACAATTGACACCGGTGCCACAGCCTCCATTGTAAGAAAAGACTTGGTCAAGATGACATGGCTACATAACACCAATAGGTACCGTCTGAAAAGGTAAGATTATATGGAGAAGATAGTCTGAAGTTCTGTTTGGCAGAACTAGAGTTTTCGCATCTATTTTTGGTAGCGGATATATTACGTGATGAGTGCATAATTGGAATCGACTTTATGAAGGAGCACGGAGTGATTCTCGATATCGGTAAGAAAGTGCTGAGTTACCAAAATGTAGAGATTCCTATGGTTTATGGCAACGAAAACTCATCAACTCTAAGAACCGTCATCAAAGAAGACATGTGCCTCCCTCTTCAGAAGTGTTTGTTTGGTCGAAAATAGGGGGCGACCTAGGGATCGATATCTAATTGTGGAACCAGAGTCTGAGCAATCTTCCCAAAACATCATCTTAGGGAAGACTCTAGTAGAACCAAAGAACAACATGGTACCCGTACGGATTCTGAACATCAAACCGTACGAGGTCAAGCTCAAGAAAGGAGAAATAATTGGAAAATGCGAATCTGTGACCGCAATAACTAAAATCACAGCAAGGAACACAGAAGAATCTATGGACCCCGGAAAATTCAGCTCCATGAAAGCCAAAATTCTCAAGCCATCCAACCTAAGTCGACATCAGCTAAGTGTTGCTGGAAGTTTTCTTCATGAGTACGCTGATATATACAACTGGAACAGCATCGAATCGACACCGGTGATGCGAGACTGATTCGACAACCAGCAAGACGTCTCCCATTAGCCAAACAAGCCGAAGTTGAAGAAATGATATCGATAATGAAGAACGATGGGCTAATCGAAAATTCCAAAACCCCTTGGGCGTCACCAGTGGTTCTTGTCAAAAAGAAAGATGGAAGCACCCGATTTTTTGTGGACTACCGTAAGCTGAGCGATGTGACAAAGAAAGACAGCTACCCTCTGCCCAGAATCAGCTATGCTTTGGATGCAATGCAAGGAGCACAATGGTTCTTGATGCTGGACTTCAAGAGTGGCTACTGTCAAAGAGAAATCCATCCAGAAGATCGAGAGAAGACAGCTTTCTCCACAGGAAATGGTCTGTGGCAATTTAAAGTTATGCCATTCGGAATATGCAACGCTGTGGCAACATTTGAGCGTCTGATGACGTGTGTTCTTCAAGGACTTCCCTAGAAATCATGCATTGTATATTTGGACGATGTCATCGTTTATGGAAAAACTTTTGACGAACATTGTGAAAGCCTTAAGGCTGATAAATGTGCGCTTTTCAAGACCGAAGTTAAATACCTGGGACATATCATCTCATCCCAAGGAGTAAAGACTGATCCAGAAAAAGGTGGCACTGTGAAGAATTGGCCAACACCACATGATAAATACCAGCTCCGTAGCTTTCTTGGTCTAGCCACATATTATCGGGCGGCGCTTTGTAAAAGACTTTGCTGGAATCGCTAAGAGCTTGCATCAACTTACAGAAAAGGGGAAGCGTTCAAATGGTCAGGTGAGTGCGAGAAAAGTTTTCAGGAACTCAAGCTACGCTTGTTTAATGCTCCTGTGCTGACCTATCCAACTTCAGGCAAACCTCTCATCATCGACGCCGATGCCAGTAATGTTGGAATTGGAGCTGTATTGTCGCAAGTCCATGACGGAGAAGAAAAAGTCATCGCCTACTACAGCAAGGTACTCTCGCGGCCAGAGCGGAATTATTGCTTGACACGAAGGGAACTTCTAGCATTGATTTTGGCAACAAAGCACTTCCATAAGTACATCTATGGGCAGAAGTTCCTCCTTCGAACAGATCATGATGCGCTTAATTGGCTTCTGAACTTCAAAAACCCAGAAGGTCAAGTAGCAAGATGGATCGAGAGACTGCAGACATACGACTACCAAATTCAACATCGAAGAGGAAAGCTGCACTCAAACGCAGATGCATTGTCTCGACAACCGTGTTAACAGGACTGTAAGTATTGCACGCGTCAAGAAGAAAAGGAAAGGGTTGCCATCCAACGAATAAGAGCCGATCCCATTTACGGTTGGAGCAATGAAGAACTGAGGACTGCCCAACAGGAAGACTCGGATATATAGCCCATATTCTTGCATGGAAGGAACAGAAAAAACAGAATGGGGTGTCATCTCCGATAGAAGTCCAGCTCTCAAAGCATATTGGGCACAGTGGGATTCACTTCATGTGCAAGAAGTACTAAGGCGCAAATGGGAGTCTGCAGATGACAAGTCTTATGTGATGCAGTTGATAGTGCCTAGGTCAAAGGTTAATGACGTTCTTCGAGAGATGCATTATGGAGCATCTGGAGGTCATTCGGGAGTCAATAAAACGCTGGAGAAGATACGACAACGGTTCTACTGGCTACGTGCAAGAGATGATGTCGAAAAGTGGTGCCGAAAATGTGATACTTGTGCTGCTACCAAGAGACCAGGTAGAAAGCTTCAAAGTAAAATGCAGCAGTACAATGTGGGCACCCTTTTCCAGAGAATAGCAGTAGATGGTGCAGGTCCGTTTCCAGAGACCAACAGTGGGACCTGATACATTCTTGTAGTCATGGATAGCTTCAGCAAGTGGCCTGAGACATTTGCCATCCCAAATCAAGAAGCCAAAATAGTTGTTGATCAGATTATCTTCAATTGGGTGAGCAGGTTCGGCGTACCTTTGGAACTGCATTCTGACCAAGGAAGGAACTTCGAATCTAACATCTTTCAGGAGGTTTGCTCTTTCCTTGGCATCAAGAACACGAGGGCAACACCGCTTCATCCACAATCTGAGGGGATTGTAGAACGATTCAACAGGACTCTTAAAGAACATCTGTCCAAGGTTGTAGGTGACTACCAACGAGACTGGGACCGCCATATTCCATTGTTCTTGATGGCCTATCGAAGTGCGGTTTATAGTTCAACAGGACATACACCATCGGAGATCCTGTTTGGCACAACAACACGGCTGTCCAGTGAAGTCAAATTTGGATGCCGTACCATGGAACCGGAAAGGTCAGAGCAATATGTGGATAACCTCAAAGAAAGACTCATTGACATTCATCAACGGACAAGGAAAAACATAAAAATAGCTAGTGATAGGATGAAACCACGGTACGACAGACGCCCGTGCAACAACGATGGGATTCCAAGAAGGAGACCTGGTGTGGTTTTATAATCAATCCTAAGAAGGGGGCAATTTGGTGAATATGCCCAGTTATGCAGACAACGACAACATTTATTAGTACAAGTTTGCGCGAGTTAAAAGTTCCAATTTGTTTTATTTAAATTAAAAGTCCAATATTTAATTGAAATTGGTTTAACAAATTTATTTTCTTTAAAGTTTAAGTAAGAATTTAATATTTAAGAATAATGTGTCTTTATTGAAAGTCAAAATGAATCTGAATATAATTTAATTTCTAAATTAAAATAATAAAAACAAAGTTTATGAAATACTAAATTTAATAACTAAATAATAACAAGTGATTTTAAGCAAAGTATTTATTTGTAAGGTGCTACTGTAACTCCTCCCTCTTAAGTGTGAAGTAATAATTTAAAGTTAAATTATTTCTGAAAAAGTATCTATGTAGATAGTGATAAAAATAACAATTATAGAATTTTAACAATACTAATAATAATAATAATAACGTTCAAAGAAATAATAATGAAGTTAATACAGTGGTGCATCCAAACTCAATAATAAACTTTTTGGTTGAAGAATAAGAAACAGGAAAGGTTAATAAAAAGAAAATACAACCTGAAAAAAACATACATATACAAATGAAATAAGTTAATAGTTAAAAGGTTCAAAACAGTTAAAAGGTTCAAAATGTCTCCGAAATTCCAACCAAGGTAAGCAAAAAACAGAACATGATATAGTTACAATTTGATGAGCTAGGGTGGGATTATTTTACGTTTTGATTTAATTTTTTGTTTATGAACTTTTCTTTTATTAGTATTTACAGTAAATTTGTTATTTTTAACTATAATATGATCGTTAAATCGTGGGGCCAACTTGTTCCTTCTATCATCTAACTCGTATACAATTTCATTAGGTTTAAAGGCCAGTGGATCTTCTCTCTTTTCATTTAGTTTAGCTATTAAATATTGTTTGTTTTTAAGGCTTTGTTCGTGAATAACTTTAGTCAAATTTTCAAAGTTTCTTATGTGATTTATCAAATAATCTTGTTCAGTGTTTTTAGTACAATTTGTGAAAAATGGTTGGTTCTTATTAATGTGACCTGAAAGTAATTCAAATGGTGTGAGTTTTGTAGCGGAGTGTATTGAATTGTTGTATGTTAATACTGCCTCATCAACAATTTCAGCAATCGGTTTTTGTTTGTTTTGTGATTGAATGATGCGTATAATTTCTGTGAGTGTGGAATGGAATCGTTCTATTGGAGAGTTACCATTTGAGCTTTTTGCACAAATCGTGTGGTGGTCGATATTATAAATACTCAAAAAGTCTTTAAACAGAGTTGAAATGAATTCACTACCATTGTCCGTAACAATCTTTCTGGGAATACCATGGTGCGAAAAGAAATGTCTTAAGGATTTTACTATATTGATACTATAACGACTCGAAATTAAATATGCACAAGAGAATTTTGAAAATTTGTCTATAAGTGTTAAAAAATGTTCTTTGCCGACGAAATATATATCCAGATGAACTATTTGAAGTGGTTTTGATGGAGTTTCAGTTTCCGCGTATTTTAATTTTACTCCCTTTCGGTCATATTTAAGCTTGTGACATATTTCACAACTATTAATTATGCGTGTGATTATATTTTTCATATTGGAAAAATATGATTCTCTTTTCAAGTGTTCTAAGGTCTCTGTTATTCCTCTATGGTGAGAATTATTATGATAATTTCTTATCAATTCTTGTTGTTCGTCAATGTTAATTATGTCCTTGAGAATAGTTTTACATCTAACTAATTTAATAGCAGAATTACAAAAATATTGTGAGAATACAGCTTGAATAGATCGAAAAGTCTCATCATCAGTTAATATTGCTGTAAGTTTTTTAGGGCTCATGTAGTTTTCAAAAATGAATATAATAGTATCTATATTCTTTGGATTGTCATGTTCAATTGTATACCTTCTCTTCCCAAAAAGAGTTTGTAATTTCGCTGATAATTTTTTACGTCTCCATTTGTAAATATAACTATTTGATTTGTGAATTCATTTATAGGCCGTTCAGAAATAGGAATTCCATCGTTTTTTTTTTCAAAAGCTGAATGAATTGTTGAAACACATTCGGATTCATCAATATTGTTTTGAATGGAAATAGCATCTAAATTGTCCTGGGTTTCACTGGCATTTATTTGAATTCGAGACAGAGCATCGGCATTCATATTTTGTTCACCCTTTTTGTAAACAATGGAATAGTCAAATTCCTCGAGCTTGAGTCTCCAACGAACCAGCTTTGAATTTGGCTCTTTCAAAGAGAAGAGCCAAGTCAATGGCTTATGGTCTGTCACGATTTGAAATTTCCTACCATAAAGGTAGGGTCGGAAATATTTCGTAGCCCAGACTATCGCTAAACATTCTTTTTCAATAGTGCTGTAGTTTTGTTCAGATTTCGACAAGGTCCGACTTGCGTAACAAATTGGTTTATCTGAGCCAACTAAGCCTTGCGAAAGCACAGCACCTATTGCGACATTGCTTGCGTCTGTTGTAAGGTTGAAAGGCTTACAAAAGTCTGGGTACTGAAGTATTGGATCGTTGCATAGTAAAACTTTGCAGTTTTCAAAACAGTTTTTGTACTCGGAATTCAAGATAATTTTGTCTCCGTTTCGTAAACATTGGGTCATCGGTTTGGTCAAATTCGCAAAATCCTTTATGAATTTTCGATAGTAGCCAAGAAGGCCAAGGAAAGATTTAATTTCTTTCACGGTCTTAGGCAAGGGAAATTTTTGGATTGCTTGAATTTTATCAGGATTGGGTTTTATTCCATCTGATGTGACAATATGTCCAAGAAAAGATACTTCTTTACAAAAAAAGTCAGACTTTGAAAGTTGTATCTTAAAGTTAGCACTTTTAAGCCTTTCAAATACTGTCTTAAGACTTTCAACGTGTTCTTGGAGAGAGGTGGAATAGATGATAATATCATCCATATACACCAAACATATTTTGCCTATAAGTCCTCTCAAGACATGATCCATAACACGTTGCAGTGTCCTAGGGGCATTTTTCAAGCCAAAAGGTATCCTGACAAATTCGTAATGCCCGTTGTCAATAGAGAAAGCCGTTTTGGCAATATCTTCGGATTTGACTTCGATCTGGTGAAATCCAGAAGCAAGGTCAATAGTAGTGAAATAAAGACATTTTCCTAGTTTGTCCAAAATTTCATTTACGTTTGGAAAAGGGTACTTATCGTCAACAGTTTTTTCATTTAATTTGCGATAATCTACCACCAATCGCCACATTTCCTTTCCTTTTTTTGGAACTATCCAAATTGGAGAACAGTAGGGGGAAAAACTAGGACGAATTATATTCTGATCAAGCATTTCACTGATTTGTTTTTGAACCTCATCTCTTAATGCATAAGGAAAACGGTAAGATTTACTATGCACGGGAACATCATCTCTTGTTATTATCTCGTGTTTAATTTCATTAGAAAAGGTTAAATTTTGTCCCTCTTGGAAAAATATATCATTGTACTTTTTGATTAGACATGCCAATGATTGTTTTTCCTCTTTGTTTAAATGGTCAATACTTAAAGTATTTAAAATATTTTCTATTTTTTTTAATTTTCCACAAGAACTTGTAATAGAAAAGTTATTGAATTCTATGGATGAATAATTGTTTAAGCTTATAGTTTTTATAGGTTGTTCAACGACAAATATTTGTTCAACACCGGAATTGTTAATGACTTCCATGCACGAAAACCAATCTTTTGATTTATAGACTCCTTCTGGTATTGTTAAGTTATTTTGATTAATTGTCGGTTTAACCTAAATGCTACTTGACTCATTATCGACTGGTAAATAGCATATCTTTTTGCTAAGCGCTGGAATAACGTATGTTGTAGACATTAAATTTGGTTTAAACTGTATGGGAATTTTTATATAATTTGTTTCTAAAAACGAATTTTTTAAATCAATTTTCATACCAAAATTTTTCATTATATCTGTGCCAAAAAGACCATCAAAATATTCGTGAAACTCAAAGACTAAAAACGTTACATTTTGTTTGTAATTTAGCTCCGGTAAACTTCTAAATGTAATTTTTCTGTCAACAAAATGCGATTTAGAAACTGTTTTGATTTCAATAGGTTTTATGGGAAAACTTTTCATGTTTTTGACAGTTCTTGGACTAATGAAGGATCTGTTGCTCCCAGTATCTATTAAAAATTTAAGTCTAGCGCCATTTAAACTAGAAATACTGATATAAGGAAGTAGATTTGAATTAAAATTGTTCAGATCTATGTATCCAATGGGTTTTCTGAGGTTCGAAGACAAAAATTTTGGTCATCTATCTCAGCTTCAAAGGTTTCATTAGAGTCTGGTAAGGGATTTAAATTATCAAACTGTTTTTGAGGTTGCTCTAAAGGTAAAAATTTTTTAGAATTTTGCATGCTAGGGTCATAGCTCTCAACGTTGAATATTTGGTTTTGTCGTTGAGGAAAATTGTTTGATCTAAAAGATCTATTTGAAGTTCTATTCGTATTTCCACTAGATAACTCCATAGGAATTTTATTTGAAGACTGTGTATAACCGAAATTTTGATTATTGTTGTTTCTGTGAAAATTTGATGAAGTGTTATTTGAGGGGAAACCAGAATTATGGGCATTGTCATTTGAAATATTTGTGTGTTGTTTATTGGTTGGATATGTTGATTTAAATTGTGTCTGTGTTTGAGAGTTTGGAAAAAATATTTTATTTTGTTGATTTTGTCTTGATTGTGTATTATTATTTAAAGAATTCATATTTCTTGTTGAGTGGATGTATGAATTTGGATTTCTATAAATGTTTGTATTTGTTATATTATTCTGAAAATTCAAGTTTTGATAATATGTACAATTTTGTTCTTCTAGACAATATTTAAAAGCTTCGGATAAGACTTTTGGACGCATTGCCCTGATTGTGGAGCCTAAAGGTTCTCTTAAGCTTGTCAAAAAAGTATTTAAACACATCTCACTATATAAAGCTTTTTTAAAATCGATAACGGCTGTGTTTTTTTCATGAATTTTTACATGGTTTACCATGTTAGAAAGAATTTCAACAACTTTGGAATAAAATTCCTCGACACTATTCTGGTTTTGTCTCAATTTATGAAGATCTCGAATTAAACTCGTTTCATTTCTTTTATCCGAATAGTGAAGAATTAAATTATCTTTAATTTCCTTCCAGTCTAAACCAGTACCGTACATATTTAAAATTTCATTGGCTTGGCCAATTATTTTATTACGTACAGCACGAAAAAATAATCCTAGCATAGCTCTGAGTTACCTCTAACATGAGACTTAAAATCTCTTCGACGTTGTTTATAAAATCATAAAGCAATCTAGGATTGCCATCAAATGTAGGAATGTCCTTAACAGCGTCAGGAATTCTAAACGCATCAAAAACATTAGGGGCATTTGCAATCTCGGTCATGTTTTATGATTTTATCAACAATCTCTCACTGCGAAATATTTTTGAATTGATGGAAAAATTGTAGTACAAATAGCTGAAATCCACAAAGATCACCCTAAAATCCTTTAACTTTCTTTGAAGGAGATTAAGATGTTAACGTGGATGTTGTATTTTATTTAAATTATTATAATTTTATAGAAAAATAGTGCAGGAATAACCAAAAAGTAAAATCTGAATTTGGACTCACCCCAATAATTAGTTTTACGTCTTGAGAAAAAAAGTAAATAGGTACTACAAATACTACTGCTGAACAAACTCCAATAGTTCCGGTAACTGGTTGATAAATTCTTCTTCTTGTTTTCTTTCTAATATGGTAGATTGTTGTATTTCTTCTTTTTGAAGTTCTGATATGGTGGATTGATTGCAGACGGGTTTTTTTAAAAAGCTGATTGATTATATTTTCTTCTATAAATTTGTCCAGGAAAATGCAGAAAGTCTATTGAAAACTTCTCCAAATCTTGATTTGATTGTTTTGCTTCCAGATATTTCTCCAAAGAAAAAGAGAAAAACGGGCAACAATTTTTCCTTCTGTATTTTTCTCGAAGGTCGATTTTCGTTTTTATTTCCTCTAGTAAGTTCTTCGATGCAATTTTCATCTACATACATATACAGGGTGTACCATTAACAATGGTCCAAACCAAAACTGGTGAAAGACCAGGCCATAGCCTTTCAGAATTTGGTAACTTTTCTATACCGAATCATAGCGGTTCTCGAGTAACAGCTATTTTTTGAAATTTGAAAAAAATCTAACTTTAAACCAGTTTCTTGCTCACCCTGTTTATAATTGATTTTTATTTTTTACAAATTTTGCAATAAAAAAATTCACTTATAGTTTCACTAACTTTACTGAGTAAAATATTTTTGATTGGCATCACCATTTGCCTACAAATCATTAGTTAATATTGAACTTTGCCAAAATTAATTTTTGACCTCAATCTTCTGATGAGCCCCCTGAATAAAATTCGTATGGCTCAATACAGGTTTTATATTTCAAAAATTGCATACTTTGCTGTAGTTTCAGGAAAGGTATTAAACTTGCCAAAGCTATGTTTAAATAGACAGTTATAAGCGTTTGAACCCAATCAAACAGGTTAAAAATCAAACAAAAATAAAACATTTTTGTTCAAATATTTCGATAAAATTAGAATTTCACTTCAAATATAACTCCGAAAGAGCTGAATTTTGGTGGAGATCTTCGTTTTGATGTCTTACGCATTTCTTAAATAAATACCTTAAATTTTGACAAGGACTTTTAATTTTCTGTGGTGAAAGAGTATAAATCCAGTATATTTGAAAATTTTTCGAAAACCATCAGGTTTTTTAAAAAGTGTCTTTGGAAAACATGTAGCTTATAAAATTCTACAGAAAAAATATTAACTCCTTTTTTTCGTTGGAGCAAGAGATTTTGAGAAAACGGGGACAAAATGTGTTTTTATACTTTGATGTGGTATTTTCCACACCGTTGCATTTGCGCACATTTGTCTCAAAATTTATTGGTCTAACGGAAAAATGTATCCAAATGGTTTTTTTTAGAATGCTATAAGCTACAAGTTTTCCAAAGACACTTCTTAAAAAACCTGATGGTTTTCGAAAATTTTTCAAAAATACTGGATTTTTACGCTTTCACCACAGAAAATAGAAGGTCCTTGTCCAAACTAAAGGTATTTATTTAAGACATCAAAACGAAGATCTCCACCAAAATGCAGTTCTTTCGGAGTTATATCTGAAGTGAAATTCTAATTTTATCGAAATATTTGAACAAAAATGTTCTATTTTTGTTTGATTTTTGACCTGTTTGATTGGGTTCAAACGGTTATAACTATCTATTTAAACATAGCTTTGGCAAGTTTAATACCTTTTTTGAAACTACAGAAAAATAGGCAATTTTTGAAATATAAAACCTGTATTGAGCCATACGAATTTTATTCAGGGGGCTCATCAGAAGATTGAGGTCAAAAATTAATTTTGGCAAAGTTCAATATTAACTAATGATTTGTAGGCAAATGGCGATGCCAATACAAAATATTTTACTCAGTAAAGTTAGTAAAACTATAAGTGAATTTTTTAATGCAAAATTTGTAAAAAACAAAAATCAATTATGGTCAGGGTGAGCAAAAAACTGGTTCAAAGTTAGATTTTTTTCAAATTTCTAAAAATAGCCGTTACTCGAGAACCGCTGTGATTCGGTATGGAAAAGTTACCAAATTCTGATAGCTCATCACCTGGCCTATCACCAATTTCAGTTTGGACCATTGTTAATGGGACACCCTGTATATGTTTGTTTGAAAATATGTATTCCGATAGAATGCGCCAGTTAAAAGTTCCAATTTGTTTTATTTAAATTAAAAGTCCAATATTTAATTGAAATTGGTTTAACAAATTTATTTTCTTTAAAGTTTAAGTAAGAATTTAATATTTAAGAATAATGTGTCTTTATTGAAAGTCAAAATGAATCTGAATATAATTTAATTTCTAAATTAAAATAATAAAAACAAAGTTTATGAAATACTAAATTTAATAACTAAATAATAACAAGTGATTTTAAGCAAAGTATTTATTTGTAAGGTGCTACTGTAACTCGCGCCATCTTTGAATGAAATAAATAACTAAATCCACGGTTGGTGCTCAGGCTCGTTCGTTATTTCGTCATACTAAAAGTGGATCGTGGAAATTGAACGAAACCTTTTGGAAAAGAACCATCTAGCAGATTCCAGAACCCTGTATTTCCTGTATATAAATACAGGGCCACCAGTCCGAAAAGAGCAGTTTGATTTTGAAAGTGAACGAATAAATGTCAGTTTGAATAAAGAGTTGCATACTAGTGCTTGGTTATACTAGAAGTATTAGAAGTCAAAGTATTTGAAGTAAAAGCGTTTTATTTTGTGAAGTAATTGTAGTTTCAGTTTGAATGAAGGAAATAAGAAGATGAAGAAATTTAATTATTAAAATATTGAAATTACTTCTGTTTTAAGTGGAGTGAATGAATAACAGACTGACTGAAGAGCCCACTGTTATACCTTGGGCGAAACACAATAATTTAAGGAGTTGAGGTCACTTGTACTGTTTAATTGAAGGAAATAAGTTTTATTTGCGAACCCGTAGTAAAATATTATAATATATACATATGGTTTCCAAGGTCACCAATGGGAAGTTACTAGTGTGGGTATTTTTTTTTTATTTTAGTGAAACCTATTGTTAAAAAAATGAAGGTAAATACATAATTATGTCCTTGGCGTCTAAGCGTACAATTAAAATAATAGATATCAATTAAAATACTTAGCTTGCCAATCCGCAAATCCTGCCAATTTCTCCTTCCTTAGCTGAAGTCAATTTTCCTCCTTTTCTTTTCCTTTTTATTCACAAAAAAACCGAAAAACTATTCTTGAATCTCTTTTTCTTCGTTCCAAAAAATTTGTTTTTTTTTCAAATTTTCCAGAACCCCAGGTTCACACTTTAGACGGGTAAGTATTTTAGGGCATGATTATTTTTAGAAGAAATATCAGCCTTTGTAATTGCGTTTAAATAAGTTTGAACTGGATATCTTAAGACTGAGACGAGATAGTCTAGGTTTTAAGATGTCCAGTTTTAAACCTGTTCCATTTTTCCTGCTCATTCTAATTTTTTGACTTTGGGGTCAATTTTTTCCATAAAATGCGTAAAAAACAGAACGTTTTACTATTTTTTGAATGAACGTAACAATAATAAAAATAACTATCAATAACAAGTTTGGCTAAAAACCCATAGATTATTTGATAATTTGGAAAACAAGGGCAAGTAAAATTTATTAAAAAGTTTTTTTATTGCTTAAAGCTCCAAAGGCAATGAATAAAAAATTATATGTGTGGTTATCGATAATTTTTATTTTGCAAACTAAAACAGTTATCAGGTGGTCATAAGAGTACTCTTTGGTTTTGTATGCATGCTTTAGCCCGTTTCCGTATTTCACTGATATTGATATTGATATTAATGATACTAGCTACTGCCACACTTCTGAGGACGTATTGAGAATAAAAATAAATAAAAAAAACGTATTGAGAATTTGCTCTTCTAATTCACTAAAAGTTGCTGTTTTGGTTGAATATACGATTTATTTCATTTTTCCCCATTCCAAAAAATCCAATATTGTAGAGTCAATTCTTGCAGGCAGGAATTTAACAAATACTGAAATTGACGATTACCTGGAAAAAATGGACAGTACAATCCAACGAACAATGGAAAAAACGATACCAAAATACAAATAACGCGAAGCTACAGACATGTACCGCAACGCGACCATTGACGCACTACACATACAAACTTTTGACAAGACTGAAACTTTTGTACAGACGGTTTACTGACATACACGATCTGGAGATTAGGACACTAAAGTCGTCAATCAAAAACATCAACCAATTGATCGAAGAAAATTATCGGTTGTCCATTAATTTGTACTGGGACAACAAAATTCGGGTCGTTAATTCTAGCGACCCGAGTATGTTTCCACAAATTAACAAGATATTTAGACGGAATGATCAAAACGTACTCCCATGTCTTAACCTTCAGAGAACGACAGAAAACAGAGACGTACTCCGTATAGCAGGCATAGATCCAGAGGAAGCCGTCTTGGACGATGACCTCTTTATAATCGAAGATCCTCGTGAGAAAGTGGAGGCTGTGGGGGCTGCTTTCCAGCAAGTGTACCAAGGTGAATTCTAGCATTCGCCCGGACAATGACCTGGAAAACAGAGCCTTTACCACATCTACCTTCGAAATGAAATGCCGCAATGGCGATCAGAGAATGACGGTTTCACCGGGTTCAATGAAGAACACTTGGCAAACATCGCCGAGCGAAACGGGGCTAGTTCCCTGTTAATTTCGTAAGTTGAGCTTTAGCTCATCTTCACTCCATTAAAGAAAAAGAAGTCAGCAGGAATCGATGGTATATCCAACGTTGTACTGCGACATCTGCCTCAGGAAGCAGTTGATATTTATTCCATACTGTTTAACAACGCTCTGAATAATGCATATTATCCATGGCGGTGGAAAACAGCTGTGGTTCATCCTCTCCCAAAAAAGGGAAAGGACAGCTCCAATCCGGCGAGTCTCCGGTCGATAAGTCTTCTTCCAAGTATCAGTAAGGTTTTTGAGAAAGTTATAAAAAGAGCTCTGTCCGAGTGGGCGGAGGACAACAATATCATACCGGACAATCAGTTCGGTTTTAAGGCGGGACATGACACCTTTCATGCCGCGTCTAAGCTCCTTTCTGATGTCCAATGGAACAAATCTAAAAGACAGTGTACTGGAGCTTGTCTGTTTGACTTGGAGAAAGCTTTCTTACCGTATGGTAAGAAGGTGTCTGTCTAAAGCTTTCGAGACTTGGCATAAGTAAAGCCCTTTTATATATGCTCAATGGTAGAAAGTTTGTTGTCAAAAGTGGCAATGTAACTTCTACCGCAACCTTCGAAATTAAAAATGGTCTTCAGCAGGAAGCGGTGAACTCACCGATTCTATTCAGCATTTACACCAGCGATCTGATAGGTAGTCTAGCCCATGCCATAGCGTATGCCGATGATCTAATTGCGTACAGAACGGCTCCAACAGTTGAGGTCATCAGAATTCTTTTGCAGCGTGACTTCGACAAGATTCAGCGATATTGTGATGACTGGAAGTTGAAAATCAACGTCCAGAAATCCGAAAATATTCTGTTCAGGAGTCCATTGCATGGAGTCTGTAGGGATACAAGAAAGAACTGGCGCAAGCTGGTGATCTTAGGGCCGCATGGACATCCACTGGCGAATAAAAGTGTAGTAAAGTACCTTGGAATCTGGATGTATCAGTATTTGTATTTCGACAGACATATAAATTTTGCTCTGACCAGGGCCAGGGGAGCTTTTGCCCTGTCAAAACGGTTGTTTTATAGCAGCCGTCTTCACAGCAGGGTAAAAGTATTTTGCGACATGGCCCTTATCCGGCCAATCATTGCCTAAGGATGCCTGGTGTGGTTTAACGTTGCCCCATATCAAATGTAAAAGACTCGGGTCTTTGAGAGGCAGTGTCTTCGACGCTGCCTTGGATTACACAGAACACCAGAGTCGGAGTACAAACATTATTATTCCAACGAGGTTCTATACAATGGAGCCAACACTAACAGAATCGATAATTTTATACTCAAGCTGATTCGGGGTCACATTGCAAGAGCGATGTCCTCGGTTTGTAGCTTAATTTTTGGGGCTAAGGTTAGGTTAGGTTAGAAGGGGTGATGAAGCGGCAAGCCGAAACATCTCACTCGGATCTCAGTGGATCCATTGTGCTCCCCGGGAGTTAACTTGGGTAGGAGAAAGGATGGGTGAGGAGAGGTTGGTGGGTATCAGGGAGGGGTTATGGTAGGAGGAGCCTCCCTGAACCATCCTGAAATCTGAATGAATTTCATGATGTTTGCAGGTGGCAAAATAGAGACTCTATCCAATTCGTCGAAGAAGTATTCTCCGAGAGTTCTTCTTGTTATTTTAGCTAGCCTGGGTCATCAACAAAGGAAGTAATATGAGCCCTCCACCGCCTCTTCGTCTTGACGCCCTCTACATAGGTCAGATGAGCTGATGCCCATTCTGCTGAAGTGGGTTCCCATGGAGTTGTGACCCGTGAGTATACCAACTTAAAGTTATAATTAGGGCCTGCTTAGCTTAAGTAAATAGTCTGGCTTGTTCTGAGAGAGTAACGGCCACAATGTTCTTGAAACTCGATAGGACTCAAGTGTTGACCACCGGTCGTTTGTGGCTTTTAAGAAACTATGGTGAATTCTACATTTTTCTTGTTCTAGAGGCATAAGTACCCAGGGTATGACTTGGCTAGGTTCAAGTGTTGCTCCGTTTTTGTACAATTCGTCTGCCCTTTCATTACCAAAAATGTAACGATGTACTGGGACCCAACGAAGGGTAACTGTGTTTGCTGCGTCCAACGATTTTAGTTCGCTGCGACAGCAATCAATCAGTTTTGATGTAGTAACAATTGATGATATGGCTTTGATTGCAGCCTGACTATCTATGAAGAAATCAATGTTCTTACCCGTCAATTCAAGCGTGGAGAGATGCTTTGCAGCTTCACAAACTGCGGTGGGTTTTCTGAAAAGATGCCAGACCCTACCCCCTTTTCTGATTTGGACCCGTCAGTGAATACCGAGACATGATCTTCGTTAGCGACCAGGTTTTCCTTCCAGAGTTCTCTTGATGGAAAGTCTGCAAGTACAACTGGGTTGAAGTCAATATGCGGTAAGATGTAATCAATTTGAATATTAATGTCAGTGAAGGTAATTGTCGTCTTATGACCATAATGACCCTTTTTCCAATATTTGGACTCTTTTAATCGAAGAGCGCAATTGGCCGGCAGCTCTTTTGTAAAAAAATCAAGTGGGGCAAGTGAAAGGAAAGTTTCTAGGTGCGGTTGGTGTAGTTCTCATGGCACTTGTTGTACCTATACACGCTAGTCTTTGTATTTTTGTCATGGTATTGAGATTGGTGGCTTTGTCAAGTGCTGGCTACCAGACCAAACATGCATATGTTAATATTGGCCGTATGATGGCTGTGTACATACAATGGATGGTTTTAGGGCTACGCCCCCATCTCCTACCAAAAATTCTACTGCAAGTGTTGAATGCTATCGACGCCTTTTTCTCCCGTTCCTTAACATTTTCTTTCCAGTTTAGTTAACGGTCAATTATCAGTCCAAGATATTTTGCCATACCCGTGATATGGAGCGGAATCCCTATTATAGAGGAACGGTTAATAGTTGGAATGTTATGTTTTCTCGTAAACAAAACTAGTTCAGTTTTAAGTGGGTTGACATTAATTCCATAGCTTTTGGCCCAATTACTGAGCTTGTTAAGGGCGGTCTGCAAGAGATCACGGAGTGAGGAAACAAATTTTCTAGAGGTCATTATAACGATGTCGTCTGCGTAAGCCACGACTTTGGCTCCACTTTGGTTTGGATCGACCAAAACCGGATTAACAACCAGGAGCCAAAGTAGCGGTGATAATACGCCTCCCTGTGGTGTACCCCTACATGTTCTGAATTTAAGCTTGCTGTCACCTAATACAGCATTAACAAGTCTAGTTTGAAGCATAGCATCGATCCAGTTTGACAACAATGGGCCAATACCCGTCGAGTCTAGGGCTTGCCGAATTCATTTACTTTCGACGTTATTGAAGGCCCTTTCTATGTCTAGGAAAGCTCCTAGCGTGAATTCTTTATAATGAATTGATCCGACCACCTCATGAAGAGCTGTCTCAAAAGATTTGCCCTTCATATACGCATGCTGGGCTTGTGAGAGAACATCATCACTTAGTTTGAGGTGAATATGAGTCCATATTAGTTTTTCTAATGTCTTGAGAAGAAATGAAGATAAACTAATTGGTCTAAAGTCCTTCGGTTCAGTGTGCGTGGGCTTGCCAGCTTTTGGAATGAAGATGACAATGACCTCTCTCCATCCTAATGTAATATAGGTAGTATTTAAACATCCCCTATAGATATCCACAAGGATTGAAACAATTGTGTCCTTACAGATTTGGAGCATTTGGAGCTTTTGGAATGAAGATGACATTGACCTCTCTCCATCGTAATGGAATATAGGTAGTATTTAAACATCCCCTATAGATATCCACAGGGATTGGAACAATTGTGTCCTTAGAGCTTTGGAGCATAATTGGAATTATATCATCGGGCCCTGCGGACTTGTATGCTGAGAAAGAGTCAATGGCCCAAGCCACTTTCCTACTATCTACTATTTCATTACCTATTTGAGAGATTACACCTATGTGATGTCCTCTATCCCCAAGAGGTATGTCATTGACACACCCTAGGAAGTGAGTGCTCATAAGTGCCTCCAAGGTCTCAGAGCAGGAGTCTGTCCAGGTCTTATCCGGTCTTTTTATGAAGCCCGGGGGAGTGTAGACCTTTGACATGACTTTCCTGAGCCTAGCAGCATCATTTGTTGACTCAATGTCTGTACAAAATGTTAACCAGGCTGCTCCTTTGGCATAGGTTGTTCGGTTCTTATATTCGTTTTTGCTGATCTTGAAAAGATCCCAGTCAGCATTGGTATTACTGTGTTTCGCTCTGTTGAAAAGCCTCCTTGAGTTTTTCCTAAGGACAGAAAGCACCAGATGGAGTTGATTTTACCTTTTCCTTTGGTTATGGGGCAAGAGCTATCGTATGAGTTATTCATAGATGTTGTTAATTCACTAACGTGTTTTTCAATCTCTGAACAGTTCAATAAAGGTTGACCCACATAACTGCCCCAGGATAGGCCACTAACGTATTAAAAGCGGCCCCGGTTCATCACCTGGCACATTAACACAGGCTAAGATCAGGGGCGGTGCCACTTTTCTTTCGCACTTCACCGTTACCATGTCTGAGCTACAATGAGGCGATATGAGGAAAAGATTTATAATTTTTTTCGCAACTATACATGTACGATAATAACCTTCTGAGGGCCCTTTTTTGTTGTACAGGTTGTAATCCTTGGACCTGAGTCCGCAGATATTGCCGCTGTTGACCCATGGCTCCTGAATAAGGGCTATGTCGATGTCGTCTTTTGACAAAAGGGAGTTTAGGGTGGCAGATGCCAACTTACTGTGCTGCAGATTGATTTGCAGCACTCTCATCATTTTTGTTTTGGCGTTGGTATGAAAATATCAATACACTAGAGCTAGACTCAACAACATAAAACAGAAAGAGAAAACAACAAAAATAAACGTTTAATACCACGTTTTCATTATAGCCGAAATGAGGTAATTTCGGAATTTGGCAAAAAAGTGTTTTCATTATCAAATTTGCTAATTTCGTTTGAGATCTCATTTCATTTTGAATTTGGAATTTGGAATGGGAAACCAGTTGCTACAGATTTTTTTGACGTTTTCCTTTTATTGTCTTGTACCTTTCACACAGAGAAATAAGATTACCAGAAAAGTTTGTTTTTTTGTCCATACAAAGTCTATTAGGGGGATTTAGATGGCACAACATGTTGTACAAAATGATGTTGTATAACTTTTTTTTTTTATATTTAGCGCGTGCAAAAGGGCTTGTTACTACCCTTAAGATGATATACACAGCACGAGCGATTAGGTAGATTGGAGGGGATTTAAAAGGAGATACCGATGCACATTGGTTTTGAACGTCTGTAGATCACAATGGGAGGGGAAAATTGAGCTGGGTAGAAAGAATCTCTGTACTTAACAGTACGTCCGAAATTGGGCTCAAGGGTAAACTGATGGGCATTCCTAGAAGCGCGAGTATTACGGTTGAATTGTTTAAGGGGAGGAATAAAACTGGCTATTTCACTAGAGCATTGTTTATGGAAATAACGGTAAAATAACGAAAGACATGAAACATTTCGACGGTGCTCAAGAGATGAGAATGTTTCCGTCATAGTTCTTTCACCTATCATTTTAAGAGCTCTCTTTTCAATTATATCCAATAAACTCAAGTGAATTATTGGAGCACCTGCCCAAATGTGAGAGTTTTACTCAAGTTTTGGACGAATAAAGGCTTTGTAGATCACAGCCAGATCAGAAGGGGAGAAACATTTCTTGCATCGACGGAGAAAACCTAAACACTTAGCAGCATTTTTGGCGATGTCGAATATGTGGTCGTTCAATAAAAGGTGGTCTGTGACACACCTACCGAGGACTGAAAGCTTTTCGGTTTCCTCAATGCAAGTGCCAGTCATGGACAGTAGACAGCATTGAGTTTTTGAAGCATTAAATTCTATACGATTTTTTATTTCCCATTGGACAATGCTGTCGAGATCAGAATTAAATGAGCTTATCATACGCTGCCGTTCAAGTTCCACATCCAAAGGACATGGATGTGAATCTAAAAACGAATATGAAAAGCTGAGGGTACTGTCGTCAGCGAAACAATTTAATGGATTAAAAGTTTCAGATAAAAGATCATTTATGAATATAAGGAAGAGAGTCGGAGACAGAACGGAGCCCTGGGGCACACCAGCATATATTTTGTGAATTTCAGACTTGAAACCATCCAATACAACTTGTATTGAACGGTTCGCAAGGTAATTTCTAATCCAACGAAGAAGAGATTCATCGATACCAAATGCACGCATTTTCGATAAGAAAGCTTGATGCCAAACTCTATCAAATGCTTTGGAAATATCAAGCGCAATAATCTTACTTTCTCCAAAACGATGTTAAGATTTGTGTCACTGTTCGATGAGATATACCATCAGATCACCAGTGGACCTTTTGCTTCGAAAGCCGTACTGCCGGTCATTAAGAAGCTTTCGTTCTTCGAGATATATCTTGAGCTGGAAGTTAATCAGCATTTCCATGGCCTTAGAAAGAAGAGACGTAAGCGCAATTGGTCGATAGTTAGAGGGGGAAGAAGACACGCCTTTTTTTGGGACAGGCTGGACAAATACCGTTTTCCATCCACTCGGAAAGAGACCAGTAGAGTAGGACAGATGGAAAAGCTTACGCAGTGGTTTTGCCAGCGTTGAAGAACACCTCTTCAGAACAATGGGAGGGATACTATCCGGGCCAGCGGATTTGTGTATATCGAGATCTTTCAGAACTCTGGCAACTGGACGAGTGCGGAAGAAAATTTGTCCCATAGAATCACTTGCGCTCTCAAGTACAGGAGGAGTCATAACACTTTCACGCAGCAACGAATTAACAGCAAACTGTGCTGCAAGCACATCTTTATCGATTGAGCTGACAAAAGGAGTATCGTTGAAGACGAGCGTTGGAACCGAGGACGAGGTGGTGTTTCGTATGTTTTTTACAAATGACCAAAAATTTGTACTACCTTTGGGACATTGTTGAATTTTTTGCCGTAATTTTTGATCGTGTAAAAATTTGGTTCGTCGAATATGAACGTTACAGGTCTTTCTATCTTGTTGAAACTTTTTCCGGTTTTGCTCAGTAGGGTTGGCTTTATAACTTCGGAAGCTTACTTCTCTAACCCTGATAACCTCTTTACAGCTCGAATCAAACCATGAGTTTTCTTTGGGTTTGATAGATTTCACCCTATTCGGCATAAAATTTCTCATTCCACAAAGAATTAAGTTTGTAATCATATCTGCACTGGAATCTACGTCACTATCGAGGAAGCATAGTGACCAGTTAAAGTTCCTGAAGAAAACATTGAGACCGTCCCAGTTGGCTATCTCATACTGCTAGCAAGTTTTCAAAATAATTTGAAAACTTGCTAGCTTGTCAAACTATACAACCTATGTAAAAAGATGTTGATACAACTTGGTTTTATTTTTCATTTATAGAAAATTCTCGTCTGGTGAACATACGAAGGTTATAGACCAAAACAAAGCGGAAAATCGCTACCATAGCAAATACTCCGTTCCGCGCCGCCTCCGCGGGCCATGAACGATGGCCGGGCTATGAACATGTCTACAAAAAATCTCATGAAGCTCAAATAATTCATGTCCATGCAGCAGCATGTCCAAAAAAAATAACAAGAAGATGAAGAAATTTAAATATTAAAATATTGAAATTACTTCTGTTTTAAGTGGAGTGAATGAATAAAATTCAATTAAAAAGTACAAGTGACCTCAACTCCAGAAATTATTGTGTTTCGCCCAAGGTATAACAGTGGGCTCTTCAGTCAGTCTGTTATACCCTACTAAGACACAAATTTTGGTCGATGTTTACCGACTCTTATAAAAATCACAGCAAAAAGATACTGTGAATTTTATTATTCTAGGGGAATTTGTTTAAATTCGTGCACCTAGAAAATAAATACCCGTGGTGAGGTTTTTTATAATAAGAAGATGAAGAAATTTAAATATTAAAATATTGAAATTACTTCTGTTTTAAGTGGAGTGAATGAATAAAATTCAATTAAAAAGTACAAGTGACCTCAACTCCAGAAATTATTGTGTTTCGCCCAAGGTATAACAGTGGGCTCTTCAGTCAGTCTGTTATACCCTACTAAGACACAAATTTTGGTCGATGTTTACCGACTCTTATAAAAATCACAGCAAAAAGATACTGTGAATTTTATTATTCTAGGGGAATTTGTTTAAATTCGTGCACCTAGAAAATAAATACCCGTGGTCAGGTTTTTTATAATAAGAAGATGAAGAAATTTAAATATTAAAATATTGAAATTACTTCTGTTTTAAGTGGAGTGAATGAATAAAATTCAATTAAAAAGTACAAGTGACCTCAACTCCAGAAATTATTGTGTTTCGCCCAAGGTATAACAGTGGGCTCTTCAGTCAGTCTGTTATACCCTACTAAGACACAAATTTTGGTCGAAGTTTACCGACTCTTATAAAAATCACAGCAAAAAGATACTGTGAATTTTATTATTCTAGGGGAATTTGTTTAAATTCGTGCACCTAGAAAATAAATACCCGTGGTCAGGTTTTTTATAATAAGAAGATGAAGAAATTTAAATATTAAAATATTGAAATTACTTCTGTTTTAAGTGGAGTGAATGAATAAAATTCAATTAAAAAGTACAAGTGACCTCAACTCCAGAAATTATTGTGTTTCGCCCAAGGTATAACAGTGGGCTCTTCAGTCAGTCTGTTATACCCTACTAAGACACAAATTTTGGTCGATGTTTACCGACTCTTATAAAAATCACAGCAAAAAGATACTGTGAATTTTATTATTCTAGGGGAATTTGTTTAAATTCGTGCACCTAGAAAACAAATACCCGTGGTCAGGTTTTTTATAATAAGAAGATGAAGAAATTTAAATATTAAAATATTGAAATTACTTCTGTTTTAAGTGGAGTGAATGAATAAAATTCAATTAAAAAGTACAAGTGACCTCAACTCCAGAAATTATTGTGTTTCGCCCAAGGTATAACAGTGGGCTCTTCAGTCAGTCTGTTATACCCTACTAAGACACAAATTTTGGTCGATGTTTACCGACTCTTATAAAAATCACAGCAAAAAGATACTGTGAATTTTATTATTCTAGGGGAATTTGTTTAAATTCGTGCACCTAGAAAATAAATACCCGTGGTGAGGTTTTTTATAATAAGAAGATGAAGAAATTTAAATATTAAAATATTGAAATTACTTCTGTTTTAAGTGGGGTGAATGAATAAAATTCAATTAAAAAGTACAAGTGACCTCAACTCCAGAAATTATTGTGTTTCGCCCAAGGTATAACAGTGGGCTCTTCAGTCAGTCTGTTATACCCTACTAAGACACAAATTTTGGTCGATGTTTACCGACTCTTATAAAAATCACAGCAAAAAGATACTGTGAATTTTATTATTCTAGGGGAATTTGTTTAAATTCGTGCACCTAGAAAATAAATACCCGTGGTCAGGTTTTTTATAATAAGAAGATGAAGAAATTTAAATATTAAAATATTGAAATTACTTCTGTTTTAAGTGGAGTGAATGAATAAAATTCAATTAAAAAGTACAAGTGACCTCAACTCCAGAAATTATTGTGTTTCGCCCAAGGTATAACAGTGGGCTCTTCAGTCAGTCTGTTATACCCTACTAAGGCACAAATTTTGGTCGATGTTTACCGACTCTTATAAAAATCACAGCAAAAAGATACTGTGAATTTTATTATTCTAGGGGAATTTGTTTAAATTCGTGCACCTAGAAAATAAATACCCGTGGTCAGGTTTTTTATAATAAGAAGATGAAGAAATTTAAATATTAAAATATTGAAATTACTTCTGTTTTAAGTGGAGTGAATGAATAAAATTCAATTAAAAAGTACAAGTGACCTCAACTCAAGAAATTATTGTGTTTCGCCCAAGGTATAACAGTGGGCTCTTCAGTGAGTCTGTTATACCCTACTAAGACACAAATTTTGGTCGATGTTTACCGACTCTTATAAAAATCACAGCAAAAAGATACTGTGAATTTTATTATTCTAGGGGAATTTGTTTAAATTCGTGCACCTAGAAAATAAATACCCGTGGTCAGGTTTTTTATAATAAGAAGATGAAGAAATTTAAATATTAAAATATTGAAATTACAGTATCTTTTTGCTGTGATTTTTATAAGAGTCGGTAAACATCGACCAAAATTTGTGTCTTAGTAGGGTATAACAGACTGACTGAAGAGCCCACTGTTATACCTTGGGCGAAACACAATAATTTCTGGAGTTGAGGTCACTTGTACTTTTTAAAAAAAATAACGTTTTGAACAAGACATGGAGGGCTGTTCGAAGCTTGGCCATGAGATGACGTTTCATGTGCGTGTGAGTTTTTTTTTTTGGTTTTTCTTGAATGTGTAAGTGAATTTTGTTGTAAAAGTAAGAAGTAGTTGTGAAAGGCTAATGAACGACATGACATGATTTGCCCAGTGAGTAAAAATGCACTGTTTGTTGATTGGATTGTGGTTGTGATGTTGGACATCGCTATGGCCTGTTGAGTCGGCCTGTTCTGGATGGACTTTTTGTCTGTAGGTCTCATCAGAGATTTATAAAATAAAGTGTTATAAAAGGTTAAGCATACGAAATGTTATTGGATAAACATAAAGAGGTTGAACCGAACATTACAGTAGAGGGTTTGCAAAAAAGAAACAAATAATGCTATACGATCGTGTTACCGGCGGCAATTAAAAAAGTAATACTAAGTGAAAAATCTTTTGGAGTGAAAGAAGTTTACTGCCCAAACTTCTGGTACGATTTCCTCAAATAATTCTTATGATCCGATGAAGCTGTTAGTTTTAATTCTTGCAACAAGTTTATGTGGAAATATTTTGGCCTATTTTGTACCCATTTCTTCATCCATATACGTGTTTTCTTCTCTGATATTTTGTTTTCCTCCTCTTCACAGTTCAATATTACTTTCATCATCAAGGCTTTTATTAATTTTGACATTTTCCGCACCGTATACGTTTTACTTCAAAGATTCCAACCAAAGTTGTACAGCATCATTTTACATGTAAACGCAAAGTAGCGTTTACAGTTATTTTTCTCATCAAGTTATACAACATCATTTTGTACAACATGTTGTTCCATCTAAACCCCCCTAATAGACTTCGTATGGAAAAAAAAACAAACATTTTGGCAATCTTATTTCTTTGTGTGAAAGGTACAAGGCAATAAAAGGAAAACGTCAAAAAAATCTGTAGCAACTGGTTTCCCATTCCAAATTCCAAATTCAAAATGAAATGAGATCTCAAACGAAATTAGCAAATTTGATAATGAAAACACTTTTTTGCCAAATTCCGAAATTACCTCATTTCGGCTATAATGAAAACGTGGTATTAAACGTTTATTTTTGTTGTTTTCTCTTTCTGTTTTATGTTGTTGAGTCTAGCTCTAGTGTATTGATATTTTCATACAAAAGTTTTTCAGAGCTTTTGAAACTGATTCCCGCTGGATGCATTCACCTAATTTCCAATCTACTTTCGTGCAAATTTGCTGAAAATAATATCTTTGGAAACGAGAATTTGTATGAGAAATGAGGTAATTTCGGATCTCAGAAAATTTGCAACGAAATTACCTCATTTGGCCCAGTGACAACGTAGTATAAAGGTTCGAAATTAGGTGAATCCATCCATCGGCAGTCGATTTCAAGACCTTTGTATGACATGTTGTCATCAAGGTACCTTTACTAAATTATAGCTGTAACACAAGTTTTTAAAAATAATATATCTCTTGAAAATATTAGTAAATACATACATTTTATATAAAAAAAACACTTTGGCCCTGAGTAATAAACGAATTTCGAGTCGAATCTAGCTTGGATTCGATTTTTTGTATGGAATAAACTCGACTTTAGGATAAATTCGACTCAAAATTCGTTTTTATATATTTAAATTAATAGTCTCTGCAAATGCGTCCACATATTTTATGTTATCAACCAAGTCGTTCAAAGTTTACATTATTTTTGAATTGAACTTGTTCAGCATTGTTTTTTAAGGTTTGAAATGAACACAGGCTTGAGTACCCAAACTCTGAAACCAGCAGTTTCGATGCTTAATCGATTTCTTAACTTATTTGTCACTATAGTTATTAATTATTGAATGATCTTTCAACTGAAGGATGAAGCAAGACTTAAAAAAGACTTAAAAGTGACTCAAAATTGAATTTAAAGTCCCCCCATAAAAAAATTTTTCAATTTATTTTTCCCCATTAAAGCCCCCACTATTTTTTTCCCACCATTCCGACCTGGGAACACTGCAACACACTCACATAATGGCTGCGTGGTGATTCTAATTTGCATACTAATTTGATCCGACTTGGAATAGGTTTGGATCCGGTTTTGGGTTCGTTTATCAAGTGGTTTCGGATCAAAAACGGAGTCGCTTGCTTGAAGGGACACGATCAGGTGTGTTTTCCGCCACAACTCATTTACTACTGATAATGGCTGAGTTCACCAGTGTCAAGTTAGCACTAACTTTTTTTTTTTTTGTAAAGTACGGCAACAAATTTGTTTGAATTTTTTTCTCTCCACAACTAAATTACTACTAAAAAGCTTTAAATAATGGCATGTTTTATTTTCGAATTTCCCTTTTTAATGGCTGGTTCACAAGTGTCAAGTTAGCACTACCTACTCATATTTTTTAAAAAAAGTACGGCAAATAAATCTCTGATGAGACCTACAGACAAAAAGTCCCTCCAGAACAGGCCGACTCCACAGGCCATAGAGATGTCCAACATCACAACCACAATCCAATCAACAAGCAGTGCATTTTTACTCACCAAGCTTCGAACAGCCCTCCATGTATTGTTCAAAACATTATTTTTTTGGACATGCTGCTGCATGGACATGGATTATTTGGGCTTCATGAGATTTTTTGTAGACATGTTCATAGTCCGGCCATCGTTCATGGCCCGTGGAGGCGGCGCGGAACGGAGTATTTGCTATGATAGCGATTTTCCGCTTTTTTTTGTCTATAACCTTCGAGAATTTTCTATAAATGAAAAATAAAACAAAGTTGTATCAACATCTTTTTACATAGGTTGTATAGTTTGACAAGCTAGCAAGTTTTCAAAATAATTTGAAAACCGTACAACATGGTGGATTTCAAGACCTTTGTATGACATGTTGTCATCAAGGTACCTTTACTAAATTATAGCTGTAACACAAGTTTTTAAAAATAATATTTCTCTTGAAAATATTAGTAAATACATAAATTTTATATAAAAAAACACTTTAGCCCTGAGTAATAAACGAATTTCGAGTCGAATCTAGCTTAGATTCGATTTTTTGTATGGAATAAACTCGACTTTAGGATAAATTCGACTCAAAATTCGTTTATTATTAACGGCCTTTGTTTTTATATATTTAAATTCCTAGTCTCTGCAAATGCGTCCACATATTTTGTGATATCAACCAAGTCGTTCAAAGTTTACATTATTTTTGAATTGAACTTGTTAAGCATTGTTTTTTAAGGTTTGAAATGAACACAGGCTTGAGTACCCAAACTCTGAAACCAGCAGTTTCGATGCTTAATCGATTTCTTAACTTATTTGTCACTATAGGTATTAATTATTGAATGCTCTTTCAACTGAAGGATTTGAAAAAGCAAGACTTAAAAAAGACTTAAAAGTGACTCAAAATTGAATTTAAAGTCCCCCCATAAAAAAATTTTTCAATTTATTTTTCCCCATTAAAGCCCCCACTATTTTGTTCCCACCATTCCGATCTTGGAACACTGCAACACACTCACATAATGGCTCCGTGGTGATTCTAATTTGCATACTAATTTGATCCGACTTGGAATAGGTTTGGATCCGGTTTTGGGTTCGTTTATCAAGTGGTTTCGGATCAAAAACGAAGGGACACGATCAGGTGTGTTTTCCGCCACAACTCATTTACTACTGATAATGGCTGAGTTCACCAGTGTCAAGTTAGCACTAACTTTTTTTTTTTTTTGTAAAGTACGGCAACAAATTTGTTTGATTTTTTTTCTTTCCACAACTAAATTACTACTAAAAAGCTTTAAATAATGGCATGTTTTATTTTCGAATTTCCCTTTTTAATGGCTGGTTCACAAGTGTCAAGTTAGCACTACCTACTCATATTTTTAAAAAAAAGTACGGCAAATAAATCTCTGATGAGACCTACAGACAAAAAGTCCCTCCAGAACAGGCCGACTCCAACATCACAACCACAATCCAATCAACAAGCAGTGCAGTTTTACTTACCAAGCTTCGAACAGCCTCCATGTATTGTTCAAAACGTTATTTTTTTTGGACATGCTGCTGCATGGACATGGATTATTTGGGCTTCATGAGATTTTTTGTAGACATGTTCATAGTCCGGCCATCGTTCATGGCCCGTGGAGGCGGCGCGGAACGGAGTATTTGCTATGATAGCGATTTTCCGCTTTTTTTTGTCTATAACCTTCGAGAATTTTCTATAAATGAAAAATAAAACAAAGTTGTATCAACATCTTTTTACATAGGTTGTATAGTTTGACAAGCTAGCAAGTTTTAAAAATAATTTGAAAACCGTACAACATGGTGTGTCAAGCGGTTGTTTTTGCGTTTATATTATACAACATCGATACATTTACGCGATGTTGTACAACATGTTGTTCCATATAAATCCTCTATTGGCTAAACGCACATTACGGGCATTGTGAGAAGGAATGTGAACAAATCTCCTCAAACGTTGACCGGGGAGATTTTTTTTTTCATTCCCCTTACTTTTTGCCCTTCTTGCCTACAAACTCCCAGTTGCCGGCAAATCAGTTTCCTTGTGTGAAAGTTGACTAACCATTCCTAAAAACTAAAAGTTGCTAGCAACTCATTTTCTTCGTGTAAATCCAAGAATTCAATGCAGGCAGCATATAATACACTGGAAAGCGAATTCATATAAGACCGCTTTCACACAAGGAAACTGAGTTGCCAACAACTAGCTAGCTTCTCGCCTACAAATTCCCAGTTGCCGGCAACTCAGTTTCCTTGTGTGAAAGCAGTCTAATAATCTCGAAGCAAATACCGCTTTCACACAAGGAAACTGAGTTGCCAGAAACCAGCTAGTTTGTTCTCGCCTACAAAGTCCCAGTTGCCGGCAACTCAGTTTTCTTGTGAGAAAGTAGTCTAAGTGCCAATTAGGACGTAAACTTATTAGGACACCCCTACACTTATTTGGTTTGTTTGTTGAAAGCTTATGTGATGTAGCTTGAGCGACCTCCTAAAAAAAAAACGAAAGCACTATTGGTGCCAAGTACAAATTGTTAGGGTGTAGAGAATGGACATTAAAGAAAACAAAATATGATCGGTCATAAACATATTGAATGATACGCCTTACGAATAGGACATTTGAGTTTATTTGCTATAATAGATTTTTTTACAGAAACTCTCCAAATAAATAAATTAACTTTTACATTAGCCATGTTTTTAAAGAGTTTTTGGCAATTCAGTAATATTTGTACACACAAACTTAAAAAACGGAAATCAACAAGATCATCGGCAAAAGACAACAATTGCCAGACAAACTCCGCACCAGACACGGGGACGTCATGACTTCTCAGGAAAAGGCGGAAGCATTTACCGAATATTTTGAAGAAAATTTTGTATCAAACCCGCCAAACGACCTTGCATTATAAGAGGAAGTCGAGTCAACGATTCAGCAGCTGCAGCTTACACACACTGAAATTACAATTTTCAACGACGATAATCCTGTCAGTGGAAGAAGTGGCTGATTTAATCCACAGTTGACGACCTAAAAAATCATCCGGGCCGGACACGATTTCAAACTACATCATAAGGAAATTTCCCCAAGTCATGACCCTATTCCCGGCGATCCTGTTCAACAACTGCTATTTTCCGATGAGATGGAAGACAGCAAAAAAAATACCAATACCGAAAAAGGTCAACAGGAGTACCGTTTCCGGATATCGTCCTATTTCCCTTCTTAACAACACCAACAAAATCCTTGAAGGACTTATTCCTCGGAGGTTGAAAGCATTCTGCACCACTAACAACATCATTCCGGATATGCAGTTTGGATTTCGGGAGAAACACTTCACTTTGCACCCACTCTTGAGGTTCAGTTTTCTCGATTCCAAATCATTATACGTGCAGATCGAAAACAGTTAATCGACAACCAAAACCATCAGCGCGGGAGTTGCTCAAGGATCCAAATTGGGACCATACCTCTACAACATTTACACATCGGACCAACCTCAACCCAACAATGCAATGAATTTGCTTTATGCGGACGACTCACTTACCTATGCCAAATCTATGTATCCAGTCATTGCAGCCCGAAGAGTGGAAGAACACGTCCGACGTCTGTTGGAATTCTACACAGGTTAGGTTAGGTTAGGTTAGGTTAAAGTGGCTGTCAGGAAAACGGCTGACACACTTAGACCATAATTAGGTCCGTCGTGATACCACATGATAGGAATGAGGAGATTATCCTCATTACGAAAACCATTCGGAGCTTTTTATGAAGCGAGAGTGACAGTGTATGTCTGTATTAGCTAGATCGCTTGGATTATTGAAAAAGTAGTCCCCCAGAAGGAGTCTGCGCCTCTGTGAAAGAGCAGGACATGTGCAGAGGAGGTGAGGAATTGTTTCCTCCTCCTCTTCGTCCATGCAACTTCTACAGAAGTCATTTGAGAAAACGCCAAGTCTTGTGGCGTGTTTTCCTATAAGGCAGTGTCCTATTATGACACCTATTACGGAGCTAATTTGTGATCTGCTAAGTGATAGCAAACTTTTAGAGCGCCTAGGGTCTAGCGATGGCCAGATTTCTTTTGTGGCCAGACATGTAGTAAGGTTTGTCCATCTAGAGTTTGCTTTCCTCGCAGAGTTTTGTTTTAGCAAAAGTTTACACGTAGCGATCGGTATACCTATGTTCCACCTGTTAGGCAAAACGGGCATTAGAGTTCCATATCTGGCAAGTTCATCGGCCTTACAATTTCCCGGAATATCTCTATGGCCCGGCACCCAAAGAAGGTGAATATTAAACTGTTCCGCCATCTCTTCAAGAGACGATCGACAGTTTTGGACACAAGATGGGGCATTAAAGACAACTCAGCTAAATCCGAGCTGGCTGGCTTCAGAAGACCCGCGGGGCATCGCAACACCCCTTCAGCCACAAGCTGCCGCAACATTATCCTCAATCTGCCGGACGGATGGCAACCGATGACCAAACCATCAGTGATATACCTGGGTTTCGACTTTGAGGAGAGGCTTCGTTTCAACCCGCACGTAACAGCTACTCTGAAAAAAGCTAATTACGCTTTCCACCAAATCCACCCTCTAATGCGGAAGAGGAATGTACTGAACCAGAGCACAAAGTTGCTTCTCTATAAGCAACTTCTCAGACCGATCATCACATATGGCTTTCCTACATGGTTAACTATTTCCAAACCCAGCATAAGAAAGCTTGGAATGTTTGAGAGGAAAATTCTGAGGATTTGCACGGGACTACACTTCGACCAACAGCGACGAAAGCATCACAGCAACAAGCGACTCTACGAAGCTTCCGGAATAACACCCCTGGAAAAATATATGATCAATGTTGCCAAACGATTGACGAGCAATCTATGCAATCATCCAAACCCTGTAATGAGAACCATAACCAGCGAAGAGAGATACCACGAGCCTCGATACCTGGATTTAACAGCAATACTGGATGAAGGAATCATTTCTATCAACGACGACGAAACAATCCAATTCTATTAGGACGCAGCGTCAAACTACCACCGTGGCTAGTAGCCATCCTTACCCCGCATACCACCACAAAGACAACCGGATATGAACAACCCGAGATGAACCATCCATAATAATGTAAATAGTATAAGACAATCAAAGACAATTTTTTAAATATTTTTTATAAAAATAAAAAACAATGTATAAAATTAGGCCCCTTATGTGCCAAAACAATTTAAAATATCAATAATATACTGTAAATTGGAATTAAGACCCAATTGTATATACTTCAATTCAATTAAATATATTATATATATACAAACTTAACAAACAAAAATGATTACAAAGAATTTTGTTTTTGTTGTGCGTGTAAAAATGTTCCAGAGTTGCTTAACCTCTCTCAAAAAAACACGGCTATTGTAAGCGTTTTCGATTCAAATTTGTTTCGTCACGTGTTTCAAATTAACAGCCATATTCACCTATGAAATTCATTGCTTCAATAGATACTTTTTCAACTTTCAAATTGGGGATTATCTCTCCACCTTAATTAAATCAATAGATCGATCAAATGACTGTTGATCTATACACCCTCCAAATAACCCTTTTATCCAAGGAAAAATAATTGCCCAATTAATTTTAATATCCAGCTTCTCCTACGTTTTTAAATATTTATTTCAGTAAATATCGCAAATCTCATTGCAATTCAAAAGAAATAATTCTTGAATTCTTTCTACAAATATAAACATAGTGTCAAAAACTTTCAATTTTGTTTATATTACTTGCTGCCAGGAATCAATTTTCGCAATCTCATCTTTTTAAACTATCACAAATCACAGTGGGATTATCTCTCAAATGTACAACTTGTTGTTCTTTATTGTGCATTTTTTTTTTTGTTTAATTTTGTGTAGTGGGTTAGTAATGTGGAAATGTGTGACATCATCTCGTAGTGTTCGTGTTGGGTTTTGCAATTCAAAATTTGTTCTCGTTCATGGAAGCATGATATTGTACTTCAATCGCAAACTCTTAAAGTATCCTCAAATTCAAAAATGTAAAAATACTGTATAATTTTTTTGGAAAATGGTATACTTTTTCTGTATATTTTTCAAAAAAGTTGGTGTTATTGGTAAAAAGAAACAATAATTATAAAAAGTAGAAAAATCTTCTAACGGACAATATTTTGTCTTCATAAATGATAAGTAAACCTAACAGTGTTACCGAACTTTTAAGTTTATGAATTCGACCTATGCTTATATGTATATAGGGTCTAACAATAATAATGATTCACACACATCATGTGTATATGCACATGGTTGAAAGCATTCTGCACAACTAATAACATCATTCCGGATATGCAGTTTGGATTTCGGGAGAAACACTCCACTTTGCACCCACTCTTGAGATTCAGTTTTCTCGATTCCAGATCATTATTCGTGCAGATCGAAAACAGTCAATCGACAACCAAAACCATCAGCGCGCGAATTGCTCAAGGATCCAAATTGGGACCACACCTCTACAACATTTACACATCGGACCAACCTCAACCCAACAATGCAATGAATTTACTTTATGCGGACGACTAACTTACCTATAGCAAATCTATGTACCCAGTCATTGCAGCCCGAAGAGTGGAAGAACACTTCGGACGTCTGTGGGAATTCTACACAAGATGGGGCATTAAAGACAACTCAGCTAAATCCGAGCTGGCTTGCTTCAGAAGACCCGCGGGACATCGCAACACCCCTTCAGCCACAAGCTGCCGCAACATTATCCTCAATCTGCCGGACGGATGGCAACTGATGACCAAACCATCAGTGAAATACCTGGGTATCAACTTTGAGGAGAGGTTTCGTTTCAACCCGCACGTAACAGCTACTCTGAAAAAAGCTAATTACGCTTTCCACCGAATCCACCCTCTAATGCGGAAGAGGAATGTACTGACCCAGAGCACAAAGTTGCTTCTCTATAAGCAACTTCTCAGACCGATCATCACATACGGCTTTCCTACATGGTTTTCTATTTCCAAAACCAGCATAAGAAAGCTTGGAATGTTTGAGAGGAAAATTCTGAGGATCTGCACGGGACTACACTTCGACCAACAGCGACGAAAGCATCACAGCAACAAGCGACTCTACGAAGCTTCCGGAATAACACCCCTGGAAAAATATATGATCAATGTTGCCAAACGATTGACGAGTAATCTATGCAATCATCCGAACCCTATAATGAGAACCATAACCAGCGAAGAGAGATACCCCGAGCCTCGATACCTGGATGTAACAGCAATACTGGGCGAAGGAATCATTTCTATCAACGACGACGAAGCAATCCAATTCTATGAGGACGCAGCGTCAAACTACCACCGTGGCTAGTAGCCATCCTTACCCCGCATACCACCACAAAGACAACCGGATATGAACAACCCGAGATGAACCATCCATAATAATGTAAATAGTATAAGACAATCAAAGACAATTTTTTAAATAATTTTTATAAAAATAAAAAACAATGTATAAAATTAGGCCCCTTATGTGCCAAAACAATTTAAAATATCAATAGAATACTGTTAATTAGAATTAAGACGCAATTGTATATACTTCAGTTCAATAAAATATATTATATATATACGAACTTAACAAACAAAAATGATTACAAAGAATTTTGTTTTTGTTGTGCGTGTAAAAATGTTCCAGAGTTGCTTAACCTCTCTCAAAAAAACACGGCTATTGTAAGCGTTTTCGTTTCAAATTTGTTTCGTCACGTGTTTCAAATTAACAGCCATATTCACCTATGAAATTCATTGCTTCAATAGCTATATAGGGTCTAACAATAATAATGATTCACACACATCATGTGTACATGCACATGGTTGAAAGCATTCTGCACAACTAATAACATCATTCCGGATATGCAGTTTGGATTTCGGGAGAAACACTCCACTTTGCACCCACTCTTAAGATTCAGTTTTCTCGATTCCAGATCATTATTCGTGCAGATCGAAAACAGTCAATCGACAACCAAAACCATCAGCGCGCGAATTGCTCAAGGATCCAAATTGGGACCACACCTCTACAACATTTACACATCGGACCAACCTCAACCCAACAATGCAATGAATTTACTTTATGCGGACGACTAACTTACCTATAGCAAATCTATGTACCCAGTCATTGCAGCCCGAAGAGTGGAAGAACACTTCGGACGTCTGTGGGAATTCTACACAAGATGGGGCATTAAAGACAACTCAGCTAAATCCGAGCTGGCTTGCTTCAGAAGACCCGCGGGACATCGCAACACCCCTTCAGCCACAAGCTGCCGCAACATTATCCTCAATCTGCCGGACGGATGGCAACTGATGACCAAACCATCAGTGAAATACCTGGGTATCAACTTTGAGGAGAGGTTTCGTTTCAACCCGCACGTAACAGCTACTCTGAAAAAAGCTAATTACGCTTTCCACCGAATCCACCCTCTAATGCTGAAGAGGAATGTACTGACCCAGAGCACAAAGTTGCTTCTCTATAAGCAACTTCTCAGACCGATCATTACATACGGCTTTCCTACATGGTTTTCTATTTCCAAAACCAGCATAAGAAAGCTTGGAATGTTTGAGAGGAAAATTCTGAGGATCTGCACGGGACTACACTTCGACCAACAGCGACGAAAGCATCACAGCAACAAGCGACTCTACGAAGCTTCCGGAATAACACCCCTGGAAAAATATATGATCAATGTTGCCAAACGATTGACGAGTAATCTATGCAATCATCCGAACCCTATAATGAGAACCATAACCAGCGAAGAGAGATACCCCGAGCCTCGATACCTGGATGTAACAGCAATACTGGGCGAAGGAATCATTTCTATCAACGACGACGAAGCAATCCAATTCTATGAGGACGCAGCGTCAAACTACCACCGTGGCTAGTAGCCATCCTTACCCCGCATACCACCACAAAGACAACCGGATATGAACAACCCGAGATGAACCATCCATAATAATGTAAATAGTATAAGACAATCAAAGACAATTTTTTAAATAATTTTTATAAAAATAAAAAACAATGTATAAAATTAGGCCCCTTATGTACCAAAACAATTTAAAATATCAATAGAATACTGTTAATTAGAATTAAGACGCAATTGTATATACTTCAGTTCAATAAAATATATTATATATATACGAACTTAACAAACAAAAATGATTACAAAGAATTTTGTTTTTGTTGTGCGTGTAAAAATGTTCCAGAGTTGCTTAACCTCTCTCAAAAAAACACGGCTATTGTAAGCGTTTTCGTTTCAAATTTGTTTCGTCACGTGTTTCAAATTAACAGCCATATTCACCTATGAAATTCATTGCTTCAATAGCTACTTTTTCAACTTTCAAATTGGGGATTATCTCTCCACCTTAATTAAATCAATAGATCGATCAAATGACTGTAAATCTATTCACCCTCCAAATAACCCTTTTATCCAAGGAAAAATAATTGCCCAATTAATTTTAATATCTAGCTTCCCCTACGTTTTTAAATATTTATTTCAGTAAATATCGCAAATCTCATTGCAATTCAAAAGAAATAATTCTTGAATTCTTTCTACAAATATAAACATAGTGTCAAAAACTTTCAATTTTGTTTATATTACTTGCTGCCAGGAATCAATTTTCGCAATCTCATCTTTTTAAACTATCACAAATCACAGTGGGATTATCTCTCAAATGTACAACTTGTTGTTCTTTATTGTGCATTTTTTTTTTTGTTTAATTTTGTGTAGTGGGTTAGTAATGTGGAAATGTGTGACATCATCTCGTAGTGTTCGTGTTGGGTTTTGCAATTCAAAATTTGTTCTCGTTCATGGAAGCATGATATTGTACTTCAATCGCAAACTCTTAAAGTATTCTCAAATTCAAAAATGTAAAAATACTGTATAATTTTTTTGGAAAATGGTATACTTTTTCTGTATATTTTTCAAAAAAGTTGGTGTTATTGGTAAAAAGAAACAATAATTATAAAAAGTAGAAAAATCTTCTAACGGACAATATTTTGTCTTCATAAATGATAAGTAAACCTAACAGTGTTACCGAACTTTTAAGTTTATGAATTCGACCTATGCTTATATGTATATAGGGTCTAACAATAATAATGATTCACACACATCATGTGTACATGCACATGGTTGAAAGCATTCTGCACAACTAATAACATCATTCCGGATATGCAGTTTGGATTTCGGGAGAAACACTCCACTTTGCACCCACTCTTGAGATTCAGTTTTCTCGATTCCAGATCATTATTCGTGCAGATCGAAAACAGTCAATCGACAACCAAAACCATCAGCGCGCGAATTGCTCAAGGAACCAAATTGGGACCACACCTCTACAACATTTACACATCGGACCAACCTCAACCCAACAATGCAATGAATTTGCTTTATGCGGACGACTAACTTACCTATAGCAAATCTATGTACCCAGTCATTGCAGCCCGAAGAGTGGAAGAACACTTCGGACGTCTGTGGGAATTCTACACAAGATGGGGCATTAAAGACAACTCAGCTAAATCCGAGCTGGCTTGCTTCAGAAGACCCGCGGGACATCGCAACACCCCTTCAGCCACAAGCTGCCGCAACATTATCCTCAATCTGCCGGACGGATGGCAACTGATGACCAAACCATCAGTGAAATACCTGGGTATCAACTTTGAGGAGAGGTTTCGTTTCAACCCGCACGTAACAGCTACTCTGAAAAAAGCTAATTACGCTTTCCACCGAATCCACCCTCTAATGCGGAAGAGGAATGTACTGACCCAGAGCACAAAGTTGCTTCTCTATAAGCAACTTCTCAGACCGATCATCACATACGGCTTTCCTACATGGTTTTCTATTTCCAAAACCAGCATAAGAAAGCTTGGAATGTTTGAGAGGAAAATTCTGAGGATCTGCACGGGACTACACTTCGACCAACAGCGACGAAAGCATCACAGCAACAAGCGACTCTACGAAGCTTCCGGAATAACACCCCTGGAAAAATATATGATCAATGTTGCCAAACGATTGACGAGTAATCTATGCAATCATCCGAACCCTATAATGAGAACCATAACCAGCGAAGAGAGATACCCCGAGCCTCGATACCTGGATGTAACAGCAATACTGGGCGAAGGAATCATTTCTATCAACGACGACGAAGCAATCCAATTCTATGAGGACGCAGCGTCAAACTACCACCGTGGCTAGTAGCCATCCTTACCCCGCATACCACCACAAAGACAACCGGATATGAACAACCCGAGATGAACCATCCATAATAATGTAAATAGTATAAGACAATCAAAGACAATTTTTTAAATAATTTTTATAAAAATAAAAAACAATGTATAAAATTAGGCCCCTTATGTGCCAAAACAATTTAAAATATCAATAGAATACTGTTAATTAGAATTAAGACGCAATTGTATATACTTCAGTTCAATAAAATATATTATATATATACGAACTTAACAAACAAAAATGATTACAAAGAATTTTGTTTTTGTTGTGCGTGTAAAAATGTTCCAGAGTTGCTTAACCTCTCTCAAAAAAACACGGCTATTGTAAGCGTTTTCGTTTCAAATTTGTTTCGTCACGTGTTTCAAATTAACAGCCATATTCACCTATGAAATTCATTGCTTCAATAGCTACTTTTTCAACTTTCAAATTGGGGATTATCTCTCCACCTTAATTAAATCAATAGATCGATCAAATGACTGTAAATCTATTCACCCTCCAAATAACCCTTTTATCCAAGGAAAAATAATTGCCCAATTAATTTTAGTATCTAGCTTCCCCTACGTTTTTAAATATTTATTTCAGTAAATATCGCAAATCTCATTGCAATTCAAAAGAAATAATTCTTGAATTCTTTCTACAAATATAAACATAGTGTCAAAAACTTTCAATTTTGTTTATATTACTTGCTGCCAGGAATCAATTTTCGCAATCTCATCTTTTTAAACTATCACAAATCACAGTGGGATTATCTCTCAAATGTACAACTTGTTGTTCTTTATTGTGCATTTTTTTTGTTTAATTTTGTGTAGTGGGTTAGTTATGTGGAAATGTGTGACATCATCTCGTAGTGTTCGTGTTGGGTTTTGCAATTCAAAATTTGTTCTCGTTCATGGAAGCATGATATTGTACTTCAATCGCAAACTCTTATAGTATTCTCAAATTCAAAAATGTAAAAATAATGTATAATTTTTTTGAAAAATGGTATACTTTTTCTGTATATTTTTCAAAAAAGTTGGTGTTATTGGTAAAAATAATATATAATTTTTTTGAAAAATGGTATACTTTTTCTGTATATTTTTCAAAAAAGTTGGTGTTATTGGTGAAAAGAAACAATAATTATAAAAAAGTATAAAAATCTTCTTACGGACAATATTTTGTCATCATAAATGATAAGTAAATCTTACAGTGTTACCGAACTTTTAAATTTATGAATTCGACCTATGCTTATATGTATATACTTACTTACTTACTTAGGTCCTCGGACCTATTACGTCCGTGATGTTTCCCTTACGGGACATAGGGCCTCCACTACACCTACGCGCCATCGTGTACGATTTCTTGAAATATATTTCAGCTCTCTCCAACTTTTCCCCAGTCGTGCCGATTCCTGTTCGACCGTTCTTCGCCATGTACTTCTAGGCCGGCCCACTTGTCTTCCCTCCTGTGTGAGCGGGTTCCACTGCATTGCTTGAGATGCAATGCACCGATCGCCTTTTCGAAGCGTATGGCCAATCCACTGCCACTTTCTTCTTCGTATAATGGAGTCTATGGGCTCCTGACCCGTTCTCGCATGAAGTTCGGCATTGGAGATACGGTTGGGCCAGAAAATTCTCAAGATGTTTCGTAGACATCTATTAACTAAGGTTTGCAGCTTTCTAGTGACAGTGTCAGTGACTTTCCAAGTGCTGCAGCCGTAAAGCAGAACGGATTCAACATTGGAGCGGAACAGTCGTAACTTGGTCTTTAAGCTAAAAGAGTTGTTTCTCCATATTTTGGACAGCATTCCGAACGCAGCCTTTGCTTTTCTGATTCGGCTGTTTACGTCCAGTTCAGTTCCACCACCCGTAGAAACAATACTCACAAGATATTGGAAATCCTCTACCATCTCTACCGGTTGTCCAGAAATATTTACTTGAATTGATGAGCATACGTCGTCCGCGTAGTCCAGATGTTTGAGGTGAGATTGCAGAGTCCACTGAATTCCTCCATTTCCACTTGACAAAGCTGCGTGCAGTACATCACTTATCACCAACAGGAACAGTATTGGTGACAGTATACAGACTTGCCTAACTCCACTTTGGATTTCAAACTCTTCTGACAGCCTACCTTTGTGAAAAACGTGACACTTGGATCCATCATATGTAGCCTTGATAATAGCAATCAATTTATCTGGGATGCCCTTCCTGCGCAAAGCAAGCCAAATAAATTCTCTATTGACACTGTCGAACGCCTTTTCAAAATCGATGAACAGCAGGTGAAGTGGTGATCGATATTCAACGCACTGTTCGATGTTGATCCGCAAGGTGTTGATGTGATCCACACAGGAAGATCCAGTGCGGAAACCTGCTTGTTCGGCGTCGAGTGTGTCTTCGAGGTGGTCTTTAATTCGGTCCAAAACTATCCTTGCTATTATCTTGGCTTCTGCAGGCAGAACGCATATTCCTCTCCAGTTTTCGCACTGTGTGAGATCTCCTTTCTTTGGGAGCTTGACAATCATTCCTTTTTTCCACTCTTCAGGAAAGCTCTCTGTTTCCCAAGCTCTCTTAATAAGTGGGTGCAGTAGCTCGCTCGATGTCGTTGGGACTGCTCTTAAGAGCTCTGCAGGAATACCGTCAAGTCCAACCGCTTTGTTGTTCTTCAGTGCTTTGATGGCGGTGATAATTTCTTCTTTACTGGGGGGTACGGTGCGTATTCGGGAAATTGTTACTTCGGGTAGCTCAGTGGGAATAGGGTTCACTTCACTTGAGAAAAACGCGGTTTAAAACCGCAGAAAAGTGTTCCCTCCACCTTATGAGCTGGTCCTCATCCGAAATTAGCAGGGATCCGTTTGTGTCTTTAACCAGGTGTTGTTTAGAGCTCTGGACACCAGTGAGCTCTTTGGTAATTCTGTAGACGGTCCTACTGTCACACCTACTAGCGGCTTCTTCTGCTTCTGTAGCCAGTGCGTTGATGTAGTTACGCTTATCACGTCGCAAACTACGGTGAACTTCCCTCATCTTCATGCGGTACGTAGACTCAAGCTCGTTTCTCCCTGCTGCTGGGGTAGCTGCGATGCGAGCTTTAAGGTGTTTCCTTTCTTCGATCCTTGCCCAAGTTTCGTCGGAAAGCCAAGCACTATTATTCCCTTGCGCCCGGCCAACTGTACTTTCAGCACCGGATATGAACACATTTTTCACAGCACACCAATGATTTTCGATGGATGTCGTTTCCGTGCTGCTGATTGTGTTCAATCCTTGTGAAAGGTGGTCCCCTAGTTGTTGGCGCACTGCGGGATCCTTTAGTCAATCTGTATTAAACTTGGGCATTCGAGTGTTTCCTTGGGATCTACGAACTGCAGCTGTACGCAATCTTACGGTAGCAACCATCAGATGGTGGTCCCGGGCCATTCCCATGTCAGCACCTCTTCTGTTACGGACGTCCTGGAGACTGCTTCTAAAACGCCGGCTGATCGCGAAGTGGTCAATTTGGTTGGAAGTTGCTTCTCTGTCAGTCGACACCCAACTGACTTTGTGGCACGTCTTATGCTCGAACATGGTCCCTCCAATAACAAGGCCGTTGGCTTTGCAGAAATCGACAAATCGTTCGCCATTGTCGTTTCGGTTACCAACACCATGTTTTCCCATGACATGCCTTAGCCCAGTGTTGTCATTGCCAACCTTGGCACTTAAGTCTCCCATCACCATAATTATATCACCTCGTAGAACGCTATCATAAGCAGCACTCAGCCGGTTATAAAAGGCCTCCTTCTCCTCGTCAGAAGAGAGCAAAGTTGGGGCGTAACACTGTATGATGGTGACGCGACGTACTCTAGTCCGGAACCTGGCTTTCAAGATCCTGTCACCTAAAGGCTCCCAGGAAATTAAGCTTTTGAGAGCTGTTTTGGAAAGCAGCAATCCAACGCCAGATTCCCGAGCGCTTCCAGGTGTTTTTCCGGAATAGAATAGTACAGTGTTACGGGTTGGTGACTTAAACTTCGCCGAGCCCAGCCATCTAACTTCACTTATCCCTAAGATGTCCATCCTATACCGCATGAATTGCTTCTCTAGTTGCAGGAATCTGGCATTCTGAGGACCTTCTTTTCCATTGTCAAGAAGCGTCTTCACATTCCAGAAACCAATCTTTGTCCGGGTACAATAGCCAAAAGTCGTCAACGAGTTATAATTAATTATCCGAGGCGTAGTGTTGGTTTCGGTAGCGGGTTGATTTCAGTTACGGAGAATGCTAACCTCCGTAAACTATCCTAGAAAGCTAGGCCTTTTCGCACTTGTAATTTTGGCCTATTTATGTATATTGGGATACACAAATAGTTGCCCGGGGACCACCACGAGGAGGTAAAACAAGCACTTCATCGTGACTGATTGTTGCGCTACTGGCCCAGACCAAGTTCTGAGCAATCAATAGTTTCCCGATCAGACACGATGCAGGTCGCCAATTAATAATGATTCACACACATCATGTGTACCCTTTTTTTTTGTAATAATCCGCCCTCCTCCGTGCAGCCACTTTGCTTACCGGTCCCTTTGGGGCGATAATATTTTTGGAGTTATATAATAATAGCTATTGACTGCTGCATAAGTGGGTGCTAAATGATGCAGCAGTACCACCACCAAGGCCACCTGCTGTTGCTTGCTGGCTTTTCTGACGATCGGTGCAGTGCCGGTGGATGATGTTACATATTCGAGGATCTGGCTGAAAAATAAAAAAAATATATCAATGAGCTGGGGTTGTTGAGTTGGCTTATTTTGTGGTTGTGGACTCACCGTTGCTTTGTGGTGGTTGAGGAAAACTTGAAAAAAAAAATCAATACAAAATCTTTTTATTTTGATTAATTTCATATTTATAATGACGAAAAACATCCCCCAATTAAAAAAAAATGTTAACAAGTGCCATACCACATTACATTTTAAACTGTTATAAGTGTTATAAATGGCCTCGTTCACGTTGCACTGAGATATGCTACCTCATACCTCCAGTATGTCTCGATCTACACTGCCCGATTTTTCCACGAAGATTTTTCCAGAAATCATGTGAAATGTACACACAGAACTATTTTTTCAATGATATATAAACGACGGCACTGTTCTATCACAAATCATCAGAGTAAACAAACAGAGCCTTCCAAATAGATACAATTCCAAACGAAAGATGCAATTCCAAAAGAAAGAGACAGATGTGCAAGGTGCAAATATTCCATTATTATTCTTTAATCAACGAGACGAGACAGCGAACCAAGGTCAAGAGTTTTCTAGAATTTTCTTATCATTAATTTAATTTAACTTCATTTATATCTTTTTTTTTAATAAACTATCTTTTATGAATCAAATTCATAATAAACAATAATCTTTTATATTCATAAGAATTCCAAAGATTACATTCAGAAGTGGAATAGATTTCATTGCTTACAAATTTAAATTTTGTCATCCGCAATAACGGAGAGAGGAAAAAAAAAGATAGCCTCCGGCTCTAGAACAAATTTTGAATTTAACGACTCGTCAGTGGAAAAATTCTTAGAACAGCAGACATGGACGCCGAAGGTTTAGTTAAATTGCTGTTGGATGCGCTGAAGGTGAATAGCCAGCAGGGTGCAGATCAGCCAGGTGATGTTAAATACCAAATAATGCCCGATTTCAATAAATCCATTAATAATTTTAATGGCAAGGAAAATGATTGGGAGGGGCTTGATTGGCTTAACTCTGTGAGTGCGGTTGCTGACTTCAACGATGGTCAGATAAGTTTCGTCTGGAGTGCGTCAGGTTTCATCTGATTGAAGCTGCAAAGAGCTGGTACAATTCCTTTTCAGTATCAACTTGGGCGGAATTTAAAGAACCACAAATCATGCGAAATTTGAGTTTGGATCCAGTTCCAGTGAGGTGACCTGCCGTTGAATTTAAGGGTTCAGTTCCAGAGAAGTGTTCGATATGCAAAAGTGGCGGACACAGAGACGAGTTTTGCACAAAAGGGAAGCCAGAAGATGAAATAAAATGTTTTAGATGCCTTGCTCCAGGGCATTATAAGAGCGAGTGCAAAGTGCAGATAACATGCATTCGTTGTGGCAAGCCAGGACACATGATCGAAAATTGTCCAGAGGGTAGAATGGCAAGTGTACCATCAAATGTTGGAAGGAAAGAATCCTCCTACAAAATAAATTGCGTGAGTTCATCTGAGGATCCATCAAAAGATTTTAAATATTACCAAACAGCAAAGTTAAATGGGCACGAGTTAAAAGCGTACATCGATAATGGTAGCAGGTGTGTTATGTTGAGGGATTCTTACGCTAACAAATTCAACATCCAATATGAGAAAACATCGGATACGATTTGTGGTTTTGGTAATCTTCTTTGGGAGTGTTCGAGGCTAACCTACAAGTCGACCAAGCAGAGGCGAAAGTAAAAGTTCACGTTGTCCAGATGAATTTTTGCAGATTCCTCTTTTGATTGGGCAACCGTTTACTGAAAACGATTACATTACGATTGTGAAGCGTGGTAATAACGTCAGAGTTTTTGAAGAGTGACAAATCGAGGACGAGGAATGCTTCAGGGATTTGGTGGTTCCTAATCTGCCAAATCAGGAATTTAAGTTGTGGGCGAAAGAGGAGACTGTGATTCCAGCTGGTTATATCGGGTTTATCACTGCGTGTGCTGACGACATGCAATCAGAGTCAGACATTTTCATCAATGGAGGTTCAAATCGTGGAGGGTCATTAATTCCGATATGCATTGTGAATATTCAAGACGAGGTCAACATTCCAGTCATCAACATGAGCATGAAAGAAATTATTTTTGAGAAAGGAGTAACTCTTGTACGAGGAAAGCCATGCTGTGAAGATTCCAATTTCTGCGAGGAAGATGATGAAATTTCTGAAAAATGTGAGTACACTGTTTTATTATCTGATGTTCAGCTGTCGTTTTTAGAGAATATTGACGTAAATCCCAAAGTTTCTAGAAATACTAGAGAAAAATTATTAAATATATTGAAAGACTACCGAGATGGTTTTGGTTTTAAAGAGTTGGGTTATACGAACGAGGTAGGGTTTGATATAGAATTAGATTCAGATGCCCGAGTTGTTTATCGTCCATGTAGACTGAGCCACAGTGAAAGAGAGTTCCTCAGACAGGAGATTGATGAAATGAAGGACGCGGGAATAATCCAAGATTCAGTATCTAATTACTCGAGCCCAATTCTTATTGTCACTAAGGAAGAGTCAACTATCACTCGACGGAGTTCGAAGCATTAGCTGTAGTGTGGAGTTTGGAGAAGTTTAGGATGTATTTAATCGGTTTGGATTTTGTAATCAGCACTGACTGTAACGCTGTGCGAAGTTCAATGACCAAGAAGCATCTGATTCCTCGAATCGGTAGATGGTGGCTGAAACTGATGGAGTTTAATTTCGGTATCTAACATCGATCGGCAGATAGGATGAGACATGCGGACGCATTGAGCCGTAATCCATTCTGTGAGGCTGAAGAAACTGAGACAGGGGCAGATTTAGTTTGTCTTTATTCCATACTTGATGAATACGATTGGTAAATTATGTTGCAGAAGAGTGATCCGAGAATTTGTGAGATAGCTGAAACACTCATGAAGACGACTAATTTGGATAAAGCTGAGAAACAAATTCATCATGAGTACGAGTTAAGCGGTGGTCGAGTTTTCAAGAGGGAAAATGGGGAGTTAAGGTGATATGTTCCCAGAAGAGCCAGAAATCAAATTGTTATTAATTGTCATAACAAGTTTGGTCACGTTCTTTAGATAAGATGATTGCGAAGATAAAAGAGAAGTACTGGTTTCCAAGAATGCGAAGATATGTGAAGGGTTTTATCGGGTCTTGTATCGAATGCCTGTACCATAAAAAGCCAGGTGGTAGAAAACAAGGGTTTCTTCATTCAATAGACAAGATTGGAGTACCATTTCATACTTTACACGCGGATCATCTTGGTCCCTTTGTTCGAAGTGCCAGAGAAAACCAGTATGTGCTCGCAATTATAGATGGATTCAGTAGCGGATCTAGGACTTGGCTGTGGGGGGGGGCTTGGAGGTTGGAGATCCAGTTTGAAACCTTAATTAATAAAATTTGCTTGTCCTAAGATAAATTTTATAATTTATAACAAATAAAAGAGACCAGTTTAGTTTTAATGCAAGACCGTACTCAACTTCAGCCGAACTACACTTCACGACAACCGGGCAAAACATAATTGTTTATGAAATTTTTGGAGCTATATCGCACTAAGCGCTAACTGAACATCATACAAATTCATACGAATTCGTGTGAAGTGCAGTTCCGATGCAGTGCAGTTCCGGCGAGTGCGGTCTAACCTTTAAGGTTCAAGTATTTGTTTTTTGTGAAAAAGATATATATAAAATGTTTTCAATAGAAAGTACAATAACAATTATTCATAATTGCTGTAGCGGAGATAGAAGCAAATTCAAAGGTGCACCAAAATAATAGTTTTTAGCTATATATGCTTGAACCATGCGTACAAATTCGTTTTTTTATATTATTTAAAAATTGATTAGGTACCTACATTATGTAGTTATATTTGTAAATTAGCTGTGGGTATGATTTGAACTTCCCATTTTTGACAAGATTTGAAAACTGTTTATAATTGGCTAGTTCAGAAAAATTATATTTAACTGTTCGTACTGGCAAAAGCTCATATATGTGCTTTGACAACGGTATCAGTGCTCTGAGATCTTATTTTTCCTGAATTAGCCAAATCAAATAGAAACTATTTTGTTCAAACTGACACTTTAGGACATTAGACAAAGCTGCTCTAAGCAATAAGCAGCGGCCCAATTCTGCCAGCGTGAATGAAATTTCGTGTATACGTTGCATACACTTTATATTCATGCTAAAAAAATATGTTGACAAATTTGCAAATCACTCTAGAGTCTAGAGGGATTGCAAATATTCATTTGCTTTTGCATGATTTTCTGAGCGCGCACAGAGATAACTCACCCTATTGGAATTTAACTCCTTGACTAGAGAATTTGTATGTAATTGCCTAGTACAAAAATGTTTTGTACGTACAATTGCCTTGGACCTTTCAAATTATAAAAACGTAGCCCCGAAAATGTCTAAGCCCAGCCAAGGCCGCAAGAAACAATTCCTGTTGTACATTTACACTAAACTTGACATCCCGTTTTTCTCCAATGGTTTAGGCCTCAAATGCGTTTCTTTCGGTAAATTAACTTTGTTTTTAGTATAAACAGTTAAGGCATTTGACACGTTAATGTTAAGCCCCGACCATTTTTATCTCTTTTTACTTGCGATATACGTAGTATAGGGCAAGTTTAGGATTCGTGCAAGAAAAAAAAAATCTAGATAATAATTTTCCCTAACATTACGATGATAGAGAACGCGAAAAAAGTGGGTCTCGCAATTCTGTCTGTCTGTACCTCGACCTGCAGCCTAAACGGCTGAAGCGATTTTCTTCATACTTTGGACTTAAGGCTCTTATGTGATTCCCTAGAGAGGAAATTGGAATTTTTGTTTAGCTCAAAAATAACAGGCATACAACCAATATACAAAAAATGATTTATTTAAAAAACCGCTCTAACGATTTTCAAAAAAAAAATTACGAGGTACTAAAATTACTAAGATAATTATTTTGGTGGAAATAAAAAAATGGTATAACGGTTATTAACGCGTACCTGTCATACAACAGATTTTTTGGTTTTCAAATTTCTCGTTAACTGCTACACCGATTTCAACCAAAATTTTTATACAAAAGGTCGCTTATAATGTTAACAATTTTGCATATACAAATTTTCGAAAAAATAATTTTTGGATTTTTAAAAAAATATTGAATTTTTTTTTTTTAAATTCAATATCTTGAAAACGGGCTAATAATTTTTTTTCAATTTTGTGAAAAATTGTATTTTATTGAATACCAAAATTTGGCATACCAAATTTTATTCAAAACAATGTTCAAGATTTTTTATATATAAAAAATTAATTTAAAAAAAAAAACGCTGTAACGATTTTTGAATTTTTTTTTTCATAAATTCATATTTATTAAACAAATCAGATGACATACTTTTTTTTGATCATTTTTACTTATCCCTTCCTATTTTTACTTGGCCTTAGCGCCAACTTCGGACTTTGACAGTCCCTAGAATTGAGCGCCCCCAAAACTCTCTGAAATAAGGTTAGTTTTTAGGAAGTAAGTTGATTAACCCTGGCTACGTTTTTTGTCCAATATTCTCAGACCTTATTGCTCCAAAGCTGGTTTCTTCGTCCCAATTTTCTGGGTTTTATTTTTAGGGAAAAATTGTCGTTGCATGAAACATGTCCATATTCATAGCCCCCAACTTAGGTTTTGTCCATAATGTACATAACATGTATGTTAATAGTAAAGCCCCAACCACGTTATTTGGCCATCAAATTTCATATCTTAACAATATTTTAGACGGAATATAAAATTCTACACGTTGTAATGTATTGCTTTCTATATTTCAAATTATTTTATGATTCGGCTGTGGGGAGGGCTTTAGCCCCTATAGCCACCCCCCTGGATCCGCTACTGGATGGATTCACCAAGTTTTGTGTTTTAAGAGCTGTTCGAAATGTGAAAGCGCGGACCACTGTTGGGATCTTTGAGGATTTAATAACAACATTTGGAGCGCCAACACGAGTGATTACCGATCAGGGTACTTCTTTTACTAGGAAGGTCTTCGAGAAGATGTGCAGCGAGAAGAATATTATACTCACCGAAAATATGACGGCAACACCGAGGGCTAATGGCCAGATTGAAAGACTAAATCGCAGCATTAACCATATACTAGCAACTCGGAGTCAAATAGCTGATGGTTCCGATTGGGATCAATTTGTGAAAGTTGTACAATGGAGTTTAAACAACACGATGCATGCAACCCTGAAGAAGACGCCTCTTGAAGATCAATTCAATTATGATCCAAGGAGTATAGATGGAAAGCTAATCGACGATGAGTTCAACAAGGGCCAAATCTCTAAAAATATTCAAGACGTTCGAGCTAATTTGAGTGAAGTCATTAAGGAGAATCAAGCGTATCAGCAAAAGTTGTATAACAGTAAGAGATGCCAAAGTATCTTCCTGGAGATTTAGTTATGATTAAACGAGCTTTTGGTGTTACTGGAGATTCTCAGAAGCTGCTTCCTAAATACAAGGGCCCATATGTCGTGACAGAGGTTTTACCAGGAGACAGATATCGAGTCCAAGATGTTCCTGAAATGCAGAGGTCACAAAGATTCTATCATGGTATAGCTGCAGTTGATGATATGACAAGAGTACCAACAGAAGATGTGGAATCAAGTGATGAAGAGAATGTTGAGTCAAATGTATTACAGCAGACAACATCAGAAGAAACGCGGCCGTTTTGTAAAATAAAAGTTATGCAGAGAAGGAAATTCTGCTAAGAAATTAAAAGACGTATATTCAGTTTGAATGTTTTAATGAGAATATAATAATAAACATAGTTTACTAATAAATCAATTTAAGTTATTTACAAAGTTTAAGTGAATTAGATCTGTTTTAGAACACTCCACCATAATTCACAATTAAAGATAAATATATTTTTAATAAATAATTAAAAACAAGAAGTTATTAATATTAGATTTAAAATAACACCTACATAAAGAACAAAATTAAAACATTGAAAGAAGTACAATTAAGATAAAATCATATTCTTTGAACAAAATATCGTGTTTTTCTTTTGTTACGCTTTTGATTAAATTGTCCGCAACCATATTATTAGTGTCTAGATATTGCACTATTATTGACTTATCCGTTACCATTTCCTTTACAAAATGATGTCGATTATCTATATGTTTTGTTCTGGGACTGTACGATTGATTTTGTGAAATATTGATTGCACTCTTGTTGTCACAATATATTCCAGCGGAATCTATATCCTCTCCAATTTCTCTTAGAAGTTGTTTAAGCCATATCGCTTCATGTGTTGCCGCTGATAAAGCCATATATTCAGCCTCTGCACTTGATAGTGCTATAGTAGTCCGACGTTTACTTGCCCATGAGATTGCTCCACCTTGAAGCTTGAATATATAGCCAGTACATGATTTTCGACTATCAATGTCTCATGCCCAATCTTCATCCGAAATACCGAGTAAACTTACATTTCCATTATGCGAAAATTGAAGCTTATAATCCGCATTACCCTTCAAATATTTGAAAATTCGCTTAACAACATTCCAGTGACCTCTTCCATATTCATTGTTAAAACGACTAACATTTTCTACAGCAAATGAAATATCTGGATGTGAACACTGTAATAAATAAAGTATACTGCTCACTGCTTCTTGATAAGGTATTTTTTGCATTTTTTTGATCTCATCCGGTGGTTTTCCTGACATGTTAATTTTTGATTTGTATCCGCCGGTGTTTTAACAGGGTGACAATCATTCATGTGAAATTTGTCAATTATCTCTTCAGTAAACTTCTTTTGGTCAAGTGATATCACACCTTGTCTTCTGTCACGAGTTATCTTCATTCCAATGCAATGACTAGCTTCTCCCAAGTCTTTCACGCTGAAGTTCTTCATCAAAGTCGATTTAATTTGATTTGTCCATCCCTTATTGTTGGAAAAAATTAAAAAATCCTCCACGTAAACAGCTATAAAAATCATCTTCTTTTCTTCATGCCGGAAATATATACATGAGTCTATTTGAGAACTCTTATAGCCACTATTGACCATGACATCATTCAATTTGATGTTCCACTGTCGACTTGCTTGTTTAAGTCCATAAACTTTCATCATCAAAACCCTCTGGTTGTTGCATGTAGATGGTTTCATTGACATCACCTTGTAAAAATGCTGTGTTGCATGCATCTGTTCAATATCGAGATCGTGATTAGCTGCTAGTGCCATCAACAAACGAACCGATGAGTAACGTACAACTGGTGAAAACGTTTCTTCATAGTCAATTCCAGCACGCTGACTACACCCTTTGGCCACTAGTCTTGCCTTATACCGTAGAATTCTTCCTTCCGTGTCAGTTTTGATTTTAAAAACCCATTTGCAATTAACAGATTTTCTATCATTAGGTAGTTCAACCAATTGCCATGTTTTATTGTCTATCAAAGATTGAAACTCTTCTTTCATTGCATGCTCCCAATCTTTACTATTTGAGCTTGACATTGCTTCACTAAAAGTTGTTGGTTCATTGATATTGTCTTTTACCAAATATTGAACAAAATCTTGGATATGGATTGGTTTCTTTGGTCGTTCTGATATTCTTGATGTTGCAATTTTATCAGGGATAATCTTCTCCACCTCAACATTTGAATCTTCATCAGACGACTTTTCAATCTCAACAATTGAATCTTCATCAAATGAACAATTTGTTCTACAATCATTATTATCTAAAACTACACTTGCGTTATTATCATTCGGCATGACGTTCTTAGATGGTATTTGTTGATTTGGTTTTTTCGACTCTAAAAAGACAACATCTCTGCTTTGGATAACCTAATTTGTTGCAGCTTTTATCAGTCAATATCCTTTGTTACCTTCACAATAACCAATAAATATGTATTCGATCGATTTAACATCAAATTTCTTACGTTTTTGATCAGGAACATGAACCATTGCCGATGATCCAAAAATTCGAAATTTTGACAAATTTGGTTTGACGCCTGACCAAATTTCTACCGGTGACTTATGACCTATTACACGGGAACAAGAATGATTTTTGATATAAGTGGCAGAGGCAATTGCCTCAGCCCAATGTTTCTTGTCTAATTTAGCATCGGTGATCATACATAAGGCTCTCTCTCAATATAGCTTTTAAGTCCATAAATATTGGCGTTTCGTCCCGGCGTTCTCACTTGGACTCTTCGGTTGACAGTGAGGGCCTTGTCAAGACGCAATTTTTATTAAGCTCAGTCCAGCTTACATCAATTTTACTGTGAAAACAATTGTGAACTATATCCAACCCAATAAGAATTTCTAATCAAGAATTGTTGGAAATTTTGCTACCCGTGGCCTGGCATTGTTTACATATGAGTGTGTTTTATAATACAAATTCTATATACTACTGAAATACATCAGCCAAGTAGAAGACTTAGCATTATTTAATTGGACTTGTTGAATTATTGATTCAATATAGCTTTTAACGGCCTTTAGTCCATACAAATTGGCGTTTCGTGCCGGCGTTCCCACTTGGACTCTTCAGTTGACAGAGAGGGCCTTGTCAAATGCTTGTGACGTAGCCGATTATGACCCTACCCAATACTCAACTCAAAAAAAAAAAAAAAAAAAAACATCGCGCAATATACCCTATAACCACGATAGGTACCTTAATTTATCACATTTTTTTATGAACACACACTACATACATACAAGCTGCAAGACAAACCAACAATGAACATTGCATTATATTTAACAAACATACAAAACAAACAAAATAATGCACAAAAACTCACAAAGCGACACACATAGATTGTGGTGTTACACTTTTGATTCCTTCAAAATCCAAATGCATTAATTGCAATACCGTGGTGGGAAATGCACTTGATACCAGTGAATAGATACCCTTCAAGGCCCTCACTGTCAACTGAAGAGTCCAAGTGAGAACGCATGGACGAAACGCCAATTTTTATGAACTAAAGGCCGTTAAAAGCAATATTGAATCAATAGTTCAACAAGTCCAATTATATAATGCTAAGTCTTCTACCTGGCGGATGTATTTCAGTAGTATCCTTGTATATAAAAACCTTGTATATAAAAACTATAGTACTATCATGAAGAAGATCGATAGAGAGATTCGAGGTGAGCACTACCAGTACTACGAAATTGTAGAGATTGGAGAGTACAGGACAGGGAGAAACTGAGGGAATTGACGATTAGAATGACGTTCAAGGCAACAATAAATGAACGAGAACAACGTATACAAAATTAAAGCTAGTTTAAGGGAGTCAACACTAAACTTTTTTTTGTTATTTTCTTCCACCAATTTTGTTTACGAAGGGGAAGTTTGAAGCTTTTTTTGCTCTATTTAACGGGGAAGTAGGATAATAAATATAATTTTAAAAGGAATTAGCGGTTGTATTTTTTCTTTCGCTGTGTGCGAGATATGCTGTAGCAAAGTCAAGTAAGTATTACTGTATGCCCAAATAAAAGGCTACAACCAATGTTGCCACTAAAGAATATAAGTTATATAAGAATTTTGTATATGAGCTAGGGATAGGAAGAAATTATTTAAATTTTGTAGTTTGATATTTGCATTCATATTTAAGTAGATATGATATATATATGAAATAAGATAATAAATATAATTTTAAAAGGAAATAATGATTTTATTTTTTCTTTCGTTGTGTGTGAGATATGCTGTAGCAAGTTGAGTAATGTCGCCACTTTAAGTTGTACAAGAATTTCTTATATCAAGTAGGGATAGGAAGAAATTGTTTTAAATTTGTAGGTTGATATTTGCGTGCATATTTAAGGAAATATGACAAATATATGATATTAGATGGTGAACGCCATTTAGTAGGTAGGTACTTATTATTTTATATTATCTATTATAAATATATATATACATATATAAATGGTAAACAAAATAAAATTTAATAATTTATACAATTTCGGTACGAAACCTTTTTAACTAAAGTTTTTCATATACATCGAAGTGAAGTGAACTTTTCGTTGACAAAAATGAAAGTTATTAGGCGTTAAAAATATGAGAAAATTATATGCATTTATTTGGGTGACGAGGAAAAAGCAAATTTCTTTCGAAAGAAACCCGAATTTAAAAATGATTTTAATATTTTCTCAAGCGAAATTTTGTGTGTAATTTCTTTAAAAAAATTAACGATTTTTCACAATCATTTTAAAATGTCCAAGAATGAATTTTAAAAGTATTATAAATAATTTCTATAAAGTTTTCAAAAATGAATCAAGCTATGTTTAAAAATTCACGGGGAATTTTCACGTGAAAATTATAACATTTCCAGATGTGAAATTCTAACTTTATGAGATAATTTTTTAAAATGTCCTAGATTATAACGTTTTTAAAAATTTTATAGTTCACCATGTGAAAATTCGTGCGAAAAAAGTTTCAAAAATGAAATTTGAATTTAATAAGTAATTTTTAAAAGTTCTCTAAATAACAATTTACAATCAAAATTTGATTTAAACTAAATTTAATCTGCATATTTTCCAATTACCTACTAAGAATTCCACACACTACTTTTCGAGGGAATTAAAAAATCAAGATTTGGAAATTTTTTTGTTGAGTAAGTAGTGTCTTAATATTCACGGGAATTTTGAAAAAAGAATACTTAATTTGATTTTCTCATGTGAATTTTTTAAAAATTACTTAATAAAGTTCAAATTTCATTGCAAACACCTTACAAAATGCGAATTTATTGAAATTACTTCATACAATTTTCATAATCGAAATTTGAACATTGACTAATAGTTATTGTTAAAATATTCAAAATTGAATTTTTCACGTGAATTTTTCAATATTGTTTCATAAAGTTGAAATTTGGTTTTTGAAAATTTGAATACGCATTTTTAATTTTTAAACTAGGTGAGTTAAATTGAATTTTTTTACGTGAACTAAAAAAAATACTTCGTAAGGTAAAATTTCTTTAGTTTGAATGCGAATTTATTAAAATTACTTAATGCAATTTTCATAAACGAAATTTGAATTTTGTTAAGTAAAAATTTAACAAAGTGAAAAAACTAACAACGTTAAGTAAAATTAAAATTTACTAAAAAATTAACAAAGTGCTTATCTTAAATAGACAAAAGATATTTATTTTTAAAATTTTTCTAAAATTTCTCTTTTAAAAACATTTTTGTATAGATAAAATATTTTTTTTTTATTTTTTCAATTGATTTTATCTTATTTTCTTTTAAAGATAAAAAGATATTTATTTTTTAAATTTCGCCAAAATGTCTCTACCCTTAAAAATACTTTTTTTTAAAGGTAAAATAGATTTTTTAAATTTGTTTTCAATTTGTTTTATCTTAAGTATATTTTAAAAGTAAAAAGATTTAATTTTTTTATAATTAAATACTTTTTTTTAATTTTTTCCATTTTTATTTATTAATTTATTTTTTAAATTTCTCTACTCTTAAAAATATTTATTTTTTGGGTAACATAGTTTTTTTTTTTTATTTTTATCTTAAGTAGGTATTTTTTAAAGGTAAAAAAATATTTATTTTTTTAAATTTTCCCAAAATTTTTATTTAAATTGTTTTTTTTTTTTTTTGAATATTTTCGAATTTTGTTTACCTTAAAAAGTTTTTTTTTTAAGGTAAAGTTATTCTTTTTTAAATTTTATCATTATTTTTTAAAAGTATATTTTTTAAAGTTAAACCTATTTTTACTTAAATTTATCAAGAGATTTTAAATGTAAAATCCTTTTTTTTAATTTTATCAAAATTTTTTTTCCTGTAAAAGTATTTTTTTGAAAGGTAGCTAAAACAAATTCTTTGTTTTTATCAATTTTTTTACATTTAAAGTAATCAAACTTTTGATAAATTTACCTGTACAAAAATTACTTTTAAAGTGTTTTTTTCTCAAAAAAATGTTTCTTGATTTTTTTTTTCGAAAAAAATGTTTGTTGTTGAATGCCTCATAAAGAAATATAGCATCGTTGTAAGACTATGTTTGCCTAAGAATTGTGAAAATTAGCAACGGTGTAGTCTTGATAATATGATTTTCAGCTGAAATTGAAAATTTTCAACAAATTCGAAGCAAATCAAATCATAATTAACCTATCTATAGACATATGTATGTATTTTGTTTACTATCATAGACTTTGATAGAAAACAACAGAAAAATCTGTTCGCAAATTCAAATTCAAACAAAAAACGATACTGTTGTACAATGCACCATGACAACGAGAACATCTTTTTCATTTTGTGCGAATAATCCCCTTCGTTGCCATGACGAAAAACAATCTCACTCACACCAGGTAATTGTTGTCAGCAACTGTCAGAATCAACAAAATATACTCCTCTCCTTCTTACTACCAGCTTTTATTCCTCTTCCTATCCTCATTCACATCTCTCCAAACCAACGTGGCACGATGTTTGCGCCCTCACGAGAACACTCCCAGTAACAGAAAAATCGATTCCATAATAGTACTATAGTTTTTATATACAAGGATAAAAACTATAGTACTATCATGAAGAAGATCGATAGAGAGATTCGAGGTGAGCACTACCAGTACTACGAAATTGTAGAGATTGGAGAGTACAGGACAGGGAGAAACTGAGGGAATTGACGATTAGAATGACGTTCAAGGCAACAATAAATGAACGAGAACAACGTATACAAAATTAAAGCTAGTTTAAGGGAGTCAACACTAAACTTTTTTTTGTTATTTTCTTCCACCAATTTTGTTTACGAAGGGGAAGTTTGAAGCTTTTTTTGCTCTATTTAACGGGGAAGTAGGATAATAAATATAATTTTAAAAGGAATTAGCGGTTGTATTTTTTCTTTCGCTGTGTGCGAGATATGCTGTAGCAAAGTCAAGTAAGTATTACTGTATGCCCAAATAAAAGGCTACAACCAATGTTGCCACTAAAGAATATAAGTTATATAAGAATTTTGTATATGAGCTAGGGATAGGAAGAAATTATTTAAATTTTGTAGTTTGATATTTGCATTCATATTTAAGTAGATATGATATATATATGAAATAAGATAATAAATATAATTTTAAAAGGAAATAATGATTTTATTTTTTCTTTCGTTGTGTGTGAGATATGCTGTAGCAAGTTGAGTAATGTCGCCACTTTAAGTTGTACAAGAATTTCTTATATCAAGTAGGGATAGGAAGAAATTGTTTTAAATTTGTAGGTTGATATTTGCGTGCATATTTAAGGAAATATGACAAATATATGATATTAGATGGTGAACGCCATTTAGTAGGTAGGTACTTATTATTTTATATTATCTATTATAAATATATATATACATATATAAATGGTAAACAAAATAAAATTTAATAATTTATACAATTTCGGTACGAAACCTTTTTAACTAAAGTTTTTCATATACATCGAAGTGAAGTGAACTTTTCGTTGACAAAAATGAAAGTTATTAGGCGTTAAAAATATGAGAAAATTATATGCATTTATTTGGGTGACGAGGAAAAAGCAAATTTCTTTCGAAAGAAACCCGAATTTAAAAATGATTTTAATATTTTCTCAAGCGAAATTTTGTGTGTAATTTCTTTAAAAAAATTAACGATTTTTCACAATCATTTTAAAATGTCCAAGAATGAATTTTAAAAGTATTATAAATAATTTCTATAAAGTTTTCAAAAATGAATCAAGCTATGTTTAAAAATTCACGGGGAATTTTCACGTGAAAATTATAACATTTCCAGATGTGAAATTCTAACTTTATGAGATAATTTTTTAAAATGTCCTAGATTATAACGTTTTTAAAAATTTTATAGTTCACCATGTGAAAATTCGTGCGAAAAAAGTTTCAAAAATGAAATTTGAATTTAATAAGTAATTTTTAAAAGTTCTCTAAATAACAATTTACAATCAAAATTTGATTAAAACTAAATTTAATCTGCATATTTTCCAATTACCTACTAAGAATTCCACACACTACTTTTCGAGGGAATTAAAAAATCAAGATTTGGAAATTTTTTTGTTGAGTAAGTAGTGTCTTAATATTCACGGGAATTTTGAAAAAAGAATACTTAATTTGATTTTCTCATGTGAATTTTTTAAAAATTACTTAATAAAGTTCAAATTTCATTGCAAACACCTTACAAAATGCGAATTTATTGAAATTACTTCATACAATTTTCATAATCGAAATTTGAACATTGACTAATAGTTATTGTTAAAATATTCAAAATTGAATTTTTCACGTGAATTTTTCAATATTGTTTCATAAAGTTGAAATTTGGTTTTTGAAAATTTGAATACGCATTTTTAATTTTTAAACTAGGTGAGTTAAATTGAATTTTTTTACGTGAACTAAAAAAAATACTTCGTAAGGTAAAATTTCTTTAGTTTGAATGCGAATTTATTAAAATTACTTAATGCAATTTTCATAAACGAAATTTGAATTTTGTTAAGTAAAAATTTAACAAAGTGAAAAAACTAACAACGTTAAGTAAAATTAAAATTTACTAAAAAATTAACAAAGTGCTTATCTTAAATAGACAAAAGATATTTATTTTTAAAATTTTTCTAAAATTTCTCTTTTAAAAACATTTTTGTATAGATAAAATATTTTTTTTTTATTTTTTCAATTGATTTTATCTTATTTTCTTTTAAAGATAAAAAGATATTTATTTTTTAAATTTCGCCAAAATGTCTCTACCCTTAAAAATACTTTTTTTTAAAGGTAAAATAGATTTTTTAAATTTGTTTTCAATTTGTTTTATCTTAAGTATATTTTAAAAGTAAAAAGATTTAATTTTTTTATAATTAAATACTTTTTTTTAATTTTTTCCATTTTTATTTATTAATTTATTTTTTAAATTTCTCTACTCTTAAAAATATTTATTTTTTGGGTAACATAGTTTTTTTTTTTTATTTTTATCTTAAGTAGGTATTTTTTAAAGGTAAAAAAATATTTATTTTTTTAAATTTTCCCAAAATTTTTATTTAAATTGTTTTTTTTTTTTTTTGAATATTTTCGAATTTTGTTTACCTTAAAAAGTTTTTTTTTAAGGTAAAGTTATTCTTTTTTAAATTTTATCATTATTTTTTAAAAGTATATTTTTTAAAGTTAAACCTATTTTTACTTAAATTTATCAAGAGATTTTAAATGTAAAATCCTTTTTTTTAATTTTATCAAAATTTGTTTTCCTGTAAAAGTATTTTTTTGAAAGGTAGCTAAAACAAATTCTTTGTTTTTATCAATTTTTTTACATTTAAAGTAATCAAACTTTTGATAAATTTACCTGTACAAAAATTACTTTTAAAGTGTTTTTTTCTCAAAAAAATGTTTCTTGATTTTTTTTTTCGAAAAAAATGTTTGTTGTTGAATGCCTCATAAAGAAATATAGCATCGTTGTAAGACTATGTTTGCCTAAGAATTGTGAAAATTAGCAACGGTGTAGTCTTGATAATATGATTTTCAGCTGAAATTGAAAATTTTCAACAAATTCGAAGCAAATCAAATCATAATTAACCTATCTATAGACATATGTATGTATTTTGTTTACTATCATAGACTTTGATAGAAAACAACAGAAAAATCTGTTCGCAAATTCAAATTCAAACAAAAAACGATTCTGTTGTACAATGCACCATGACAACGAGAACATCTTTTTCATTTTGTGCGAATAATCCCCTTCGTTGCCATGACGAAAAACAATCTCACTCACACCAGGTAATTGTTGTCAGCAACTGTCAGAATCAACAAAATATACTCCTCTCCTTCTTACTACCAGCTTTTATTCCTCTTCCTATCCTCATTCACATCTCTCCAAACCAACGTGGCACGATGTTTGCGCCCTCACGAGAACACTCCCAGTAACAGAAAAATCGATTCCATAATAGTACTATAGTTTTTATATACAAGGATAAAAACAAAAGGATAAAGTACTTTTCTTTTCCATCATTAAGGGGGTCATAAGGACTCTAAATAAAAAAATTCGACCCCCTATCTCTTCAACTATGGAAACCATCTTGAATTTAAAGCAAGTTAGTTTTTGTTAATCAAATCATTACGAACTCGGTTTTTGTGACTATATGCGTAGCTATACTTTTGATTAAAATTGATAATTTTCGATTTCAGTCTGAAAATCAAGTTATCCGAACTAAGACTAGAATTATTTTCCGCATAACCGCTGGGTTGCTATTATCGATTCCCGTTAGAATGCTTTTGGTGTGTTATGGCACATGGTGCCGAAGGGCCAACGACAAAAAAATTATTCTTGCTTGTTTATCGGGCCAGCTAGGTGTGACGTGACGCTAGAGTACGTAGCTTAACCGATTCTCGTTAGAAATCCTTTTGGTACGTCATGGCACCAACAGATATTGTTCGTCGGAAAAAACATTACTTATAAATGAATATACATATGTAAAATTAAAATTTTGTTTGCAGTGAAAATGGTTAGGGGTTTAACTTAATATAATATATAACTTTGGTGGAGCAGCTCATTTCGAACGTTGGTTTATGGAGAAGAGTTTTATTTTGAATAGAATAATTTTATTTCCAAGTGCACGATCTTATGGAATCAACTTCTGACACACATACCACCTTAAACGAAAATTATGAAGTACCTAAGTGTAGGTCCAACTTCAAAAAAAAAGAAGAATAATCCTGATTACAATCTAGCAAAAAAATAACAAACAAAAAAAAACTAATACTAAAACTAGGAATATCACCTTAAAAACCCAGCGAAGATGCGGAAAAGAATTCTAGTCTTAGTTCGGATAACTTGATTTTCAGACTGAAATCGAAAATTATCAATTTTAATCAAAAGTATAACTACGCATATATGTCAGAAAAAGCGAGCTCGTGAATGATTTGTTTAACAAAAACCAACTTGCTTTAAATTCGAGATGGTTTCCAAAGTTGAAGAGACAGGAGGTCGAATTTTTTTATTTAGACTACTTATGGCCCCCTTAATGATTGAAAAAAAATAATTTATCGTTTTGTTTTTAGGTATACAAAAAAATCCTTCATTGCGTTTAACCTATAAATAACCGATCGAAATCACAATTTCCGGATTATATCGAAAACTATCAAACTTAGACAAAAAATTGTTTTCACCAAAGTTGTAGATAGTTAAATTCTAAACAACTTTTGTTAAGGGCATTTTTAGTGAAAAGTTGAAAATAAACTAGAAATTGAATGAAAATAATTCAAAATGGTGGCTAACGCAAAACAGGTAAGCGGTCGAAAACCGTACTGAACACTCCTTATGAACCCCTCTAACGATTAAAAGAAAAAAATCCACTATTTAATTTTTGCATTTAAGCATTAATTTTTGTTTAATTCGACTGGGCTTAATTTGTTCTTACTTTTAAGGAACCATTTCAAGCGCTTATTAATCATCCTTTCTAAAATCTTACACAGACAATTTGTCAGGGCTATGGGCGATAACTAGATGTAGAATTAGGATTTTTACCATTTTTGATAACTGGGATAAGAATCGCTGTTCTCCAGTTACATGGAAAGGTGTTGGTGGAATAAATTTTGTTAAAGAATTAAAGTAAATGAGATTTATTAAAGATGTTCATTTTTTTGACCATATCATAATGTATTTTATCAGGACCTGCAGATGAGCCTTTACAGTCGAAGAGAATATTTTCAAGCTCCTCCATTGAAAAGGGTTGGTTATAACTTGTATTTTAATCGGGGGGGATTTTAAGACGAGTTGATTCAGATAAGTTCTTTAGAAGAAGGAGAAATAAGGTATAGCTATCTGAGCTCGAGATTTGGCGGAAAGAGTCCGCAAGTTCTTCACAGATGTCTTTTTGTGAAGTTACTAATATTTCGTTAGCAACAAGTGAAGTAATATTGGTAGATTTGAACTTACCATTGAGCTTTCTAAGCCTTTGAAATACTTCGGATACAGTTGTATTAAGGGAAATGTTACTTACGTATTCCTCCCAAGACTTTTGTTTATGGAATCTTTTAATATTTCTTGTTTTATATTTAATGGCTATAAAATATTTGTAATCATCAAGATTCAATGATCTTTAATATTTGCGAAATAATTTGTAGCGAGTTTTTATAAGATTCTTTATTTCATCATTATACCAAGGAACGTTCTTATGGTATTGGATGTTTTTGGAAAGAGGTATAGAATTGTCAGCAGTTGCGGATCCAGAGGGTGGCTATAGGGGCTAAAGCCCCCCCCACAACTGATTCCTAAAATTAATTAAAAAATAGAAAGCAATAGATTACATACCGTGTCGAGTTTTTTTTTGGTCTCAAATATTATTAATCTGTGAAATTTTGATAGAAATCAGTTTGGGGCTGAACAATTTACATGTTTATGTAATTTTTCTTCTTAGCCCCAAAATAATTTGATTGGGGCTAGAGCCTTAATCGAATTGGAGATAAATCAAGTCCGTTCGAATAATGGACATGTTTACGTTAAATCAAAGACAATTATTCCCTAAAAAAAGGCCAGAAAACTGGGACGAAAAAAAAAGCAGACTAAGGCCTGAAAAGTATTGGATAAAAAAAGCTGTGTTCGGGGTTAAGCAACCAATTCTAGTATTTTTTACCTCTTAGGACTGTGAAAGTCCGGAGATGGGGCTTAAGCTTGAAGAGAATTGAAAAAACGGGGTCAGAGCTCAACAATTCACATGTCAAATACAACAACAATTTACCCTAAAATCTAAGCTTATTTAACAAAAAAATGCAGAATTGGAGAAAAACGACGTGTCAATTTTAGTGTAATTTTTTAAAACAACAAGAATTGCTTCTTACGGTCAGCCAGGGCTTAGAGAATCATGGGGCTTGTATTTTCAATGTCGAAGTCAATTAAACATGCTAAACTTAATGTTTTAATATTGGAGGACTATGCGACGGTATATACAATTGAAATAAAAGATCGAACAAGTTTAATTTTTATTTAAGAACAATTGTTTCGACGTTCACTGCATCATTATCAGCTGTTAGAGTCGAATTCTAACAGCTGATGATGACGCAGTGAGCATCGAAACAATTGTTCTTAAATAAAAAACTGGCAATGGCACAGTTGATATAGTGTTTGACTGCTAACCTGGACGTGTGGGTTCGAGCCCCAGTCTAGGTAGCATTCTTTTCTATATTCCCCAGTTTCAACTGGATGCCACCCGTGGAATTTCATGAGATAATAAACACCTAATTCTCAATCTACTCTGCCAACAAAAATCTTTCCTTTCCTTCTATTCCTTCTAACTAGTGCCTCGCATTGCATTTAAAAGACCTGAGGTCTTACAGGCATATAGTTAAAATTTAAAAAAAAAAAAAAAACAGTATGTGACAGAAAGGTGTTTGTTCGATCTTTTATTTCAATTTTAACATGCAAAACATTTTTGAACTAAGCGATTACATATTAGAAATCTAGTCAAGGAGCCGAATTCCACAAGCGTGAGTTTTCTCTGTGCACTCAGAAAATCATGCAGAAGCAAATGAATATTTGCAATCTCTATTGACTCTAGAGTGACGTGCGATAAATTTGCCATGTTTTTTTTTAGCAGGCTGCATATATGTATGTGTATGCAGCTTATACACGAAAATTAATTCACGCTTCCAGAATTGGGCCGCATGCTATTTTTGGAGTATCTTTGCCTTATGTCCGGCTAAAAGTCTTGAAGTTTTGACATTTTATTTTTCAATCTGTACCTACTCTACTAGTTGATTTAGGTAGTTCACGAAAATGAGATCTCCAGAAAGCTCATACTGCCGAAACACATAAATGAGCTTTTGCCAGTGAGATTTCATTTTTACCTCAAACTGGATTTCTAAGCCCCCCCCACAGCCAAATCCTAGATCCAATACTGTTTGTCAGCAGTTTTTAAGTTAAGTTCGTTTCTAAAATTATATCCAATAAGCTTTTGTTGTTGAATATTTTTCTCTAAGATTTGTGATACTTTCAGAGTTAAGAATTGGCATGATGACAGGAAAATGATCACTGTTGTGTAAATCTTCTTCAACAAACCATTCAAAGTAATTTTGAATGATTGGAGATACTAATGTGAGGTCAATTGCACTAAACGTTTTATGAGCAAAACTAAAATGAGTAGGACTACCATTGTTTAAAATGTTAAGAGAATGTTCATGAATAAGATCTTCTATTATTTTACCTCTCACATCACGCTTTTCAGAACCCCAATAATGGTTCTGTTCTGAATTCAATTGCATCAATAGATTTTCGATAACTGACTTTGAGATAGTTTCAGAACCAGGTAAATAAACATTACAAATTACACATTTTATAGGATAAAAACCCTAACAGCAACAGCTTGTAGATCTGTTTGCAGCGGAGTTCCTCTGCTACAAAATTTGATTTTACTAAAATGGCAACTCCACCATGGGAGTTCGTAGTAGACTGATAATTTTTATAAAAACCGTTAAAATTTTTAAATTTTGGTATATAGTTATTTTTAAATCTGGTTTCCTGAATACAAAAAATGAATGAGTTATATTTATTTATTAACAATTTAAATTCTTCGAAATGGCTAAGAAAGCCTAAATTTAAATGTTGTCATTTTGATCACTTAAATTTTCACTCGATATGCTACTTACATCCATCTTATTATTGGTTTTAAACTGATTTTTCAATTCGTTTTTCTTTCTCGCACTTTACTAAACGGGAAGAATTGAGATTCTCTCTTTTCCTGTGTCAATGATTTTCGTGGGTGGTTGATTGATGATAATGACGAAAGGTCATCGGCTTTCAAACGTTTGTTGTTTTCTTTTTGGTTGAGTCTCTCTTGTTCGGGAGTATTGCTTTTCAGAGTCATTTCATGTATAGGTGGTGTCTGTTTCTATTTTAGTTTGCAGTTGCATGAGTATGAGCAAGATGTTTTGGTGATGTTGGTGGTTAGCGGGCGGCGATGGGGAGATTTGTTTTTGAAATTTTTATCGGTGTATTTTGATTGCTTCTTTTATGCCGACTCGTTCTACTATTTTAATTTTTTGTACCTCTCTTTCCTGTAAGAATTTACTGCAACATTTCGAAAAACCATGGTGTATTGTTCACAGTTAACGCAAAAAGGTGGTCGGTCGCATTTTTCCTGCTCGGCGTCTTCCTTGTTGCTATGGTACCTATGTTTCGGAACAGTTGGCACTTTTTTCTTTCGGCAGTACAGTTTTCAGTCAGATGACCAAATCTAAGGCATTTAGTGCAACGTAATGGAGCGGGAATGTATGGTCTGATTTTTATTTTTTCATAGCAAATGCAAATTTCGTCTGGAAGGTTATATGATCAAAAATTAAAAATATAATGATTTCCTTCTTCGTATTTGTTAGTGGCAGGGTTCTTGCAGGATATCCTCTTTAAGTCAACAATAAGTTGGTCTTTTAGCCCGTCCAAAATGTCAACTTTTGTGAGTGAATTACATTGAGGGCAGTGAGCTACGCCCTTACATCCGTTTAAGATTGTATGCTCTGTGATTGAAATTTTAATAAATGAATTTAGTGTTTTTTTTAGTGTTAAATTTTTCCCTCACGCAATGGGAGCACTTACTTTATCAATTGTTCCTGTAAAAGGAAAGGAGAAACGTTATTCATAGACAGACCATCAGATCTTTACATTACTAAAAACTTTGGGCCGAAAGATAAGTTTTTTAATGTTTTTGAGTTGTCAAAAAATAAGTCGTCAATTTTTGTAAGATTTGATGAAGAATTGTTTTCACCCATTTTCATAGATTTCACTTACTAAGTACGAATATGATTTGGCCACAAAAAAAAGCAAAAGTAAGAGGGAGAAATATATTCAATCCGAAAATCACTTCACTGTTCGCATTATTAACACGTCTCAAGGTCGCACGCTTAAGCAAATTGAACCGCAATCGATGACTTCCAATGATCGACTGTCGGTATATATTTTTGAATCGATGGGAAGGCATTTTTGCCCCCAGTAGCTATTCATATTAGGATATTCCAATATTATTTCTTATTTCTTGGGCAGAAGTTTTGAAACCGGAGTTTATGTTTACCGTCAAAGCAAAATGATTTGTCTCTTCAGCGATAAACTCAATGATTTAGTCAGTGAAAATATAATTAAAGATTTCCATTGGCATGTCAAGGTTTTGACACTCATTGGAAGTGACGCATTACCACAGAATGCAGCTTCATTTACGTGTAGGCGCATTGAGCGTTTACGCCAGACCAAGTTGGAAAGCTTTTTTGAATCCTTTTGTACTATAGAACTCAACACTCCATTGAATCCCCCAGAAGATGGCTGAGTTATAAGCCCAGTAGCTTCAAATGATGGCAAAGGAGATCGTGGATTTTTTAGAGATTTAAAACGAGAATTCGTAATGGCAGATGAAGTGTATTGCTGCAGTTCTGTAGTAACATCAATTTAATGAACGTGTTGGTAAGTGGTTCATTAATTCCATAATTTGTTTTATATGGAGGAACATAAAAATCACACATTTTTTGCGTAGGTCTCTTTCAGGTAGATACGTACCAAGGAATTAATGACAAAAGTTCCTCAGTCTATTATACGTTTGATTTAAAGAATGCACTGACTTTGCTTTTGGCATTTCAAAGTTTTTAAATTAATTACCGTGCATCTGGAAAAACAATCAGGCATATCGTCGAGTCGTCAAACCATCTTAAATCTTTCTGTGCGAAACGTGTAAGCCTTTTTTTTAATTTTTTTCAATTCATTGGGCAGCATTGTTATATAAAATGGAAACCAAATAACCCAACTCTATTCGAGAATGGGTAACACCAAAGACATAAAAAGAGTTTTTAAGGTGTAAGCATCTTTAAACTCAGTTGAATTTCTTTTTAAAAAAAAACCTAAAATAGAGTTAGCCTTCAAAATAATAAAAATAATAAAATCTTACCCCCAAGTCCTTTACTTCAATGGCTATAGTTACTAAATCATTTCCGAAATTATAACTAAAATTTATTGGAAACAATAAACGATCAGCTCTAAAGATTCTACATTTAGATAGATTTAGTTTAAGGTGATTATAATCACACCATTCCAAAAGAGCTGGTATATCGTTTTGATATTTTGCGCTATTAGTGATTGATGATACTTGATAAAACAACTTGAAATCATCAAACAGTCTGAATAATTTAAAACTGAGGGTATATGATTTATAAATAAGTTCAATAACAATGGTCTAAAATGGCTTCCTTGAGGAAGGCCCGACTTATCATCGACGTAAAATGACTGGAAACTGTCAATTTTAACAACTTGTTTCCTATTTGATAAATAGGAGATTAACCAATTAAGTAGGATTGGATTAATACCTTATTTGTAGAATTTTTAAATCAAAAGACCATGATGTACTCTATCAAAAACTTTTATAAAATCTTTATAAAGCATATCGATCTGCTTCCCTTTTTCAAAAGAATTTAAACAGAAGTTTGTAAAAATGCAAAGATTTGTTGTAGTTGAACGACCAACAAATCCATGTTGCTTTGTTGATATAATATTCTTAACAGAAAATTGAAGCTTTTCTGTAGGTAACTAATTTTTCTAAAAGCTTGAGTGAAGCTGATAATTAAGATATAGGCCTGTAGCTTTTGCCTAAATGCCTAAGTCCACTTTTGTAGACTAGAGTGAAGAACTATAATTTCCATTCATCTAACACATCTCCACCAGTGGCGATTCCTCTCAGTTGGCTAGGTTGGCTGCACCAACCCTAAAATTTCAGCTAACGTCATAATAACAAAAAACATAACATCCTAATGCGTTGAAATAATTATAATTATAAACCTATTCAAATCGAGCCATTTACTGCAACCCCTACTTGCTATATTAATCCCAAACCAAGGAAATCCCTAAATACTATTTTGCTTTCAATTTCGGTATAGAGTTGGCTACAAAAGTTGCAACATCAAATCTCATATAAACTACACTATTATTCCCGATGTGCTGTCTCATTCTATCTTTAAGAACAGACTGGAAAAATATTCACAAAGGTTGGCTCTAATAAAAGAGCCAAACTGGGTAGAAAAATTCAAGAACAAAATTTGTGATTTTGCTTGGTTGGTCGTTTGCAGCGAGACAGTTTCAGTAGGATTATGGGATTTTTCTCTAATTTTCTCTAATAAAAGAGCAAACCTGGGAAGAAAAATACAAGAACAAAAAAAAAGCATCTATGTATGCTTGGTCGTTTGTCGCGAGCATTGTTCCTAGAACCTATAGTGCCTGTCCACATTGGATATTTAATGCTTGGTGTTAATATGTTCGTTGTGTCCATACGATGAAGAGTAAATCATCTCAGTTCAATCTACCCATCCCTATCTCCCACCCTTGAAATCTATATATCTTTCACTCACACATTAAAAAATCTATCATGTTGAATCCGAGAATATTGTTTGTGCCTGTCTACATTGGATTTTTAATGCTTGGTGTTAATATGTTCGTTGTGTCCATACGATGAAGAGTAAATCATCTCAGTTCAATCTACCCATCCCTATCTCCTACCCTTGAAATCTGTCTGTCTTTCACTCACACAATAAAAAATCTATCATGTTGAATCCGAGAATATTGATTGAAAGTGGCGCATCGGTGCAATTTGGGCGGAATCTACTCATCCCTTTTTCACTCACATAAAATCAACCTGTCTCACAGCATGCACTTAGCATTAAAAATCCAATATGGCACATAGTCCATTCAAATTTTCTTAAATTTTGACCGAACCTCCAAGGACTTTCAGCCCGGGGGGGGGGGGGGGTCACGACGCCTATGTACATACAAACCCAATAAAGCTTTACACTGAAAAAATTTGTTTTATTTTTTTCAGTTATTCTTTATTTCGATATAATTTGTTCAATAAGGTTTGTCACCGCACATTTTACAAACAGAGATTTGATATATTTTATCTTTCTACTGAAACATTATCTTAATTTTAAGAAAGTAGGTAATTTTGTTTAATATAAATACACATTTGAAGGAAACACGAAAAATAAACCTTCAATTTAAGGAGACCAACAAAAAAAAACTAATTTTGAGTAAATAAATAAATACATTAATAAGTGAATAATTAAATGAATATTTAAAAAAAAAAAAAAATTTTTCAATATTTTTGTTGAATCTTTTTTAAAGTACGTAATATACTTGTTTTTAAATTAAAAGCGAATCTTAAGACTTAAAATTGATTAGATGTTTTTATGTAATGATAAAAAGGAATAAATAAATAAATCAATAATGAATTAAATAAATAAATAAATGAATAGATAAATAAATAAATGAACAAATAAATAAGTAAATAATTAAATAAATAATTAATAAATAAATAAATAAAAAAATAAATAAGTAAGTAAATAAATTAATAAATTAATGAATAAATAAATAAATGAATAAATAAATAAATGAGAATTAACAAAAATAAATAATCTTTATATGGAAACAAAAAAAAAAAGGATTTCGAAAATAAAGGATTTGACAAAAAATATATACAACAAGAAAGAAACACAAGTATTACGAGTAAATTTAATTTATAAGGCGATTATAGCAAAAAAAACAACTATTTATGAACCGATCAGTAAGTTTTTGAATTCTATCATAAATCGATTCAACACCCGACGAAAACATCTTCAAAAAAATTCTACAAATACAAACTGCATGTATTAGTTTTTCCATTTCCAGTTGAGATTATTTCACTTAAAAATATGATCTTTACACAATCTAAAGCGCACAAAAAACAAATTTACTTGCCCTCAACATACAAGAAAAGGAAACAGGTAGTGTAGACTGTATGAAGAGTTACTATGATCTCTTCTCAATAAAATTTCTTGTCCTTTTTTTGTTTTTTTTTTTTTTTACTCATAAAGACTAGATTTTTGCATTTCTCTATTAATGATCGTGCACTGCAAATATCAATGAAAATTTGGAAAAATCGAAAGGGCCAACAATTGCAAATGAAGTGTTGAAAAAGTTCTCTACTGTTTTTAATGTAAATCGTGGACTTAAACTGTGGAGCAAATGCTGTAATAAATGGCGACCTCAACTCCACACTTTCCGAAAACGTTAAAGTGAATGATGTAGAGACTAGAGAGTTTAAAATAGGCTCCACTCATTTCTGCTCTAGTGGAAAGGTCCTTTAGCTCATTTAAGACGCTTCTAAGAGGCTATAGTAGAAGGATGTTTCCTGAGAACTTCAAAAAGTTCTTGGTAGTTCAATGCTATTATAATTATACTTTAAGTAATGTTTATATTCTCTTTATTTAATAAATGCCTTTTTTGCCTTTTTAAGAATTTTTGTTTGCCTTTTTTGATTTTCTTAGGTCAGCAAAATCCTTTCCCTGCTTATAAGGCTTTGTGGAAATAAACAGGAAAAACTGTAGGGTGGTTTTCTACCATTGAAGATCGCAAGCAAACTATCAGTGGAAGAATCATAGAGAAAAACCCTCTGCTAAAGCTTAAGTAATAATTTACCTATCCAGTATACTTAAATTTTTGTTTGAGGTTTGGAACCATGAATTACCTACATATGTTGTAACTTTCTTAAAATATTGCATTCTAAATATAACCCTAATTCCCTGAAACAATTTGTTCATATATACAAATAAAAGGTCAAGATTTTCATAGTTTTCAGAAGGTTTTTTGATTCTATCAACCCCAAGAAGTGTCTTCAAACCACTTGGTAGGTTTGTTGTTTCATCGCACGTAGAAACTGGCTATTACATTGCGGTCAGATATATCCAAATGATTTTGATTGTGAATTTTAATCTGTGTGGCCAATAATACCCGACACAAAAAAGAAATTTAAGAAATACTCGTAGATGATGAAAAATATCGATTTCCCGATCCAATAAAATTGTTATTTACTTTGACGTTGTTTCTTGCCTGTTAGGTGCCGGTATGAAGGTTTTATATGGGAACATTTGCAAGTTACTTGGAGAAACTGAATTTTTAATTTTAAATACCTACAGCCGAATCTATAATGACATTTTAAATGCTTCTTAACTTTAAACTTCCTCTAAACATGATTTAAGTGTGAAAACGATATCTATAATCAATTTTCACATTTAAGCAACGTAACTTAAACCCCTCGTAACTTAAACGCCATCCACCGCGTTTAAAGGCTGCGCAAAGCCAACTTAATATATATATATATATATATTTTGACACATGAGAATTGTTTTTTTTTTTTTTATGAAAACAAATTGTGCGTAGGTTCAGTGTGCACTGTGTCTGTGCTTGTGATGGCGATGGCCGAGTTTTAATGGTTTTTATTGTTTTTTTTTTTTTAAATAAAATAAAATAAGAGAATGATGTTTGGTTCCATTAAAATGATTTGCTGAAAATTGTTTTATTTGTTTATGTCCCCACAAACTTGCTTACCAAAGAAGGAAAGAAATTTGTGAAAACCAAATAAAAAAAAAAAAAACAAAATGGAATTGTTTCATTTCTTCCGTCTTCTGTGTTTGACGATGCATACACACATCCAAACAGTTTCTTCTCTTTCTGTCTTATTATTTGTACGCTATTTATTGTATGCTTTTTTTTTGCATTCTGACAGGAATAGCCTGAGAGTGAAAAATGTACTAGAAATTTGTAGCAGTTTTGTCAATTTTCTTGCGTTACGTTACATTACGGCTGTTTAGTGAAGTATGAAAGGAATATTGATTATAGATACAAATTTAAGTAACGTCATTTAAAGGCAACTTTAATATTTAAGCAAGCTTAACTAAATAACCTCTAAAAGGCATTTTTAGATAATTTTATAGATACGGCTGCTAGTTTTTAAAGTGTTTTAAATGGTTTTGTAAATATGAGCAAAGATACATATAAATAAAGATGAATAACACAATAAAAGTGTACCATTACAAAATGTATAACCACTTAGCATCATCTTTGGATGAGTTCTTATAACTCTGCATGACTCTGGATGGTTAGCGATAAGATCATGCAGCTTAACTAGCCAACATTTGGGCATTGATGTTGGCGCGTTGGGTTTATAACACATCTAAATATTTGTGTTCTACCAATACTGAGAGCAGCTATGCATAGAACATGCGACTCAAGGGGGGGTGTCATGAGCACAACAGATCTAGATATTGCTCCTAATTTAAACAAACTCATATAGAAAAACAAAAGTGGAATCTCCCAGGGGGGGGGGGGGGGGCATGATCACCATGAACCCCCTCCCTTGGATCAGCGCTTGCGAACCTCGCATTTTGGGTAGAACAAGATTTTTTGGGTTTTGTAGAAAGGGTCAGTAGTAGTAGCAGCAGTAGTAGTAGTAGCAGCAGTAGTAGTAGTAGTAGTAGTAGTAGTAGTAGTCGTAGTAGTAGCAGTAGTAGTAGTAGTAGTAGTAGTAGTAGTAGTAGTAGTAGTAGTAGTAGTAGTATTAGTAGTAGTAGTAGTAGTAGTAGTAGTAGTAGTAGTAGTAGTAGTAGTAGTAGTAGTAGTAGTAGTAGTAGTAGTAGTAGTAGTAGTAGTAGTAGTAGAAGTAGTAGTAGTAGTAGAAGTAGTATTAGTGGTAGTAGTAGTAGTAGTAGTAGTAATATTTTCATATGCTATGGTTTCCGAAAGTATTCGTTTATGGCCTAAATTGTTACGGACAAACATCATAATTCCACCACCTCTCTGACTATTTCTATATAAAAATTCTAGCTCGAACCCATCTATTTGATAAAAATCTTTTTCTTCATTTGTTTCCACCTGAGTAAATATTTTTAATGTACTTAAAAAATGACTTATATTTAAACAAAAGTTATTCTAATGTAAACGGACTGATTTTATATTAAAACATAAGCAACAGCAATTATTATTTTTTATTTCATTTACATTTATGTCGTTAGATCCGTGTATTACCCTACTATTTAAGTTGACTATTATCCTCGTATATAAAAACTATAGTACTATTATGGAATCTGTTACTGGGAGTGTTCTCGTGAGGGCGCAAACATCGTGCCACGTTGGTTTGGAGAGATGTGAATGAGGATAGGAAGAGGAATAAAAGCTGGTAGTAAGAAGGAGAGGAGTATATTTTGTTGATTCTGACAGTTGCTGACAACAATTACCTGGTGTGAGTGAGATAGTTTTTCGTCATGGGAACGAAGGGGATTATTCGCACAAAATGAAAAAAATGTTCTCGTTGTCATGGTGCATTGTACAACAGTATCGTTTTTTGTTTGAATTTGAATTTGCGAACAGATTTTTTTGTTGTTTTCTATCAAAGTCTATGATAGTAAACAAAATACATACATATGTCTATAGATAGGTTAATTATGATTTGATTTGCTTCGAATTTGTTGAAAATTTTCAATTTCAGCTGAAAATCATATTATCAAGACTACACCGTTGCTAATTTTCACAATTCTTAGGCAAACATAGTCTTACAACGATGCTATATTTCTTTATGAGGCATTCAAGAACAAACATTTTTTTCGAAAAAAAAAATCAAAAACATTTTTTTGAGGTTAATTTTTTTGGAAAAATAAACTAGAAAAAAACACTTTATAAGTAATTTTTGTACAGGTAAATTTATCAAGAGTTTGATTACTTTAAATGTAAAAAAATTGATAAAAACAAAGAATTTGTTTTAGCTACCTTTCAAAAAAATACTTTTACAGGAAAACAAATTTTGATAAAATTAAAAAAAAAGTATTTTACATTTAAAAACTCTTGATAAATTTAAGTAAAAATAGGTTTAACTTTAAAAAATATACTTTTAAAAGTAAAGAAATTTTGATAAAATTTAAAAAAGAATAACTTTACCTTAAAAAAAAACTTTTTAAGGTAAACAAAATTCGAAAATATTCAAAAAAAAAAAAAACAATTTAAATAAAAATTTTGGGAAAATTTAAAAAAATAAATATTTTTTTACCTTTAAAAAATACCTACTTAAGATAAAAATAAAAAAAAACTATGTTACCCAAAAAAAAAATATCTCTTTCCTGTAAGAATTTACTGCAACATTTCGAAAAACCATGGTGTATTGTTCACAGTTAACGCAAAAAGGTGGTCGGTCGCATTTTTCCTGCTCGGCGTCTTCCTTGTTGCTATGGTACCTATGTTTCGGAACAGTTGGCACTTTTTTTTTTCGGCAGTACAGTTTTCAGTCAGATGACCAAATCTAAGGCATTTAGTGCAACGTAATGGAGCGGAAATGTATGGTCTGATTTTTATTTTTTCATAGCAAATGCAAATTTCGTCTGGGAGGTTATATGATCAAAAATTAAAAATATAATGATTTCCTTCTTCGTATTTGTTAGTGGCAGGGTTCTTGCAGGATATCCTCTTTAAGTCAACAATAAGTTGGTCTTTTAGCCCGTCCAAAATGTCAACTTTTGTGAGTGAATTACATTGAGGGCAGTGAGCTACGCCCTTACATCCGTTTAAGATTGTATGCTCTGTGATTGAAATTTTAATAAATGAATTTAGTGTTTTTTTTAGTGTTAAATTTTTCCCTCACGCAATGGGAGCACTTACTTTATCAATTGTTCCTGTAAAAGGAAAGGAGAAACGTTATTCATAGACAGACCATCAGATCTTTACATTACTAAAAACTTTGGGCCGAAAGATAAGTTTTTTAATGTTTTTGAGTTGTCAAAAAATAAGTCGTCAATTTTTGTAAGATTTGATGAAGAATTGTTTTCACCCATTTTCATAGATTTCACTTACTAAGTACGAATATGATTTGGCCACAAAAAAAAGCAAAAGTAAGAGGGAGAAATATATTCAATCCGAAAATCACTTCACTGTTCGCATTATTAACACGTCTCAAGGTCGCACGCTTAAGCAAATTGAACCGCAATCGATGACTTCCAATGATCGACTGTCGGTATATATTTTTGAATCGATGGGAAGGCATTTTTGCCCCCAGTAGCTATTCATATTAGGATATTCCAATATTATTTCTTATTTCTTGGGCAGAAGTTTTGAAACCGGAGTTTATGTTTACCGTCAAAGCAAAATGATTTGTCTCTTCAGCGATAAACTCAATGATTTAGTCAGTGAAAATATAATTAAAGATTTCCATTGGCATGTCAAGGTTTTGACACTCATTGGAAGTGACGCATTACCACAGAATGCAGCTTCATTTACGTGTAGGCGCATTGAGCGTTTACGCCAGACCAAGTTGGAAAGCTTTTTTGAATCCTTTTGTACTATAGAACTCAACACTCCATTGAATCCCCCAGAAGATGGCTGAGTTATAAGCCCAGTAGCTTCAAATGATGGCAAAGGAGATCGTGGATTTTTTAGAGATTTAAAACGAGAATTCGTAATGGCAGATGAAGTGTATTGCTGCAGTTCTGTAGTAACATCAATTTAATGAACGTGTTGGTAAGTGGTTCATTAATTCCATAATTTGTTTTATATGGAGGAACATAAAAATCACACATTTTTTGCGTAGGTCTCTTTCAGGTAGATACGTACCAAGGAATTAATGACAAAAGTTCCTCAGTCTATTATACGTTTGATTTAAAGAATGCACTGACTTTGCTTTTGGCATTTCAAAGTTTTTAAATTAATTACCGTGCATCTGGAAAAACAATCAGGCATATCGTCGAGTCGTCAAACCATCTTAAATCTTTCTGTGCGAAACGTGTAAGCCTTTTTTTTAATTTTTTTCAATTCATTGGGCAGCATTGTTATATAAAATGGAAACCAAATAACGCAACTGTATTCGAGAATGGGTAACACCAAAGACATAAAAAGAGTTTTTAAGGTGTAAGCATCTTTAAACTCAGTTGAATTTCTTTTTAAAAAAAACCTAAAATAGAGTTAGCCTTCAAATAATAAAAATAATAAAATCTTACCCCCAAGTCCTTTACTTCAATGGCTATAGTTACTAAATCATTTCCGAAATTATAACTAAAATTTATTGGAAACAATAAACGATCAGCTCTAAAGATTCTACATTTAGATAGATTTAGTTTAAGGTGATTATAATCACACCATTCCAAAAGAGCTGGTATATCGTTTTGATATTTTGCGCTATTAGTGATTGATGATACTTGATAAAACAACTTGAAATCATCTGCAAACATCAAACAGTCTGAATAATTTAAAACTGAGGGTATATGATTTATAAATAAGTTCAATAACAATGGTCTAAAATGGCTTCCTTGAGGAAGGCCCGACTTAACATCGACGTAAAATGACTGGAAACTGTCAATTTTAACAACTTGTTTCCTATTTGATAAATAGGAGATTAACCAATTAAGTAGGATTGGATTAATACCTTATTTGTAGAATTTTTAAATCAAAAGACCATGATGTACTCTATCAAAAACTTTTATAAAATCTTTATAAAGCATATCGATCTGCTTCCCTTTTTCAAAAGAATTTAAACAGAAGTTTGTAAAAATGCAAAGATTTGTTGTAGTTGAACGACCAACAAATCCATGTTGCCTTGTTGATATAATATTCTTAACAGAAAATTGAAGCTTTTCTGTAGGTAACTAATTTTTCTAAAAGCTTGAGTGAAGCTGATAATTAAGATATAGGCCTGTAGCTTTTGCCTAAATGCCTAAGTCCACTTTTGTAGACTGGAGTGAAGAACTATAATTTCCATTCATCTAACACATCTCCACCAGTGGCGATTCCTCTCAGTTGGCTAGGTTGGCTGCACCAACCCTAAAATTTCAGCTAACGTCATAATAACAAAAAAACATAACATCCTAATGCGTTGAAATAATTATAATTATAAACCTATTCAAATCGAGCCATTTACTGCAACCCCTTCTTGCTATATTAATCCCAAACCAAGGAAATCCCTAAATACTATTTTGCTTTCAATTTCGGTATTGAGTTGGCTACAAAAGTTGCAACATCAAATCTCATATAAACTACACTATTATTCCCGATGTGCTGTCTCATTCTATCTTTAAGAACAGACTGGAAAAATATTCACAAAGGTTGGCTCTAATAAAAGAGCCAAACTGGGTAGAAAAATTCAAGAACAAAATTTGGAAGAATCATAGAGAAAAACCCTCTGTTAAAGCTTAAGTAATAATTTACCTATCCAGTATACTTAAATTTTTGTTTGAGGTTTGGAACCATGAATTACCTACATATGTTGTAACTTTCTTAAAATATTGCATTCTAAATATAACCCTAATTCCCTGAAACAATTTGTTCATATATACAAATAAAAGGTCAAGATTTTCATAGTTTTCAGAAGGTTTTTTGATTCTATCAACCTCAAGAAGTGTCTTCAAACCACTTGGTAGGTTTGTTGTTTCATCGCACGTAGAAACTGGCTATTACATTGCGGTCAGATATATCCAAATGATTTTGATTGTGAATTTTAATCTGTGTGGCCAATAATACCCGACACAAAAAAGAAATTTAAGAAATACTCGTAGATGATGAAAAATATCGATTTCCCGATCCAATAAAATTGTTATTTACTTTGACGTTGTTTCTTGCCTGTTAGGTGCCGGTATGAAGGTTTTATATGGGAACATTTGCAAGTTACTTGGAGAAACTGAATTTTTAATTTTAAATACCTAGTTTTTAAAGTGTTTTAAATGGTTTTGTAAATATGAGCAAAGATACATATAAATAAAGATGAATAACACAATAAAAGTGTACCATTACAAAATGTATAACCACTTAGCATCATCTTTGGATGAGTTCTTATAACTCTACATGACTCTGGATGGTTAGCGAAAAGATCATGCAGCTTAACTAGCCAACATTTGGGCATTGATGTTGGCGCGTTGGGTTTATAACACATCTAAATATTTGTGTTCTACCAATACTGAGAGCAGCTATGCATAGAACATGCGACTCAAGGGGGGGTGTCATGAGCACAACAGATCTAGATTTTGCTCCTTATTTAAACAAACTCATATAGAAAAACAAAAGTGGAATCTCCCAGGGGGGCGGCCATGATCACCATGAACCCCCTCCCTTGGATCAGCGCTTGCGAACCTCGCATTTTGGGTAGAACAAGATTTTTTGGGTTGTGTAGAAGGGGTCAGTAGTAGTAGCAGCAGTAGTAGTAGTAGTAGTAGTAGTAGTAGTAGTAGTATTAGTAGTAGTAGTAGTAGTAGTAGTAGTAGCAGTAGTAGTAGTAGTAGTAGTAGTAGTAGTATTAGTAGTAGTAGTAGTAGTAGTAGTAGTAGTAGTAGGAGTAGTAGTAGTAGTAGTAGTATTAGTGGTAGTAGTAGTAGTAGTAGTAGTATTAGTGGTAGTAGTAGTAGTAGTAGTAGTAGTAGTAATATTTTCATATGCTATGGTTTCCGAAAGTATTCGTTTATGGCCTAAATTGTTACGGACAAACATCATAATTCCACCACCTCTCTGACTATTTCTATATAAAAATTCTAGCTCGAACCCATCTATTTGATAAAAATCTTTTTCTTCATTTGTTTCCACTTGAGTAAATATTTTTAATGTACTTAAAAAATGACTTATATTTAAACAAAAGTTATTCCAATGTAAACGGACTGATCTTATATTAAAACATAAGCACCAGCAATTATTATTTTTTAATTCATTTACATTTATGTCGTTAGAACCGTGTATTACCCTACTATTTAAGTTGACTATTATCCTTGTATATAAAAACTATAGTACTATTATGGAATCGATTTTTCTGTTACTGGGAGTGTTCTCGTGAGGGCGCAAACATCGTGCCACGTTGGTTTGGAGAGATGTGAATGAGGATAGGAAGAGGAATAAAAGCTGGTAGTAAGAAGGAGAGGAGTATATTTTGTTGATTCTGACAGTTGCTGACAACAATTACCTGGTGTGAGTGAGATAGTTTTTCGTCATGGGAACGAAGGGGATTATTCGCACAAAATGAAAAATATGTTCTCGTTGTCATGGTGCATTGTACAACAGTATCGTTTTTTGTTTGAATTTGAATTTGCGAACAGATTTTTTTGTTGTTTTCTATCAAAGTGTATGATAGTAAACAAAAAACATACATATGTCTATAGATAGGTTAATTATGATTTGATTTGCTTCGAATTTGTTGAAAATTTTCAATTTCAGCTGAAAATCATATTATCAAGACTACACCGTTGCTAATTTTCACAATTCTTAGGCAAACATAGTCTTACAACGATGCTATATTTCTTTATGAGGCATTCAAGAACAAACATTTTTTTCGAAAAAAAAAATCAAGAAACATTTTTTTGAGGTTAATTTTTTTGGAAAAAAAAACTAGAAAGAACACTTTAAAAGTAATTTTTGTACAGGTAAATTTATCAAAAGTTTGATTACTTTTAATGTAAAAAAATTGATAAAAACAAAGAATTTGTTTTAGCTACCTTTCAAAAAAATACTTTTACAGGAAAACAAATTTTGATAAAATTAAAAAAAAAGTATTTTACATTTAAAAACTCTTGATAAATTTAAGTAAAAATAGGTTTAACTTTTAAAAAATATACTTTTAAAAGTAAAGAAATGTTGATAAAATTTAAAAAAGAATAACTTTACCTTAAAAAAAAAAACTTTTTAAGGTAAACAAAATTCGAAAATATTCAAAAAAAAAACAATTTAAATAAAAATTTTGGGAAAATTTAAAAAAAATAAATATTTTTTTACCTTTAAAAAATATCTACTTAAGATAAAAATAAAAAAAAAAACTATGTTACCCAAAAAAAAAATATTTTAAAGAGTAGAGAAATTTAAAAAATAAATTAATAAATAAAAATGGAAAAAATTAAAAAAAAGTATTAAATTATAAAAAATTAAATCTTTTTACTTTTAAAATATACTTAAGATAAAACAAATTGAAAACAAATTTAAAAAATCTATTTTACCTTTAAAAAAAAGTATTTTTAAATACATTTAAAAACATTTTGGCGAAATTTAAAAAATAAATATCTTTTTATCTTTAAAAGAAAATAAGATAAAATCAATTGAAAAAATAAAAAAAAAAATATTTTATCTATACAAAAATGTTTTTAAAAGAGAAATTTTAGAAAAATTTAAAAAATAAATATCGTTTGTCTATTAAAGATAAGCACTTTGTTAATTTTTAAGTTAATTTTAATCAAATTAATTTTTAATCAAATTAAGTATTCTTTTTTCAAAATTCCCGTGAATATTTAGACACTACTTACTCAACAAAAAAAATTCCAAATCTTGTTTTTTTAATTCCCGCGAAAAGTAGTGTGTGGAATTTTTAGTAGGTAATTGGAAAATATGCAGATTAAATTTAATTTAAATCAAATTTTGTTTGTAAATTGTTATTTAGAGAACTTTTAAAAATTACTTATTAAATTCAAATTTCATTTTTGAAACTTTTTTCGCACGAATTTTCACATGGTGAACTATAAAATTTTTAAAAACGTTATAATCTAGGATATTTTAAAAACAGTCTCATAAAGTTAGAATTTCACTTCTTGAAATGTTATAATTTCCACGGAAAAATTCCCCGTGAATTTTTAAACATAGCTTGTTTCATTTTTGAAAACTTTATAGAAATTATTTATAATACTTTAAAAATTCATTCTTGGATATTTTAAAATGATTGTGAAAAATCGTTAATTTTTTAAAAGAAATTACACACAAAATTTCGCTTAAGAAAATATTAAAATCATTTTTAAATTCGGGTTTCTTTCGAAAGAAATTTGCTTTTTCCTCGTCACCCAAATAAATGCATATAATTTTCTCATATTTTTCACGCCTAATAACTTTCATTTTTGTCAACGAAAAGTTCACTTCACTTGGATGTATATGAAAAACTTTAGTTAAAAAGGTTTCGTACCAAAATTGTATAAATTATTAAATTTTATTTTGTTTACCATTTATATATGTATATATATATTTATAATAGATAATATAAAATAATAAGTACCTACCTACTAAATGGCGTTCACCATCTAATATCATATATTTGTCATATTTCCTTAAATATGCACGCAAATATCAACCTACAAATTTAAAACAATTTCTTCCTATCCCTACTTGATATAAGAAATTCTTGTACAACTTAAAGTGGCGACATTACTCAACTTGCTACAGCATATCTCACACACAACGAAAGAAAAAATAAAATCATTATTTCCTTTTAAAATTATATTTATTATCTTATTTCATATATATATCATATCTACTTAAATATGAATGCAAATATCAAACTACAAAATTTAAATAATTTCTTCCTATCCCTAGCTCATATACAAAATTCTTATATAACTTATATTCTTTAGTGGCAACATTGGTTGTAGCCTTTTATTTGGGCATACAGTAATACTTACTTGACTTTGCTACAGCATATCTCGCACACAGCGAAAGAAAAAATACAACCGCTAATTCCTTTTAAAATTATATTTATTATCCTACTTCCCCGTTAGATAGAGCAAAAAAAGCTTCAAACTTCCCCTTCGTAAACAAAATTGGTGGAAGAAAATAACAAAAAAAAGTTTAGTGTTGACTCCCTTAAACTAGCTTTAATTTTGTATACGTTGTTCTCGTTCATTTATTGTTGCCTTGAACGTCATTCTAATCGTCAATTCCCTCAGTTTCTCCCTGTCCTGTACTCTCCAATCTCTACAATTTCGTAGTACTGGTAGTGCTCACCTCGAATCTCTCTATCGATCTTGTTCATGATAGTACTATAGTTTTTATATACAAGGATATAAACCTTGTTCTCGTTCATTTATTGTTGCCTTGAACGTCATTCTAATCGTCAATTCCCTCAGTTTCTCCCTGTCCTGTACTCTCCAATCTCTACAATTTCGTAGTACTGGTAGTGCTCACCTCGAATCTCTCTATCGATCTTCTTCATGATAGTACTATAGTTTTTATATACAAGGGTACTATCATGAAGAAGATCGATAGAGAGATTCGAGGTGAGCACTACCAGTACTACGAAATTGTAGAGATTGGAGAGTACAGGACAGGGAGAAACTGAGGGAATTGACGATTAGAATGACGTTCAAGGCAACAATAAATGAACGAGAACAACGTATACAAAATTAAAGCTAGTTTAAGGGAGTCAACACTAAACTTTTTTTTGTTATTTTCTTCCACCAATTTTGTTTACGAAGGGGAAGTTTGAAGCTTTTTTTGCTCTATTTAACGGGGAAGTAGGATAATAAATATAATTTTAAAAGGAATTAGCGGCTGTATTTTTTCTTTCGCTGTGTGCGAGATATGCTGTAGCAAAGTCAAGTAAGTATTACTGTATGCCCAAATAAAAGGCTACAACCAATGTTGCCACTAAAGAATATAAGTTATATAAGAATTTTGTATATGAACTTAGGGATAGGAAGAAATTATTTAAATTTTGTAGTTTGATATTTGCATTCATATTTAAGTAGATAAGATAAATATATGAAATAAGATAATAAATATAATTTTAAAAGGAAATAATGATTTTATTTTTTCTTTCGTTGTGTGTGAGATATGCTGTAGCAAGTTGAGTAATGTCGCCACTTTAAGTTGTACAAGAATTTCTTATATCAAGTAGGGATAGGAAGAAATTGTTTTAATTTTGTAGGTTGATATTTGCGTGCATATTTAAGGAGATATGACAAATATATGATATTAGATGGTGAACGCCATTTAGTAGGTAGGTACTTATTATTTTATATTATCTATTATAAATATATATATACATATATAAATGGTAAACAAAATAAAATTTAATAATTTATACAATTTCGGTACGAAACCTTTTTAACTAAAGTTTTTCATATACATCGAAGTGAAGTGAACTTTTCGTTGACAAAAATGAAAGTTATTAGGCGTTAAAAATATGAGAAAATTATATGCATTTATTTGGGTGACGAGGAAAAAGCAAGTTTCTTTCGAAAGAAACCCGAATTTAAAAATGATTTTAATATTTTCTCAAGCGAAATTTTGTGTGTAATTTCTTTAAAAAAATTAACGATTTTTCACAATCATTTTAAAATGTCCAAGAATGAATTTTAAAAGTATTATAAATAATTTCTATAAAGTTTTTAAAAATGAAACAAGCTATGTTTAAAAATTCACGGGGAATTTTCACGTGAAAATAATAACATTTCCAGATGTGAAATTCTAACTTTATGAGATAATTTTTTAAAATGTCCTAGATTATAACGTTTTTAAAAATTTTATAGTTCACAATGTGAAAATTCGTGCGAAAAAAGTTTCAAAAATGAAATTTGAATTTAATAAGTAATTTTTAAAAGTTCTCTAAATAACAATTTACAATCAAAATTTGATTTAAACTAAATTTAATCTGCATATTTTCTAATTACCTACTAAGAATTCCACACACTTCTTTTCGAGGGAATTAAAAAATCAAGATTTTGAAATTTTTTTGTTGAGTAAGTAGTATCTTAATATTCACGGGAATTTTGAAAAAAGAATACTTAATTTGATTTTCTCACGTGAATTTTTTAAAAATTACTTAATAAAGTTCAAATTTCATTGCAAACACCTTACAAAATGCGAATTTATTGAAATTACTTCATACAATTTTCATAATCGAAATTTGAACATTGCCTAATAGTTATTGTTAAAATATTCAAAATTGAATTTTTCACGTGAATTTTTCAATATTGTTTCATAAAGTTGAAATTTGGTTTTTGAAAATTTGAATACGCATTTTTAATTTTTAAACTAGGTGAGTTAAATTGAATTTTTTTACGTGAACTAAAAAAAAATACTTCGTAAGGTAAAATTTCTTTATTTTGAATGCGAATTTATTAAAATTACTTAATGCAATTTTCATAAACGAAATTTGAATTTTGTTAAGTAAAAATTTAACAAAGTGAAAAAACTAACAACGTTAAGTAAAATTAAAATTTACTAAAAAATTAACAAAGTGCTTATCTTAAATAGACAAAAGATATTTATTTTTAAAATTTTTCTAAAATTTCTCTTTTAAAAACATTTTTGTATAGATAAAATATTTTTTTTTTTATTTTTTCAATTGATTTTATCTTATTTTCTTTTAAAGATAAAAAGATATTTATTTTTTAAATTTCGCCAAAATGTCTCTACCCTTAAAAATACTTTTTTGTAAAGGTAAAATAGATTTTTTAAATTTGTTTTCAATTTGTTTTATCTTAAGTATATTTTAAAAGTAAAAAGATTTAATTTTTTTATAATTAAATACTTTTTTTTAATTTTTTCCATTTTTATTTATTAATTTATTTTTTAAATTTCTCTACTCTTAAAAATATTTTTTTTTTGGGTAACATAGTTTTTTTTTTATTTTTATCTTAAGTAGGTATTTTTTAAAGGTAAACAAATATTTATTTTTTTAAATTTTCCCAAAATTTTTATTTAAATTGTTTTTTTTTTGAATATTTTCGAATTTTGTTTACCTTAAAAAGTTTTTTTTTAAGGTAAAGTTATTCTTTTTTAAATTTTATCAAAATTTCTTTACTTTTAAAAGTATATTTTTTAAAGTTAAACCTATTTTTACTTAAATTTATCAAGAGTTTTTAAATGTAAAATACTTTTTTTTTAATTTTATCAAAATTTGTTTTCCTGTAAAAGTATTTTTTTGAAAGGTAGCTAAAACAAATTCTTTGTTTTTATCAATTTTTTTACATTTAAAGTAATCAAACTTTTGATAAATTTACCTGTACAAAAATTACTTTTAAAGTGTTTTTTTCTAGTTTTTTTTTTTCCAAAAAAATAAACCTCAAAAAAATGTTTCTTGATTTTTTTTTTTCGAAAAAAATGTTTGTTCTTGAATGCCTCATAAAGAAATATAGCATCGTTGTAAGACAATGTTTGCCTAAGAATTGTGAAAATTAGCAACGGTGTAGTCTTGATAATATGATTTTCAGCTGAAATTGAAAATTTTCAACAAATTCGAAACAAATCAAATCATAATTAACCTATCTATAGACATATGTATGTATTTTGATTACTATCATAGACTTTGATAGAAAACAACAACAAAAATCTGTTCGCAAATTCAAATTCAAACAAAAAACGATACTGTTGTACAATGCACCATGACAACGAGAACATTTTTTTCATTTTGTGCGAATAATCCCCTTCTTTGCCATGACGAAAAACTATCTCACTCACACCAGGTAATTGTTGTCAGCAACTGTCAGAATCAACAAAATATACTCCTCTCCTTCTTACTACCAGCTTTTATTCCTCTTCCTATCCTCATTCACATCTCTCCAAACCAACGTGGCACGATGGTTGCGCCCTCACGAGAACACTCCCAGTAACAGAAAAATCGATTCCATAATAGTACTATAGTTTTTATATACAAGGGTAGTATATAGATTTTGTATTATAAAACACACTCATAAGGCTCTTTCTGTTAATGTTCGTATGGTCCTTTCAGCTAATCCATTTTGCTGTGGCGTATATGGTGTCAATGTTTGCCTTTCGATACCACAAGTACGAAAAAGTTTATCAAACCTATTATTGCTAAATTCCGTCCCATTTTCGGATCGAAATTTCTTCAGTTTCTGTCCGGTTTGTTTCTCTACAAATGCTTTGAACTCACAAAATTTTTCGAATGCTTGATCTTTGGATTTCAAAAAATATGTGAAGGTCATTCGACTGAAGTCATCAACCAAAACGAAATAATATCGATTTCCACTAATCGATCTGTTCTGAGTTGGTCCCGCCAAGTCTGCATGAACGAGTTCCAGAACCTCACTCGCTCTAGTTCCAACATGGTTAAATGGAAATCTGACTTGTTTACCCTGTAAGCACGTAACACCTACTTCATCGCTTTAATCTTCATTAAATGTGACTCCATCGACTGCTCCAGCTTTCATTTTTAATAAGTCATTGAAGTTTATATGACCCAATCGCTGATGCCAGGTTTCTATACTGTCACATCTTGCTAATGCAATGAAACTTTTGCATCTTGCCCCGTTTAAACGATAAAGACCATCAACAACTTTGGCAGATGCTAACAAACGCCGATTCTTATCAACAATTTTCCAGCAATCTGCAAAAAACTGTACATTGTGATTATGCTTTGTCAACTGACTTACAGACAAAAGATTCTCTGAAAGATTTGGAACGCATAGCACATCATGAACTTCAATTGGTATTAGTGGACCATCATTGTCAGCATACATTTTATTTTACCACATGACTCAACATTCATTTTTGTATTGTTGGCAGCAAGAATTTCAGATATTGGAGACTGTTTAACGTCAAATATCCACTCAGTGTTTATTGTTAAATGTTGCGTTGCACCCGAGTCAATGTACCAATCGTCCTTATTGAATTTTCCAGATAAAAAAACGGTACTAAATGCCGGTGTAACATTATTGGCTGAATCAAAATGTTTCTTATTTGAATCCTTCTTCAAATTCTTATTTTGTGGACAATCAGGTGATCTGTGACCCTTCTTATTACATGTGTAGCAACGAATGCTGCCCTTTTTAGGTTTATTTTTTGTGTTATTAAAAAATGCACTGTCTTTGTTTTGAGATGGCAATCCTTGAAATAATTTTCTCTTAATTGCATCACTTGAAAGCCATGACCATCGGTGCAAATTTTTCAGATAAACCACATTTAAGCGTTGTGCAACAGTAATAATTGTTGTAACATACGCATCCATAGATTCACAATCTTCAAGTTTCGTTCCACTTAATTGGCGTATTAAACTAATTCGACGTGATCTACCCTTATCTTCGAAAACCGTTTGCAGTTTGTCCCAAACTTCTTTGGCCGTTTTTCCTTCCTGAATGTGAATATAATTTGTTGGATCAATGCAAAGAATTATAGTCGTTCTGGATTTTGAAATTTGTGTAGCATCTGTTTCGGTACCCTCAACAGCACCCCAAAGACCAGAATGCTCAAGGTATGTTTGCATCGCAAACTTCCACGTAGAATAGTTTTCACACCCTTTCAGTTTTTCTATTGTGGCCAGAAAATTGTTTGCCATCTTCAAAAATTCTAATGCAGAACAAAAAAAAATATTTTTCAGAAAAATACTTATTTGTGAAAAACAAATCTTCGAAGTATTTTTTCCCAAAATAATTTATCTTCCTTCACAATTCTCTGGGCCCATAACCTTTTGTAAAATAAAAGTTACGCAGAGAAGGAAATTCTGCTAAGAAATTAAAAGACGTAAATTCAATTTGAATATTTTAATGAGAATAAAATAATAAACATAGTTTATCATAGTTAAATCAATTTAAGTTATTTACAAAGTTTAAGTGAATTAGATCTGTTTTACAACAGTCCGACTAGAGGAGGCGGCACACAAGCACACAATTCAACGTAAAATTTAAATTTGAAGTCAGATGCTCTTGACATTTTTCTTCAGAGAGCTGCGTATACAAGAATTTTCGGGATAGGTTGAGATTTAGTTTTTGACAACAGCTGTTTTTTTCACAAGGGATTACAACAACATAAATCAATCCGGATTGCTAGGAGTAGGTTAGTGGACGAGTCCAATGGTTAACAAAAAGTTGCAGTTATTGTATCCTTGCACTGTTATAATTTTTCTTTAATTTGACCCCTTTCACACAAGGAAACTGAGTTGCTGGCAACTGGGAGTTTTTAGGCGAGAAGGGCGTAAGAGGAAGAAAACAAATCTACCCGCTTACCCTTCTCTACTACAAACTAGCTAGTTTCTGGCAACTCAGTTTCCTTGTGTGAAAGCGGTCTTTGCTTCAAGATTATTAGACTGCTTTCACACAAGGAAACTGAGTTGCTGGCAACTGGGAATTTGTAGGCGAAAAGCTAGCTAGTTTCTGGCAACTCAGTTTCCTTGTGTGAAAGCGGTCTTATATGAATTCGCTATCCAGTGTATTATATGCTGCCTACATTAAACAAGTTTATGTGGGAATATTTTGGCCTATTTTGTACCCATTTCTTCATCCATATACGTTTTTTCTTCTCTGATATTTTGTTTTCCTCCTCTTCACCGTTCAATATTACTTTTAACATCAAGGCTTTTATTAATTTTGACATTTTCCGCTCCGTATACGTTTCACTTCAAAGATTCCAACCAAAGTGATGTTGTACAACGTCAAAAAAAATCTGTAGCAACTGGTTTCCCATTCCAAATTCTAAATGAAATGAGATCTCAAACGAAATTAGCAAATTTGATAATGTAAACACTTTTTTGCCAAATTCCGAAATTAACTCATTTCGGCTATAATGAAAACGTGGTATTAAACGTTTATTTTTGTTGTTTTCTGATTCTGTTTTATGTTGTTGAGTCTAGCTCTAGTGTATTGATATTTTCATACAAAAGTTTTTCAGAGCTTTTGTAACTGATTCCCGCTGGATGCATTCACCTAATTTCCAATCTACTTTGGTGCAAATTTTCTTGAAATAATATCTTTGGAAACGAGAATTTGTATGAGAAATGAGGTAATTCCGGATCTCATTTGAAAATTTGCAACGAAATTACCTCATTTGGCCAGTAAAAACGTAGTATAAAGGTTCGAAATTAGGTGAATCCATCCATCGGCAGTCGATTTCAAGACCTTTGCATGACATGTTGTCATCAAGGTACCGGTACCTTAACTAAATTATAGCTGTAACACAAGTTTTTAAAAATAATATTTCTCTTGAAAATATTAGTAAATACATACATTTTATATAAAAAAACAGTTTGGTCCTGAGTAATAAACGAATTTCGAGTCGAATCTAGCTTAGATTCGATTTTTTTGTATGGAATAAACTCGACTTTAGGATAAATTCGACTCAAAATTCGTTCATTACTAACGGCCTTTGTTTTTATATATTTAAATTCATAGTCTCTGCAAATGCGTCCACATTTTTTGTGTTATCAACCAAGTCGTTCAAAGTATACATTATTTTTGATTTGAACTTGTTCAGCATTGTTTTTTAAGGTTTGAAATCAACACAGGCTTGAGTACCCAAACTCTGAAATCAGCAGTTCCGATGCTTAATCGATTTCTTAACTTATTTGTCACTATAGGTATTAACTATTGAATGCTTTTTCAAATGAAGGATTTGAAAAAGGAAGACTTAAAAAAGTCTTAAAAGTGACTCAAAATTGAATTTAAAGTCCCCCATAAAAAAATCTTTCAATTTATTTCCCCCCATAAAACCCCCCACTATTTTTTTCCCACCATTCCGATCTGGGAACACTGCAACACACTCACATAATGGCTCCGTGGTGATTCTAATTTGCATACTAATTTGATCCGACTTGGAATAGGTTTGGATCCGGTTTTGGGTTCGTTTATCAAGTGGTTTCGGATCAAAAACGGAGTCGCTTGCTTGAAGGGACACGATCAGCTGTGTTTTCAGCTACAACTAATTTACTACTGATAATGGCTGAGTTCACCAGTGTCAAGTTAGCACTACCTACTTTTATTTTTTCTTCTTTAAAGTACGGCAACAAATTTTTTTGAATTTTTTTCTCTCCACAACTAAATTACTACTAAAAAGCTTTAAATAATGGCATGTTTTATTTTCGAATTTCCCCTTTTAATGGCTGAGTTCACCAGTGTCAAGTTAGCACTATTTTTTTCTCTCCGGATCTAATTTACTACTAAAAAGGTTTAAATAATGGCATATTTTATTTTTAAATTTCCCTTTTTAGTGGCTGAGTTCACCAGCGTCAAGTTAACACTACCTACTCTTATTTTAAAAAAAAAAGTACGGCAACAAATTTTTTGGATTTTTTTCTCTCCACAGCTAATTTACTACTAAAAGGCTTTAAATAATGGCATATTTTATTTTCGAATTTCCCTTTTTAATGACTGAGTTCACCAGTGTGAAGTTAGCACTACCTACTCTTATTTTTTTAAAAAAAGTACGGCAACAATTTTTTGGATTTTTTTTTCTCTTCACAGTTTATTAACTACTAAAAAGCTTTAAATAATGGCATATTTTATTTTCGAATTTCCCTTTTGATTGGCTGAGTACACCAGTGTCAAGTAAGCACTACCTACTCTTATTTTTTAAAAAAACAAGTACGGCAACAAATTTTTTGGAATTTTTTTCTCTCCACAACTAATTTACTTGAATTAACTGCGTACTTTGTTTTTAGAATTTCAGAAAGTGTAGTGCCAAGTTGATATCAAGTTAGCCCTACTTACCATTTTTTTTTTAAATAGTAGAGTTACAATTTTTTTTTCACAACTAATTTAATACTAAAAAGCTACAGTTAACTGCATATTTAATTTTTTTGAATTTCCACAAATGTAGTGCTAACTTGACATACATGCTTGCTAAAAAAGACGACGTCGCGGCCATATTAACTGATATACAGCTGCTGCGATCGCAAAACGCCCAACTTTCAGAGCGCCTACCATTTGTAGAGGATTACTGTCAAACACTGGAGAGACAAATTGAAATTCTTTCTTGTAAAACAAACGAAAAAACTGTTGTGATGCATTTTCCGTCAGACAATAAGGCAAACAAGGTTGAATTTGCTAAACAAACTTGTTTAGGCCTTCTTGATCTAACAGAAAATGCTGATTTGGCGCTCGATAACACTCAAGAATTCTATAACCGGCAAAATAATAAAACAACAATGGTGTTGAATTTTAAAAGCAGAGATCTCGAACAAAATTATGTTAGTTGCACCGAAGCTCAAAAATACTGGCATTTTTGTTCACAGAGAACAATCTCTTCTATACCGCAATAAACGAAAGGCAATAAATTATATTAAAAGTAAACTTCAAAAAAGAAACCCGAGCATTAAAATTTACATAAAACCTTGTATATAAAAACTATAGTACTATTATGGAATCGATTTTTCTGTTACTGGGAGTGTTCTCGTGAGGGGACAAACATCGTGCCACTTTGGTTTGGAGAGATGTGAATGAGGATAGGAAGAGGAATAAAAGCTGGTAGTAAGAAGGAGAGGAGTATATTTTGTTGATTCTGACAGTTGCTGACAACAATTACCTGGTGTGAGTGAGATAGTTTTTCTACATGGCAACGAAGGGGATTATTCGCACAAAATGAAAAAAAGGTTCTCGTTGTCATGGTGCATTGTACAACAGTATCGTTTTTTGTTTGAATTTGAATTTGCGAACAGATTTTTTTGTTGTTTTCTATCAAAGTCTATGATAGTAAACAAAAAACATACATATGTCTATAGATAGGTTAATTATGATTTGATTTGCTTCGAATTTGCTGAAAATTTTCAATTTCAGCTGAAAATCATATTATCAAGACTACACCGTTGCTAATTTTCACAATTCTTAGGCAAACATAGTCTTACAACGATGCTATATTTCTTTATGAGGCATTCAACAACAAACATTTTTTTCGAAAAAAAAAAATCAAGGAACATTTTTTTGAGGTTAATTTTTTTGGAAAAAAAAACTAGAAAAAAACACTTTAAAAGTAATTTTTGTACAGGTAAATTTATCAAAAGTTTGATTACTTTAAATGTAAAAAAATTGATAAAAACAAAGAATTTGTTTTAGCTACCTTTCAAAAAAATACTTTTACAGGAAAACAAATTTTGATAAAATTAAAAAAAAAAGTATTTTACATTTAAAAACTCTTGATAAATTTAAGTAAAAATAGGTTTAACTTTAAAAAATATACTTTTAAAAGTAAAGAAATTTTGATAAAATTTAAAAAAGAATAACTTTACCTTAAAAAAAAACTTTTTAAGGTAAACAAAATTCGAAAATATTCAAAAAAAAAACAATTTAAATAAAAATTTTGGGAAAATTTAAAAAAATAAATATTTTTTTACCTTTAAAAAATACCTACTTAAGATAAAAATAAAAAAAAAAACTATGTTACCCAAAAAAAAAAATATTTTTAAGAGTAGAGAAATTTAAAAAATAAATTAATAAATAAAAATGGAAAAAATTAAAAAAAAGTATTTAATTATAAAAAATTAAATCTTTTTACTTTTAAAATATCCTTAAGATAAAAAAAATTGAAAACAAATTTAAAAAATGTATTTTACCTTTAAAAAAAAGTATTTTTAAGGGTAGAGACATTTTGGCGAAATTTAAAAAATAAATATCTTTTTATCTTTAAAAGAAAATAAGATAAAACCAATTGAAAAAATTAAAAAAAAAATATTTGATCGATATGTTTTTAAAAGAGAAATTTTAGTAAATTTTAAAAAATAAATATCTTTTGTCTATTTAAGATAAGCACTTTGTTAATTTTTTAGTAAATCTTAATTTTACTTCTTAACGTTGTTAATTTTTTAACTTTATTAAATTTTTACTTAACAAAATTCAAATTTCGTTTATGAAAATTGCATTAAGTAATTTTAATAAATTCAAACTAAAGAAATTTTACTTTACGAAGTATTTTTTTAAATTTACGTAAAAAAATTCAATTTAGATCACCTAGTTTAAAAATGCTTATTCAAATTTTCAAAAACCAAATCTCAACTTTATGAAATAATATTGAAAAATTCACGTGAAGAATTCAATTGTGAATATTTTAACAATAACTATTAGGCAATGTTCAAATTTCGGTTATGAAAATTGTATGAAGTAATTTCAATAAATTCAAATTAGAAAATCAAATTAAGTATTCTTTTTTCAAAATTCCCGTGAAAATTTACACACTACTAACTCAACAAAAAAATTTCCAAATCTTGTTTTTTTAATTCCCGCGAAATGTAGTGTGTGGAATTCTTAGTAGGTAATTGGAAAATATGCAGATTAAATTTAGTTTAAATCCAATTTTGATTGTAAATTGTTATTTAGAGAATTTTTAAAAATTTCTAATTAAATTCAAATTTCATTTTTGAAACTTTTTTCGCACGAATTTTCACATGTTGAACTATAAAATTTTTAAAAACGTTATAATCTAGGAAATTTTAAAAAATTATCTCATAAAGTTAGAATTTCACTTCAGGAAATGTTATAATTTCCACGTGAAAATTCCCCGTGAATTTTTAAACATAGCTTGTTTCATTTTTGAAAACCTTATAGAAATTATTTATAATAATTTAAAAATTCATTCTTGGACATTTTAAAATGATTGTGTAAAATCGTTAATTTTTTTTTTTTTTTTAAAGAAATTACACACAAAATTTAAAATTTCGCTTGAGAAAATATTAAAACCATTTTTAAATTCGGGTTTCTTTCGAAAGAAATTTGCTTTTTCCTCGTTACCCAAATAAATGCATATAATTTTCTCATATTTCTTACGCCTAATAACTTTCATTTTTGTCAACGAAAAGTTCACTTCACTTGGATGTACATATATGAAAAACTTTAGTTAAAAAGGTTTCGTACCGAAATTGTATAAATTATTAAATTTTATTTTGTTTACCATTTATATATGTATATGTATATTTATAATAGATAATATAAAATAATAAGTACCTACCTACTAAATGGCGTTCAACATCTAATATCATATATTTGTCATATCTCCTTAAATATGCACGCAAATATCAACCTACAAAATTAAAACAATTTCTTCCTGTCCTTACTTGATCATTCAGTCGTGGACCTTTGTGGTGAACGGACGTGTTTGGTAAGTGCTCTAGCTTTTTAAAGTAGTGTAGTGTAGTTAGTCAGAGCACTAGTGTTTAGAGAAAACTCAGAGAGAGTTAGTGTACAGGAGATACTCAGAGAGAGTTGAAAGTGATATAAGTGTCTTAATAGAACAGAGAATTGTGTAGTGGAAGGAGTATAGTGCCTAGCAGCACTGAGTCGAGAGAGAGATCTCAGGTGAGTACTCTATTTTTAAATGAGTGCTGAAGATATGGTGGGGCTGAGCTCTGACTGTGAGAGCGAGGTCAATGTTGGGTTTAAGGTGCCTCCTACGGAGCGTAGCAAGTACCTCAAATCCAACACAGTGGTAGAGGTGGTTAAAGGGAAGGGAAGGAAAGGCCGGAGGGCCAAGAAAGCTCCCACTGAGGGTGCTCCGCTGGCATCGGACTCGTCCATGTCCATGGCGGATGATTCTGCCATGGAGACCGGGCAAGTCGAGAAGGATGCTAAGGCAGACTCCTCGGCTTCTGATTCTCTGGTCCCCAAGAAGCCCAACGTGGAAGCAGTAGTGGAGCTAGTAGATATAGAAGAGAGGATGGTACCTTCGATGGTTGGAACATCGCAGGCATTGCTGGCTTTGGATGGGGCGATAGTGGATCCCTCGTTGGCAAGATCAGTAGTGGCCGGTGGTGGTAGTGTTGGAGGTGGCAATGGTGGACTGCAACCGGCAGCATTGCAGGCTCTGGGCGTTGGGAATGAGGTTCCTCCGTTGGCAGAGTATGTGGTGGCTGGTAGTAGTCCATTGAAGTTAAGGAGGGCTCTGGCGTCGGTGGTGGCGGGTGGTAACAGTGCACCAAAACCAGGTGCGCCTTTGGAGGTTCCACCTAACAGTGGGACTCCCAAGGTTGTGCCTGCTACTGGTGGACGAACTGTTGGTGGGCTAATTAAAGGGGTATCTATGGGTAAGATTGTGGGAAAAGATAAGTCGGCTGGTTTGGACGAAAACCTAGTGTTGGGTGCCGTGATAGAGAGCTCCAACAAAATAAGAGTAGATGCGGTGAAGCTCATTTCTGAGCATCCTGAGGTAGGAGGTAGAGTGGCGGACCTTACTGCCAAATATGAGGCATTAGTTCTAGAACTGAGTGGGGTAAACGAGAGACTAAGGGGGAGACTTGATCGTATGTCTGTGTCCTCTGCCGGGCGGTCGGCGGTGGCGTGTCATGGTGCTGGTGGGTCCAAGCCTGCCGGATCATTGGGCGACCCTGTTGGCATTCCGGTGGCGGAGCGGCCCTCGTTTGCGCAAGTGGCGAACTCGGCTGCGATCCCGGGCGGCTTGGTGGGTAAGGCGCAGGTGTTACTACCTGATGTCGGGTCTGCCAAGCCGACCGAGACGTGGTCGGTGGTGTTGAAGGGAGGGAAGAACGAGACCCCTGGGGACGTTAGGAAAAAGGTGGAGGAGCAGCTGGTGCCCGTGGTGGGTGTCAGGATCCACTCTGTGGTTGCTGACAGGCGCGGTGGTGTACTGGTTCGCACACCCTCGGTAGCGGAGAGGAATGCGCTTATGGCGCACAAGAAAGTTGGGGAAGTAGGGCTGTCTGCAGTGGCGTCTAAAGGCGTTTTTGTCGCCGTGCGGGGGATGGAGAGGAGAATCTCACCTGACGACTTCCTGGGTGAGCTACACAAGTTGAACTTGGATAAGCTCACCAAAAAGGAATTTGGAAGGGAGCTTCGTCTCTGCACTTCTTGGTCGGTGGGTGATGGGCGTCTGGACGCTACCCTGGAATGTAGCCCTAGGGCTGCCGGAGTTCTTGTGGGGGAGGGCAGATGCTATATTAAGCATCTGTCGTTTCCCATAAGGGAAAAACCGTTGGTCCCGTGGTGCAACCGGTGCCTTAGCCTAGACCACTTTAAGTACAAGTGTAGGCAGACGCAGTCCGTGTGTTGGCGTTGTGGCCAGTTTGGGCACTCTAGTCGGGAATGTGGCAATGCTATTCAATGTCGCGATTGCGACTTAAGAGGGGCTCCGGCTGGACACTGTATGCTGACGATGGACTGTCCGGTCTATGCTGCTGCAGTGGCGAGGGCGGGTGCTCGACATTAAAATGGAAGTAAAACTACTCCAATTTAACTGTCAGAACTCCAGGGCCGCTATGCATGATTTGGGGCAGTTGATGTGTGAGGCACAGTGTGGCTTTGCATAGTTGCAGGAGCCTTACCTTGTCGAAGGACAAGTAACAGGCCTTCCTGCACATATGCAAACAAGATCGTTCATTGACGGCAGGGGCGGTGCCGCTGTTGTAGTGAACGACGTAAACACTGTGTGTTCACTCTTCGACTCGAGTGAATGGGGAGTATGTGTCAGTGTTGAGGGCAGCTTTGGTAGGCTTTTCTTATGCAGCCTTTACTTTAAGCACTCCTTAAGCATTGAACCATACCTGGTATACCTTGACGGGTTGCTGCAGCGCGTTGGGGATGTGCCTGCGATTTTTGGCATTGACGCTAATGCAGTCTCTCCTGTCTGGTTCAGTAAGATGACAGGACATACGTCCGAGTCTCACAGGGCCAGTAGGGGAGATCTGTTAAGCGAATTAATTGCCGCGAATCGGATGGGTGTTCTCAATGAGCCCAGCGACCTTTTCACTTTTGATGGTCCGAATGGTCAGAGTGACATTGATGTAACCCTGGCAAATATGCCGGCGCTTCGTAGGTTCGAGCTGCATTGGTCCATCCGGAGAGCTCAAGGGGTTAGTGATCACAGTCTCATGCAGGTTGTGATCGCTGCTCCTGATGGTAATCCGGCTGCCAATGTAGCCCAGGACGGGAAGAGTTGGTATCTCAACAGGGTTGACTGGGGGTTCTACCAGAATGAGGTTGCAAGAAAGGTTATGTCAATGCCGCTGGACGCCTTTCGGGGTCTCGAGATTGATGACAAGGTTGCCAGATTGAATGAGTGTGTATGGGATGTCAACGACCAGCTCTTCCGGAGGAGCCATAAGACGAATCCGAGAAAGGTGAAGTGGTGGACATCAGACTTGAATGAGAAGCGTGCCCAAGTGAGGAGGTTGCGGGAAGACTTCCAATACTGCAGACGACGTGGGCTGGCAGACTTGGATCAGTCAAGGCTTGTCTATAGACGAGCCTTGGCTGAATACAAAGGGATGCTTGCTCACAGGAAGAATGAGGAGTGGAGGTCCTTCGCCGACGAGCATCGAGATGATCCTTGGGGTCGCCTCTACAATGTTTGTCGGGGAAGGAAGTCCTTAGAGGTAGGGTGCATCCATGACGGGGGCGTTGTTCTCACGTCATGGAGGGATTGTACAACGGCGCTCATGAACTCCTTTTTCCCCAGGGGTGCCGAACAGGTAGACCCACCTGTGGATCTGCTTGAGTCGGCTCCCATGGTGAATGAGGAGGAGATAAGTGGTGCCATCGCTAGACTTAAATCGAGGAAGTCACCGGGGTTCGATGGACTGACGGGTAGAATGGTTAAGGCCATCTGGGCGGCGGTCCCCGAATACCTGATGGCTCTCTACTCGTGCTGCTTCAGGGGGAATTATTTTCCCCTGGAATGGAAATGTGCAAGGGTGATAGTTCTTCTGAAATCTAACGATAAGGTCAGGACTAATCCTAGATCTTATCGAGGAATCAGCCTCCTTCCAGTACTTGGAAAAGTGTTGGAAAGGGTCTTGGTTGACAGATTGATGGAGTGCATCCCTGAGCAATCTCCATTCCAGTATAGTTTCAGACGAGGTCGCAGTGTCGAAGATGCATGGCTCTATGTCAAGGACTCTGTCGGTGAATCTACCAGCAAATATGTGCTTGGTATTTTCATCGACTTTAAGGGGGCATTTGACTATCTTGATTGGGTGTCTGTTGGGAGGAGGTTGGCCGAGGTTGGATGTCACGAGTCCGGTCTCTGGAAGAGTTATTTCTCTGACAGAGTCGCTCGCGTTGACAGTCCAGTTGACTCGGTCACGGTAAGGGTGGAGAGAGGGGTCTGTTGGGGGACCTTACATTTGGAACCTCATGATGGATCCTCTGCTACAGCGTCTCTCTTCACTGCAGTCGTGCTACGGGTGCATTGCATATGCTGATGACCTCCTTGTCCTTGTTGAAGGCCAGTCTCGTGCTGAGCTGGAAGGTAGGGGCACGGAGATTATGGATATGGTGTGTGCCTGGGGTGCGGGTGTCGGGGTGGGGGTAGCTGAGGAGAAGACCAACATGATGCTGCTCAAGGGTAAATTATCCTTGACGCGGCCTCCATGTGTAAGGGCTGGTGAGGTATGTGACGACAGTCAGATATCTTGGGCTTACTATCGGCGAGAGGATGAACTTTGTTCCTCACCTATTGCGGGTGAGGGCAAAGCTTGGTTCTCTTGTGCCAGCTGTGAGTAGGATGTTGAAGTGCAACTGGGGCCTGACTATAGGTGCAGTTCGTACCATATACAATGGGCTATTTGTTGCATGCGCAACATTTGGTGCATGTGTATGGTACGATACTGTCAAGACTGTGACAGGAAGAAGCAAGATTCTCTCAGTACAGAGGATCTTGCTCCCTGGTTCACTTCGGGTGTGCAAGACTGTGTCTACCGACGCTCTTCAGGTGTTGGCGGGTGTGCCTCCTCTGGACCTGGAGGTAATACGAAAAGGTATTGCCGACAGGTTACGGAGGCAGTTGCAGCTGCCGGCATCTGATTGGAGCGAGTGCAGGGCGGCACAGAGTCTTGGCAGACAGGAGAGGAATGCACTTCTTAGGGAGTGTGTTATGAGTAGGTGGCATGAGCGCTGGACGGGGAGTGAGAAGGGCCGAGTAACCTTTGAGTTTCTCCCTGAGGTCTCGTTTGCTTCTGAGAGGGTTATGGTGGGAGGTAGGGGATGCCTGGATTTCTCACTCTTCACGGGCTTTCTGCTGACCGGCCATGGCTCCTTGAATGCATTTTTGCATGAAAGGACCCTGGCTGAATCGGCGGAATGTGGGTGTGGAGCTACAAGAGAGGATTGGAGGCATGTACTTGTTGAGTGTCCGCGATATGCCCACTTCAGGGATCTCTCTGCTATGGGTATTGTGCGGATAGGTGATGCTTGGGATTTTAGTCGTGTCCTCTGAACAAAGGAGACGACTGACAATCTTGCCATCTATGCTGAGCGGGTTTTCCGAACTCGATGACAGTAGTAGCATTGTGTTGGTTTTTGTTTTAGACACTGCTAGGTAATTGGGGTTCTCGCATTGGAGGTCTATGTTGGCAGGACTTGACTTCATGTTCACATGAAATCAGGGTTGATTGCTCTAGATCTGCATGGGGCTTAGTGCGGACTGCGGCTATGTGCTTCCGGGGTCACCTGGTGCTCTGTCAGGTAGGACATCGTCCGCAACCCCTTGGGCTTATGGCTGGTTGTGTTCGGGCGGGACCGGGGCTTTTCAGTCTCATCCTGACTTGCTCGCTGCTGGTCATGGGTTCTCCCCAACGCTTCCCCCTGCTATGGTGAAAGCGCCCTTTGTACCTGGGTCTTAACCTGGTGACACTGGGGCAGGATCTATGGTAGGGGATGGTGTGGGGTTTGGGGTGCCTGCTATGTGTGCCTGGATGACCTGATCATGTGCCTTCCTATTGGGGGCGCGTCGATCTGGGGGTGCATAGTGACTTGCGGCTCGTGCGTGAACTTACTGATTGCAACTGGCAGTAGTTGATATGTGTGTCCTTGTTTTAGCTTTTGGTCATGCTGTCGGGGGTTTGGACCCACAGTATGGATGAGTGCATGCATTACCTATGCGTGCGCTCTGTAAAGGGATTCGTGTTGTTGGTGTTGAACGGCCTGGGCAGTGCATGCTCAGGTTCTCGCTTGTTGAGAAATTCAGGTATTGTAGGTCGATGTAGGTTGGGTAGGCTGTAGTGGGCGTTTGGGCGTGAGGTCTGTACACTCGGCCGCTGACTTCTACCTTGGCCAGCGGTTCGAGTGTGCATATCTGAGGTTGCTAGGCCTCGAGCTTTGAGGAGCTCATCTAGAAGTAACCTTTACGGTTGCGAAGCTCCACCGGAAGCTTTATTCTGGTACCACGGGAGACAGGTGCCACCGGGTCGGTCTGTCTAGTGGCATTTTTGACACTGGTTGGTCCGGCTCGGTCTGTCTATTATGAGGTAGGCCCCCTTGTGGGAGTATCGTGCTGGCTGTGGTTGGTCAATTCGTGACAGCATATGGCATGTAGGACCTCTATTAGGGGTTCTGGGTGCAAGAGGTGCTAGATAGACCTCGCTCTTCAGCAAAGGGTGTGGGCATGCCTCAACATGTTCACAGAATTGCTACTGGGGTGGTTAACACTTCCTCAGGGTGGTGGTCAACACTAAATTTGACTCCGTTATTGTGGGTAGGCTCACCGTGGAATAAGGCCTTAGTTGGCAGGTGTCCACGTTAAACTGAATTTCGATTCTGTCCTTACTTGATATAAGAAATTCTTGTACAACTTAAAGTGGCGACATTACTCAACTTGCTACAGCATATCTCACACACAACGAAAGAAAAAATAAAATCATTATTTCCTTTTAAAATTATATTTATTATCTTATTTCATATATATATCATATCTACTTAAATATGAATGCAAATATCAAACTACTAAATTTAAATAATTTCTTCCTATCCCTAGTTCATATACAAAATTCTTATATAACTTATATTCTTTAGTGGCAACATTGGTTGTAGCCTTTTATTTGGGCATAAAGTAATACTTACTTGACTTTGCTACAGCATATCTCGCACACAGCGAAAGATAAAATACAGCCGCTAATTCCTTTTAAAATTATACTTATTATCCTACTTACCCGTTAAATAGAGCAAAAAAAGCTTCAAACTTCCCCTTCGTAAACAAAATTGGTAGAAGAAAATAACAAAAAAAAGTTTAGTGTTGACTGCCTTAAACTAGCTTTAATTTTGTATACGTCGTTCTCGTTCATTTATTGTTGCCTTGAACGTCATTCTAATCGTCAATTCCCTCAGTTTCTCCCTGTCCTGTACTCTCCAATCTCTACAATTTCGTAGTACTGGTAGTGCTCACCTCGAATCTCTCTATCGATCTTCTTCATGATAGTACTATAGTTTTTATATACAAGGCTATGACTCAATACGTGGGTTACAATTGAAAACAGACGACGTAGTGACATTTATCAAAACAACGTATGGAGAAGATGCAATGTGCTTTTTTGACAGCAGCAAGCAAGTCTCCTTAGCAGCAGTAGAGCCACCTGGTGGCCAGGTTATCGCTAACCACTATTGACACCTGGCCTTGTATATAAAAACTAAAATAAAAACTAAATTTTTCTAAAATTTCTCTTTTAAAAACATTTTTGTATAGATAAAATGTTTTTTTTTTATTTTTTCAATTGATTTTATCTTATTTTCTTTTAAAGATATTTATTTTTTAAATTTCGCCAAAATGTCTCTACCTTTAAAAATACTTTTTTTTAAAGGTAAAATAGATTTTTTAAATTTGTTTTCAATTTGTTTTATCTTAAGTATATTTTAAAAGTAAAAAGATTTAATTTTCTATAATTAAATACTTTTTTTTAATTTTTTCCATTTTTATTTATTAATTTATTTTTTAAATTTCTCTACTCTTAAAAATATTTTTTTTTTGGGTAACATAGTTTTTTTTTATTTTTATCTTAAGTAGGTATTTTTTAAAGGTAAAAAAATATTTATTTTTTTAAATTTTCCCAAAATTTTTATTTAAATTGTTTTTTTTTGAATATTTTCGAATTTTGTTTACATTAAAAAGTTTTTTTAAGGTAAAGTTATTCTTTTTTAAATTTAATTAAAATTTCTTTACTTTTAAAAGTATATTTTTTAAAGTTAAACCTATTTTTACTTAAATTTATCAAGAGTTTTTAAATGTAAAATACTTTTTTTTTAATTTTATCAAAATTTGTTTTCCTGTACATTTTTTTTTTGAAAGGTAGCTAAAACAAATTCTTTGTTTTTATCAATTTTTTTTTACATTTAAAGTAATCAAACTTTTGATAAATTTACCTGTACAAAAATTACTTTTAAAGTGTTTTTTTCTAGTTTTTTTTTCCAAAAAAATTAACCTCAAAAAAATGTTTCTTTTTTTTTTTTCGAAAAAAATGTTTGTTCTTGAATGCCTCATAAAAAAATATAGCATCGTTGTAAGACTATGTTTGCCTAAGAATTGTGAAAATTAGCAACGGTGTAGTCTTGATAATATGATTTTCAGCTGAAATTGAAAATTTTCAACAAATTCGAACCAAATCAAATCATAATTAACCTATCTATAGACATATGTATGTATTTTGTTTACTATCATAGACTTTGATAGAAAACAACAAAAAAATCTGTTCGCAAATTCAAATTCAAACAAAAAACGATACTGTTGTACAATGCACCATGACAACGAGAACATTTTTTTCATTTTGTGCGAATAATCCCCTTCGTTGCCATGACGAAAAACTATCTCACTCACACCAGGTAATTGTTGTCAGCAACTGTCAGAATCAACAAAATATACTCCTCTCCTTCTTACTACCAGCTTTTATTCCTCTTCCTATCCTCATTCACATCTCTCCAAACCAACGTGGCACGATGTTTGCGCCCTCACGAGAACACTCCCAGTAACAGAAAAATCGATTCCATAATAGTACTATAGTTTTTATATACAAGGCACCTGGTAAGTTGCACACCACCTGCATCTCAAGCGCTTAAGCTTCAAAAGGCGATAGAATTATTTTCGATTTGACGTTCAATGTATTTCCCATAAGAGAAAACGAAAAAACCGTCTGATGAAAATTAGTTATACCAAATTATTTTATATCAACGGGTATCCATATTTTGATTGAAATAGAACCAAAAAATGTGAAAGCTTATAAATCAACCCGAAAATATATTGAAATAGATAGCTAAAATGCTTTGCTTTGTAAATGAAAAATGTAAACAAACCACCCTTACAACCAGAAACAACAACAAAAGTACTCGATTAGAAATAGAGAAAGGCAGAGCCGTAGTCACGATTATTAAAAAAATATGTTTGTTCGTAATTGAATAAAAATCTTATTGTGAAAAAATTGTTAAAAAAAATATTTTTCAATTGGCTATTTACACATTTGTTTCTTGGTTTACAAAAGAGACGAGGTATGAATGAAGGTCAAGCTCGATCACTCTTAATTAGTTCTATTTTTAAGAAGAGTTTACTTTAAAAGAGTGCTAACTTTTTTTTTAAATGGAGGATAAAAGTTTTTTTTTGCCCGAAATTAGGTTAAAAAATTATTCTTAGAAAGAAACTTACGTGGTAGGATAAAACAAACGAACACAGAGAAATCAAATGATGCCCCTATAATTTATATTTACTTTATATTAACCTGCGCGTACTTAATACAAAAAAAAATAAAATGAAGATTTATATCACTTAAGTGCATTATAGGTGACTCCTTTTGATAATTTGGAAAACTAATTTTTGTTGGCTTATTACATTTACTTAAGTGAGCGGTTTTGACTGTAATAATTCTAATTTTACGAAAGCAAAAGTGAACGAAATTAATCGAAAAATAGAAAACCGCAATTATTGGTGCAACACATAATTTCCTGGTATTATCTATTTTTCTTACGATCACTAAAGTGGACCTTTAACATTTCTACTTCATTCTTTACTTATAATAAAAAGGAAAATTAATGTTTTATTAAAATCCATAAGAAACTCTAGCCCCCAAAACTACTACCTACCTACGCACATGATATCGTTCTGACTGACACCTTGCTTCCATTTTGGAAAACAACAACAAAAAAGCACGTTTGTTTACATATTTCATCTGCAAAATAAAGTAATTTAGTAATAAGTTTCGATATATTTTACGTTTGATTTGCAAACTAGCATGTTTAATTATTATATTGCAATTATAACACAAACAACCGTCCATATAAAATTAATTTGTTTAAATAATTTTTCTACGAGCTGTTTTTGTTTTTCTCTTATGGGAAATGCATTGAACGTCAAATGGAAAAGAAATCTATCTCGTTTGTTGGTTTCACGCGCTGGTTGCTAGGTGCCGTGACTCCATGTGCCAATGGAGTGAAACCCGGATGTTCTCATCATAATGCATAGGATAGACTTGCCGTCTGCCAAATAAAAAAATTCGTTTTTAATATTATTTGCTATATCGTCACGGGCCAGATTTTTTCAAATGATTTATAAATTATGATATGTTTATTCTATTAGAAACATTTTACGAGGAGGGAAAAGAGCTACAATATCTTAAATATTTTGAAAATTACAACGTTAAATGCATTCCTGCTACGAGAAATAACAGACTTGGGAGGGCTAGTGGTAGAATATTGCTTGCAGGGCGACCTGCATCGTGCCTGATCGGGAAACTATTGATTGCTCAGAACTTGGTCTGGGCCAGTAGCGCAACAATCAGTCACGATGAAGGGCTTGTTTTACCTCCTCGTGGTGGTCCCCGGGCAACTATTAATGTATCCCAATATACATAAATAGGCCAAAATTACAAGTGCGAAAAGGCCTAGCTTTCTAGGATAGGTTACGGAGGTTAGCATTCTCCGTAACTGAAATCAACCCGCTACCGAAACCAACACTACGCCTCGGATAATTAATTATAACTCGTTGACGACTTTTGGCTATTGTACCCGGACAAAGATTGGTTTCTGGAATGTGAAGACGCTTCTTGACAATGGAAAAGAAGGTCTCAGAATGCCAGATTCCTGCAACTAGAGAAGCAATTCATGCGGTATAGGATGGACATCTTAGGCATAAGTGAAGTTAGATGGCTGGGTTCGGGGAAGTTCAAGTCACCAACCCGTAACACTGTACTATTCTATTCCGGAAAAACACCTGGAAGCGCTCGGGAATCTGGCGTTGGATTGCTGCTTTCCAAAACAGATCTCAAAAGCCTAATTTCCTGGGAGCCTATAGGTGACAGGATCCTGAAAGCCAGGTTCCGGACTAGAGTACGTCGCGTCACCATCATACAGTGTTACGCCCCAACTTTGCTCTCTTCTGACGAGGAGAAGGAGGCCTTTTATAACCAGCTGAGTGCTGCTTATGATAGCGTTCCACGAGGTGATATAGTTATGGTGATGGGAGACTTAAATGCCAAGGTTGGCAATGACAACACTGGGCTAAGGCATGTCATGGGAAAACATGGTGTTGGTAACCGAAACGACAATGGCGAACGATTTGTCGATTTCTGCAATGCCAACGGCCTTGTTATTGGAGGTCCCATGTTCGAGCATAAGACGTGCCACAAAGTCAGTTGGGTGTCGACTGACAGACAAGCAACTTCCAACCAAATTGACCACTTCGCGATCATCCGGCGTTTTAGAAGCAGTCTCCAGGACGTCCGTAACAGAAGAGGTGCTGACATGGGAATGGCCCGGGACCACCATCTAATGGTTGCTACCGTAAGATTGCGTACAGCTGCAGTTCGGAGATCCCAAGGAAACACTCGAATGCTCAAGTTTAATACAGATAGACTAAAGGATCCCGCAGTGCACCAACAACTAGGGGACCACCTTTCACAAGGATTGAACGGAAACCACATCCATCGAAAATCATTGGTGTGCTGTGAAAAATGTGTTCATATACGGTGCTGAAAGTATAGTCGCATCGGAGCTACCCCAGCAGCAGGGAGAAACGAGCTTGAGTCTACGTACCGCATGAAGATGAGGGAAGTTCACCGTAGTGTGCGACGTGATAAGCGTAACTACATCAACGCACTGGCTACAGAAGCAGAAGAAGCCACTAGTATGTGTGACAGTAGGACCGTCTACAGAATTACCAAAGAGCTCACTGGTGTCCAGAGCTCTAAACAACACCTGGTTAAAGACACAAACGGATCCCTGCTAATTTCGGATGAGGACCAGCTCATAAGGTGGAGGGAACACTTTTCTGCTGTTTTAAACCGCGTTTTCGCAAGTGAAGTGAACCCTATTCCCACTGAGCTACCCGAAGTAACAATTTCCCGAATACGCACCGTACCCCCCAGTAAAGAAGAAATTATCACCGCCATCAAAGCACTGAAGAACAACAAAGCGGTTGGACTTGACGGTATTCCTGCAGAGCTCTTAGGAGCAGCCCCAACGACATCAAGCGAGCTACTGCACCCACTTATTAAGAGAGCTTGGGAAACAGAGAGCTTTCCTGAAGAGTGGAAAAAAGGAATGATTGTCAAGCTCCCAAAGAAAGGAGATCTCACACAGTGCGAAAACTGGAGAGGAATATGCGTTCTGCCTGCAGTAGCCAAGATAATAGCAAGGATAATATTGGACCGAATTAAAGACCACCTCGAAGACACACTCGACGCCGAACAAGCAGGTTTCCGCACTGGATCTTCCTGTGTGGATCACATCAACACCTTGCGGATCATCATCGAACAGTGCGTTGAATATCGATCACCACTTCACCTGCTGTTCATAGTTTTTGAAAAGGCGTTCGACAGTGTCAATAGAGAATTTATTTGGCTTGCTTTGCGCAGGAAGGGCATCCCAGATAAATTGATTGCTATTATCAAGGCTACATATGATGGATCCAAGTGTCACGTTTTTCACAAAGGTAGGCTGTCAGAAGAGTTTGAAATCCAAAGTGGAGTTAGGCAAGTCTGTATACTGTCACCAATACTGTTCCTGTTGGTGATAAGTGATGTACTGCACGCAGCTTTGTCAAGTGGAAATGGAGGAATTCAGTGGACTCTGCAATCTCACCTCAAACATCTGGACTACGCGGACGACCGACGTATGCTTGCTCTCTCATAGGATCACGGATCTCCATCAAATGACAACAAGGGTGGAGAGAGAAGCAGAAATCGTAGGGCCTAAGATCAACTCGGCAAAAACTAAAAGGATCAGCCTTGGAACTTCCTCATCAATCCAAGTAAATATTTCTGGACAACCGGTAGAGATGGTAGAGGATTTCCAATATCTTGGGAGTATTGTCTCTACGGGTGGCGGAACTGAACTGGACGTAAACAGCCGAATCAGAAAAGCAAAGGCTGCGTTCGGAATGCTGTCCAAAATATGGAGAAACAACTCTTTTAGCTTAAAGATCAAGCTACGACTGTTCCGCTCCAATGTTGAATCCGTTCTGCTTTACGGCTGCAGCACTTGGAAAGTCACTGAAATTGTCACTAGAAAGCTGCAAACCTTCGTTAATAGATGTCTACGAAACATCTTGAGGATTTTCTGGCCCAACCGTATCTCCAATGCCGAACTTCATGCGAGAACGGGTCAGGAGCCCATAGACTCCATTATACGAAGAAGAAAGTGGCAGTGGATTGGCCATACGCTTCGAAAAGGCGATCGGTGCATTGCATCTCAAGCAATGCAGTGGAACCCGCTCACACAGGAGGGAAGACAAGTGGGCCGGCCTAGAAGTACATGGCGAAGAACGGTCGAACAGGAATCGGCACGATGTCCCGTAAGGGAAACATCACGGACGTAATAGGTCCGAGGACCTAAGTAAGTAAGTAAGTTAAAAATAATATCTCAGTTGAAAACATACATATGTTTTAAAAATTATGAAAACAAAATTCTAATTAACATAGTATTTGATTCAAAACATTTAAATAATTATCCTATTTAAATAAATTACAATGCTTGGAATTCAGAATTCGAAGAACTATATAGTTTTGTACTCAACAACAATATAGAAAATTTAATGATTATCGGTGATCTTAACGGTCGTATTAGCAGTTTCCAAAATTCTCCGGTTTTGAATGATGCACGATTCTCCTACACAAGAAACTCATTAGATGAATGTCTGAACGCAAATGGGAAGTTTTTGACAGATTTTTTTTGAAGATTTTGGGTTTTTTTAAATTTTAAATGGTGTTTCAAATAGTGATTCAATTGGAAATTATACCTTTATATCCCCCCAAGGATGCTCTGTAATAGATTATTGTGTAGTGAAAGGTGATTGGATCGACTTCATAAATAATTTTAAAGTACACGCAGCCAATATCTATCATCATTTCCATCATCTACCGATTTTAGTATCTTTTGAGTACTTTTCCCAAAATACTCATGCACAAGTCGAAGAATCAGTTGAAAGCGATAAACTTAGATCGGTTGAAAAAAAGGCAAATGTAAGGTACAGACGAATCAACAAATGTGCTTTGTTGGTGGTCGGTTATCAGAATGTGTAGAATCGGCAACACACTCAGCTCTTGAAATAGTTAGGCAATCAGCAGTTGAAGTTTTTCGTCCCACATCACTGTTGTCAAAATCAAAATGGGTCATGAAGAGTGTAAAAAATGTAGAATTAAATCCTTTACATACTTAAAACTTTTCAGACAGTCCAATAATGAAGCATACAAGAAACTGTACCTTGAACAAAACAAAATATACAAAGATTTGTGCAAGTTAAAAAACAATTGTTTCTAAGTAAAGCGGCTAAAAAGCTTGTAGAATTAAGGAATTCCAAGTCATTCTGGAACAATGTACGGATATTAGGAGGTGGGAGTAAGTCATCATCGCCACTAAATAAAAGTGTAGATTGTCTCGCAACGTATTTCGAAAGTCTATTGCTACCAGATCCAGATCAGAATAACATTAGTTTTGCTTTGCAAAACATTTCAAGAGCTGAGCTAGACTCCCCTTTTTACTATGTGTGAACCGTTAACATCGCTTAACAGAATGAAGAATAATAAGGCTGCGGGGTCAGGTGGCATCCCGATTAAATTTTATAAGAATGCAACTCCTGAGTTTATTGCACATATTTTGTGGTTGTTGAATAAAATGTTTATGGAGGAGACATTCCCGAGCTGTTTTCGTGTGGCGAACATATTTCCTATTTGTTAAAAAGGTGACCCAAGTCTTCCTGAAAACTACAGAGGCATTTCTATCCTTAGCTCACTAAGGAAACTTTTTGCAATAGTATTATAAGTGGTTTTCAGGCTGGTTTTCGAGCTGAATTGTCAACAGTTGATCAAATTTTTGTGCACTTATAAGTATCGCAAGGCGATTTATCGACAAAAAAAAGCATTTATATACCTCTTTTGTAGATTTTAAAGCTGCTTTTGACACCATCAATTGGCGATCACTTTTATATAAGCTAGCAGGGATTGGTATATCAACGAAATTTATTCGGGTATATGAACAGTTCTTGTTAAACATGTCAGCAGTGGTAAACAGTGGTAAATGCAAGAGTAAATCATTTAGATCAGAAACGGGTGTTTCTCATGGTTGCATCTTGAGTCCGCTGATGTTCGCATTGTATATCAATGATATTGAAAATCACTTACCGGGAGGTGTCTGTTTTGGTGATTTATCTGTCAAGCTTTTACTGTATGCTGATGACTTAGTGATCTTTTCTGATAACCCAGTGACGTTACAGCTGCAGATAAACAAACCAAAACAATTTTGCTATGCATGGGATCTTAAAATTAATATCACCAAGTCTAAAATAATGATTTTCAGACCTGAACACCGACATAATAATAGTGCACGGAACTGGAGTTTACATGGAGCTAATATTGAGGTTTTTAGTGCATATAAATATCTCGGATTTATTATTTCTCATAATTTAAGTATTAAACCTCATATTGAAGACAATATGACAAGGAACAACAAGACAACATCCGAAGGAAAGTATGTTGAGCTCTTTGCTGAGTTAAACCACCTGACTCAGCTTGTTAACGAGCCAACTCGAATCCCTGACGTTCCAGGTCAATCCGCCAACACTCTGGACTTGTTCCTTACCTCTGACCCGAATAAATACACTATTAGTGTATTATCTCCTCTAGGCTCATCAGACCATTGTGTCATATCTGCGAATTTCTCGTGCCACCAAATCACAGTTAAAAAAAAAATCCCAAGAGAACCGTTTGACAATACGAGAAAGCCAACTGGGACGGTCTCAATAATTTCTTCAAGAGCTTTAACTGGTCACTATGCTTCCTCGATAGTGACGTAGATGCCAGTGCAGATATGATCACAAATTTAATTCTTTGTGGAATGAGAAATTTTATCCCGAATAGGGTTAAATCTTTCAAACCCAAAGAAAACTCGTGGTTTGATTTGAGCTGTAAAGAGGTTATTAGGGTTAGAGAAGTAAGTTTCCGTAGTTACAAAGCCTAGGGTTGGCAGGAGGAAAACCGGAAAAAGTTTCAACAAGCCAGAAAGACCTGTAACGGTCATATTAGAAGAACCAAATTTTTGCATGACCAAAAATTAAGGCAAAAAATATTACAATGTCCCAATAGTAGTAAAAATTTTTGGTCATTTGCAAAAAACATTCGAAACACTTCTTCGTCTGCGGTTCCAACACTCGTCTTCAACGACACACCTGCTGTCAGCTCGCAAGATAAAGCCAATTTGCTCGCAGCACAGTTTGCTGTTAATTCGACGCTGCCAGTAAGTGATAGAATTCCGCCTGTAATTGAGAGAGTAAACGATATTATGGGACAAATCTTCTTTCGCACTCGCGCAGTTGCTAGAGTTCTGAAAGATCTCGACATTCACAAATCCGCTGGCCCGGATAGTATCCCTCCCATTGTTCTGAAGAGGTGTTCTTCAACGCTGGCAAAACCACTGCGTAAGCTTTTTCATCTGTCCTACTCTACTGGTCTCTTTCCGAGTGGATGGAAAACAGCATTTGTCCAGCCTGTCCCTAAAAAAGGCGTATCTTCTTCACCCTTAAACTATCGTCCGATTGCACTTACGTCCCTTCTTTCCAAGGTCATGGAAACGCTGATCAATTTTCAGCTCAAGAAATATCTCGAAGAAAGAAGGCTTCTTAATGACCGGCAGTACGGCTTTCGCAGCAATAGGTCCACTGGTGATCTGATGGTATATCTCACCGAACAGTGGAACAAATCTTTACATCGTTTTGGAGAAAGTAAGATTATTGCACTTGATATTTCAAAAGCGTTTGATAGAGTTTGGCATCAAGCTCTCTTATTGAAAATGCGCGCATTTGGTTTCGATGAATCTCTTCTTCGTTGGATTAGAAATTACCTTTCGGACCGTTCAATACAAGTTGTATTAGACGGTTTCAAGTCTGAAATCCACAAAATAAATGCTGGTGTGCCCAAGGGCTCCGTTTTGTCTCCGACTCTCATCCTTATTTTTATAAATGATCTTTTGTCTGAAACTTCTAATCCATTAAACTGTTTCGCTGACGACAGTACCCTCAGCTTCTCATATTCGTTTACAGATTCTCATCCATGTCCTTCGGATGTGGAACTTGAACGGCAGCGTATGATAAGCTCATTAAATTCTGATCTTGACAGCATTGTCCAATGGGGAATCAAAAATCGCGTAGAATTTAATGCTTCAAAAACTCAATGCTGTCTAGTGTCGTCAAAACGAAACCCACCCCTCATGCCACTATCCATGAGTGGTTCGTGCATTGAGGAAACCGAAAAGCTTTCAGTCCTCGGTATGTGTATCACAGACCACCTTCTGTGGAACGATCACATATTTGATGTTGCCAAAAATGCTGCTAAATGTTTAGGTTTTCTTCGGCGATGCAAGAAATTTTTCACCCCTTCTGATCTGGCTGTTATCTATAAAGCCTTTATTCGTCCAAAACTCGAGTACAATTCTCATGTTTGGGCAGGTGCTCCAATAACTCACCTGAGTCTATTGGATAGAATTCAAAGAAGAGCTATGAAAATGATAGGTGATAGAAATATAACGGAAGCATTTGCACCTCTCGAACACCGACGCAATGTTTCATGTCTTTCGTTATTTTACCGTTATTTTCATAACCAGTGCTCTAGCGAAATAGCCAGTTGCATTCCTCCCCTAAAACGATTCAACCGTAATACTCGTATTTCTAGGAATGCACATCAGTTTACCCTTGAGCCCAACTTCGGACGTACTGTTAAGTATAGAGATTCTTTCTTTAGTCGCACTACAAGAATGTGGAATGCTTTACCCGGCACTATTTTTCCCTGCCATTTTGATATTCAAAGGTTCAAAACCAATGTGCACCGGCATCTCCTCATAAATCCTTTCCTATTTTCCTAACGCTCGCACTGTGTTTAAACATTTTAAGGGTAGTAAGAACTCCTTTAGTGCGCGCTTAATTAAAAAAAAAAAAAAAAAAACTAAAATTTTCGAAATGAATGTCACCTAGGCCAATTATGAATGGCTGAATGTTTTCGCCTTTCGTCGATAAAAATTGGAGGATGTCATCTATTTCCTGCACGGAACTCCCGATGAAGAGAAAAGCCTGCTGTGAGCTGTGCACACTAAATTTGACAACACTCTTTTTTCCTGTGTTGTCCTTTGTCACTGTTTTTTGAGTTGGAACCAAAAATGCGTGGAGACACCACATAAGCTTAGCTGCTGCTGTTTCTGTAATTAAAAATTAATAGATAACGCTAATAGAATACATATTTTAAAAGATTATTATAACATTTTTTAAAATATAATACTAAAAACAAAAATACAGAATTATTTTCTAAACTTAATAGAAAAAAATATGTAAAAAAACAAATTACCTGTCGTAATGTCAGCTTGATCAACTTTTGCCAGCATTTCAATCATTAGTTGGAGGATGTCATCTATTTCCTGCACGGAACTCCCGATGAAGAGAAAAGCCTGCTGTGAGCTGTGCACACTAAATTTGACAACACTCTTTTTTCCTGTGTTGTCCTTTGTCACTGTTTTTTGAGTTGGAACCAAAAATGCGTGGAGACACCACATAAGCTTAGCTGCTGCTGTTTCTGTAATTAAAAATTAATAGATAACGCTAATAGAATACATATTTTAAAAGATTATTATAACATTTTTTAAAATATAATACTAAAAACAAAAATACAGAATTATTTTCTAAACTTAATAGAAAAAAATATGTAAAAAAACAAATTACCTGTCGTAATGTCAGCTTGATCAACTTTTGCCAGCATTTCAATCATTAGTTTATCCTTCAAGTGGTTTTCCCTCAACAGAAACTTTTACAGTGCAGACGCTTGTTCTGGCCATCTTCCAAGTATTCCTGGACGGCTTCCATACAATACTTTAAAACCTTGTCAATCTAAGGAATTAATCAATTCAATTATGATTTAATTATTATTAAAATAATTATACGAAATAAATATTGTTTTTAGAATTGTGATTGGAAGTGATTAAAAATAATCTTTCCGTCGGCTTTTTTTGGTCACTGTAGTTTTTGCAATGAAACAATTAAGTTACATTAGCTTTCCCGACGTTTCGGTTAAATGTCAGTTTAAATTTAAACACAGTTTTATTAAAGTGAGTGTATTTTGTATTGTTTCAATTATTGTTATTATAATGTAAACAATATATTTTTTCTTGTTGTCCAAATAAAGTTCCCATGAAGAAGGCAGCAACCCCTACCGAAACGTCGGGAAAGCTAATGTAACTTAATTGTTTCATTGCAAAAACTACAGTGACCAAAAAAAGCCGACGGAAAGATTATTTTTAATCACTTCCAATCACAATTATTAATTCCAAATTGGTCAATAAATCATTTTTAGTATTGTTTTTAGAAGTAATTAGCATGATGGAGTAACATTACCCTCGTTGGAAAATAATTCTAGGATTTGAAAGCTAAGATATTTCCAACTCAAATTGAAAATAACTCACCATTTGTATGAACATTTAGTTCAATAAACAATGTTAGGGGGAATTATTTCATCCAAATTATATAACTAATGAAAGCAGGTAAAAATCTCTTTGAAACAACATTTTTAAATAACTACATATAAATAATACTGAAAATATTGATTGTATTTATTAAAGTGAAACTTACTAAACGATAACCAGTTGATGGGTTTTTATATTCGGGCCATTTTGCAAATACGCTTGCCAGAGAACTTGCTTCCAGCATATTTTTCATCCTATACTGACTGCATGCTTGCCAACAGCTTTCGAATTCCGCAGCCGATACATTGTCATATTTTATTCTTCGGACGAGTTCCTCTGCATTAGCTTCAGGACCTGTTGGGTATTAAAATATATCCAAGTTTAATTACATTTTTAGGGGTTTGTTTTAGTTCAGAGCAGGAATGTATGAATAAAAGATAAAAAGTGTTAACCAAAATGATAAGTATTTGTTATTTGATTTTGCTTTCCGTTTCTAAATCAGAACGATGTTTAGAAAGTAAGAAACGCTTACTATCCAGTTGACACACAAGAAACACGGGTATGAGAAACACAATTTTCTATTGTTTATGCATATAATTATGAATTGAATCAAAGCCACGCAATAACACAATATATACAAAAATGTTACCATAACAGAGCATTCGGCAGCTTTTAAAAGGTCTTCATTCTTTTGGATATTTGAAAGCTTTCACTGCTGGTAGAAACATATTTTTGAATACAAATGAATTCCTACAAACGTCAATTATTAAATGAAGTAAATCTCATAAATGTTTTTTTTTTTTTTTTTACCTTATTGGGCATAATAAAGAGTTTCTTATAGCCGTGCTTTGCTTATATGAGTGTTTCGTAAATCCGTTTATATGTATGTAGTGAAATATATTTGTCATATTGGCGCAAAATTTCAGTCGATTTAGTAGAATGTTAAAATGAGTATGATGCAAAGATAACATTTTATTTAATTTAAAATCTTCAAAAAACTCTTTAATCAAATCAATGAATCCACCAAACTTATTCTAATGCCGATTCGCATCCCACCGCGAACAGACGTGTCGGGAGTTGAAACATTTACCGCACCCAATACCCCAACAAACAAATTAAAAAAAAAAATAAATAAACCAACCAATCTGTCTCCATATTAAAATAATAATTAATAAATCCCCGCCAATCGACCGTACGGAAAAAAAATCAATAGAAAAAGAAAAAATAAATTGAAAAAAAGTGCAAGTGTCAGTGCCAGTGCTTGTGTACAAAACCAACAACAAAATTGCACCATGCCCATGAAGCTGATGCTGGTGCACGAAATTAAAATCAGCAAGCGGTAAATTTTCCTTATCTCTCCTTCCCTCATCATTCACATTGCTTTCGGCTTAGTCATTACATGCAATGTGTGGCTCATCTCATATAATATATGTAATTGATTGAGTCGAAGTAAATCAGACAAATTGCTGATATTGGTTTTGGGTTTCCAGGGGCGGATCAATACATACTACTAAGGCATAACACTGGTAGTGTTTTGTATTGTGAAGTTTTATTGGGGCCCAAACTCAATATCAGCATAGATAACTGTCTGATTTGGTTTTTAACGTTTGTTTTTTCGTAATGGTAGGTGAATTTAGGGTCGATATTAGCAACATTCGGGGCTGAGAAAGAATTTCTGATCTGTGTACGTACATACTGTAAAAAACAGGCCAGCAGTCTTGGCACTAAGTGAAACCCAGGTAGGTGAAAATTCTGATTACTCCGAATTCAGCCTACCTGGTTATAGCTTAGTGCCTTTATTTTTCCTACACCATGGTCTCGCAATATATGTACGTTATGATGTGGCTTATCAGCTTCAACCACAATATGGCCCTTGTCTAAATACAAACTTTAACTTCATGTGGTTAAAATTCACCGTCAATAAGCACATCATACATACATGTTTCATTTATCGTAGCCCAGGTTTGGATAGTAATTTGGCTTCTAACGAATTCGATGCGCTGTCCGATTCAATCCTGAGAATTGTTTCACATTATCCGCACAGTGAAATTGTTGTTACGGGCGATTTCAATGTACACAATTCTTCGTGGCTACGCTATTCTGGTCAGACAACACCCGAAGGAAGGTATGTCGAGATTTTTGCTGAGTTAAACCACCTGACTCAGCTTGTTGACGAGCCTACTCGGATTCCTGACGTTGCAGGTCAAATCGCCAACACTCTAGACTTGTTCCTAACCTCTGACCCGAATAAATACACTATTAGTGTATTATCTCCTCTAGGCTCATCAGACCATTGTGCCATATCTGCGAATTCCTCGTGCCACCAAATCACAGTTAAAGAAAAAATCCCAAAGAGAACCGTTTGGCAATACTTTCAATAATTTCTTCAAGAGCTTTAACTGGTCACTATGCTTCCTCGATAGTGATGTTGGCGCCAGTGCAGATATGATTACAAACTTGATTCTATGTAGAATGAGAAATTTTATCCCGAATAGGGCGAAATCTTCCAAACCCAAAGAAAACTCATGGTTTGATTCGAGCTGTAAATAGGTTATTAGGGTTAGAGAAGTAAGCTTCCGATGTTATAAAGCCAACCCTACTGAGAAAAACCGGAAAAAGTTTCAACAAGCTAGAAAGACCTGTAACGTTCATATTCGAAGAACCAAATTTTTACATGATCAAAAATTACGGCAAAAAATTCAACAATGTCCCAAAGGTAGTAAAAAGTTTTGGTCATTTGTAAAAAAACATACGAAATACCACCTCGTCCTCGGTTCCAACGCTCGTCTTCAATGATACTCCTTTTGTCAGCTCGCAAGATAAGGCCAATTTGCTTGCAGCACAGTCTGCTGTTAATTCGACGCTGCCAGAAAGTGTTATGACTCCTCCTGTACTTGAGAGCGTAAATGATTTTATGGGACAAATCTTCTTTCGCACTCGTGCAGTTGCTAGAGTTCTAAAGGATCTCGATGTACAAAAATCCGCTGGCCCGGATAGTATCCCTCCCATTGTTCTGAAGTGGTGTTCTTCAACGCTGGCAAAACCACTGCGTAAGCTTTTCCATCTGTCCTACTCTACTGGTCTCTATCCGAGTGGATGGAAAACAGCATTTGTCCAGCCTGTCCCTAAAAAAGGCGTATCTTCTTCACCCTCTAACTATCGACCAATTGCACTTACGTCCCTTCTTTCCAAGGTCATGGAAACGCTGATTAATTTCCAGCTCAAGAAATATCTCGAGGAACGAAAGCTTCTTAATGACCGGCAGTACGGCTCTCGTAGCAATAGGTCCACTGGTGATCTGATGGTATATCTCACCGAACAGTGGAATAAATCTTTACATCGTTTTGTAGAAAGTAAGATTATTGCACTTGATATTTCAAAAGCGTTTGATAGAGTTTGGCACCAAGCTCTCTTATCGAAAATGCGCGCATTTGGTTTCGATGAACCTCTTCTTCGTTGGATTAGAAATTACCTTTCGGACCGTTCAATACAAGTCGTATTGGACGGTTTCAAGTCTGAAATCCACAAAATAAATGCTGGTGTGCCTCAGGGCTTCGTTTTGTCTCCGACTCTCTTCCTTGTTTTTATAAATGATCTTTTGTCTGAAACTTCTAATCCATTAAACTGTTTTGCTGACTATAGTACCCTCAGCTTCTCATATTCGTTTACAGATTCTCATCCATGTCCTTCGGATGTGGAACTTGAACGGCAGCGTATGATAAGCTCACTTAATTCTGATCTCGACAGCATTGTCCAATGGGGAATCAAAAACCGCGTACAATTTAATGCTTCTAAAACTCAATGTTGTCTCCTGTCGTTAAAGCGAAACCCACCCCCAATGCCGCTATCTATGGGCGGCACTTGCATCGAGGAAACCGAACAGCTCTCAGTTCTCGGTATGTGTGTCACAGACCACCTTTTGTGGAATGACCACATATTTGATGTCGCCAAAAACGCTGCTAAGTGTTTAGGTTTTCTCCGTAGATGCAAGAAGTTCTTTTCCCCTTCTGATCTGGCTGTGATCTACAAAGCCTTTATTCGTCCAAAACTTGAGTACAATTCTCATGTTTGGGCAGGAGCTCCAAAAACTCACTTGAGTTTGTTGGACAGAATTCAAAAGAGAACTTTAAAAATGATATGCGAAAGATCTATAACAGAAACAATTACATCTATCGAACACCGCCGTAATGTTTCGTGTCTTTCTCTATTTTATCGCTATTATTATAATCAGTGTTCTAGTGAAATAGCCAGTTGCATTCCCCCCCCTTAAAAAATTCAAATGTAATACTCGCGCTTCTAGGAATGCCCATCAGTTCACCCTCGAGCCCAACTACGGACGTACTGTAATGTACAGAGATTCTTTCTTCAGTCGCACCACACGAATGTGGAATGCTTTACCTGACTCGACTTTCCCCTCCCATTTCGATGTGCAAACGTTCAAAACCAATGTGCATCGGTATCTCCTTCTAAATCCTCTCCTACTTACCTAATCGCTCGTGCTGTGTAAAAAACATTTTAAGGGTAGCCATAACCCCTTTTGCGCGCGTGGAATATAAAAAAAAAAAAAATCCATTAACAAAATTCAAAACAAAATCAGAACTTCCCGAGAGAAACGAAAGGAAAACCAATATTCAGCTAGCTGCACTTTATTTTCCCCAGATCTCTATCAGGTGGGGTTTTCATACGAAAATAAATGTGTTACAAAAACAACACAAGTTCCAGCTATGCTTTTGGAATTTAAAATTCATTCTTGTCACAGAGCCTTCACATTTTCTACCTAATATACAACACTGTAGTCATTTCCGGACAAGATTTGGGTATAATAAAATGCAGTTGTAATCACCTTCACCTATAAGTCTAATTTCATATACCAACAGTAGAGTAACGATACTTAACCCCTCTTGTATTATCATTCTAAACGTTTTAATTTATTATTTTTTGAACAACGAAATCTTTAAACTCAAAATAAAACTTTTAATTCGTTATTTTGAATTTAGCATTATGGAAGATGTAATTTTTGAACTTTTCATGTCATATAAGTGATTTAATACAGTCAGAACTGAGATCAGGTAAGAAGATATTCTAAGTAAAATAAATGGAAAATTTTAAAACAAATATTAACAACTCTTAAAAAGCTGTTGAAAAGTAATCTTTCTCCGTTTGAAATTTTTTAACGTCTCTGCCAAGAATAAATGGCTGAATGTTTTCACCTTTTGTTTTCAAAAATTGTATGAGGGCGTCTATCTATTGAACGGAATTCCGAACAACGATTTAAAGCTTGTTGCGTACTTTGGACTGTGAATCTACCACACTTTTCTTTTGCCTTGTTTAAACTTAAGAAGCGTTTTGATTGTTTCATTTTGCAAAAAAAAAAACTAATTCAAAATTATTTTTAAAAATTTGAGCTACACGTTCTACATTTAAGTACTACACCTTCATCATAAGTACTCACTAAATTCCATATTTAGTGTATTTATTGGTCCAATAACAAGCTTGTCCGAGGCATCCACATCCGGAATTAATGTTCTTTTGAGGAATGATCGTGTGCTACTTTTGGCATTACAAGCTTTAATATATATTTTTTCTCTTCTACCCACACGGTAGTATTCCAGTTTTTCTCCGGGAAAACGATTAAGAATTTCTTTTTCTTATCTATAACTAGTGGACAAGGACAGATAGTAACTTCTATCATGATAATAATTGCATATTATGCCAATTAACATGTTCCGATGTTCTTCCAGTAACTTGGAATTTCGCTCATAGTAGCTTGTCACATTTTTGGATTTCGGGCACTCGTTCAATATATCAGATAATGATTACGATTTGGTTCTGGTGAGCCTGTTGCTCTTGAATCAGTCGGTGAAGTCAGATAGGTTAGCTGAGAATTTGAAATTCCTCTTTCAGGAAGATATTCATTTTCCTCTTCATCTTTTTTGGTTTTTGAAAAGCATATAAATGTGACGTCGTTTAATTATTTTAAAAATTTCGATGTTAATTTTATCTGATTTGTGTCCAGCAATTCTATTTTTTAATGTTTGTTTGGATGTTCCCACATAGACTGAAGAACATGGAGATCCTCCACCTAAACAATTAATTTGATAAGCAATATCGCATTTTTCTTCTTTTTTGATATTATCTTTAATTCTTGAAAAGATTTTAGTTTTAAGAGAGTTTGAAGTTTTGAAAGCAATTCGCGTCTTCAATTTATCTCTAATAGGTGCAGCTGATAGGGGGTTTGCAAGATTTGGAATATATATTGCACTTCTATATAAGATTTGTTGGGCATCATTTACTCTATTAGAATTTATTCTAGGTTGGGCAATATACTTGTTAATTAAAGTTTTACTAATTTGAATTGGAAATGAATTAGCTAAAAGAATTCCTGTTATAATTTTGATATTTTTTTGACGAAACAATAGATCGCATTGAGCATAGAGCTCAATTAATTGTAAGTATTTATAATTTGTATTTCAGTTGATTTATAATGTATTTATTTTAATAAAGGCCTGATGAAGGGTATACCCGAAACGTCGAAATAAAAAAATAAAAATTTGTTTCAATTGACCTATAGCCTACAAAACAAGAAATTATTATAATTTATAAAAGGTCACAATCATAATTAAAGAACTTATTATAGTACGTGTTATCAAAAAAAAAATCGGGAAAAGTCGTTCAAGAAAGGGTAACAAAACAATTAATAAAATTGAAATACTATTTTTTATTATTAAAGTGATAAAATGTTTGATCATTAATAATTTTGCTGACCATTGTTATGAATTGAAATTACATATTAATAGTGGAAAGTTTCTAGTATTTGTAGATTATTTATTAGCGAAATTTCGATTTTTATCAATTGAGAATCTAAATCAATTGAGAACAAATTATACTGAAAAAAACCTTACATATTAAGAACTCTGTTAGATGTTCTAATTTCCAGGACTTAAGAAGTTGTTTAAACGTTTCATCCGATATTTCGAAATTTTCTGTATCAGAACTTAAAGATCCCAGATTATCGTAGTTCATGCCTGTCTCAGACTGTTGATAAGAAATAATTGATGTCAGATCCCTATTTGGTAAAGGTTTTGAAATCTGCTGAATATCTGTATGGGATATGTTTTCAACAGGCTGTGGTGTAGGTTTTCCGTACGTGGGTGTAAGTTCTAGGTACGTATATGTTCCAGATTGATAAGGGGTGGTTTGATCACCAGCAGTTGCTGTGTAGTCTTCCATCGTTTGTTTTGAGTTGTATTTTGTTCTGTAATAAAGGTACTGAAATTATGGAAGGGTGTTTTTCACTTATAAAAGTAACATTGATAAAAGATATTTTTAATGTTTATAGCAGTTTTTGATTTAACAGGCTTTTTCGTATATTCTGTCTACGGTAAATAGTATTCTTTAATGTGTATCATAGCTTTTCCCTTTGCAGTTTTTATTAGTGTCGATGCAGGTCCTACTAATTCCTCAAACTGTAAAATTAAATATTCACCCAGAAAAGAGGCATCGATTTCAAATGCCATGAAATGCGGATCGTAATGAACTTCTTTTAGTTTTTGACAAAATAAATAAACTTCTTCTGCATTTTTACAAAATTGATTATCACGTTAATATTATAATTATTAGTTAATGTGTATACATAGTAGCCAATCTTATATGATATGCCATTGTATTCAGCCTGGCGAAAAAGTTTTAATTGGTCTTGTTGAACTCCCACCATTTTGCTTATAAAAGAGACAAAGCCACTCTGCGTTTCGTCTTTTTTCCATACCAGACATTTAGTAATATCAAATTTATAATTTAAGATGCTGTTAAGAAACTTAAGCTGAAATTTGTTTGCCAATGTAAGACATATATTTTTCCTGTAAGTTATAGAATGTGAATATACTTAAAACACCAACATTTTCTTAATGGTCCTGATATCCGTAAGATTGTTGGATAATGTGTCATAATATGAAACTTGGGTTTTAAATTATCTTGGAAAAGTTGAAGATATTGTTCGTTATGTATTTTTATTTTACTCGTTAAAGCTAAAATCGACTCATCTGTTACTTCAAAGCAAAGAACCAAATTAACTATTTCTAGAAGGTTCAAAAGAAAACTCCAAACATCATCTTTTAATGGTACCAAATCTCCTACCATAAGAGGTTAAAACTGAACAAATGAAAGCATTTCGCTAGCTGACATTCGTAAATGTTGCTTTTTTAAATGAGTTGGATGTATTTCATTGGAAGCATTTTTTATTTCTATGGGGCTATATTCAAATGTTTCTTTTCGTTTGTTTAATGTTTCTAAAGAAAAATATTTTTTTATCTGGGTGAAGTGAATAATTATATAGCAGAGATCATAGTGACATATTCCTTCAAATATGTCATGCATTACGTCCACGCTAAAATTGTCCACAACATGGAATGAAGGGATAGTATTGAAACAGCATTCACTGATAACACCAGTTTCCTTGGAATTATCTTTCTGTAGATCTAAGTTGTAGTTACATGTATTTCTCATTTTGTCTTGCTCTTCAACACATACTTTTGTACATTTTTCTTTTTGTAAGCGGCAAAATCGACAAAATGTTCCTGAAAACGATTTGTTGAAACCTAATAGCGTGTTGAGTCCTAAGTTATCTCCCAGTATAAGGCCCAAAATAAAATGAACGTTGTAAATATTACCATTAGCAGCCTTTATACCTTCTTCTTCAAGAAATCTTAACTCATTTATAAGAGGCTGCAAGCATTTATAATTTTCATTTTTGTTCATATCTTTTGACTTAATAACGGCCGCTAAGAATATATTTTCCAACTTTGCTTTATTAAGAGACATACAGGCGAATGAATAATAAAAGTTACAAACGGAGTGAACTGAAGAATGAGACCCAAGAGGGTTGTTTATTTAAAATTCATCTGAATACAAGAAATATGGAATCAGTATTTTGTTTGGATACAATTTTGCCTTTGTTTTCCACAAGTCTCCCTGCTCGAAATTAATGAACCGATCATTTGTTTCCAAAAATTTCATATGGTTAAACATATCAAGAAGAAAGTTCCAGTTTGGAATAATAATCTGAATTGTGAGCGAAGCGGTAACACAACGCCTTTGTCAACATCTTCATCTAGATGTAACTCTCCAGTACGATAGTTCGTACTTATTTCCTTATTGATAACGAACTCATCGACATTGTCCATGTATCCAGAGGTTCTTAAATTTTGACGTCCCTTATTTTGGCGGACAATTTGTGGCGGAATTGAAAAAAGTTGATATCAGTTTTTGTAGCTTATTAAATGCTAATTTGTTGCTCAATCCAAAAATTTGTAGCTTGCTTAGTTTTTGAGTTATTGAAAATTCCGCTAAAATAAGTCTGAAGTTAGCGGACTAAATCCAAAATAATAAGAATTTTGAAATAAAATTGGTACCCAAATTTGTAGCTTTTTTAATGCTCTTAAGTTCTAAAAAAATAAATTCTGTAACTATAATAGTTTTTTAATTATTCAAATTTCCGCTAAAATAAGTCTGAAGTTAGCGGACGAACATTCGAAAACGACAATTTTTTTGACGTCCAAAATTGTAGCTTTTTAAATGCTAATTTGTTACCCAAAAATATAATTCTCATCCCTTAAGGGTAATTTTTTATTTGAATTTTAAGTTTAAAAGGTGCACTTCGCTGAAGCTGGCGGACAAAATCTAAAAAAATGAGATTTTCAATTTTTTTCTTTTGCCAGAATTTGTAGCTTTTTAAATGCTGATTGCTGGCCCAAACCCAAAAAAAATTTGTAGCTCTAACGGTTTATTTATTATTTAAGTTTCCGCTGGCAAATGTTAGCAAAAAAAACGACTTTCTAAAATCTAAAAAAATGAAAAAAAAATAATTTTTTTTGTTGCCAAAATTTGAAGCTTCTCTGAACTAGATCAACTGCTTAAACCACGATTTTGTAGCTCGCATGGTTTTTTTGTTATTCAAAATTCCGCTAAAATAAGATTTTAACGGTCAAAATTAAAAAAAATTTTGAATTTTTGTACATTTCTTTTTACCAGAAATTATAGCTTTCGAAATGTGAATTTGTTGCTCAAAAATTAATTTTGTAGCTTTTACTGGGAATTTTTTATTTGATTTTTTAAGTTTGAAAAAGTGCACTTCCGAGACGCTGAAGCTGGCGGACAAAATCTAAAAAATGAGATTTTCAATTTTTTTTCTTTTGCCAGAATTTGTAGCCTTTAAAATGCTTATTTGTTGCGCAAACCCCATATTTATAGCTACGCATAGTACGTAAAAAAAAATAAATAAATCGGGTGGCACAACGGCTCATGAAGAACCAGGGCCTAGTGACTAACAACTCGCAACCATTCCTGTGTGCGTCTTTCGACAGGAAAGGAAGTACATACTAAATTTAATTCATGGATTTTGTATGATTCCATTGGTTTTTTGTCTAGACATGCTCAGAATTCATAAATATGCCATCTTTTATAACTAGTGGAGGCGGTTGTTGCATTTGCGCCGTAGAGTATATATAATGTAGAGTGCTCGTTTACATTCCAAAAACGTAACCATCATAGGGGGCGCGGTAATCTATTCAGTAATTCAATTTTCAATATAGAGAGGGTTTTTCCAACAACACCGTCATAGCGGCAGCTGTCAAAATACCCTCTGTATATTGAAATCACACCCCCTATCACAGGCTCAAGTACTACAATGCATTAGGCATTATATATGTATATTTATGTATATATATTTATATATATATATATATATATATATATATATATATATATATATATTAAATTATTTATAAAAAAATGTTTGGTTTTTACCTTTTTTTCTGTCATCTTTTTTATGATCGGACGATCCGTGCTTCAAGATCCATATGCCGAATTAATGAATTCTTGACATTTGTTAGGAATTCATCGGATAAACGTAGAAAATAGTGTATGGAAGCACTGTTTTAGCTTAATTCTTAAGCAGAGATGCTTATCGCCGCGAACTAAGCATATTTGTTGTTGTATTTTACATGGAAATTTTTCTTAAGCTAACATAGAGGGCACTAGAAAACACGCCTATTATGTAGGTACTATAAGGCAAGTTATGGAACATGTCTAAAAAAATCCAATGGAGTCATAAAAATCCATGTTCAAGCATTGACATATCCATTCAAATCAGATGGATTGGATTGTAGATTTGATTATGGAAATCGTTCATGTCCAGTGGAGGCGGCATGTAAAAACAATCGTACTCGTAATATTAGCCGTGTTTTTTTGTAGGTTCAGGTAAATTTGTCGAAAAAAAACGACATCCGAAGTTTAGCAAAATCATCGAAGCAAAAATGACCAGCACTATTACGAAACTCAAAAATCGCCATCACTAACATTTCAGCTTTTGGATAAGCATGCAAAATAAAAACAAAATATATTCAAATAAAAAGAAATCTCTTATAGAAAATTATTCCGATCGTTAAAGAAACAAAAAAAAAAATGTGAAAAAATGCATTCATTCGTTGGCTCATATATTTTGACGTTTTCATACAAACTATCGATAACAAAATAGTACTTTAAGCTGGCAGTACTTTTTCGATCTGAACTTAAGAACCGATAATTATCTAGACTTAGCTAAGTTCATATGGACTTCAGTTGTTTTTGCATTTTATATGTAAATTCCTTAGTTCAGATGTTGTTTTTTTTCGTCAAATTCTTTCTGAACCTGCAACAAAAACACAGTTATTAATTTTAATTTTTGTATCTTAAAGCCCTTACACACTATCCCACTGAGTATTAATAAATTTCAAAAATGTGGGGACAAAATCATGTATAATATTTTGGAAACAAATTATTACAGCCCATCTCAACGGTACTGCTTTCACCCAAAACTACTTTTACTACTTTTTCCAAAATGGTGTTTAACGACGAGTACTTTTGACCCCGAAAAGTCAATTTTACACTCGTTCTGAAACGTCCTATACATAGAATTAAAAATATCTTGTTCTACTGAAAATGCCAAATACTATTGCCAAATTACTATTGCTCACCATTACATAAAATGCAAGTTTATACAACCCTGATAAGCACTCTATAACTAAAAAATTGTGTTAAAATTTGTTTGTTTTAGCAACGGTTCTCCAAGATATCACCCAAAACTTGTTACACTAATTTTCTCAAGATGGCAGCCAATGCGGAGGGCTTTCAATCCTGAAAACTCAATTTTATACTCGGACTAAACTCCCCTATACATCAAATGAAAAATATCTTGTTCTACCCAAAATGCAAGGTCTGTCCAAAATGTTGTAATATTTCATTCTTATAAAAGCAAATGTATGCAACCCCGAAATACACTTTTTTCCGTGGACTCTAATAAAAAATTGAAAATGTCCAAATTAGATAGAAAAGAGACAGATATTTACTAAAGAAGAATCACAATTTGCCGCGTTCTGAAGCGCCGCCGCAGCAGTTCAAGCGCGGTATATCAGAAAAGTGTCGCGCAGTTCCACCTGGTGCGGTCTTACCTTAAAACTCAATTGGATAGTGTGGAAAGGCTTTTAGTTTAAGAATAATTTCCATGTAAAATACCACAACAAAATAAAACAGAATTACAAATCCTCCAAGAGTATCACCAATCACGAATAAGTGCTTCTCGTCTAGCCGTTCGGATTCGGCATACAATTATAGGTCCCTTCCATTCCTGTCAAAAGGCGCACACAGGAATGGTTGCGAGAAGTTAGTCACTAGGTCCTGGTTCTTCATGAGCCGTTGTGCCACCCGATTTATTTTATTTTTTTTTGTTATTTTGATACATAAAAACACACCTTTCGAAAGTATTAAGTCAGTATTTACATATCGCTCCCACCTAATGATGACAAAGAGGCTGTCAATTTGACATTCTCTTTCTTTTCATCAAGTGGGAGTGAGATGTGGATCTAAAGATGTCAAAAAAAATGTTATAGTTGTCAGTCCAATTTGTAAACCATATTTTTGAAACAAATAGGGCTTTTTTAAATAAATATAAATGTCATTATTCATTAATAAACCAATGAATAACACAATAGAGGTATTTACGATCCGATGCAACTGGTCTAATATCAATGCAAAAGTGTAAAATTGCTAAATTTTCTCGACTATTACCCCGTTTACACCCTTTAAGCAAGTGAGTCCGTTTTGTATCCGAAACCAGTTCATAAACGGAACCAAAACCGGATCCAAAACGATTCCAAATGATATCAAATAACTATGACCCCATTCACACAAGGAAACTGAGTTGCCGGCGATTTTTAGTTTCTAGGCTAGAAGGGCGTAAAAGGAAGACAACAAATTTCCCCTCACACCCTTCTCGACTACAAATTAGCCAGTTTCTGGCAACTCAGTTTCCTTGTGTGAAAGCCGTCTTTGGAAATTAGAATCACCACGGAGCCATTATGTGAATGTATTGTGAGAGAGAGCGAGTATTCCAATTCACCATACTCAGAGAAAACGGAGTCTAAATGGAATCCAAAACGGACCAACAAAAATGAATGAATCGAGGCATACCCAAATGTATTGTATTAAAAAGAAACTTCCCCATCTAGTCGAGTTTCTACATTGCATACATGAAAAAAAAAAAAAACAGAATTTTGTTTATTTCAAGACTTTACTTTTATTTATAAATTATAAAAGGTACATTATATATTTCCACAACTTAACATAAGCATATAATAAACAGTAAACTTGTATTTTAGATTGGAAATTTCTTAAAGTTTTCACAAGAAAAAAATCTGTGGCAATAAGACAGAGTAGCTTATGTCGACATAAGCGATTTCTCTGTTTTTTTAATTGATAGTCATAAGCAGCTTGAAATCTACATTTCTGCCTCACCACCATTTAAAAAGGTTTGTCCGTTACAAAAATATTTTATAATTCGTAAACACTTATGTTTTAATGGCTATACCATGCATTTGACAGAGAAGCTTATGTCATTCAATTTTCTTATGTCCACCCGATTCAAAATTTATGATTCAACAAAAACACTTATGTCGAATTAATTCGTGCGAATTTTAATTTTATCCGGTCCCTTTTAGTTTTTTGAAAAAAACTTATGTTGACTTAAGATACTTTGCTAAAATTTTATTTGAATTTTACTCATACTTATGTGGACATTAGTTCTTCTGGAAAAATTAAGAAAACAAACATCAGAAAAATTAAGTTTGACAGAAGCACTTATGTCGACATAAGATTTTCTATTGAATTTTGATTTTCAAATAACCGTTGCTTATGTCAACATAAGATAGTTTTGTTTGCTGCATTTCAGTTGGTTTCGTTGACTTAAGCAGTTTTACGTTCTAGAGTGCTGAAGTGATAGGACGTGTAAATAATAAGTTTTGTGTATAGTTATTAATTACTTTATAAAATTTTGTGCTGTGTAGTTTGTACTCATAAAGTTTTTTCATAAAAACAAAAAAAAATGGAACGCGCAAGAAAATTGTTATCTTTGGCATTAAAAAAACAGAAACAGTTATGGCTAAAACAGATGTGCAGCGAGTCTGCACGCATCTCTGCATGCAGAGCTGCAAAGGAAACACATGTGCATAGTTTCTGACATTCATGATGCATGTTTATGTCAAACAAATACATTAAAGCACAGCGTTGCCGATGTCACACAATAGTGTTGGAATGAGATTTTCTTCGTTTGACGATGGTGGGGTGGCAACGCCGGCTTCATGGATTCTTAAACAAAAATCACCAACACAAACACATTTTTTGAAAGAATGGCAGGTGATGTCAATATGAGTAATGCCAAATAGCAATTATTAAGAAATTTTCGTTTTTCAGTTGTGGCTGCAGTGAAACTAGGCAGCAAATTTAGAAATAGAGACATCGTGCAGCGCTGCGCTGCATGCAGACTTTGAGTGAATTTGGTCCCATAAGAACCCGTGTAATTTAATTTCGCTGCATGGAAAAAGCTGCACATCTGTTTTAGGCATTAAATGATGGAAATTCCACACGATTTACACAATACCAAAACAGTACTAGTTTAACAGTTAATTAGTTAAACATAAATTTAATTTCAAGATGCAAATAAAGTGCCAGATATTTCGAAGGGCCAAGACTTACGCAGCGTATCAGAAAAAGACGATGGTGTTTCTAACATTCCACCATTTACAGGATACGAAGAAAGTTCAAGTTTCTTAAATGGTATGTTGTTTTTAGCATGTTTACTAAGGAATAGGAACAATATTAATTAAACATAAAATTAACTTTCAGATGCAAATAAACTGCCAGACATTTCGGACGACCAAGACTTACGGAGCGTAGCAGAACAAGAAAAAGAAGATTGTATATATGAAGAAAGCGCTGTTTTCCCAACTGAAGCGGAAGAAGAAATAGCAGTGGATTTCGATGACGATGATTCAATGTGTGATCCCAATTTTGTTCCTGATGATTCTGACAACGGATGTAATGAATCTGATATATCTTTTGAAACAAAAAACGCCGGCCATCAGCTAGAGCAAAATCTATTGTTTGGAGATTGTGAAACGGAAAATGAAGACCAAAATAGCGAAATCACTAACGCAAAACAATCAAAAAAGATGCGCAAAAACAAAAGGAACGTAGGCAAAAGCTACATATCTACAGCTGGAAAAACTGTAAAAAACCGAACCTTACGTAAGTTAGATAATTGTCGCAACAAATGTAGGGAAAAAATTTCTTATGAAAACCAACAGCTTATTTTTACAAAATATTGGAAGCTTGGTTCTTATGTGCTGAGGCAAGCGTTTGCCTCTGGCTTCATTGTGGTTGAAGAAACCAAATCTGAAAGAAAAGAAAAGAAAAGAAAAGAAAAGAAAAGAAAAGAAAAGAAAAGAAAAGAAAAGAAAAGAAAAGAGTCTAAGTAATCCGAGGAAGAGGAAACACTGCAATAAATACTTTTTAGAAGTAGGAGGTGAAAAGGTTTCAGTATGTCAAAAATGTTTTAGATACACCCTTTGTGAATCGGAGCAATTTATTAAAACTATAGTTAAAAAAAAGCTGGAAGGCCATGGAGCCTGAACAAATGGTGAAAACATCCTGGTCCTAAAAAAATTTCTCCTGAAAAAAAAAATGAAATAATTACATTTATAAACAGTTTCCCATATTATGAGTCCCACTACACTAGACGAGCTACTTCTAAAAGATATTCGTCAACCGATTTGTCTATCGCTGAGTTATTTCGACTCTACTAGGAAAAATATGATCCAGTTTCACTTTCAAAGTTCTCACAAATTTTCAACACCCTTAATTTAAAATTCAAAAAACCTAAACTAGACACTTGCCACAAGTGTGAAGTCTTAAAAACGAAAATTAATGTCGCTTCTGATGAAGAACGAGAAAATCTTATAAAAGAACAAACAAATCACCACCTAGAAGCAGATAATGCTTATAATTCAAAAGAGTCAGACAAATCAAATGCTGAGAACAATAAATCTTTAAAAGTTCTAACATTCGACTTACAACAATGCCTCCCAACACCTTTTTTAAGGTCCTCAGTTTCATTTTATAAACGTCCATTATGGACTTACCATCTAACTGTTCATGACTGTATAACTGGACAGCCGGTATGTTATATGTGGCATGAGGCAATAGGAAATCGTGGTGGAAATGAAATTTCTTCATGTGTTTTCACACACCTTCTTGTATAGTGACTGTTGTCCCGGACAAAATAAAAATTATTTTATTGCTTCAATGTTTGAAACTTTTTTGCAACTGGACACTAACTTGGAAATTATCGATCATAAATTTCTTCTTCCTGGACACACTCACATGGAATGTGACGTTGGCCACGCCTTAATTGAGAAAAAGAAAAAATGCACAACAGTTAAAATACATCATCCTCGCGACTGGTACCAATTTGTGAGAACTGTGGGTGTTAAACACAAATCTGACGTTCAGGAAATGAATCAAGAGCAGATTTTCAATTTCTTAACCGTTTCCAAGGAAAAATTTATGTGGCGTAAGGTTGACAATTATGGTCAGAAGTTGTGTTGGCAACAAATAAAGGGGATGAGGTTCACCAAGGAGTTTGGAACAATATACTTCAAAACATCACTTAACGAGACAGAAGAATTCAGGTCGCTGAACATAAAACGCCGTGGGTTTAATTCCATAAAAATTACGGATTTGAATAAATGTTATCTTAATCCCCTCGAGATTAACGAAAAGAAAACGCAGGATTCGCTGGATATGCTCCCACTGATTGACAGTATTTACCATCCTTTTTATTAAAATCTTAATGACAATAATAAAATTGGAGAGTTTCATCCAGATTTAACCTAAGCTGACGAAGAAGATGCCTAATGCTTAGCTCTCTAAGTTTATAATGTATAATTTTAAACCCACATTTTATATTAGTTTCAGTTACTTAATTTCTTACATTTCGCAAGTTTAATGAATTTTGTACCTTTTTTGTTGCGTTAAATGTATTTCTGTTATTATTAGAAATAAGTTTTATAAATGAAAATAATAAATAAATTAAAAAAGAAAATAAAGTTTTGCCTTATGTCTATTTATTTTAAGATCTGGGATTTGACATAAAGCCTTAAGTTCACTTAAGGCACTCTTTTAATTTGTTATAGGTTTGACAGAACAACTTATGTTAGTTAAGATAATATTTTTTTTCAACTTGATTTTTACATTACATCTTAAGTATTAAAATGCATTTTTTTTACTTTCTCCCTATCAGATTTTCATGAAATAGTTAAAAATGTTATATAAACTCCTCGTTTTAAAATTTTGCTCAAAAAAAAGTTACAAATTGTTATTAATAGAAATTTTAGACAAAAATTGATTTTTCTCGAAATCACTTTTTTCGACATAAGCTACTCTGTCTTATTGCCACAGAAATATAAAAAAGCAATGGTCTTCGCCACGCTACCTACAAAACTGAATTAAATAAAAAAGTGATGGAAATTAAGACAAAATCTCTCTATTTCTCCGTATATAAAAAATTCTCTCGATTCTTGTTCTTCTTTCTACATGCGTACACAGAAAATTTGTTAATGTGTGTGAGACAATCAGTTTTTTTTGGATTCCCGAGTGATTCGCGTCTGTGATTTAGCTTGAAGGGCAAGCAGTATCGAAAGCTCGAGTTGGATTAGGGTCGGATTTTAAACCCAAGTTTTTCATCACGTGAGTTGAGAGCCTCATTTTAAGTTGAGTTGATATGGTGTTGAGATTACAGTTGAAGGAATGGCTTCAATATATTCATTTCAAACAAGACCTGTTAAAATTTAATAGATTTTAGTATATACTTTGCATATTTATCAAAACAAATAAATAATTTTACTCGCCCATGTGCAAAAACACTGTCATCAACACATCCTTCAGAGCGACTCTTCGACCCAGGCTTTTTATCAACCATTTCGACTCGACTCCGCTCCTGAATTGGAATCGAGTTGATTGAAGCTCATTTCAACTCAACTCAGGTATACAAAGGGACCAAGCGAGCTTGAAGCTCGCTCGAATACCTCATGTAAATGGGGTATATTATAACCCCGTTTACACGAGGTATTCGAGCGAGCTTCAAGCTCGCCTGGCCCCTTTGTATACCTGCGTTGACTTGAAATGAGCTTCAACCGACTCGATTCCACTTCAGGAGCGGAGTCGAGTCGATATTGTTGATAAAAAACCTGGGTCGAAGAGTCGGTCTTGAGGATGTGTTCACCACAGTGTTTTTGCACATATGCGAGTAAAATTATTTATTTGTTTTGATAGCTATGTGAAGTATGTACTAAAATTCATTAAATTTAAACTGTTTTTGTGTAAAATAAATATATTGTTGCATGTCTAGACAAAAAACAAATGGAATCATAAAAAATCCATGAATTAAACTTTAGTATGTACTATGCGTAGCTATAAATATGGGGTTTGCGCAACAAATAAGCATTTTAACTTACTTTACTTTTGATGGCGCTCACAGCCCAGGATGGGCTTCGGCCTCAACTAACAAGCCCCTCCAGCCAGCTCTGTCCCTAGCTAGCCGCTTCCAGTTGCGCACACCGAGTGCTTTGATGTCGTCATTCACTTGATTGCGCCACCTGTTACGGGTTCTTCCTCTGCTGCGTACCCCATCGGGGTTGGATTCGAAGACTCGTCGGGCAGGTGCGTTGCTGTCCATACGCTCCACGTGCCCCAGCCATCTAAGCTGCTGTATTTTCAGCTTTTTGACCAGGTCAACGTCGCTGTATAGCCCGTATAGCTCGTCGTTGAATCTTCTCCTCCATACTCCTTCGATACACACCGGACCGAAAATCACACGAAGAATCTTCCTCTCAAAGCACCCTAGCAGATTTTTATCCGAATCTTTCAGTATCCATGCTTCTGACCCATAAAGCAGGACCGGGATGATTAGGGTTTTGTATAAAGTCTCCTTGGTTCTCTGAGAGCGGGCCTTACTACTTAAATGCCTTCTTAGACCGAAGAAACAGCGGTTCGCAAGAGTAATTCTTCGCTTGATCTCTGCACTGATGTCATTCTGCGATGTAATAGTGGAGCCCAGGTAGACAAAGTCCTTGACAACTTCGAAGTTATATCTGTCCATCGTGATATTTTGCCCGAGTCGACGATGTTGAGATTCCTCTCTAGATGACAGCATATACTTCGTCTTGTCCTCATTAACCGCCAATCCCATTCTAGCCGCCTCCGATTCAATGCTCGCAAATGTCCCTGCTACAGCTCGCTTCGTTCTACCGACAATGTCTATGTCATCCGCATATGCAAGCAATTGAACGGACTTTTGATAGATTGTACCGCTGGTGTTGACATGTGCGTTGCGTACAATGGCTTCAAGAACGATGTTGAATAGGTTGCATGATAACGCGTCGCCTTGCCGCAATCCTTTCTCAACATCAAAGGAATCGGTGGTGTTCTTACCAATTTTGACGGAGCAGCGAGATTTCTCCATCGTCATCCTGCACAGGCGGACGAGTTTGGCAGGGATGCCGAGACTCGACATGGCTCTGTATAATTCGTCCCTTTTCACGCTATCATACGCGACTTTAAAATCGATAAAAAGGTGGTGTGTATCGATCTGGAATTCCCGGGATTTTTCTAAAATCTGTCGGAGTGTGAACATTTGATCGACGGTTGACTTGCCTGGCCTAAAACCGCACTGATAAGGGCCGATCAGATCGTTGACAAAAGGTTTTAAGCGGTCACACAGGATGGCCGACAAGATTTTATAAGCGACGTTTAGGAGACTAATTCCTCTGTAGTTGGTACATTTCAGAACATCTCCCTTTTTATGGATGGGGCACACTATACCGAGGTTCCATTCATCGGGCATACTTTCCTCCGACCAAATTTTGCAGATGAGCTGGTGTATGCTCCTAGCCAATTCATCTCCCGCTGATTTAAATAGTTCGGCTTGTAAGCCATCCGCACCTGCAGCCTTGTACGACTTAAGTTTGGATATCGCCAGCCGAACTTCGGTTAGGTCGGGTGGACGGAACTCTTGGCCATCATCGTCCAAGTTGAATGGAGCGTTCTGCCTATTAGCGGCATCTTGGCTGTCTTCGCCATTAAGCAGTCTAGAGAAGTGTTCTTTCCAGATCCTCAGCACTGACTGTGTGTCTACTACCATATTCCCACTCTCATCTCGGCAGGCTTCCGTTCTAGCCTTGAATCCTTGGGTGGATCGCTTCACCCTCTGATAAAATTTTCGAACATCTCCCCTACCGCTACAACCCTCAATAGACTCTACCGCCCGCTTCTCGTGCTCTCTCTTTTTCCTCCTGAGAAGTCGGCGTTCCTCTTTTCGTTTCAGCCCGTAGAGCTCCCGGGCCACTCTCTCCGCAGCTCTTGTTCGAGTCTGCAGCATTGCCTGGTAGGCCTCATCCTTAGCTGCATGCGCTAGCCGGTACTCTTCATCGAACCAGGGGTTTCGTTGTATTCGCCTAGTGAAACCCAGCACATCAGAGGCGGCACTTCTGATGGCTTGTTGACAGTGTTCCCACTAGTCCTCTGCACTTGATGCTGGTGGCGGACCTCCTGAGAGATTAAGAGTTACGTGGTCTGCAAAAGTTCTGGCAGTCTCTTGCGATTTAAGCTTCTCGACATCGAATCTTTTCACAGCATCTGCTCTGCGTTGTCGCGTCATGGATATCCGCATACGTAGTCTAGCTACCACCAGGTAGTGATCCGAGTCAATGTTGGCCCCTCGGAACGTTCGGACGTCCAAGATACTGGAAGCATGTCTCGCGTCTATCGCAACGTGGTCGATTTGGTTGACGGTTACTTGATCACGCGACCGCCAAGTCCCCTTGTGTATATTGAGGTGTGGGAAGTAGGTGCTTGAGATGATGACATTTCGCCCCGCCGCAAAGTCTGCCAGCCTGTGTCCGTTGCCGGAAGTTTCGTCGTGTAGGCTGTGTCCTCCGACTATCGAACCAAAGATGCCCTCCTTTCCGAATCTTGCGTTGAAGTCACCAAGAATGATCTTCACGTCGTACTTCGGGCACATATCATACGTTGTCTCCAAGAGATCGTAGAATGCTTCTTTGGTTGAGTCTTCTCTCCTTTCATGGGGGGCGTGAACACAAATCAGCGAAATGTTCTTAAATTTGCCTTTGATGCGGATTGTGACCAGGCGCTCGCTTACACTTCGGAAGCCCAAGACTTCTTGCCTAAGTCTTCCCCTTATCACAAAACCACAACCCAAGAGCCGCTGACCCTGTTCCTTCAAGCACCCGCCGTAGTAGATGTCACACGTTTTCAGTCTCCGTATGCCCTCTCCATCCCATCGCACTTCCTGGATGGCTGTTACGTCAGCCTTTAGCCTGTCCAGGTTCTCCACTAATTGTTCGGCTGCACGTGTTCTGTATAAGGACAGGACGTTCCACGTGCAGATCCGAAATTCATTGTCCTTGTTTCGTTTGCTGGGGTCGTCAACTTTAAAATCATCCATATCCGAGGCTTGTTGTTGTTTCGGAACAACTTTTTTTTACGTGGTAGGGAAGTTACCCCGACGCACAACCCCCGACCCGGAGGACCAGACCCTTCGTATAACTCCAAGGGTAGGGAGCCGGATAAACCGCTCCTTATAGGCCTGAGCTACGAATATGTCGTAGTAGCCCATATAAGGTGTTCACTAAGTAGTTCAACCTAACTGGAACTGTAGACGCCACCGTTGATTCCATCTAGAGAATTCGTCCGCTGCCGCCTCGATGAAAGGAGAAGTGCCTTAGTGGGAACACTCCTCCCCCCCTCTCTCGTTGGCTGTCCCCAACAGCTTTCCACGGGGATTTAAACCCCGTCTCCAGCTGAGGTACTAGACACCCGATGTTCACCACGTGGAGGTGAGAGTAGGAGTTGGTAGACAGAGGTGGATTTTGAGAAAAACCTGTGGACGCTTGTGTCCTCTTGAATGCACATAACTACCCTTTTGAACATCAATAAGCATTTTAAAGGCCGTTTAAATCTTATTTTAGCGGAATTTTGAATAACAAAAAACCGTGCGAGCTACAAAATCGCGGTTTGCGCAGTTGATCTAGTTCAGAAAAGCTTCAAATTGTGGCAAATTTTTTTAGAATTTAGAAGGTCATTTTTTTGCTAACTTTTGCCAGTGGAAACTTAAATATTAAATAAATCGTTAGAGCTACAAATTTGAGGTTTGGGCCAGCAATCAGCATTTCAAAAGTTTCAAATTCTGGCAAAAGAAAAAAATTGAAAATCTCATTTTTTTAGATTTTGTCCACCATTTTCAGCGTACCGGAAGTGCACTTTTTCAAACTTAAAAATCAAATAAAAAATCCCCAGTTAAAGCTACAAAATTAATTTTTGAGCAACAAATTCACAATTTTTTTTAATTTTGACCGTTAAAATCTTATTTTAGCAGAATTTTGAATAACAAAACAAACCGTGCGAGCTACAAAATCGCGGTTTGCGCAGTTGATCTAGTTCAGAGAAGCTTCAAATTTGTAAACCATATTTTTGAAACAAATAGGGCTTTTTTAAATAAATATAAATGTCATTATTCATTAATATACCAATGAATAACATTATAGAGGTATTTACGATCCGATGCAACTGGTCTAATATCAATGCAAAAGTGTAAAATTGCTAAATTTTCTCGACTTTTACCCCGTTTACACCCTTTAAGCAAGCGAGTCCGTTTTGTTCCGAAACCAGTTCATAAACGGAACCAAAACCGGATCCAAAACGATTCCAAATGATATCAAATAACTATGACCCCATTCACACAAGGAAACTGAGTTGCCGGCGATTTTTAGTTTCTAGGCGAGAAGGGCGTAAAAGGAAGACAACAAATTTCCCCTCACACCCTTCTCGACTACAAATTAGCCAGTTTCTGGCAACTCAGTTTCCTTGTGTGAAAGCCGTCTATGGAAATTAGAATCACCACGGAGCCATTATGTGAATGTATTGTGAGAGAGAGCGAGTATTCCAATTCACCATACTCAGAGAAAACGGAGCCTTAATGGAATCCAAAACGGACCAACAAAAATTAATGAATCGAGGCATACCCAAATGTATTGTATTAAAAAGAAACTGCATACATGAAAAAAAAAAAAAAACAGAATTTTGTTTATTTCAAGACTTTACTTTGTGGAGTGGATGAGGTTCACCAAGGAGTTTGGAACAATATACTTCAAAACATCACTTAACGAGACAGAAGAATTCAGGTCGCTGAACATAAAACGCCGTGGGTTTAATTCCATAAAAATTACGGATTTGAATAAATGTTATCTTAATCCCCTCGAGATTAACGAAAAGAAAACGCAGGATTCGCTGGATATGCTCCCACTGATTGACAGTATTTACCATCCTTTTTATTAAAATCTTAATGACAATAATAAAATTGGAGAGTTTCATCCAGATTTAACCGAAGCTGACGAAGAAGATGCCTAATGCTTAGCTCTCTAAGTTTGTAATGTATAATTTTAAACCCACATTTTATATTGGTTTCAGTTACTTAATTTCTTACATTTCGCAAGTTTAATGAATTTTGTACCTTTTTTGTTGCGTTAAATGTATTTCTGTTATTATTAGAAATAAAATTTATAAATGAAAATAATAAATAAATTAAAAAAGAAAATAAAGTTTTGCCTTATGTCTATTTACTTTAAGATCTGGGATTTGACATAAAGCCTTAAGTTCACTTAAGGCACTCTTTTAATTTGTTATAGGTTTGACAGAACAACTTATGTTAGTTAAGATAATATTTTTTTTCAACTTGATTTTTACATTACATCTTAAGTATTAAAATGCATTTTTTTTACTTTCTTCCTATCAGATTTTCATGAAATAGTTAAAAATGTTATATAAACTCCTCGTTTTAAAATTTTGCTCAAAAAAAAGTTACAAATTGTTATTAATAGAAATTTTAGACAAAAATTGATTTTTCTCGAAATCACTTTTTTCGACATAAACTACTCTGTCTTATTGCCACAGAAATATAAAAAAAGCAATGGTCTTCGCCACGCTACCTACAAAACTGAATTAAATAAAAAAAGTGATGGAAATTAAGACAAAATCTCTCTATTTCTCCGTGTATAAAAAATTCTCTCGATTCTTGTTCTTCTTTCTACATGCGTACACAGAAAATTTGTTAATGTGTGTGAGACAATCAGTTTTTTTTGGATTCCCGAGTGATTACATAGTGAACCGAGAAATTCGCGTCTGTGATTTAGCTTGAAGGGCAAGCAGTATCGAAAGCTCGAGTTGGATTAGGGTCGGATTTTAAACCCAAGTTTTTCATCACGTGAGTTGAGAGCCTCATTTTAAGTTGAGTTGATATGGTGTTGAGATTACAGTTGAAGGAATGGCTTCAATATATTCATTTCACACAAGACCTGTTAAAATTTAATAGATTTTAGTATATACTTTGCATATTTATCAAAACAAATAAATAATTTTACTCGCCCATGTGCAAAAACACTGTCATCAACACATCCTTCAGAGCGACTCTTCGACCCAGGCTTTTTATCAACCATTTCGACTCGACTCCGCTCCTGAATTGGAATCGAGTTGATTGAAGCTCATTTCAACTCAACTCAGGTATACAAAGGGACCAAGCGAGCTTGAAGCTCGCTCGAATACCTCATGTAAATGGGGTATATTATAACCCCGTTTACACGAGGTATTCGAGCGAGCTTCAAGCTCGCCTGGCCCCTTTGTATACCTGCGTTGACTTGAAATGAGCTTCAACCGACTCGATTCCACTTCAGGAGCGGAGTCGAGTCGATATTGTTGATAAAAAACCTGGGTCGAAGAGTCGGTCTTGAGGATGTGTTCACCACAGTGTTTTTGCACATATGCGAGTAAAATTATTTATTTGTTTTGATAGCTATGTGAAGTATGTACTAAAATTCATTAAATTTAAACTGTTTTTGTGTAAAATAAATATATTGTTGCATGTCTAGACAAAAAACAAATGGAATCATAAAAAATCCATGAATTAAACTTTAGTATGTACTATGCGTAGCTATAAATATGGGGTTTGCGCAACAAATAAGCATTTTAAAGGCCGTTTAAATCTTATTTTAGCGGAATTTTGAATAACAAAAAACCGTGCGAGCTACAAAATCGCGGTTTGCGCAGTTGATCTAGTTCAGAAAAGCTTCAAATTGTGGCAAATTTTTTTAGAATTTAGAAGGTCATTTTTTTGCTAACTTTTGCCAGTGGAAACTTAAATATTAAATAAACCGTTAGAGCTACAAATTTGAGGTTTGGGCCAGCAATCAGCATTTCAAAAGTTTCAAATTCTGGCAAAAGAAAAAAATTGAAAATCTCATTTTTTTAGATTTTGTCCGCCATTTTCAGCGTACCGGAAGTGCACTTTTTTAAACTTAAAAATCAAATAAAAAATCCCCAGTTAAAGCTACAAAATTAATTTTTGAGCAACAAATTCACAATTTTTTTTAATTTTGACCGTTAAAATCTTATTTTAGCGGAATTTTGAATAACAAAACAAACCGTGCGAGCTACAAAATCGCGGTTGGCGCAGTTGATCTAGTTCAGAGAAGCTTCAAATTTGTAAACCATATTTTTGAAACAAATAGGGCTTTTTTAAATAAATATAAATGTCATTATTCATTAATATACCAATGAATAACATTATAGAGGTATTTACGATCCGATGCAACTGGTCTAATATCAATGCAAAAGTGTAAAATTGCTAAATTTTCTCGACTTTTACCCCGTTTACACCCTTTAAGCAAGCGAGTCCGTTTTGTATCCGAAACCAGTTCATAAACGGAACCAAAACCGGATCCAAAACGATTCCAAATGATATCAAATAACTATGACCCCATTCACACAAGGAAACTGAGTTGCCGGCGATTTTTAGTTTCTAGGCGAGAAGGGCGTAAAAGGAAGACAACAAATTTCCCCTCACACCCTTCTCGACTACAAATTAGCCAGTTTCTGGCAACTCAGTTTCCTTGTGTGAAAGCCGTCTATGGAAATTAGAATCACCACGGAGCCATTATGTGAATGTATTGTGAGAGAGAGCGAGTATTCCAATTCACCATACTCAGAGAAAACGGAGCCTTAATGGAATCCAAAACGGACCAACAAAAATTAATGAATCGAGGCATACCCAAATGTATTGTATTAAAAAGAAACTTCCCCATCTAGTCGAGTTTCTACATTGCATACATGAAAAGAAAAAAAAAAAGAATTTTTTTTTATTTCCAGACTTTACTTTTATTTATAAATTATAAAAGGTACATTATATATTTCCACAACTTAACATAAGCATATAATAAACAGTAAACTTGTATTTTAGATTGGAAATTTCTTAAAGTTTTCACAAGAAAAAATCTGTGGCAATAAGACAGAGTAGCTTATGTCGACATAAGCGATTTCTCTGTTTTTTTAATTGATAGTCATAAGCAGTTTGAAATCTACATTTCTGCCTCACCACCATTTAAAAAGGTTTGTCCGTTACAAAAATATTTTATAATTCGTAAACACTTATGTTTTAATGGCTATACCATGCATTTGACAGAGAAGCTTATGTCATTCAATTTTCTTATGTCCACCCAATTCAAATTTTATGATTCAACAAAAACACTTACGTCGAATTAATTCGTGCGAATTTTAATTTTATCCGGTCCCTTTTAGTTTTTTGAAAAAAACTTATGTTGACTTAAGATACTTTGCTAAAATTTTATTTGAATTTTACTCATACTTATAGGGACATTAGTTCTTCTGGAAAAATTAAGAAAACAAACATCAGAAAAATTAAGTTTGACAGAAGCACTTATGTCGACATAAGATTTTCTATTGAATTTTGATTTTCAAATAACCGTTGCTTATGTCAACATAAGATAGTTTTGTTTGCTGCATTTCAGTTGGTTTCGTTGACTTAAGCAGCAGAAGTGATAAGACGTGTAAATAATAAGTTTTGTGTATAGTTATTAATTACTTTATAAAATTTTGTGCTGTGTAGTTTGTACTCACAAAGTTTTTTCATAAAAACAAAATAAAATGGAACGCGCAAGAAAAATGTTATCTTTGGCATTAAAAAAACAGAAGCAGTTAAATGATGGAAATTCCACACGATTTACACAATACCAAAACAGTACTAGTTTAACAGTTAATTAGTTAAACATAAATTTAATTTCAAGATGCAAATAAAGTGCCAGATACTTCGAAGGGCCAAGACTTACGCAGCGTATCAGAAAAAGACGATGGTGTTTCTAACATTCCACCATAGAATAGGAACAATATTAATTAAACATAAAATTAACTTTCAGATGCAAATAAACTGCCAGACATTTCGGAGGACCAAGACTTACGGAGCGTAGCAGAACAAGAAAAAAAAGATTGTATATGTGAAGAAAGCGCTGTTTTCCCAACTGAAGCGGAAGAAGAAATAGCAGTGGATTTCGATGACGATGATTCAATGTGTGATCCCAATTTTGTTCCTGATGATTCTGACAACGGAAGTAATGAATCTGATATATCTTTTGAAACAAAAAACGCCGGCCATCAGCTAGAGCAAAATCTATTGTTTGGAGATTGTGAAACGGAAAATGAAGACCAAAATAGCGAAATCAATAACGCAAAACAATCAAAAAAGATGCGCAAAAACAAAAGGAACTCAGGCAAAAGCTACTTATCTACAGCTGGAAAAACTGTAAAAAACCGAACCTTACGTAAGTTAGATAATTGTCGCAACAAATGTAGGGAAAAAATTTCTTATGAAAACCAACAGCTTATTTTTACAAAATATTGGGAGCTTGGTTCTTATGTGCTGAGGCAAGCGTTTGCCTCTGGCTTCATTGTGGTTGAAGAAACCAAACCTGAAAGAAAAGAAAAGAGTCTTAGTAATCCGAGGAAGAGGAAAAACTGCAATAAATACTTTTTAGAAGTAGGAGGTGAAAAAAAATGTTTTAGATACACCCTTTGTGAATCGGAGCAATTTATTAAAACTATAGTTAAAAAAAAGCTGGAAGGTCATGGAACCTTAACAAATGGTGATATGCGTGGAAAACATCCTGGTCCTAAAAAAATTTCTCCTGAAAAAGAAAATGAAATAATTACATTTATAAACAGTTTCCCATCTTATGAGTCCCACTACACTAGACGAGCTACTTCTAAAAGATATTCGTCAACCGATTTGTCTATCGCTGAGTTATTTCGACTCTACTCGGAAAAATATGATCCAGTTTCACTTTCAAAGTTCTCACAAATTTTCAACACCCTTAATTTAAAATTCAAAAAACCTAAACTAGACACTTGCCACAAGTGTGAAGTCTTAAAAACGAAAATTAATGTCGCTTCTGATGAAGAACGAGAAAATCTTATAAAAGAACAAACAAATCACCACCTAGAAGCAGATAATGCTTATAATTCAAAAGAGTCAGACAAATCAAATGCTGAGAACAATAAATCTTTAAAAGTTCTAACATTCGACTTACAACAATGCCTCCCAACACTTTTTTTAAGGTCCTCAGTTTCATTTTATAAACGTCCATTATGGACTTACCATCTAACTGTTCATGACTGTATAACTGGACAGCCGGTATGTTATATGTGGCATGAGGCAATAGGAAATCGTGGTGGAAATGAAATTTCTTCATGTGTTTTCAAACACCTTCTTGTATAGTGACTGTTGTCCCGGACAAAATAAAAATTATTTTATTGCTTCAATGTTTGAAACTTTTTTGCAACTGGACACTAACTTGGAAATTATCGATCATAAATTTCTTCTTCCTGGACACACTCACATGGAATGTGACGTTGACCACGCCTTAATTGAGAAAAAGAAAAAATGCACAACAGTTAAAATACATCATCCTCGCGACTGGTACCAATTTGTAAGAACTGTGGGTATTAAACACAAATTTGACGTTCAGGAAATGAATCAAGAGCAGATTTTCAATTTCTTAACCGTTTCCAAGGAAAAATTTATGTGGCGTAAGGTTGACAATGATGGTCAGAAGTTCTGTTGGCAACAAATAAAGTGGATGAGGTTCACCAAGGAGTTTGGAACAATATACTTCAAAACATCACTTAACGAGACAGAAGAATTCAGGTCGCTGAACATAAAACGCCGTGGGTTTAATTCCATAAAAATTACGGATTTGAATAAATGTTATCTTAATCCCCTCGAGATTAACGAAAAGAAAACGCAGGATTTGCTGGATATGCTCCCACTGATTGACAGTATTTACCATCCTTTTTATCAAAATCTTAATGACAATAATAAAATTGGAGAGTTTCATCCAGATTTAACCGAAGCTGACGAAGAAGATGCCTAATGCTTAGCTCTCTAAGTTTACAATGTATAATTCTAAACCCACATTTTATATTGGTTTCAGTTACTTAATTTCTTACATTTCGCAAGTTTAATGAATTTTGTACCTTTTTTGTTGCGTTAAATGTATTTCTGTTATTATTAGAAATAAGTTTTATAAATGAAAATAATAAATAAATTAAAAAAGAAAATAAAGTTTTGAAATGAAATAATTACATTTATAAACAGTTTCCCATCTTATGAGTCCCACTACACTAGACGAGCTACTTCTAAAAGATATTCGTCAACCGATTTGTCTATTGCTGAGTTATTTCGACTCTACTCGGAAAAATATGATCCAGTTTCACTTTCAAAGTTCTCACAAATTTTCAACACCCTTAATTTAAAATTCAAAAAACCTAAACTAGACACTTGCCACAAGTGTGAAGCCTTAAAAACGAAAATTAATGTCGCTTCTGATGAAGAACGAGAAAATCTTATAAAATAACAAACAAATCACCACCTAGAAGCAGATAATGCTTATAATTCAAAAGAGTCAGACAAATCAAATGCTGAGAACAATAAATCTTTAAAAGTTCTAACATTCGACTTACAACAATGCCTCCCAACACTTTTTTTAAGGTCCTCAGTTTCATTTTATAAACGTCCATTATGGACTTACCATCTAACTGTTCATGACTGTATAACTGGACAGCCGGTATGTTATATGTGGCATAAGGCAATAGGAAATCGTGGTGGAAATAAAATTTCTTCATGTGTTTTCAAACACCTTCTTGTATAGTGACTGTTGTCCCGGACAAAATAAAAATTATTTTATTGCTTCAATGTTTGAAACTTTTTTGCAACTGGACACTAACTTGGAAATTATCGATCATAAATTTCTTCTTCCTGGACACACTCACATGGAATGTGACGTTGGCCACGCCTTAATTGAGAAAAAGAAAAAATGCACAACAGTTAAAATACATCATCCTCGCGACTGGTACCAATTTGTGAGAACTGTGGGTGTTAAACACAAATTTGACGTTCAGGAAATGAATCAAGAGCAGATTTTCAATTTCTTAACCGTTTCCAAGGAAAAATTTATGTGGCGTAAGGTTGACAATGATGGTCAGAAGTTCTGTTGGCAACAAATAAAGTGGATGAGGTTCACCAAGGAGTTTGGAACAATATACTTCAAAACATCACTTAACGAGACAGAAGAATTCAGGTCGCTGAACATAAAACGCCGTTGGTTTAATTCCATAGAAATTACGGATTTGAATAAATGTTATCTTAATCCCCTCGAGATTAACGAAAAGAAAACGCAGGATTTGCTGGATATGCTCCCACTGATTGACAGTATTTACCATCCTTTTTATCAAAATCTTAATGACAATAATAAAATTGGAGAGTTTCATCCAGATTTAACCGAAGCTGACGAAGAAGATGCCTAATGCTTAGCTCTCTAAGTTTATAATGTATAATTTTAAACCCACATTTTATATTGGTTTCAGTTACTTAATTTCTTACATTTCGCAAGTTTAATGAATTTTGTACCTTTTTTGTTGCGTTAAATGTATTTCTGTTATTATTAGAAATAAGTTTTATAAATGAAAATAATAAATAAATTAAAAAAGAAAATAAAGTTTTGAAATGAAATAATTACATTTATAAACAGTTTCCCATCTTATGAGTCCCACTACACTAGACGAGCTACTTCTAAAAGATATTCGTCAACCGATTTGTCTATCGCTGAGTTATTTCGACTCTACTCGGAAAAATATGATCCAGTTTCACTTTCAAAGTTCTCACAAATTTTCAACACCCTTAATTTAAAATTCAAAAAACCTAAACTAGACACTTGCCACAAGTGTGAAGTCTTAAAAACGAAAATTAATGTCGCTTCTGATGAAGAACGAGAAAATCTTATAAAAGAACAAACAAATCACCACCTAGAAGCAGATAATGCTTATAATTCAAAAGAGTCAGACAAATCAAATGCTGAGAACAATAAATCTTTAAAAGTTCTAACATTCGACTTACAACAATGCCTCCCAACACTTTTTTTAAGGTCCTCAGTTTCATTTTATAAACGTCCATTATGGACTTACCATCTAACTGTTCATGACTGTATAACTGGACAGCCGGTATGTTATATGTGGCATGAGGCAATAGGAAATCGTGGTGGAAATGAAATTTCTTCATGTGTTTTCAAACACCTTCTTGTATAGTGACTGTTGTCCCGGACAAAATAAAAATTATTTTATTGCTTCAATGTTTGAAACTTTTTTGCAACTGGACACTAACTTGGAAATTATCGATCATAAATTTCTTCTTCCTGGACACACTCACATGGAATGTGACGTTGACCACGCCTTAATTGAGAAAAAGAAAAAATGCACAACAGTTAAAATACATCATCCTCGCGACTGGTACCAATTTGTTAGAACTGTGGGTGTTAAACACAAATTTGACGTTCAGGAAATGAATCAAGAGCAGATTTTCAATTTCTTAACCGTTTCCAAGGAAAAATTTATGTGGCGTAAGGTTGAAAATGATGGTCAGAAGTTCTGTTGGCAACAAATAAAGTGGATGAGGTTCACCAAGGAGTTTGGAACAATATACTTCAAAACATCACTTAACGAGACAGAAGAATTCAGGTCGCTGAACATAAAACGCCGTGGGTTTAATTCCATAAAAATTACGGATTTGAATAAATGTTATCTTAATCCCCTCGAGATTAACGAAAAGAAAACGCAGGATTTGCTGGATATGCTCCCACTGATTGACAGTATTTACCATCCTTTTTATCAAAATCTTAATGACAATAATAAAATTGGAGAGTTTCATCCAGATTTAACCGAAGCTGACGAAGAAGATGCCTAATGCTTAGCTCTCTAAGTTTACAATGTATAATTCTAAACCCACATTTTATATTGGTTTCAGTTACTTAATTTCTTACATTTCGCAAGTTTAATGAATTTTGTACCTTTTTTGTTGCGTTAAATGTATTTCTGTTATTATTAGAAATAAGTTTTATAAATGAAAATAATAAATAAATTAAAAAAGAAAATAAAGTTTTGAAATGAAATAATTACATTTATAAACAGTTTCCCATCTTATGAGTCCCACTACACTAGACGAGCTACTTCTAAAAGATATTCGTCAACCGATTTGTCTATTGCTGAGTTATTTCGACTCTACTCGGAAAAATATGATCCAGTTTCACTTTCAAAGTTCTCACAAATTTTCAACACCCTTAATTTAAAATTCAAAAAACCTAAACTAGACACTTGCCACAAGTGTGAAGCCTTAAAAACGCAAATTAATGTCGCTTCTGATGAAGAACGAGAAAATCTTATAAAATAACAAACAAATCACCACCTAGAAGCAGATAATGCTTATAATTCAAAAGAGTCAGACAAATCAAATGCTGAGAACAATAAATCTTTAAAAGTTCTAACATTCGACTTACAACAATGCCTCCCAACACTTTTTTTAAGGTCCTCAGTTTCATTTTATAAACGTCCATTATGGACTTACCATCTAACTGTTCATGACTGTATAACTGGACAGCCGGTATGTTATATGTGGCATGAGGCAATAGGAAATCGTGGTGGAAATGAAATTTCTTCATGTGTTTTCAAACACCTTCTTGTGTAGTGACTGTTGTCCCGCACAAAATAAAAATTATTTTATTGCTTCAATGTTTGAAACTTTTTTGCAACTGGACACTAACTTGGAAATTATCGATCATAAATTTCTTCTTCCTGGACACACTCACATGGAATGTGACGTTGACCACGCCTTAATTGAGAAAAAGAAAAAATGCACAACAGTTAAAATACATCATCCTCGCGACTGGTACCAATTTGTGAGAACTGTGGGTGTTAAACACAAATTTGACGTTCAGGAAATGAATCAAGAGCAGATTTTCAATTTCTTAACCGTTTCCAAGGAAAAATTTATGTGGCGTAAGGTTGACAATGATGGTCAGAAGTTCTGTTGGCAACAAATAAAGTGGATGAGGTTCACCAAGGAGTTTGGAACAATATACTTCAAAACATCACTTAACGAGACAGAAGAATTCAGGTCGCTGAACATAAAACGCCGTTGGTTTAATTCCATAGAAATTACGGATTTGAATAAATGTTATCTTAATCCCCTCGAGATTAACGAAAAGAAAACGCAGGATTTGCTGGATATGCTCCCACTGATTGATAGTATTTACCATCCTTTTTATCAAAATCTTAATGACAATAATAAAATTGGAGAGTTTCATCCAGATTTAACCGAAGCTGACGAAGAAGATGCCTAATGCTTAGCTCTCTAAGTTTATAATGTATAATTTTAAACCCACATTTTATATTGGTTTCAGTTACTTAATTTCTTACATTTCGCAAGTTTAATGAATTTTGTACCTTTTTTGTTGCGTTAAATGTATTTCTGTTATTATTAGAAATAAGTTTTATAAATGAAAATAATAAATAAATTAAAAAAGAAAATAAAGTTTTGAAATGAAATAATTACATTTATAAACAGTTTCCCATCTTATGAGTCCCACTACACTAGACGAGCTACTTCTAAAAGATATTCGTCAACCGATTTGTCTATCGCTGAGTTATTTCGACTCTACTCGGAAAAATATGATCCAGTTTCACTTTCAAAGTTCTCACAAATTTTCAACACCCTTAATTTAAAATTCAAAAAACCTAAACTAGACACTTGCCACAAGTGTGAAGTCTTAAAAACGAAAATTAATGTCGCTTCTGATGAAGAACGAGAAAATCTTATAAAAGAACAAACAAATCACCACCTAGAAGCAGATAATGCTTATAATTCAAAAGAGTCAGACAAATCAAATGCTGAGAACAATAAATCTTTAAAAGTTCTAACATTCGACTTACAACAATGCCTCCCAACACTTTTTTTAAGGTCCTCAGTTTCATTTTATAAACGTCCATTATGGACTTACCATCTAACTGTTCATGACTGTATAACTGGACAGCCGGTATGTTATATGTGGCATGAGGCAATAGGAAATCGTGGTGGAAATGAAATTTCTTCATGTGTTTTCAAACACCTTCTTGTATAGTGACTGTTGTCCCGGACAAAATAAAAATTATTTTATTGCTTCAATGTTTGAAACTTTTTTGCAACTGGACACTAACTTGGAAATTATCGATCATAAATTTCTTCTTCCTGGACACACTCACATGGAATGTAACGTTGACCACGCCTTAATTGAGAAAAAGAAAAAATGCACAACAGTTAAAATACATCATCCTCGCGACTGGTACCAATTTGTTAGAACTGTGGGTGTTAAACACAAATTTGACGTTCAGGAAATGAATCAAGAGCAGATTTTCAATTTCTTAACCGTTTCCAAGGAAAAATTTATGTGGCGTAAGGTTGAAAATGATGGTCAGAAGTTCTGTTGGCAACAAATAAAGTGGATGAGGTTCACCAAGGAGTTTGGAACAATATACTTCAAAACATCACTTAACGAGACAGAAGAATTCAGGTCGCTGAACATAAAACGCCATGGGTTTAATTCCATAAAAATTACGGATTTGAATAAATGTTATCTTAATCCCCTCGAGATTAACGAAAAGAAAACGCAGGATTTGCTGGATATGCTCCCACTGATTGACAGTATTTACCATCCTTTTTATCAAAATCTTAATGACAATAATAAAATTGGAGAGTTTCATCCAGATTTAACCGAAGCTGACGAAGAAGATGCCTAATGCTTAGCTCTCTAAGTTTACAATGTATAATTCTAAACCCACATTTTATATTGGTTTCAGTTACTTAATTTCTTACATTTCGCAAGTTTAATGAATTTTGTACCTTTTTTGTTGCGTTAAATGTATTTCTGTTATTATTAGAAATAAGTTTTATAAATGAAAATAATAAATAAATTAAAAAAGAAAATAAAGTTTTGAAATGAAATAATTACATTTATAAACAGTTTCCCATCTTATGAGTCCCACTACACTAGACGAGCTACTTCTAAAAGATATTCGTCAACCGATTTGTCTATTGCTGAGTTATTTCGACTCTACTCGGAAAAATATGATCCAGTTTCACTTTCAAAGTTCTCACAAATTTTCAACACCCTTAATTTAAAATTCAAAAAACCTAAACTAGACACTTGCCACAAGTGTGAAGCCTTAAAAACGCAAATTAATGTCGCTTCTGATGAAGAACGAGAAAATCTTATAAAATAACAAACAAATCACCACCTAGAAGCAGATAATGCTTATAATTCAAAAGAGTCAGACAAATCAAATGCTGAGAACAATAAATCTTTAAAAGTTCTAACATTCGACTTACAACAATGCCTCCCAACACTTTTTTTAAGGTCCTCAGTTTCATTTTATAAACGTCCATTATGGACTTACCATCTAACTGTTCATGACTGTATAACTGGACAGCCGGTATGTTATATGTGGCATGAGGCAATAGGAAATCGTGGTGGAAATGAAATTTCTTCATGTGTTTTCAAACACCTTCTTGTATAGTGACTGTTGTCCCGGACAAAATAAAAATTATTTTATTGCTTCAATGTTTGAAACTTTTTTGCAACTGGACACTAACTTGGAAATTATCGATCATAAATTTCTTCTTCCTGGACACACTCACATGGAATGTGACGTTGACCACGCCTTAATTGAGAAAAAGAAAAAATGCACAACAGTTAAAATACATCATCCTCGCGACTGGTACCAATTTGTGAGAACTGTGGGTGTTAAACACAAATTTGACGTTCAGGAAATGAATCAAGAGCAGATTTTCAATTTCTTAACCGTTTCCAAGGAAAAATTTATGTGGCGTAAGGTTGACAATGATGGTCAGAAGTTCTGTTGGCAACAAATAAAGTGGATGAGGTTCACCAAGGAGTTTGGAACAATATACTTCAAAACATCACTTAACGAGACAGAAGAATTCAGGTCGCTGAACATAAAACGCCGTTGGTTTAATTCCATAAAAATTACGGATTTGAATAAATGTTATCTTAATCCCCTCGAGATTAACGAAAAGAAAACGCAGGATTTGCTGGATATGCTCCCATTGATTGACAGTATTTACCATCCTTTTTATCAAAATCTTAATGACAATAATAAAATTGGAGAGTTTCATCCAGATTTAACCGAAGCTGACGAAGAAGATGCCTAATGCTTAGCTCTCTAAGTTTATAATGTATAATTTTAAACCCACATTTTATATTGGTTTCAGTTACTTAATTTCTTACATTTCGCAAGTTTAATGAATTTTGTACCTTTTTTGTTGCGTTAAATGTATTTCTGTTATTATTAGAAATAAGTTTTATAAATGAAAATAATAAATAAATTAAAAAAGAAAATAAAGTTTTGAAATGAAATAATTACATTTATAAACAGTTTCCCATCTTATGAGTCCCACTACACTAGACGAGCTACTTCTAAAAGATATTCGTCAACCGATTTGTCTATCGCTGAGTTATTTCGACTCTACTCGGAAAAATATGATCCAGTTTCACTTTCAAAGTTCTCACAAATTTTCAACACCCTTAATTTAAAATTCAAAAAACCTAAACTAGACACTTGCCACAAGTGTGAAGTCTTAAAAACGAAAATTAATGTCGCTTCTGATGAAGAACGAGAAAATCTTATAAAAGAACAAACAAATCACCACCTAGAAGCAGATAATGCTTATAATTCAAAAGAGTCAGACAAATCAAATGCTGAGAACAATAAATCTTTAAAAGTTCTAACATTCGACTTACAACAATGCCTCCCAACACTTTTTTTAAGGTCCTCAGTTTCATTTTATAAACGTCCATTATGGACTTACCATCTAACTGTTCATGACTGTATAACTGGACAGCCGGTATGTTATATGTGGCATGAGGCAATAGGAAATCGTGGTGGAAATGAAATTTCTTCATGTGTTTTCAAACACCTTCTTGTATAGTGACTGTTGTCCCGGACAAAATAAAAATTATTTTATTGCTTCAATGTTTGAAACTTTTTTGCAACTGGACACTAACTTGGAAATTATCGATCATAAATTTCTTCTTCCTGGACACACTCACATGGAATGTGACGTTGACCACGCCTTAATTGAGAAAAAGAAAAAATGCACAACAGTTAAAATACATCATCCTCGCGACTGGTACCAATTTGTGAGAACTGTGGATATTCGTCAACCGATTTGTCTATCGCTGAGTTATTTCGACTCTACTCGGAAAAATATGATCCAGTTTCACTTTCAAAGTTCTCACAAATTTTTAACACCCTTAATTTAAAATTCAAAAAACCTAAACTAGACACTTGCCACAAGTGTGAAGTCTTAAAAACGAAAATTAATGTCGCTTCTGATGAAGAACGAGAAAATCTTATAAAAGAACAAACAAATCACCACCTAGAAGCAGATAATGCTTATAATTCAAAAGAGTCAGACAAATAAAATGCTGAGAACAATAAATCTTTAAAAGTTCTAACATTCGACTTACAACAATGCCTCCCAACACTTTTTTTAAGGTCCTCAGTTTCATTTTATAAACGTCCATTATGGACTTACCATCTAACTGTTCATGACTGTATAACTGGACAGCCGGTATGTTATATGTGGCATGAGGCAATAGGAAATCGTGGTGGAAATGAAATTTCTTCATGTGTTTTCAAACACCTTCTTGTATAGTGACTGTTGTCCCGGACAAAATAAAAATTATTTTATTGCTTCAATGTTTGAAACTTTTTTGCAACTGGACACTAACTTGGAAATTATCGATCATAAATTTCTTCTTCCTGGACACACTCACATGGAATGTGACGTTGACCACGCCTTAATTGAGAAAAAGAAAAAATGCACAACAGTTAAAATACATCATCCTCGCGACTGGTACCAATTTGTGAGAACTGTGGGTGTTAAACACAAATTTGACGTTCAGGAAATGAATCAAGAGCAGATTTTCAATTTCTTAACCGTTTCCAAGGAAAAATTTATGTGGCGTAAGGTTGACAATGATGGTCAGAAGTTCTGTTGGCAACAAATAAAGTGGATGAGGTTCACCAAGGAGCTTGGAACAATATACTTCAAAACATCACTTAACGAGACAGAAGAATTCAGGTCGCTGAACATAAAACGCCGTGGGTTTAATTCCATAAAAATTACGGATTTGAATAAATGTTATCTTAATCCCCTCGAGATTAACGAAAAGAAAACGCAGGATTTGCTGGATATGTTCCCACTGATTGACAGTATTTACCATCCTTTTTATCAAAATCTTAATGACAATAATAAAATTGGAGAGTTTCATCCAGATTTAACCGAAGCTGACGAAGAAGATGCCTAATGCTTAGCTCTCTAAGTTTATAATGTATAATTTTAAACCCACATTTTATATTGGTTTCAGTTACTTAATTTCTTACATTTCGCAAGTTTAATGAATTTTGTACCTTTTTTGTTGCGTTAAATGTATTTCTGTTATTACTAGAAATAAGTTTTATAAATGAAAATAATAAATAAATTAAAAAAGAAAATAAAGTTTTGAAATGAAATAATTACATTTATAAACAGTTTCCCATCTTATGAGTCCCACTACACTAGACGAGCTACTTCTAAAAGATATTCGTCAACCGATTTGTCTATCGCTGAGTTATTTCGACTCTACTCGGAAAAATATGATCCAGTTTCACTTTCAAAGTTCTCACAAATTTTCAACACCCTTAATTTAAAATTCAAAAAACCTAAACTAGACACTTGCCACAAGTGTGAAGTCTTAAAAACGAAAATTAATGTCGCTTCTGATGAAGAACGAGAAAATCTTATAAAAGAATAAACAAATCACCACCTAGAAGCAGATAATGCTTATAATTCAAAAGAGTCAGACAAATCAAATGCTGAGAACAATAAATCTTTAAAAGTTCTAACATTCGACTTACAACAATGCCTCCCAACACTTTTTTTAAGGTCCTCAGTTTCATTTTATAAACGTCCATTATGGACTTACCATCTAACTGTTCATGACTGTATAACTGGACAGCCGGTATGTTATATGTGGCATGAGGCAATAGGAAATCGTGGTGGAAATGAAATTTCTTCATGTGTTTTCAAACACCTTCTTGTATAGTGACTGTTGTCCCGGACAAAATAAAAATTATTTTATTGCTTCAATGTTTGAAACTTTTTTGCAACTGGACACTAACTTGGAAATTATCGATCATAAATTTCTTCTTCCTGGACACACTCACATGGAATGTGACGTTGACCACGCCTTAATTGAGAAAAAGAAAAAATGCACAACAGTTAAAATACATCATCCTCGCGACTGGTACCAATTTGTGAGAACTGTGGGTGTTAAACACAAATTTGACGTTCAGGAAATGAATCAAGAGCAGATTTTAAATTTCTTAACCGTTTCCAAGGAAAAATTTATGTGGCGTAAGGTTGACAATGATGGTCAGAAGTTCTGTTGGCAACAAATAAAGTGGATGAGGTTCACCAAGGAGTTTGGAACAATATACTTCAAAACATCACTTAACGAGACAGAAGAATTCAGGTCGCTGAACATAAAACGCCGTTGGTTTAATTCCATAAAAATTACGGATTTGAATAAATGTTATCTTAATCCCCTCGAGATTAACGAAAAGTAAACGCAGGATTTGCTGGATATGCTCCCACTGATTGACAGTATTTACCATCCTTTTTATCAAAATCTTAATGACAATAATAAAATTGGAGAGTTTCATCCAGATTTAACCGAAGCTGACGAAGAAGATGCCTAATGCTTAGCTCTCTAAGTTTATAATGTATAATTTTAAACACATTTTATATTGGTTTCAGTTACTTAATTTATTACATTTCGCAAGTTTAATGAATTGTGTACCTTTTATGTTGCGTTAAATGTATTTCTGTTATAAATAAATTAAAAAAGAAAATAAAGTTTTGAAATGAAATAATTACATTTATAAACAGTTTCCCATCTTATGAGTCCCACTACACTAGACGAGCTACTTCTAAAAGATATTCGTCAACCGATTTGTCTATTGCTGAGTTATTTCGACTCTACTCGGAAAAATATGATCCAGTTTCACTTTCAAAGTTCTCACAAATTTTCAACACCCTTAATTTAAAATTCAAAAAACCTAAACTAGACACTTGCCACAAGTGTGAAGTCTTAAAAACGAAAATTAATGTCGCTTCTGATGAAGAACGAGAAAATCTTATAAAACAACAAACAAATCACCACCTAGAAGCAGATAATGCTTATAATTCAAAAGAGTCAGACAAATCAAATGCTGAGAACAATAAATCTTTAAAAGTTCTAACATTCGACTTACAACAATGCCTCCCAACACTTTTTTTAAGGTCCTCATTTTCATTTTATAAACGTCCATTATGGACTTACCATCTAACTGTTCATGACTGTATAACTGGACAGCCGGTATGTTATATGTGGCATGAGGCAATAGGAAATCGCGGTGGAAATGAAATTTCTTCATTTGTTTTCAAACACCTTCTTGTATAGTGACTGTTGTCCCGGGCAAAATAAAAATTATTTTATTGCTTCAATGTTTGAAACTTTTTTGCAACTGGACACTAACTTGGAAATTATCGATCATAAATTTCTTCTTCCTGGACACACTCACATGGAATGTGACGTTGACCACGCCTTAATTGAGAAAAAGAAAAAATGCACAACAGTTAAAATACATCATCCTCGCGACATACCAATTTGTGAGAACTGTGGGTGTTAAACACAAATTTGATGTTCAGGAAATGAATCAAGAGCAGATTGTCAATTTCTTAACCCTTTCCAAGGAAAAATTAATGTGGCGTAAGGTTGACAATGATGGTCAGAAGTTCTGTTGGCAACAAATAAAGTGAATGAGGTTCACCAAGGAGTTTGGAACAATATACTTCAAAACATCACTTAACGAGACAGAAGAATTCAGGTCGCTGAACATAAAACGCCGTGGGTTTAATTCCATAAAAATTACGGATTTGAATAAATGTTATCTTAATCCCCTCGAGATTAACGAAAAGAAAACGCAGGATTTGCTGGATATGCTCCCACTGATTGACAGTATTTACCATCCTTTTTATCAAAATCTTAATGACAATAATAAAATTGGAGAGTTTCATCCAGATTTAACCGAAGCTGACGAAGAAGATGCCTAATGCTTAGCTCTCTAAGTTTATAATGTATAATTTTAAACCCACATTTTATATTGGTTTCAGTTACTTAATTTCTTACATTTCGCAAGTTTAATGAATTTTGTACCTTTTTTGTTGCGTTAAATGTATTTCTGTTATTACTAGAAATAAGTTTTATAAATGAAAATAATAAATAAATTAAAAAAGAAAATAAAGTTTTGAAATGAAATAATTACATTTATAAACAGTTTCCCATCTTATGAGTCCCACTACACTAGACGAGCTACTTCTAAAAGATATTCGTCAACCGATTTGTCTATCGCTGAGTTATTTCGACTCTACTCGGAAAAATATGATCCAGTTTCACTTTCAAAGTTCTCACAAATTTTCAACACCCTTAATTTAAAATTCAAAAAACCTAAACTAGACACTTGCCACAAGTGTGAAGTCTTAAAAACGAAAATTAATGTCGCTTCTGCTGAAGAACGAGAAAATCTTATAAAAGAACAAACAAGTCACCACCTAGAAGCAGATAATGCTTATAATTCAAAAGAGTCAGACAAATCAAATGCTGAGAACAATAAATCTTTAAAAGTTCTAACATTCGACTTACAACAATGCCTCCCAACACTTTTTTTAAGGTCCTCAGTTTCATTTTATAAACGTTCATTATGGACTTACCATCTAACTGTTCATGACTGTATAACTGGACAGCCGGTATGTTATATGTGGCATGAGGCAATAGGAAATCGTGGTGGAAATGAAATTTCTTCATGTGTTTTCAAACACCTTCTTGTATAGTGACTGTTGTCCCGGACAAAATAAAAATTATTTTATTGCTTTAATGTTTGAAACTTTTTTGCAACTGGACACTAACTTGGAAATTATCGATCATAAATTTCTTCTTCCTGGACACACTCACATGGAATGTGACGTTGACCACGCCTTAATTGAGAAAAAGAAAAAATGCACTACAGTTAAAATACATCATCCTCGCGACATACCAATTTGTGAGAACTGTGGGTGTTAAACACAAATTTGACGTTCAGGAAATGAATCAAGAGCAGATTTTCAATTTCTTAACCGTTTCCAAGGAAAAATTAATGTGGCGTAAGGTTGACAATGATGGTCAGAAGTTCTGTTGGCAACAAATAAAGTGGATGAGGTTCACCAAGGAGTTTGGAACAATATACTTCAAAACATCACTTAACGAGACAGAAGAATTCAGGTCGCTGAACATAAAACGCCGTGGGTTTAATTCCATAAAAATTACGGATTTGAATAAATGTTATCTTAATCCCCTCGAGATTAACGAAAAGAAAACGCAGGATTTGCTGGATATGCTCCCACTGATTGACAGTATTTACCATACTTTTTATCAAAATCTTAATGACAATAATAAAATTGGAGAGTTTCATCCAGATTTAACCGAAGCTGACGAAGAAGATGCCTAATGCTTAGCTCTCTAAGTTTATAATGTATAATTTTAAACCCACATTTTATATTGGTTTCAGTTACTTAATTTCTTACATTTCGCAAGTTTAATGAATTTTGTACCTTTTTTGTGTCGTTAAATGTATTTCTGTTATTACTAGAAAAAAGTTTTATAAATGAAAATAATAAATAAATTAAAAAAGAAAATAAAGTTTTGAAATGAAATAATTACATTTATAAACAGTTTCCCATCTTATGAGTCCCACTACACTAGACGAGCTACTTCTAAAAGATATTCGTCAACCGATTTGTCTATCGCTGAGTTATTTCGACTCTACTCGGAAAAATATGATCCAGTTTCACTTTCAAAGTTCTCACAAATTTTCAACACCCTTAATTTAAAATTCAAAAAACCTAAACTAGACACTTGCCACAAGTGTGAAGTCTTAAAAACGAAAATTAATGTCGCTTCTGATGAAGAACGAGAAAATCTTATAAAAGAATAAACAAATCACCACCTAGAAGCAGATAATGCTTATAATTCAAAAGAGTCAGACAAATCAAATGCTGAGAACAATAAATCTTTAAAAGTTCTAACATTCGACTTACAACAATGCCTCCCAACACTTTTTTCAAGGTCCTCAGTTTCATTTTATAAACGTCCATTATGGACTTACCATCTAACTGTTCACGACTGTATAACTAGACAGCCGGTATGTTATATGTGGCATGAGGCAATAGGAAATCGTGGTGGAAATGAAATTTCTTCATGTGTTTTCAAACACCTTCTTGTATAGTGACTGTTGTCCCGGACAAAATAAAAATTATTTTATTGCTTCAATGTTTGGAACTTTTTTGCAACTGGACACTAACTTGGAAATTATCGATCATAAATTTCTTCTTCCTGGACACACTCACATGGAATGTGACGTTGACCACGCCTTAATTGAGAAAAAGAAAAAATGCACACAGTTAAAATACATCATCCTCGCGACTGGTACCAATTTGTGAGAACTGTGGGTGTTAAACACAAATTTGACGTTCAGGAAATGAATCAAGAGCAGATTTTCAATTTCTTAACCGTTTCCAAGGAAAAATTTATGTGGCGTAAGGTTGACAATGATGGTCAGAAGTTCTGTTGGCAACAAATAAAGTGGATGAGGTTCACCAAGGAGTTTGGAACAATATACTTCAAAACATCACTTAACGAGACAGAAGAATTCAGGTCGCTGAACATAAAACGCCGTGGGTTTAATTCCATAAAAATTACGGATTTGAATAAATGTTATCTTAATCCCCTCGAGATTAACGAAAAGAAAACGCAGGATTTGCTGGATATGCTCCCACTGATTGACAGTATTTACCATCCTTTTTATCAAAATCTTAATGACAATAATAAAATTGGAGAGTTTCATCCAGATTTAACCGAAGCTGACGAAGAAGATGCCTAATGCTTAGCTCTCTAAGTTTATAATGTATAATTTTAAACCCACATTTTATATTGGTTTCAGTTACTTAATTTCTTACATTTCGCAAGTTTAATGAATTTTGTACCTTTTTTGTTGCGTTAAATGTATTTCTTTTATTATTAGAAATAAGTTTTATAAATGAAAATAATAAATAAATTAAAAAAGAAAACAAAGTTTTGCCTTATGTCTATTTATTTTAAGATCTGGGATTTGACATAAAGCCTTAAGTTCACTTTAGGCACTCTTTTAATTTGTTATAGGTTTGACAGAACAACTAATGTTACTTAAGATAATATTTTTTTTCAACTTGATTGTTACATAAGAACTTAAGTATTAAAATGCATTTTTTTTACTTTCTTCCTATCAGATTTTCATGAAATAGTTAAAAATGTTATATAAACTCCTCGTTTTAAAATTTTGCTCAAAAAAAGTTACAAATTGTTATTAATAGAAATTTTAAACAAAAATTGATTTTTCTCGAAATCACTTTTTTCGACATAAGCTACTCTGTCTTATTGCCACAGAAATATAAAAAAGCAATGGTCTTCGCCACGCTACCTACAAAACTGAATTAAATAAAAAAAGTGATGGAAATTAAGACAAAATCTCTCTATTTCTCCGTGTATAAAAAAATTCTCTCGATTCTTGTTCTTTTTTCTACATGCGTACACAGAAAATTTGTTAATGTGTGTGAGACAATCAGTTTTTTTTGGATTCCCGAGTGATTACATAGTGAACCGAGAAATTCGCGTCTGTGATTTAGCTTGAAGGGCAAGCAGTATCGAAAGCTCGAGTTGGATTAGGGTCGGATTTTAAACCCAAGTTTTTCATCACGTGAGTTGAGAGCCTCATTTTAAGTTGAGTTGATATGGTGTTGAGATTATAGTTGAAGGAATGGCTTCAATATATTCATTTCACACAAAACCTGTTAAAATTTAATAGATTTTAGTATATACTTTGCATATTTATCAAAACAAATAAATAATTTTACTCGCCCATGTGCAAAAACACTGTCATCAACACATCCTTCAGATCGACTCTTCGACCCAGGCTTTTTATCAACCATTTCGACTCGACTCCGCTCCTGAATTTTCAATTTCTTAACCGTTTCCAAGGAAAAATTTATGTGGCGTAAGGTTGACAATGATGGTCAGAAGTTCTGTTGGCAACAAATTAAGTGGATGAGGTTCACCAAGGAGTTTGGAACAATATACTTCAAAACATCACTTAACGAGACAGAAGAATTCAGGTCGCTGAACATAAAACGCCGTGGGTTTAATTCCATAAAAATTACGGATTTGAATAAATGTTATCTTAATCCCCTCGAGATTAACGAAAAGAAAACGCAGGATTTGCTGGATATGCTCCCACTGATTGACAGTATTTACCATACTTTTTATCAAAATCTTAATGACAATAATAAAATTGGAGAGTTTCATCCAGATTTAACCGAAGCTGACGAAGAAGATGCCTAATGCTTAGCTCTCTAAGTTTATAATGTATAATTTTAAACCCACATTTTATATTGGTTTCAGTTACTTAATTTCTTACATTTCGCAAGTTTAATGAATTTTGTACCTTTTTTGTTGCGTTAAATGTATTTCTGTTATTACTAGAAAAAAGTTTTATAAATGAAAATAATAAATAAATTAAAAAAGAAAATAAAGTTTTGAAATGAAATAATTACATTTATAAACAGTTTCCCATCTTATGAGTCCCACTACACTAGACGAGCTACTTCTAAAAGATATTCGTCAACCGATTTGTCTATCGCTGAGTTATTTCGACTCTACTCGGAAAAATATGATCCAGTTTCACTTTCAAAGTTCTCACAAATTTTCAACACCCTTAATTTAAAATTCAAAAAACCTAAACTAGACACTTGCCACAAGTGTGAAGTCTTAAAAACGAAAATTAATGTCGCTTCTGATGAAGAACGAGAAAATCTTATAAAAGAACAAACAAATCACCACCTAGAAGCAGATAATGCTTATAATTCAAAAGAGTCAGACAAATCAAATGCTGAGAACAATAAATCTTTAAAAGTTCTAACATTCGACTTACAACAATGCCTCCCAACACTTTTTTCAAGGTCCTCAGTTTCATTTTATAAACGTCCATTATGGACTTACCATCTAACTGTTCACGACTGTATAACTAGACAGCCGGTATGTTATATGTGGCATGAGGCAATAGGAAATCGTGGTGGAAATGAAATTTCTTCATGTGTTTTCAAACACCTTCTTGTATAGTGACTGTTGTCCCGGACAAAATAAAAATTATTTTATTGCTTCAATGTTTGAAACTTTTTTGCAACTGGACACTAACTTGGAAATTATCGATCATAAATTTCTTCTTCCTGGACACACTCACATGGAATGTGACGTTGACCACGCCTTAATTGAGAAAAAGAAAAAATGCACACAGTTAAAATACATCATCCTCGCGACTGGTACCAATTTGTGAGAACTGTGGGTGTTAAACACAAATTTGACGTTCAGGAAATGAATCAAGAGCAGATTTTCAATTTCTTAACCGTTTCCAAGGAAAAATTTATGTGGCGTAAGGTTGACAATGATGGTCAGAAGTTCTGTTGGCAACAAATAAAGTGGATGAGGTTCACCAAGGAGTTTGGAACAATATACTTCAAAACATCACTTAACGAGACAGAAGAATTCAGGTCGCTGAACATAAAACGCCGTGGGTTTAATTCCATAAAAATTACGGATTTGAATAAATGTTATCTTAATCCCCTCGAGATTAACGAAAAGAAAACGCAGGATTTGCTGGATATGCTCCCACTGATTGACAGTATTTACCATCCTTTTTATCAAAATCTTAATGACAATAATAAAATTGGAGAGTTTCATCCAGATTTAACCGAAGCTGACGAAGAAGATGCCTAATGCTTAGCTCTCTAAGTTTATAATGTATAATTTTAAACCCACATTTTATATTGGTTTCAGTTACTTAATTTCTTACATTTCGCAAGTTTAATGAATTTTGTACCTTTTTTGTTGCGTTAAATGTATTTCTTTTATTATTAGAAATAAGTTTTATAAATGAAAATAATAAATAAATTAAAAAAGAAAACAAAGTTTTGCCTTATGTCTATTTATTTTAAGATCTGGGATTTGACATAAAGCCTTAAGTTCACTTTAGGCACTCTTTTAATTTGTTAAAGGTTTGACAGAACAACTTATGTTACTTAAGATAATATTTTTTTTTAACTTGATTGTTACATAACAACTTAAGTATTAAAATGCATTTTTTTACTTTCTTCCTATCAGATTTTCATGAAATAGTTAAAAATGTTATATAAAGTCCTCGTTTTAAAATTTTGCTCAAAAAAAGTTACAAATTGTTATTAATAGAAATTTTAAACAAAAATTGATTTTTCTCGAAATCACTTTTTTCGACATAAGCTACTCTGTCTTATTGCCACAGAAATATAAAAAAGCAATGGTCTTCGCCACGCTACCTACAAAACTGAATTAAATAAAAAAAGTGATGGAAATTAAGACAAAATCTCTCTATTTCTCCGTGTATAAAAAAATTCTCTCGATTCTTGTTCTTTTTTCTACATGCGTACACAGAAAATTTGTTAATGTGTGTGAGACAATCAGTTTTTTTTGGATTCCCGAGTGATTACATAGTGAACCGAGAAATTCGCGTCTGTGATTTAGCTTGAAGGGCAAGCAGTATCGAAAGCTCGAGTTGGATTAGGGTCGGATTTTAAACCCAAGTTTTTCATCACGTGAGTTGAGAGCCTCATTTTAAGTTGAGTTGATATGGTGTTGAGATTATAGTTGAAGGAATGGCTTCAATATATTCATTTCACACAAAACCTGTTAAAATTTAATAGATTTTAGTATATACTTTGCATATTTATCAAAACAAATAAATAATTTTACTCGCCCATGTGCAAAAACACTGTCATCAACACATCCTACAGATCGACTCTTCGACCCAGGCTTTTTATCAACCATTTCGACTCGACTCCGCTCCTGAATTTTCAATTTCTTAACCGTTTCCAAGGAAAAATTTATGTGGCGTAAGGTTGACAATGATGGTCAGAAGTTCTGTTGGCAACAAATTAAGTGGATGAGGTTCACCAAGGAGTTTGGAACAATATACTTCAAAACATCACTTAACGAGACAGAAGAATTCAGGTCGCTGAACATAAAACGCCGTGGGTTTAATTCCATAAAAATTACGGATTTGAATAAATGTTATCTTAATCCCCTCGAGATTAACTGATTGACAGTATTTACCATACTTTTTATCAAAATCTTAATGACAATAATAAAATTGGAGAGTTTCATCCAGATTTAACCGAAGCTGACGAAGAAGATGCCTAATGCTTAGCTCTCTAAGTTTATAATGTATAATTTTAAACCCACATTTTATATTGGTTTCAGTTACTTAATTTCTTACATTTCGCAAGTTTAATGAATTTTGTACCTTTTTTGTTGCGTTAAATGTATTTCTGTTATTACTAGAAAAAAGTTTTATAAATGAAAATAATAAATAAATTAAAAAAGAAAATAAAGTTTTGAAATGAAATAATTACATTTATAAACAGTTTCCCATCTTATGAGTCCCACTACACTAGACGAGCTACTTCTAAAAGATATTCGTCAACCGATTTGTCTATCGCTGAGTTATTTCGACTCTACTCGGAAAAATATGATCCAGTTTCACTTTCAAAGTTCTCACAAATTTTCAACACCCTTAATTTAAAATTCAAAAAACCTAAACTAGACACTTGCCACAAGTGTGAAGTCTTAAAAACGAAAATTAATGTCGCTTCTGATGAAGAACGAGAAAATCTTATAAAAGAACAAACAAATCACCACCTAGAAGCAGATAATGCTTATAATTCAAAAGAGTCAGACAAATCAAATGCTGAGAACAATAAATCTTTAAAAGTTCTAACATTCGACTTACAACAATGCCTCCCAACACTTTTTTCAAGGTCCTCAGTTTCATTTTATAAACGTCCATTATGGACTTACCATCTAACTGTTCACGACTGTATAACTAGACAGCCGGTATGTTATATGTGGCATGAGGCAATAGGAAATCGTGGTGGAAATGAAATTTCTTCATGTGTTTTCAAACACCTTCTTGTATAGTGACTGTTGTCCCGGACAAAATAAAAATTATTTTATTGCTTCAATGTTTGAAACTTTTTTGCAACTGGACACTAACTTGGAAATTATCGATCATAAATTTCTTCTTCTTGGACACACTCACATGGAATGTGACGTTGACCACGCCTTAATTGAGAAAAAGAAAAAATGCACACAGTTAAAATACATCATCCTCGCGACTGGTACCAATTTGTGAGAACTGTGGGTGTTAAACACAAATTTGACGTTCAGGAAATGAATCAAGAGCAGATTTTCAATTTCTTAACCGTTTCCAAGGAAAAATTTATGTGGCGTAAGGTTGACAATGATGGTCAGAAGTTCTGTTGGCAACAAATCAAGTGGATGAGGTTCACCAAGGAGTTTGGAACAATATACTTCAAAACATCACTTAACGAGATAGAAGAATTCAGGTCGCTGAACATAAAACGCCGTGGGTTTAATTCCATAAAAATTACGGATTTGAATAAATGTTATCTTAATCCCCTCGAGATTAACGAAAAGAAAACGCAGGATTTGCTGGATATGCTCCCACTGATTGACAGTATTTACCATCCTTTTTATCAAAATCTTAATGACAATAATAAAATTGGAGAGTTTCATCCAGATTTAACCGAAGCTGACGAAGAAGATGCCTAATGCTTAGCTCTCTAAGTTTATAATGTATAATTTTAAACCCACATTTTATATTGGTTTCAGTTACTTAATTTCTTACATTTCGCAAGTTTAATGAATTTTGTACCTTTTTTGTTGCGTTAAATGTATTTCTTTTATTATTAGAAATAAGTTTTATAAATGAAAATAATAAATAAATTAAAAAAGAAAACAAAGTTTTGCCTTATGTCTATTTATTTTAAGATCTGGGATTTGACATAAAGCCTTAAGTTCACTTTAGGCACTCTTTTAATTTGTTATAGGTTTGACAGAACAACTTATGTTACTTAAGATAATATTTTTTTTCAACTTGATTGTTACATAACAACTTAAGTATTAAAATGCATTTTTTTTACTTTCTTCCTATCAGATTTTCATGAAATAGTTAAAAATGTTATATAAACTCCTCGTTTTAAAATTTTGCTCAAAAAAAGTTACAAATTGTTATTAATAGAAATTTTAAACAAAAATTGATTTTTCTCGAAATCACTTTTTTCGACATAAGCTACTCTGTCTTATTGCCACAGAAATATAAAAAAGCAATGGTCTTCGCCACGCTACCTACAAAACTGAATTAAATAAAAAAAGTGATGGAAATTAAGACAAAATCTCTCTATTTCTCCGTGTATAAAAAAATTCTCTCGATTCTTGTTCTTTTTTCTACATGCGTACACAGAAAATTTGTTAATGTGTGTGAGACAATCAGTTTTTTTTGGATTCCCGAGTGATTACATAGTGAACCGAGAAATTCGCGTCTGTGATTTAGCTTGAAGGGCAAGCAGTATCGAAAGCTCGAGTTGGATTAGGGTCGGATTTTAAACCCAAGTTTTTCATCACGTGAGTTGAGAGCCTCATTTTAAGTTGAGTTGATATGGTGTTGAGATTATAGTTGAAGGAATGGCTTCAATATATTCATTTCACACAAAACCTGTTAAAATTTAATAGATTTTAGTATATACTTTGCATATTTATCAAAACAAATAAATAATTTTACTCGCCCATGTGCAAAAACACTGTCATCAACACATCCTTCAGATCGACTCTTCGACCCAGGCTTTTTATCAACCATTTCGACTCGAATCCGCTCCTGAATTTTCAATTTCTTAACCGTTTCCAAGGAAAAATTTATGTGGCGTAAGGTTGACAATGATGGTCAGAAGTTCTGTTGGCAACAAATTAAGTGGATGAGGTTCACCAAGGAGTTTGGAACAATATACTTCAAAACATCACTTAACGAGACAGAAGAATTCAGGTCGCTGAACATAAAACGCCGTGGGTTTAATTCCATAAAAATTACGGATTTGAATAAATGTTATCTTAATCCCCTCGAGATTAACGAAAAGAATACGCAGGATTTGCTGGATATGCTCCCACTGATTGACAGTATTTACCATCCTTTTTATCAAAATCTTAATGAAAATAATAAAATTGGAGAGTTTCATCCAGATTTAACCGAAGCTGACGAAGAAGATGCCTAATGCTTAGCTCTCTAAGTTTATAATGTATAATTTTAAACCCACATTTTATATTGGTTTCAGTTACTTAATTTCTTACATTTCGCAAGTTTAATGAATTTTGTACCTTTTTTGTTGCGTTAAATGTATTTCTGTTATTATTAGAAATAAGTTTTATAAATGAAAATAATAAATAAATTAAAAAAGAAAATAAGTTTTGCCTTATGTCTATTTATTTTAAGATCTGGGACTTGACATAAAGCCTTAAGTTCACTTAAGGCACTCTTTTAATTTGTTATAAGTTTGACAGAACAACTTATGTTACTTAAGATAATATTTTTTTTCAACTTGATTTTTACATAACATCTTAAGTATTAAAATGCATTTTTTTTTACTTTCTTCCTATCAGATTTTCATGAAATAGTTAAAAATATTATATAAACTCCTCGTTTCAAAATTTTGCTCAAAAAAAAGTTACAAATTGTTATTAATAGAAATTTTAGACAAAAATTGATTTTTCTCGAAATCACTTTTTTCGACATAAGCTACTCTGTCTTATTGCCACAGAAATATAAAAAAGCAATGGCCTTCGCCACGCTACCTACAAAACTGAATTAAATAAAAAAAGTGATGGAAATTAAGACAAAATCTCTCTATTTCTTCGTGTATAAAAAAATTCTCTCGATTCTTGTTCTTCTTTCTACATGCGTACACAGAAAATTTGTTAATGTGTGTGAGACAATCAGTTTTTTTTGGATTCCCGAGTGATTACATAGTGAACCGAGAAATTCGCGTCTGTGATTTAGCTTGAAGGGCAAGCAGTATCGAAAGCTCGAGTTGGATTAGGGTCGGATTTTAAATCCAAGTTTTTCATCACGTGAGTTGAGAGCCTCATTTTAAGTTGAGTTGATATGGTGTTGAGATTACAATTGAAGAAATGGCTTCAATATATTCATTTCACACAAAACCTGTTAAAATTTAATAGATTTAAGTATATACTTTGCATATTTATCAAAACAAATAAATAATTTTACTCGCCCATGTGCAAAAACACTGTCCTTCAGATCGACTCTTCGAACCAGGCTTTTTATCAACCATTTCGACTCGACTCCGCTCCTGAATTGGAATCGAGTTGATTGAAGCTCATTTCAACTCAACTCAGGTATACAAAGGGACTAAGCGGGGTATATTATTACCCCGTTTACACGAGGTATTCGAGCGAGCTTCAAGCTCGCCTGGCCCCTTTGTATACCTGCGTTGACTTGAAATGAGCTTCAACCGACTCGATTCCACTTCAGGAGCGGAGTCGAGTCGATATTGTTGATAAAAAACCTGGGTCGAAGAGTCGGTCTTGAGGATGTGTTCACCACAGTGTTTTTGCACATATGCGAGTAAAATTATTTATTTGTTTTGATAGCTATGTGAAGTATGTACTAAAATTCATTAAATTTAAACTGTTTTTGTGTAAAATAAATATATTGTTGCATGTCTAGACAAAAAACAAATGGAATCATAAAAAATCCATGAATTAAACTTTAGTATGTACTATGCGTAGCTATAAATATGGGGTTTGCGCAACAAATAAGCATTTTAAAGGCCGTTAAAATCTTATTTTAGCGGAATTTTGAATAACAAAAGTAGTTGGTTTAAGGGCGTTCTAGAACAGTGGCTAAGTGGCTAACAGGTGTGCACAGGTGAGAACAGGTGTGTACAGGTGAGACAGGTGCGACAGGTGAGCACAGGTGAGACAGGTGCGACAGGTGAGACAGGTGTGCCAGGTGAGACAGGTGAGACAGGTGCGACAGGTGCGACAGGTGAGACAGGTGAGACAGGTGAGAAAGGTGCGACAGGTGAACCAGGTGAACAGGTGTGCCCAGGTGAGGCAGGTGAGACACGTGCGGCAGGTGAGGGTGAAAAAGGTAGGTCGATCGGTAAGTGGGTGGTGGCTAAGTGGGTGAGGGCTAAGTGTGCGGTGACAAGTGAGTGGTGGCTAATCGGGCGGTGGTTCAGTGTGATACGGATCATCCAGGTTTCTGACCTAGTTGGTGGTGTTGTAGGTAGGTGGCCTAGTTTTTTGGATCGCTTAGTGGGTGGTGGCTAAGTGGGTGGTGGCTAAGTGGGTGGTGTTTCAGTGCAAAAGGGATCGTAAAGGCTTGTAGCCTAGTTGGTGGATGGGTCAGTGGGTGGTGGCTGTTGTAGATAGATGGCCTAGTTGTTGGATCGGTAAGTGGGTGGTGGCTAAGTAGGGCGATGGCTCAGTGTAATAGTGATCGTGTTAGTTGTGCTGCAGGTGTTAATAACACATACGTGTTGTTCGATACGTTGGGTTCTGTATCCATGATATTGTGTGCTAGCAAAAATATATATATGTATGTGATGGAAGCCCTTTAACGTCGTGTAACACATAATGTCTGATAGCATTTTAATAGTGATAAATAATTTATTTTTGGAAAAAAATTGATAACCGAGCAAGCCTAGCGATAATTTTATACGCATGAGTGTACAGGAATAAACATGCATTGACTATCCGGAAATATGCGACACATATCACTAGCATTCTAACAGTGATAATGCGTTTTTTTTTTTTTTTTTTCTTTTGTGTAAATTATGACGGTTATTTAATCAGAATGTGCAATGCATAGGTACCTACATTTAATATCATTTAATTCTAAGAAAAATTTGAAGAAAACTCCCCTTAGCTAAAGAAAGATAAAAGAATCACGTTCGTAAAAGTGAAAAAACAAAAATCAACCCAAGATTTTAAATAAGAAAGACTTTTTTTGTTTATTTTTTTATTTAATATTTTTTTTATTTTGAGGTTTTATGTTTTAAACAATTCTGGTGACTACTTGGCTAAGTGGATTATATTCAATAATGCGATCATGCAGCATAAGACAGTAAGCTGAAGTGTTTAAAGGAATTTTCAGTGATGATCTCATTTCCAAGCGAATATCGATAGGTCCTGTTTTAAGGGATTCGTTCTGATGTCTGCAATCTATAACAAAAATTGGAGCGTGCGATTGATATTGATCACAAGAAAGAAGAGGCTCAGACATTGTTTTGTTGTAGTAGGTTTTTTGAAAATCAGTATACATTTTGTATAGCCAACTATATCTGTTTCGATCGAAAGAAATGTTTAGGTCTTCCTGAGGGTATACATCTGAATTCAGATAAACTTTTATGTCTGTTATATGACAATGATTAAATGTGGTTATATCCTCCGTTAGTTTTTTATTTTTTTCAGTTTGTAGTGCAACAATAATGTATCGAGGTTTTTCAATTTGTGTTGTTGTTTTGATGTTCCAAATATTATGATCGGAGAATGACAACGTAGGATATTCATACAGATCCCAGTTGCGGAAAGCAATTTTTATAGACTTATTCTTATTTATAGATTTGTATAAATCCAACTTGACTGAATCGGATAAAGTTACATGTGGTACTTTCCATTGAACCTTATGAAGTTGAACCTCAACTTTTTCATCAACTGTTGAAATTAATGCATTTTCATCTATTCTGGCACGAGTAAGAATTAGATCATGTCGGGCGTTAGGTATAATTTTTTTGTAATCTTCAGCAAATCCCAAAAGCTTATTCAGTGGGATACAGTAGTTAAAGTTAAATGACTTTAAAGAAATACATGCCTCAGGAGACCACGAAGCATTTAAAAGCATATCGCTCTCGTTTTTAGTTAAGGAAAGGTAGTTTTTTATCGTTGAAGTAATTCCAACATTCCTATTACAGTCAATTTCTCTTCCATTCAATTCATAACGTATTTCATCAAAAAGAAAAGCCATTGAGTTGTTCACCAGTTTCGTACTCAGAATATCTTTTCCTTCCCGTTGTTTAAGTGATCCTTCAATGCATAAAAAACTTTCCGAAGGTAAAACATTAAGATTTTGATGTTGTATACAAATCTGAATGATGTCATTCCGTTCAAAATTGTTTTGATAAGGTGAGTAAGTGTGGTACTCATATTTAGAAATAGATTCATTGTACTCTGGATCTTGAAAAATGTTTAACATGATATTTCCTAGGTTTTTATTTTTTTTAAGATGAACCCCAATGATAGCAAAAAGTTTTTATTTTCTTTTGTGAGGTGATGTGTTGACGATGCTGAGGTCAAAACTTGATTAGGTAATAAATTTTTGATAACAGAGTTTATATAAGAATTTTGTGCGTGAGAAATTTGTTCATATATAATCATATTTCTGGCTTTAAATGTAATCGAACAGTTATTTTTTCTCCTCTAAAATTAATAATTCTACCGTCTTGATCAATGAACTTTAAACTTAACGATGTTATTCGTTTGACGTTCACAGGTAAATAAATAACATTTCTAGGAACCTCAATGATTTTATAGCCTGGGCTCACGTTTATAGAAAATTCATGTAAAATATGCGCCAACTGGTTATTAATATACGTTCCATCTATAATATTACACTCAACACGTATTGCATTAACTTTGTTTATGTCAACGTAAAGATCTGATTCGTGTAATATATTAGGCTCCAACAGTTTCTTACTGAATCCTAAAAGCGAACCAATAGAATTTTGTTTAGAGAAATCTATTGCTTCTGAACTATACATTTCACATTTCAGAGTATTGCTGTTGGCTATGATTTTAATTTCACTTTTTCTATTTAAATTCTTTTTCTTTTTATTAATTTCACTAATTTTCTTTTGTATAATATTGTTTATGTCTCCAATCTCATATGAGCCAATAGGAAACGAAATAACATTTTCACCTACGTGAAACAAGTTATTTAAATCATCCACATTTGGTATAGAGTTATATGATTGAAAATCTATGAGGCCGCAGACATAGTTGGACCTTAATACAATTGGTGGGAAATATTCCGCTGTAAGAGATGAGTCGTTTCCGCTAAGAGTTAATGTTACCGACATGTTGGTTAAAAGACGAATGATATATTTTTTTTTATTTCATTCACTTTATTCATTTTTATTTTTGAAAACTTTTTGAGATTGATCTAATAAATACTTTAAACATAAATGACCACATATAAATGTATTAAAATTCTGTTCTTGAATATAATTATAATTTATCCGATTTCCTAGATATTTTATTATTTCAATTGGAGGTCTTAAATTACCAAAACTGTCAAAATACTTTACAAAATTGTTTTTATTTTTTATATATGCCACCCAATGTGTACCTCTACCAGATTCATCATCCAAATTGATAACGCCACACTCCTGGATAAATGACTTTGTTGGTAATGAGTTTCGCATAAAGACTCCTCTAAAGTGTGGTATATGCTTCACTGCAAACCGTTGTATGTCAAAGTTTGTTAAAGGTTGGTTGGGTAGCAGATCTATTAGTTTTTTGTGTTGGTGTTGTTTATAAAAAGACCAAGCCCATTTTTATAGGGCTGTAAATATAAGCCGTTTCCTTTGATTGCAACGGCTTCCAAAGCCTTGTTGTGTCTAATGTTTTCTTCCAACTGTTTTTTAGCAGCGCTTGCAGCATTAAGGGTTTTTACAACACCAGCTGCTCCTCCCGTAAGAGTTCCTATAGCCGATAAGCCTGCAAGAATAGGAGCTACAAATGGAAGAAAGCCCCCTGTTTTTGGAATTGGAATTATTCTTGGTGTTTTTATGTTACTTTTTTTCTTGTTTTTAATAACACTTTTGGCTGCCTTTAAAGCAATACCAGCAATAGATGTTGTACCACAACAGTTAATATTGCTTCTTATAGCATTTCGTGCTTCTTTTATAGCTTTCTTAAACAAATTTTTGTTACAGATTTTCTTCTCACTAATTTTTTGTTTTGTTTTATTCTTTTTAACACCCATTCCCAATTTTGTCTTAGCTTTCATCATGTTGGTGACTAAAAGGCTGCTTAACTTTTCAGGAACTGATGAGTCCTTTGCTTTAAATCTTTTCCTAGCTTGTTCTGTCAGAATTTTATCTGCTACGTGACGATCCGATAGTAAACTACTTTTTGAATATGCTATATCATGCAGGCGGCACGCCTCATCCAGTTCATTAATGCCTTTATCTCCTCTACTTAAACGTTCTTGCAATTTTGTGCCAGGTCCACAGTAATTGTACGAAGGTAAATGTAGTTCAATTGGCAGTTTATCAATAATATTGTTTAAAAGTCCTCCTCCTTCAGAAGATTTTTTACAACTGATGGTTTTAATGTGATGCTCAATCATATTTATAAGATATTGTAATGTTTACCGCCTCCTTGGTTGAAGTTTCGAACATTTATGATTTCAAAAATATATAAACGAGTTGTTTTATTATAAAATAATTCAGTCATCAATATGAGGTTCATCAAACAGTCACAAGTCATTAAAGTACAAAACTTTGATTCCGATGTTAAAATTAAAAAAAAACATGGATCATTATTCCCAAACAGTATCCGTGGAATAATCGTTGGCCCTTCAAACTGTGGGAAAACAAATGTTATGCTTAGCATTCTTCTTGACACAAATGGGCTGAAGTTTGAAAATATTTACATATATTCCAAATCATTGCATCAACCGAAATATATGTATTTAAAAAAGGTTATTTCATCAGTAGAAGGAATGGAATATAATGAATTTTCAGATAATAGTGATATTATGCCACCAGCAGATGCTAAAAATAACTCAGTGTTTATTTTTGACGATGTTGCATGTCAGAAGCAAAACAACATAAGGGATTATTTTTGTATGGGTCGTCACAATGGTGTTGATAGTTTCTATTTATGCCAATCCTATACACATATTCCCAAGCATTTGATTCGAGATAATGCAAATTTTATTATACTTTTCAAACAAGATGAAATGAATTTAAAACATGTTCACAATGATCATATAAACTCAGATATGACGTTTAACCAATTTAAAGAGCTATGTTTTCATTGTTGGGTTGATAATTATGGTTTTCTAGTTATAGACAAGGAAAGTAGTATTAAAAATGGTCGATATAAAATTGGTTTCCATGAAATAATTTTACTATAAATACACACTTATACTTAAAAAGGAATCCATTCCAATATGAGCTCTGTTTGAGAAAACTTAAAATTTATCTTAATATACTAGGAAAGATAAACAAATCTAAAAAAATGAATGAAACTATCCTGAATGATCTAATAAAAACAAAAAACATTCTAAAACAAAAATATTTTCAATTAAAAACTGGTGAAATAACACGAGACACGGAGTTGGAAAACACTTTTAAACCTATTGTTGAACCATTAAAAAAGTTGGTTGAAAATGTCGAAAGGGAAAAAAAGCCAAAACCTAATGATGAAGAAATTGAAACAAAACCAATTAAACGTCGTAAACTTAATTTTAAATTATTTAATAAAGAAGAAGGATCGGAAGACAATGAAGTATTAGAATCACCAATCACTGAATTAGATAGTGGAGATAATGAGATGTTGTTTAGTACTCCAATCAATTTCAATACATCCGAGGTATCTTCAACTTTCACTAAAAAATTATTATCTGAATCAAATCGCGATACAGTCTATGGCCCGTATTATGATGCTAATACACAAGCAACGAAAATTGGTAAATCTAAATTTTGGATGGATGATGATGTTATTAAAATTGATGATGAAAAATTTACTCGAACTCCGGGTCTCATTGAGCTGATTCTAAAGAAAAAACCTCGAAAGCACATATATACAAATGATGATTTAAAGCACTATCAGAAAATTTTACAAAAGACTAGTGCCCATATGCGAAATCATGATGATACTTTTAGGATCAACAGTAATAGGGGTGTCAAGTATACGCAAATAATAAAGAATCTTGTTTCAGGATTTAATAACAAAAATAAAAAAACCGGGGAATCTTATTCTGAAATAACTGAAATGAAGTACACAAACAAAAATAATGAATACGTTTACTGGAATGATCCTAATGAGCTCGTTAATAGACTTAAACTTTTAATAGCATCCAAAAACGCTGGTAATAACAACCATCAAAATGAAATCAGCTCTATAATTGAGGAATTAAAGGAATCAAACATCATATATTAATATCACTCAAACCTAAAATGTATTCAAACTAAAAATGATCGTTGACAAGTTCGGAAGAAACTCCAAGACACTTTTAAAAAGTAAAGGTCCGACAGGTCCTCCAGGGTTAGGTTTTAAACTCCTTCCATCTGGTGATTTTAATATGGAAAATAAACGCTTAAGCAATATTGGTAGACCTGAGGAACCACACCAAGCAACCTCTAAAGAATACGTTGATGATCAAATAAACAATATTATCGAAATCAGTGATCCGAAAAACTATATAGATGCTATCGTAAAAAAGTATCTTGATGAGCACATCAAAAGCAAAATTGTGGAGTTAATAGAAGAAAGAAAAATATTTTCGACACAACTATCACTATACAGTTGAGTGTACTTATATATATATATTTTAAGAATGTATGCGTAAGAAAAAAATATTTAATTTTTACTTTAATTCCTCTTTCAAAAAATTATATAGTTAGTATGCATTCAATACCCTCATCATCATCATCATCCTGAAACAATGGACGTCGATCTATTAATTAAAATTATTACAGATTTTCTAAAGACATATAAACATGAATTACTAGAGGAACATTACCATGAATTTTTAAATTGTATAAGACTACTTAAACAACTTCAAAACTCTATTTACACTGAATCGATACATGGACTTCATTACTCTAGCTGTTGTTGGTCATTGGATGAGTGTAAAGTGGGGCCAGATACTTGTGTATGCTTTATCATAGAGAAACGTTTATTAAGAATGAAGAAACTAATGCTGTTATACAAAAGATTCAAATAAATCAAAATTAAAATTATAAAAATACTTCTTTTCATTTTCTTAAATTCATTCTTTACTAATATGAGTAAGCGAATGGTTGTTGAAGAATTACACAAGCCTGCACGTAGAAATTTTAAACGTCGCCGTGTTATCATTAAAGGCTTTGATGATTTATGGCAAGCGGACTTGGTTGAAATGATACCATATAGTAATCAGAACAAAGGATTTAACTATTTATTGACGGTCATCGATACTTTTTCTAAATTCGCTTGGGCTATTCCTATCAAAACCAAAACTGGTATCGCTGTAACCAAAGCAATGGAAAAGATATTTATTCAATCTTCTAGGATCCCAAAAAATTTGCAAACAGATGATGGAAAAGAATTTTTTAATAAAAATTTCAGAATCTTAATAGACAAATATAAAATAAACCATTACTCAACATTTAGTTCATTAAAAGCTTCTATTGTTGAAAGATTTAATAGAACTCTTAAAGAAAAAATGTGGAAAGAATTTAGTTTCAATGGCAGCTATAAGTGGATAAATATTTACAGAAAATTACTGCATGATTATAATCATTCTTTCCACAGAACTATAAATTGTCAACCTGCTAGTGTTAATAAAAAAAATTCTAAATTATTACTTACAGTTTTTAAAAATCATAAGAAAAATGTAGATAAACGTCAATTTAATGTTGGTGATAGTGTAAGAATTAGCAAGTATAAGCATGCATTCGAGAAAGGTTATACACCCAACTGGACTACGGAAGTATTTAGAATAAGAACAGTCAAAAGAACAAGACCCATTACATATCTTCTCGAAGACTATAAAGGTGAAGCAGTAAAAGGCGGGTTTTATAAAGAAGAACTTATGAAATCCAACTGCCCAGATATATATCTTGTGGAAAAAGTTATAAAAACAAGAGGAAATGAAGTTTTTGTAAAATGGTTGGGCTTCCCAACAGAACAAAACTCATGGATTGATAAAAACAAACTGTTGTAATATAAAAAAGAAAAAATATTAAAATTTATTGACCACATATTTTGTTTGTGTTTTATTTAATATATGATTGTATTTGTACATGAATGATTAAAATTAATTATTTAAGTTTTAAAAATTTTAGTTCGTATGATGATCCTAATGGTCTTGTGATTTGGAAAGCATAACCACCTTTGGCCATATAAAGCAAGGTGTTCGATGATAGGGAAGAATATCTACCTGGTAAAAACACCTGTAAATATTAATACAAATTAAAATACAATATATCAAATTAATGTTTTTTATCTTACCGTGTATTCCCCCAGATCCGCTACAACTCGATCCCCCCACTTTGTTGTAACCATTCGAATATGGTAAATGTTATAATTTAATCCGATCGTGAGATCGGATAACTTCCGTGTAGGTTTGAAACCGCTATCATTTAACGAATTTGCTTCTCGGACTGCAAAGTCTTCCACAGTGAAAACTGAATAATCCGGTTCTGAGAAATTCATAATGTCGACAATCTTCGTCACTTGTTTAAAATAAACTATTCCTATCCTCAACAAATGCTTACGTTTTATAGTTCTGTTTCATCCCCACCCGACTCATAGTTTAGTACCTATGTATTTTTTTTTTGTATCATCGAATAGTTTTTTCTATTTTTAGAAAACTATTCGATCATTTACCATTTTTTTTCATCTGTATCAGTATTTTTTCCTTATTTGGTAAAAACCAACTAACCCTCCCACTTTCTGTTATCTTTTAATACACGCGGATATGACTTGTCACTTCCACACTCGTTAAATATTTTTTTTTTTTCAATCCTTACATCTTTCTTGTATATAGTTTGGGTTCATATGTATATGTTGCATTCCGTGGATTTCCTTTTTTTTGGTAGAACGCAATAATCTAAGTAATTAATAAAAATATATATAAGTAATTAAATAAAATATGCATATTATGTTATATCCATTTCGTATGATTTTCCTTTTATCGTTTGATAGGCATGCATACATTTGATGCATTTGGTGGTTTTCCTTTTTTTGGCTTTGGGTAAAATGCAACAATCTAAGTAGACACCTAATTCTTATCATTTTCTAACTCTCAAGCAAATAATTCTAACACTGGACATCACAGTAATTTTGAATAGTTCTTGTTATAGAGCCATCGAGTACAGTTCTTTTAAGTGTTTCCAAGTTTAAACTTATTGCATTTATAAATTAAAACCAATAAATACAACAAAAAAAAAAAGAACAGAAAATGGATATTGTAAACGAAGAAGAATACCATAGAAGATTCCAGGGTATTGAGGAGCCTGATTTTTACTGTCCAAATCCCAACCAGGAAAGATTGGAGTACGGACCAACTCAAAGATACCGAGAAGCATTTTTGGACCCATTCAATGGGGTTGCTACCATAAGGGAATTGGATAACGAATACGGACCAAACTATTTTGATATTGAAGAACTCTATGATGATGACGACTACATGACAAGTACGCTTCTGCAAAAAGTAATTCTTGCAAAGTTTCGTCCAAAAAGGATAAAAATACCAGATCCTTTATTGGATGCAAAGCGGGTATTTTAAAGGAGAGAAAAGTCCTAAGATATAATAAATAAAAAAAAATTATAATAATAAACAAAGAAAAAATAAATATACATTTGTAAAAAAAAAAAATATCAATCTTTTATTTCTTTTGTTTTAATTTTTACATTTCTTATATTTTACAGTAATTTTAGAAAACTATTCGATCATTTACCCTCTTTTTTCATCTGTATCAGAATTTTTCTCTTGTTTGGTAAAAACCAACTAACCCTTCCACTTTCTGATATCTTTTAATACACGCGGATATGAGTTGTCACTTCCACACTCGTTAAATATTTCTTTTCAATCCTTACATCTTTCTTGTTTATAGTTTGGGTTCATATGTTTATGTTGCATTCCGTGGATTTCCTTTTTTTTGGGTAGAACGCAATAATCTAAGTAATTGATAAATATGCATATGTTATGTCCATTTCGTATGGTTTTCCTTTTATTATTTGATAAGCATGCATGCATATGATGCATTTGTTGGTTTTGATTTTTTTGGCTTTGGGTACAATGCAACAATCAAAGTAGGAACCTAATTCTTATCATTTTCTAACTCTCAAGCAAATAATTCTAATACTGGACATAACAGTAATTTTGAATAGTTCTTGTTATAGAGCCATCGAGTACAGTTCTTTTAAGTGTTTCCAAATTTAAACTTATTGCATTTATAAATTAAAACCAATAAATACAACAAAAAAAAGTGCTACTAATACAATTTTTCTTACTCTCAAGCAATTAAGTGATCAGTGAACATCTCAGTAATTTTGAATTGTTCTTGCTATAAGCCTAGTGCAGTTCCTTTAAGTTTAAACTTAAAATCCATAAAAAAGAAGTGTTTTTTTTTTTTATTTTTTGTCATTAATATAAACATATGTCATTAAATTTTTGAAGCTTTGCTTAAAAAGGGTGAAACGATAAAACAAAAAACAGTAACTATCAGATCCTAAAAACAAAAGGTTTACCTGCTAAAAAACCGAATTCTACAAAACTAAGTGCTTCAATTGTCAAAACAAAAACAAAAACACAAAAAAAAATGGCAAATTTGGTTTGTGTTGTTTGTGCTGAAAAATTCGCGCATGCAAGTTCTTTAAGCAGGCATATAAAATCTGCTCATAAGGGTACCAGTACCAGTAAAGTTCAATGCCCCCAATGTGTGAAAACATTTTCGCGAAAAGATGCATTGAATCGCCATATTCTAAGTGCTCATAAAACCTTAGAGGTAGCTCATGTGAGCAATGCAACCTTAACTGTAAGTGACCAGTCTATCTCAACCAAACGGAAAGGCGATGATGATATTCCTCATTGTTCATCAAACAAACGCAGATGCGGAACCTGTCCAGGAGAGTTTTCGCCTAAACAGTGGATACACCATGAGAGAACAGAAATCCACAGAAACAAAAACATGATTAAAGTACCAATGAGCCCCTTTATGAAGATCCGGAAGTGTTTTAAAGGTATGGTAGAAACCTTCCTATTGCAAAACAAAAGGGAAGATCTACTGAACATTAAATATTTTTTGGATAGTTGTAAGACTGATGTGTTGCAACTCATTGAAGAAGCATTCCAAAGAAATGGCAGCGTTAAGTTCAGTATTGAGCTTTTTGCTGAATACGTAAAATATTCAACATCGACTGGAGGAGAAGAGCATGCTGATATAAGCACAAAATCGTTTAAATCTCCGATGCAAATTGCTCTACAAAGCCAAGATATTTCGGAAATATTTACGAAGATGGTAGAATGCATTGACAACAAAAGTGAAGAGTTTGAGATCATGGACTCTGGTTGGAGTCTTCTTTTCATCAAACGAATCGAAGTCAACATCAATGAGTACAAGCCATTGAGAGGATCGAGCTACATTAGACTTCCAAAATCTATTGAAATTAAAAAGGCATGTGTAAATATCCAAAACAATGATGAATACTGCTTCAAATGGGCAATTATTTCTGCTCTCCATCCGACCCATGGCAATGTCCAAAGAACCAACAGTTATAATATCGAAAATATCGCAGATGATATAATTAATTTACCGAGTGGTGTTCGAATCAATTTCTACAATTTGGCTTTCCCCTTAAAGCTAAGAGATATAACGCTCTTCGAAACGCTTAACCCCACTATAAGTGTTAACGTTTTTGGAATCGAGCCAAAAAGTATTGGGAGTGAAGACTTTAAAGTTGTTGGCCCATATTACATCACAAGGGGTGTAAAGGATAATCATATCAACTTACTGCTTATCCAAGATGAATCGAATAACCATTTTATATGGATTAAAAACATTTCAAGGTTGATAAGTATGCAGGTTAATCATGGAAATCACTCCATAAGTATGTGCAATGCATGTTTATTAACGTTTAATGCTGATAGTGCTTTTCGAAAGCATCAAAAGGAGTGCAACGGTATCGTAACTGAGCTGCCAAAAGAGGATTCTAAGATATTAAAATTCGAGCATCATTCAAGATCTATTGAAGTTCCCTTTGCCATATATGCTGACTTTGAATGTATGCTGATGAACATCCAAAATTGTCATCCAGACCCAGGAAATTCCTCAACAACATCTATTAAAGAGCATATACCCATAGCAGTTTCTTACTACTTGAAATGCTCGTTCGACTCATCTTTGGACAAACTGTTTAAATACACGGGTAAGCATACCATAGTAAAAAAAGAAAAATTCAAAACCAGAAACATTATATATTTAATTTTGTATTTATAAATTTGATTTTTTTTTTTTTGTTTAATTGCAGGTGACGACTGTGCTAGGGTATTCGTAAATTCTATAATTGAGGAATCGAAACGCATACATAGGGATTACCTCACAATAAATACGCCTATGACTACGACGCCAGCGGATGAACACATATTCAATGATGCTATCAATTGTCACATCTGTAGCAGACCTCTGGGGATAGATAAAGTTCGAGACCATTGCCACATCAGCGGGAAATTTAGGGGCGCGGCGCATTCATCATGCAATTTAAATTATAAGGTACCAACATTCTTGCCTATATTTTTTCACAATTTAACTGGCTATGATGCACATTTATTTATAAAAGAGTTGGGTAATACTAATGGGGACATTAGAATTATACCCCTAAACAAAGAGAAATATATATCCATTTCAAAATTTATCCAAATAAATTCAATAAATAATGAACATAACGATCTTCTAGAGTTGAGATTCTTAGACTCGTTTCGATTTCTCCCCTCGAGCATTGACAATATTTCAAAAACCCTTGCAGAGGATGATTTCAAAATTTTGGCTAAGTTTTGTCAAAGCAATAAGAGATCTTTCGAACTTATGACTCGAAAGGGTGTCTTTTGCTATGATTATATAGATTCCAAAGAAAAACTTTTTGAAACGCAATTACCACCTATTTCAGCGTTTAAGAATTCATTGCTCGACCTAGGTTGTAGCGAAGATGATTATGAGCATGCTAAAAATGTTTGGAATAATTTCAATTGTTCTACATTAGCTCAATATCTTGAACATTATTTAATAACGGATGTTATAATTCTATCCGATATATTTGAAAAATTCCGTAAGGGTTCAAGGCAAACGTATGGTCTAGATCCATGTCATTATTTCACGTTGCCTGGTTTTTCATGGAGCGCTATGCTTAAGCACACAAATGTGAAATTAGAGCTCCTTACGGATATTAATATGTACAATTTTTTTAGCAAGGGTATAAGAGGAGGATTGACCCAGTGCAGTTTACGGCACTGTAAGGCTAATAATAAATATATGGAAGAATATGATGAAAGTAAGCCTGAAGAATACCTTATCTACTTAGATGCTAATAACCTTTACGGTTGGGCTATGTCCGATTACCTTCCACATTCAGGCTTTGAATGGATTGATCCTCCAACAGATTTGTCTTTCATAAAAGAATGGTTGCTAGCAGATAAACATGTTGGATACATTTTAGAAGTTGATTTAGAATATCCGCAATATATTCATGATCACCATAACGATCTTCCATTCTGTCCGACTAGTATTTCCCTTAACAATAAACCAAAAAAATTGATTGCAGACTTGCGGGACAAGTTGAATTACACTGTACATTATAAAACATTAATTCAGTGTATTGATAATGGATTGATTTTGAAAAAAATACATCGTGTAATCAAATTTAAACAATTTCCATGGTTAAAAAAATATATAGATCTCAATAATAAACTGAGAACAGAAGCGACAAACAAGTTTGAAAAGGACCTGCGCAAACTTTGTAATAACGCTGTATTTGGGAAAACCATGGAGAATGTTGATAAAAGAAAAGATGTGCGAATTGTTTTATCACCAGACAATTCTAGTAATGGTAGACAGCTTGGTGCTCGTGCACTTATAGCGAAACCAAATTTTCATAGCATTTTAGAGTTTGGTGACAACATGGCTGCTATTCAAATGAACAGAACATCTACACTTTACAACAAGCCCATATACTTAGGGTTTTCTGTTTTAGAGATCTCTAAGTATAAGATGTATGATTTTCATTATGCGTATATGAAGCCTAAATTTTCGGACAAAAACCTAAGGCTAGCGTATATGGACACCGATTCATTCGTATATCAAATCAATACTCATGATTTTTATAATGACATACAAGACGATATTAAAGATAAATTTGACACCTCTGATTACCCTCCTAATAATCCCTTTGGTATTGCCCAACAAAATATGAAAAAACTGGGTTACATGAAAGACGAAAATTGTGGAAAAATAATGACAGAATTTATTGGACTAAGAGCCAAAATGTATAGCATAAATGTTCAAAATTCCGGAGTTATTAAAAAAGCAAAAGGTGTTAAAGGCTCTGCTGTAAGGAAATTAACTTTGAGTAATTACAGAGAGTGTTTACTACAAAAGAAAGATTTTTACTGCACAATGATAAATTTCCGTTCCAAGCAACATGTCATATACACCCAAACAATTAATAAAAAAAGTCTAAGTTGTGAAGATGACAAGAGATATGTGTGTGAAAATAATATAAATACATTTGCTTGGGGTCATTATAATATAAATTCTTAATATATTTTAAATTGATCATTTATGCTACACATGAGTAACTATGTAAAAATTACTAGGTATATTGTGATACTAAAATATAAGAAACAAATAATTTATTGTAATAAACAAAAAAAAAAAAACAAGAAAACAAAATGATTATCTATATTACATGTAAAGACCAATATACAACTACAAAATAGTCTTAAGAACAAATAAACAATACAATGAGAAAATATTAAATAAAAACAATAAACAAAAAAAGTCTTTCTTATTTAAAATCTTGGGTTGATTTTTGTTTTTTCACTTTTACGAACGTGATTCTTTTATCTTTCTTTAGCTAAGGGGAGTTTTCTTCAAATTTTTCTTAGAATTAAATGATATTAAATGTAGGTACCTATGCATTGCACATTCTGATTAAATAACCGTCATAATTTACACAAAAGAAAAAAAAAAAAAAACGCATTATCACTGTTAGAATGCTAGTGATATGTGTCGCATATTTCCGGATAGTCAATGCATGTTTATTCCTGTACACTCATGCGTATAAAATTATCGCTAGGCTTGCTCGGTTATCAATTTTTTTCCAAAAATAAATTATTTATCACTGTTAAAATGCTATCAGACATTATGTGTTACACGACGTTAAAGGGCTTCCATCACATACATATATATATTTTTGCTAGCACACAATATCATGGATACAGAACCCAACGTATCGAACAACACGTATGTGTTATTAACACCTGCAGCACAACTAACACGATCACTATTACACTGAGCCATCGCCCTACTTAGCCACCACCCACTTACCGATCCAACAACTAGGCCATCTATCTACAACAGCCACCACCCACTGACCCATCCACCAACTAGGCTACAAGCCTTTACGATCCCTTTTGCACTGAAACACCGCCCACTTAGCCACCACACACTTAGCCACCACCCACTAAGCGATCCAAAAAACTAGGCCACCTACCTACAACACCACCAACTAGGTCAGAAACCTGGATGATCCGTATCACACTGAACCACCGCCCGATTAGCCACCACTCACTTGTCACCGCACACTTAGCCACCACCCACTTAGCCACCACCCACTTACCGATCGACCTACCTTTTTCACCCTCACCTGCCGCACGTGTCTCACCTGCCTCACCTGGGCACACCTGTTCACCTGGCTCACCTGTCGCACCTTTCTCACCTGTCTCACCTGTCGCACCTGTCGCACCTGTCTCACCTGTCTCACCTGGCACACCTGTCTCACCTGTCGCACCTGTCTCACCTGTGCTCACCTGTCGCACCTGTCTCACCTGTACACACCTGTTCTCACCTGTGCACACCTGTTAGCCAGTTAGCCACTGTTCTAGAACGCCCTTAAACCAACTACTAACAAAAAACCGTGCGAGCTACAAAATCGCGGTTTGCGCAGTTGATCTAGTTCAGAAAAGCTTCAAATTGTGGCAAATTTTTTTAGATTTTATAAGGTCGTTTTTTTGCTAACTTTTGCCAGTGGAAACTTAAATATTAAATAAACCGTTAGAGCTACAAATTTGAGGTTTGGGCCAGCAATCAGCATTTCAAAAGTTTCAAATTCTGGCAAAAGAAAAAAATTGAAAATCTCATTTTTTTAGATTTTGCCCGCCATTTTCAGCGTACCGGAAGTGCACTTTTTCAAACTTAAAAATCAAATAAAAAATTTAAAAAAAAAAAAAAATTTTTGTTTATTTCAAGACTTTACTTTTATTTATAAATTATAAAAGGTACATTATATATTTCCACAACTTAACATAAGCATATAATAAACAGTAAACTTGTATTTTAGATTGGAAATTTCTTAAAGTTTTCACAAGAAAAAAATCTGTGGCAATAAGACAGAGTAGCTTATGTCGACATAAGCGATTTCTCTGTTTTTTTAATTGATAGTCATAAGCAGTTTGAAATCTACATTTCTGCCTCACCACCATTTAAAAAGGTTTGTCCGTTACAAAAATATTTTATAATGCGTAAACACTTATGTTTTAATGGCTATACCACGCATTTGACAGAGAAGCTTATGTCATTCAATTTTCTTATGTCCACCCAATTCAAATTTTATGATTCAACAAAAACACTTATGTCGAATTAATTCGTGCGAATTTTAATTTTTCCGGTCCCTTTTAGTTTTTTGAAAAAAACTTATGTTGACTTAAGATACTTTGCTAAAATTTTATTTGAATTTTACTCATACTTATGTGGACATTAGTTCTTCTGGAAAAATTAAGAAAACAAACATCAGAATAATTAAGTTTGACAGAAGCACTTATGTCGACATAAGATTTTCTATTGAATTTTGATTTTCAAATAACCGTTGCTTATGTCAACATAAGATAGTTTTGTTTGCTGCATTTCAGTTGGTTTCGTTGACTTAAGCAGTTTTGCGTTCTAGAGTGCTGAAGTGATAAGACGTGTAAATAATAAGTTTTGTGTATAGTTATTAATTACTTTATAAAATTTTGTGCTGTGTAGTTTGTACTCATAAAGTTTTTTCATAAAAACAAAATAAAATGGAACGCGCAAGAAAAATGTTATCTTTGGCATTAAAAAAACAGAAACAGTTAAATGATGGAAATTCCACACGATTTACACAATACCAAAACAGTACTAGTTTAACAGTTAATTAGTTAAACATAAATTTAATTTCAAGATGCAAATAAAGTGCCAGATACTTCGAAGGGCCAAGACTTACGCAGCGTATCAGAAAAAGACGATGTGTTTCTAACATTCCACCATTTACAGTATACAAAGACAGTTCAAGTTTCTTAAATGGTATGTTGTTTTTAGCATGTTTACTAAGGAATAGGAACAATATTAATTAAACATAAAATTAACTTTCAGATGCAAATAAACTGCCAGACATTTCGGAGGACCAAGACTTACGGAGCGTAGCAGAACAAGAAAAAGAAGATTGTATATGTGAAGAAAGCGCTATTTTCCCAACTGAAGCGGAAGAAGAAATAGCAGTGGATTTCGATGACGATGATTCAATGTGTGATCCCAATTTTGTTCCTGATGATTCTGAAAACGGAAGTATTGAATCTGATATATCTTTTGAAACAAAAAACGCCGGCCATCAGCTAGAGCAAAATCTATTGTTTGGAGATTGTGAAACGGAAAATGAAGACCAAAATAGCGAAATCAATAACGCAAAACAATCAAAAAAGATGCGCAAAAACAAAAGGAACTCAGGCAAAAGCTACATATCTACAGCTGGGAAAACTGTAAAAAACCGAACCTTACGTAAGTTAGATAATTGTCGCAACAAATGTAGGGAAAAAATTTCTTATGAAAACCAACAGCTTATTTTTACAAAATATTGGGAGCTTGGTTCTTATGTGCTGAGGCAAGCGTTTGCCTCTGGCTTCATTGTGGTTGAAGAAACCAAATCTGAAAGAAAAGAAAAGAGTCTTAGTAATCCGAGGAAGAGGAAACACTGCAATAAATACTTTTTAGAAGTAGGAGGTGAAAAGGTTTCAGTATTTCAAAAATGTTTTAGATACACCCTTTGTGAATCGGAGCAATTTATTAAAACTATAGTTAAAAAAAAGCTGGAAGGTCATGGAGCCTTAACAAATGGTGATATGCGTGGAAAACATCCTGGTCCTAAAAAACTTTCTCCTGAAAAAGAAAATGCAATAACTACATTTATAAACAGTTTCCCATCTTATGAGTCCCACTACACTAGACGAGCTACTTCTAAAAGATATTCGTCAACCGATTTGTCTATCGCTGAGTTATTTCGACTCTACTCGGAAAAATATGATCCAGTTTCACTTTCAAATTCTCACAAATTTTCAACACCCTTAATTTAAAATTCAAAAAACCTAAACTAGACACTTGCCACAAGTGTGAAGTCTTAAAAACGAAAATTAATGTCGCTTCTGATGAAGAACGAGAAAATCTTATAAAAGAACAAACAAATCACAACCTAGAAGCAGATAATGCTTATAATTCAAAAGAGTCAGACAAATCAAATGCTGAGAACGATAAATCTTTAAAAGTTCTAACATTCGACTTACAACAATGCCTCCCAACACTTTTTTTAATGTCCTCAGTTTCATTTTATAAACGTCCATTATGGACTTACCATCTAACTGTTCATGACTGTATAACTGGACAGCCGGTATGTTATATGTGACATGAGGCAATAGGAAATCGTGGTGGAAATGAAATTTCTTCATGTGTTTTCAAACACCTTCTTGTATAGTGACTGTTGTCCCGGACAAAATAAAAATTATTTTATTGCTTCAATGTTTGAAACTTTTTTGCAACTGGACACTAACTTGGAAATTATCGATCATAAATTTCTTCTTCCTGGACACACTCACATGGAATGTGACGTTGACCACGCCTTAATTGAGAAAAAGAAAAAATGCACAACAGTTAAAATACATCATCCTCGCGACTGGTACCAATTTGTGAGAACTGTGGGTGTTAAACACAAATTTGACGTTCAGGAAATGAATCAAGAGCAGATTTTCAATTTCTTAACCGTTTCCAAGGAAAAATTAATGTGGCGTAAGGTTGACAATGATGGTCAGAAGTTCTGTTGGGAAAAAATAATGTGGATTAGGTTCACTGAGGAGTTTGGAACAATATACTTCAAAACATCACTTAACGAGACAGAAGAATTCAGGTCGCTGAACATAAAACGCCGTGGGTTTAATTCCATAAAAATTACGGATTTGAATAAATGTTATCTTAATCCCCTCGAGATTAACGAAAAGAAAACGTAGGATTTGCTGGATATGCTCCCACTGATTGACAGTATTTACCATCCTTTTTATCAAAATCTTAATGACAATAATAAAATTGGAGAGTTTCATCCAGATTTAACCGAAGCTGACGAAGAAGATGCCTAATGCTTAGCTCTCTAAGTTTATAATGTATAATTTTAAACCCACATTTTATATTGGTTTCAGTTACTTAATTTCTTACATTTCGCAAGTTTAATGAATTTTGTACCTTTTTTGTTGCGTTAAATGTATTTCTGTTATTACTAGAAAAAAGTTTTATAAATGAAAATAATAAATAAATTAAAAAAGAAAATAAAGTTTTGAAATGAAATAATTACATTTATAAACAGTTTCCCATCTTATGAGTCCCACTTCACTAGACGAGCTACTTCTAAAAGATATTCGTCAACCGATTTGTCTATCGCTGAGTTATTTCGACTCTACTCGGAAAAATATGATCCAGTTTCACTTTCAAAGTTCTCACAAATTTTCAACACCCTTAATTTAAAATTCAAAAAACCTAAACTAGACACTTGCCACAAGTGTGAAGTCTTAAAAACGAAAATTAATGTCGCTTCTGATGAAGAACGAGAAAATCTTATAAAAGAACAAACAAATCACCACCTAGAAGCAGATAATGCTTATAATTCAAAAGAGTCAGACAAATCAAATGCTGAGAACAATAAATCTTTAAAAGTTCTAACATTCGACTTACAACAATGCCTCCCAACACTTTTTTCAAGGTCCTCAGTTTCATTTTATAAACGTCCATTATGGACTTACCATCTAACTGTTCACGACTGTATAACTAGACAGCCGGTATGTTATATGTGGCATGAGGCAATAGGAAATCGTGGTGGAAATGAAATTTCTTCATGTGTTTTCAAACACCTTCTTGTATAGTGACTGTTGTCCCGGACAAAATAAAAATTATTTTATTGCTTCAATGTTTGAAACTTTTTTGCAACTGGACACTAACTTGGAAATTATCGATCATAAATTTCTTCTTCCTGGACACACTCACATGGAATGTGACGTTGACCACGCCTTAATTGAGAAAAAGAAAAAATGCACACAGTTAAAATACATCATCCTCGCGACTGGTACCAATTTGTGAGAACTGTGGGTGTTAAACACAAATTTGACGTTCAGGAAATGAATCAAGAGCAGATTTTCAATTTCTTAACCGTTTCCAAGGAAAAATTTATGTGGCGTAAGGTTGACAATGATGGTCAGAAGTTCTGTTGGCAACAAATAAAGTGGATGAGGTTCACCAAGGAGTTTGGAACAATATACTTCAAAACATCACTTAACGAGACAGAAGAATTCAGGTCGCTGAACATAAAACGCCGTGGGTTTAATTCCATAAAAATTACGGATTTGAATAAATGTTATCTTAATCCCCTCGAGATTAACGAAAAGAAAACGCAGGATTTGCTGGATATGCTCCCACTGATTGACAGTATTTACCATCCTTTTTATCAAAATCTTAATGACAATAATAAAATTGGAGAGTTTCATCCAGATTTAACCGAAGCTGACGAAGAAGATGCCTAATGCTTAGATCTCTAAGTTTATAATGTATAATTTTAAACCCACATTTTATATTGGTTTCAGTTACTTAATTTCTTACATTTCGCAAGTTTAATGAATTTTGTACCTTTTTTGTTGCGTTAAATGTATTTCTGTTATTACTAGAAATAAGTTTTATAAATGAAAATAATAAATAAATTAAAAAAGAAAATAAAGTTTTGAAATGAAATAATTACATTTATAAACAGTTTCCCATCTTATGAGTCCCACTACACTAGACGAGCTACTTCTAAAAGATATTCGTCAACCGATTTGTCTATCGCTGAGTTATTTCGACTCTACTCGGAAAAATATGATCCAGTTTCACTTTCAAAGTTCTCACAAATTTTCAACACCCTTAATTTAAAATTCAAAAAACCTAAACTAGACACTTGCCACAAGTGTGAAGTCTTAAAAATGAAAATTAATGTCGCTTCTGATGAAGAACGAGAAAATCTTATAAAAGAAAAAACAAATCACCACCTAGAAGCAGATAATGCTTATAATTCAAAAGAGTCAGACAAATCAAATGCTGAGAACAATAAATCTTTAAAAGTTCTAACATTCGACTTACAACAATGCCTCCCAACACTTTTTTTAAGGTCCTCAGTTTCATTTTATAAACGTCCATTATGGACTTACCATCTAACTGTTCATGACTGTATAACTGGACAGCCAGTATGTTATATGTGGCATGAGGCAATAGGAAATCGTGGTGGAAATGAAATTTCTTCATGTGTTTTCAAACACCTTCTTGTATAGTGACTGTTGTCCCGGACAAAATAAAAATTATTTTATTGCTTCAATGTTTGAAACTTTTTTGCAACTGGACACTAACTTGGAAATTATCGATCATAAATTTCTTCTTCCTGGACACACTCACATGGAATGTGACGTTGACCACGCCTTAATTGAGAAAAAGAAAAAATGCACAACAGTTAAAATACATCATCCTCGCGACTGGTACCAATTTGTTAGAACTGTGGGTGTTAAACACAAATTTGACGTTCAGGAAATGAATCAAGAGCAGATTTTCAATTTCTTAACCGTTTCCAAGGAAAAATTTATGTGGCGTAAGGTTGAAAATGATGGTCAGAAGTTCTGTTGGCAACAAATAAAGTGGATGAGGTTCACCAAGGAGTTTGGAACAATATACTTCAAAACATCACTTAACGAGACAGAAGAATTCAGGTCGCTGAACATAAAACGCCGTGGGTTTAATTCCATAAAAATTACGGATTTGAATAAATGTTATCTTAATCCCCTCGAGATTAACGAAAAGAAAACGCAGGATTTGCTGGATATGCTCCCACTGATTGACAGTATTTACCATCCTTTTTATCAAAATCTTAATGACAATAATAAAATTGGAGAGTTTCATCCAGATTTAACCGAAGCTGACGAAGAAGATGCCTAATGCTTAGCTCTCTAAGTTTATAATGTATAATTTTAAACCCACATTTTATATTGGTTTCAGTTACTTAATTTCTTACATTTCGCAAGTTTAATGAATTTTGTACCTTTTTTGTTGCGTTAAATGTATTTCTGTTATTATTAGAAATAAGTTTTATAAATGAAAATAATAAATAAATTAAAAAAGAAAATAAAGTTTTGAAATGAAATAATTACATTTATAAACAGTTTCCCATCTTATGAGTCCCACTACACTAGACGAGCTACTTCTAAATGATATTCGTCAACCGATTTGTCTATCGCTGAGTTATTTCGACTCTACTCGGAAAAATATGATCCAGTTTCACTTTCAAAGTTCTCACAAATTTTCAACACCCTTAATTTAAAATTTAAAAAACCTAAACTAGACACTTGCCACAAGTGTGAAGTCTTAAAAACGAAAATTAATGTCGCTTCTGATGAAGAACGAGAAAATCTTATAAAAGAACAAACAAATCACCACTTAGAAGCAGATAATGCTTATAATTCAAAAGAGTCAGACAAATCAAATGCTGAGAACAATAAATCTTTAAAAGTTCTAACATTCGACTTACAACAATGCCTCCCAACACTTTTTTTAAGGTCCTCAGTTTCATTTTATAAACGTCCATTATGGACTTACCATCTAACTGTTCAAGACTGTATAACTGGACAGCCGGTATGTTATATGTGGCATGAGGCAATAGGAAATCGTGGTGGAAATGAAATTTCTTCATGTGTTTTCAAACACCTTCTTGTATAGTGACTGTTGTCCCGGACAAAATAAAAATTATTTTATTGCTTCAATGTTTGAAACTTTTTTGCAACTGGGCACTAACTTGGAAATTATCGATCATAAATTTCTTCTTCCTGGACACACTCACATGGAATGTGACGTTGACCACGCCTTAATTGAGAAAAAGAAAAATGCACACAGTTAAAATACATCATCCTCGCGACTGGTACCAATTTGTGAGAACTGTGGGTGTTAAACACAAATTTGACGTTCAGGAAATGAATCAAGAGCAGATTTCCAATTTCTTAACCGTTTCCAAGGAAAAATTTATGTGGCGTAAGGTTGACAATGATGGTCAGAAGTTCTGTTGGTAACAAATAAAGTGGATAAGGTTCACCAAGGAGTTTGGAACAATATACTTCAAAAAATCACTTAACGAGACAGAAGAATTCAGGTCGCTGAACATAAAACGCCGTGGGTTTAATTCCATAAAAATTACGGATTTGAATAAATGTTATCTTAATCCCCTCGAGATTAACGAAAAGAAAACGCAGGATTTGCTGGATATGCTCCCACTGATTGACAGTATTTACCATCCTTTTTATCAAAATCTTAATGACAATAATAAAATTGGAGAGTTTCATCCAGATTTAACCGAAGCTGACGAAGAAGATGCCTAATGCTTAGCTCTCTTATTTTATAATGTATAATTTTAAACCCACATTTTATATTGGTTTCAGTTACTTAATTTCTTACATTTCGCAAGTTTAATGAATTTTGTACCTTTTTTGTTGCGTTAAATGTATTTCTGTTATTGTTAGAAATAAGTTTTATAAATGAAAATTATAAATAAATTAAAAAAGAAAATAAAGTTTTGCCTTATGTCTATTTATTTTAAGATCTGGGATTTGACATAAAGCCTTAAGTTCACTTAAGGCACTCTTTTAATTTGTTATAGGTTTGACAGAACAACTTATGTTACTTAAGATAATATTTTTTTTCAACTTGATTTTTACATAACATCTTAAGTATTAAAATGCATTTTTTTTACTTTCTTCCTATCAGATTTTCATGAAATAGTTAAAAATGTTATATAAACTCCTCGTTTTAAAATTTTGCTCAAAAAAAAGTTACAAATTGTTATTAATAGAAATTTTAGACAAAAATTGATTTTTCTCGAAATCACTTTTTTCGACATAAGCTACTCTGTCTTATTGCCACAGAAATATAAAAAAGCAATGGTCTTCGCCACGCTACCTACAAAACTGAATTAAATAAAAAAAGTGATGGAAATTAAGACAAAATCTCTCTATTTCTCCGTGTATAAAAAAATTCTCTCGATTCTTGTTCTTCTTTGTACATGCGTACACAGAAAATTTGTTAATGTGTGTGAGACAATCAGTTTTTTTTTTGGAATCCCGAGTGATTACATAGTGAACCAAGAAATTCGCGTCTGTGACTTAGCTTGAATTAGGATTAGGGTCGGATTTTAAACCCAAGTTTTTCATCACGTGAGTTGAGAGCCTCATTTTAAGTTGAGTTGATATGGTGTTGAGATTACAATTGAAGAAATGGCTTCAATATATTCATTTCACACAAAACCTGTTAAAATTTAATAGATTTAAGTATATACTTTGCATATTTATCAAAACAAATAAATAATTTTACTCGCCCATGTGCAAAAACACTGTCATCAACACATCCTTCAGATCGACTCTTCGAACCAGGCTTTTTATCAACCATTTCGACTCGACTCTGCTCCTGAATTGGAATCGAGTTGATTGAAGCTCATTTCAACTCAACTCAGGTATACAAAGGGACCAAGCGAGCTTGAAGCTCGCTCGAATACCTCATGTAAATGGGGTATATTATTACCCCGTTTACACGAGGTATTCGAGCGAGCTTCAAGCTCGCCTGGCCCCTTTCAGGAGCGGAGTCGAGTCGATATTGTTGATAAAAAACCTGGGTCGAAGAGTCGGTCTTGAGGATGTGTTCACCACAGTGTTTTTGCACATATGCGAGTAAAATTATTTATTTGTTTTGATAGCTATGTGAAGTATGTACTAAAATTCATTAAATTTAAACTGTTTTTGTGTAAAATAAATATATTGTTGCATGTCTAGACAAAAAACAAATGGAATCATAAAAAATCCATGAATTAAACTTTAGTATGTACTATGCGTAGCTATAAATATGGGGTTTGCGCAACAAATAAGCATTTTAAAGGCCGTTAAAATCTTATTTTAGCGGAATTTTGAATAACAAAAAACCGTGCGAGCTACAAAATCGCGGTTTGCGCAGTTGATCTAGTTCAGAAAAGCTTCAAATTGTGGCAAATTTTTTTAGATTTTAGAAGGTCGTTTTTTTGCTAACTTTTGCCAGTGGAAACTTAAATATTAAATAAACCGTTAGAGCTACAAATTTGAGGTTTGGGCCAGCAATCAGCATTTCAAAAGTTTCAAATTCTGGCAAAAGAAAAAAATTGAAAATCTCATTTTTTTAAGATTTTGTCCGCCATTTGCAGCGTACCGGAAGTGCACTTTTTCAAACTTAAAAATCAAATAAAAAATCCCCAGTTAAAGCTACAAAATTAATTTTTGAGCAACAAATTCACATTTCGAAGGCTACAATTTCTAGTAAAAAAAAAAGTTCAAAAATTCAAAATTTTTTTTAATTTTGACCGTTAAAATCTTATTTTAGCGGAATTTTGAGCAACAAAAAAAACCGTGCGAGCTACAAAATCGCGGTTTGCGCAGTTGATCTAGTTCAGAGAAGCTTCAAATTTGTAAACCATATTTTTGAAACAAATAGGGCTTTTTTAAATAAATATAAATGTCATTATTCATTAATATACCAATGAATAACACTATAGAGGTATTTACGATCCGATGCAACTGGTCTAATATCAATGCAAAAGTGTAAAATTGCTAAATTTTCTCGACTATTACCCCGTTTACACCCTTTAAGCAAGTGAGTCCGTTTTGTATCCGAAACCAGTTCATAAACGGAACCAAAACCGGATCCAAAACGATTCCAAATGATATCAAATAACCATGACCCTATTCACACAAGGAAACTGAGTTGCCGGCGATTTTTAGTTTCTAGGCGAGAAGGGCGTAAAAGGAAGTCAACAAATTTCCCCTCACACCCTTCTCGACTACAAATTAGCCAGTTTCTGGCAACTCAGTTTCCTTGTGTGAAAGCCGTCTATGGAAATTAGAATCACCACGGAGCCATTATGTGAATGTATTGTGAGAGAGAGCGAGTATTTCAATTCACCATACTCAGAGAAAACGGAGCCTAAATGGAATCCAAAACGGACCAACAAAAATGAATGAATCGAGGCATACCCAAATGTATTGTATTAAAAAGAAACTTCCCCATCTAGTCGAGTTTCTACTGTTTTTTTTTTTTTTTTCATGTATGCAAACATGAAAAAAAAAAAAAAAACAGAATTTTGTTTATTTCAAGACTTTACTTTTATTTATAAATTATAAAAGGTACATTATATATTTCCACAACTTAACATATGCATATAATAAACAGTAAACTTGTATTTTAGATTGGAAATTTCTTAAAGTTTTCACAAGAAAAAAATGTAAAAAAGCAATGGTCTTCGCCACGCTACCTACCAAACTGAATTAAATAAAAAAGTGATGGAAATTAACCAATGAATAACACAATAGAGGTATTTACGATCCGATGCAACTGGTCTAATATCAATGCAAAAGTGTAAAATTGCTTAATTTTCTCGACTATTACCCCGTTTACACCCTTTAAGCAAGCGAGTCCGTTTTGTATCCGAAACCAGTTCATAAACGGAACCAAAACCGGATCCAAAACGATTCCAAATGATATCAAATAACTATGACCCCATTCACACAAGGAAACTGAGTTGCCGGCGATTTTTAGTTTCACGGTGAGAAGGGCGTAAAAGGAAGACAACAAATTTCCCCTCACACCCTTCTCGACTACAAATTAGCCAGTTTCTGGCAACTCAGTTTCCTTGTGTGAAAGCCGTCTATGGAAATTAGAATCACCACGGAGCCATTATGTGAATGTATTGTGAGAGAGAGCGAGTATTCCAATTCACCATACTCAGAGAAAACGGAGCCTAAATGGAATCCAAAACGGACCAACAAAAATGAATGAATCGAGGCATACCCAAATGTATTGTATTAAAAAGAAACGTCACCATCTAGTCGAGTTTCTACATTGCATGCATGAAAAAAAAAAAACAAACAGAATTTTGTTTATTTCAAGACTTTACTTTTATTTATAAATTATAAAATGTACATTATATATTTCCGCAACTTAACATAAGCATATAATAAACAGTAAACTTGTATTTTAGATTGGAAATTTCTTAAAGTTTTCACAAGAAAAAAATCTGTGGCAATAAGACAGAGTAGCTTAAGTCGACATAAGCGATTTCTCTGTTTTTTTAATTGATAGTCATAAGCAGTTTGAAATCTACATTTCTGCCTCACCACCATTTAAAAAGGTTTGTCAGTTACAAAAATATTTTATAATTCGTAAACACTTATGTTTTAATGGCTATACCATGCATTTGACAGAGAAGCTTATGTCATTCAATTTTCTTATGTCCACCCAATTCAAATTTTATGATTCAACAAAAACACTTATGTCGAATTAATTCGTGCGAATTTTAATTTTATCCGGTCCCTTTTGGTTTTTTGAAAAAAACTTATGTTGACTTAAGATACTTTGCTAAAATTTTATTTGAATTTTACTCATACTTATGTGGACATTAGTTCTTCTGGAAAAATTAAGAAAACAAACATCAGAAAAATTAAGTTTGACAGAAGCACTTATGTCGACATAAGATTTTCTATTGAATTTTGATTTTCAAATAACCGTTGCTTATGTCAACATAAGATAGTTTTGTTTGCTGCATTTCAGTTGGTTTCGTTGACTTAAGCAGTTTTGCGTTCTAGAGTGCTGAAGTGATAAGACGTGTAAATCATAAGTTTTGTGTATAGTTATTAATTACTTTATAAAATTTTGTGCTGTGTAGTTTGTACTCATAAAGTTTTTTCATAAAAACAAAATAAAATGGAACGCGCAAGAAAAATGTTATCTTTGGCATTAAAAAAACAGAAACAGTTAAATGATGGAAATTCCACACGATTTACACAATACCAAAACAGTACTAGTTTAACAGTTAATTAGTTAAACATAAATTTAATTTCAAGATGCAAATAAAGTGCCAGATACTTCGAAGGGCCAAGACTTACGCAGCGTATCAGAAAAAGACGATGGTGTTTCTAACATTCCACCATTTACAGGATACGAAGACAGTTAAAGTTTCTTAAATGGTATGTTGTTTTTAGCATGTTTACTAAGGAATAGCAACAATATTATTTAAACATAAAATTAACTTTCAGATGCAAATAAACTGCCAGACATTTCGGAGGACCAAGACTAACGGAGCGTAGCAGAACAAGAAAAAGAAGATTGTATATGTGAAGAAAGCGCTGTTTTCCCAACTGCAGCGGAAGAAGAAATAGCAGTGGATTTCGATGACGATGATTCAATGTGTGATCCCAATTTTGTTCCTGATGATTCTGACAACGGAAGTAATGAATCTGATATATCTTTTGAAACAAAAAACGCCGGCCATCAGCTAGAGCAAAATCTATTGTTTGGAGATTGTGAAACGGAAAATGAAGACCAAAATAGCGAAATCACTAACGCAAAACAATCAAAAAAGATGCGCAAAAACAAAAGGAACTCAGGCAAAAGCTACATATCTACAGCTGCAAAAACTGTAAAAAACCGAACCTTACGTAAGTTAGATAATTGTCGCAACAAATGTAGGGAAAAAATTTCTTATGATAACCAACAGCTTATTTTTACAAAATATTGGGAGCTTGGTTCTTATGTGCTGAGGCAAGCGTTTGCCTCTGGCTTCATTGTGGTTGAAGAAACCAAATCTGAAAGAAAAGAAAAGAGTCTTAGTAATCCGAGGAAGAGGAAACACTGCAATAAATACTTTTTAGAAGTAGGAGGTGAAAAGGTTTCAGTATGTCAAAAATGTTTTAGATACACCCTTTGTGAATCGGAGCAATTTATTAAAACTATAGTTAAAAAAAAGCTGGAAGGCCATGGAGCCTTAACAAATGGTGATATGCGTGGAAAACATCCTGGTCCTAAAAAAAATTCTCCTGAAAAAGAAAATGAAATAATTACATTTATAAACAGTTTCCCATCTTATGAGTCCCACTACACTAGACGAGCTACTTCTAAAAGATATTCGTCAACCGATTTGTCTATCGCTGAGTTATTTCGACTCTACTCGGAAAAATATGATCCAGTTTCACTTTCAAAGTTCTCACAAATTTTCAACACCCTTAATTTAAAATTCAAAAAACCTAAACTAGACACTTGCCACAAGTGTGAAGTCTTAAAAACGAAAATTAATGTCGCTTCTGATGAAGAACGAGAAAATCTTATAAAAGAACAAACAAATCACCACCTAGAAGCAGATAATGCTTATAATTCAAAAGAGTCAGACAAATCAAATGCTGAGCACAATAAATCTTTAAAAGTTCTAACATTCGACTTACAACAATGCCTCCCAACACCTTTTTTAAGGTCCTCAGTTTCATTTTATAAACGTCCATTATGGACTTACCATCTAACTGTTCATGACTGTATAACTGGACAGCCGGTATGTTATATGTGGCATGAGGCAATAGGAAATCGTGGTGGAAATGAAATTTCTTCATGTGTTTTCAAACACCTTCTTGTATAGTGACTGTTGTCTCGGACAAAATAAAAATTATTTTATTGCTTCAATGTTTGAAACTTTTTTGCAACTGGACACTAACTTGGAAATTATCGATCATTAATTTCTTCTTCCTGGACACACTCACCTGGAATGTGACGTTGACCACGCCTTAATTGAGAAAAAAAAAAAATGCACAACAGTTAAAATACATCATCCTCGCGACTGGTACCAATTTGTGAGAACTGTGGGTGTTAAACACAAATTTGACGTTCAGGAAATGAATCAAGGGCAGATTTTCAAATTCTTAACCGTTTCCAAGGAAAAATTTATGTGGCGTAAGGTTGACAATGATGGTCAGAAGTTCTGTTGGCAACAAATAAAGTGGATGAGGTTCACCAAGGAGTTTGGAACAATATACTTCAAAACATCACTTAACGAGACAGAAGAATTCAGGTCGCTGAACATAAAACGCCGTGGGTTTAATTCCATAAAAATTACGGATTTGAATAAATCTTATCTTAATCCCCTCGAGATTAACGAAAAGAAAACGCAGGATTTGCTGGATATGCTCCCACTGATTGACAGTATTTACCATCCTTTTTATCAAAATCTTAATGACAATAATAAAATTGGAGAGTTTCATCCAGATTTAACCGAAGCTGACGAAGAAGATGCCTAATGCTTAGCTCTCTAAGTTTATAATGTATAATTTTAAACCCACATTTTATATTGGTTTCAGTTACTTAGTTTCTTACATTTCGCAAGTTTAATGAATTTGGTACCTTTTTTGTTGCGTTAAATGTATTTCTGTTATTATTAGAAATAAGTTTTATAAATGAAAATAATAAATAAATTAAAAAAGAAAATAAAGTTTTGCCTTATGTCTATTTATTTTAAGATCTGGGATTTGATATAAAGCCATGAGTTCACTTAAGGCACTCTTTTAATTTGTTATAGGTTTGACAGAACAACTTATGTTACTTAAGATAATATTTTTTTTTAACTTGATTTTTACATAACATCTTAAGTATTAAAATGCATTTTTTTTTACTTTCTTCCTATCAGATTTTCATGAAATAGTTAAAAATGTTATATAAACTCCTCGTTTTAAAATTTTGCTCAAAAAAAAGTTACAAATTGTTATTAATAGAAATTTTAGACAAAAATTGATTTTTCTCGAAATCACTTTTTTCGACATAAGCTACTCTGTCTTATTGCCACAGAAATATAAAAAAGCAATGGTCTTCGCCACGCTACCTACAAAACTGAATTAAATAAAAAAAGTGATGGAAATTAAGACAAAATCTCTCTATTTCTCCGTGTATAAAAAAATTCTCTCGATTCTTGTTCTTCTTTCTACATGCGTACACAGAAAATTTGTTAATGTGTGTGAGACAATCAGTTTTTTTTGGATTCCCGAGTGATTACATAGTGAACCGAGAAATTCGCGTCTGTGATTTAGCTTGAAGGGCAAGCAGTATCGAAAGCTCGAGTTGGATTAGGGTCGGATTTTAAACCCAAGTTTTTCATCACGTGAGTTGAGAACCTCATTTTAAATTGAGTTGATATGGTGTTGAGATTACAGTTGAAGCAATGGCTTCAATATATTCATTTCACACAAAACCTGTTAAAATTTAATAGATTTTAGTATATACTTTGCATATTTATCAAAACAAATAAATAATTTTACTCGCCCATGTGCAAAAACACTGTCATCAACACATCCTTCAGATCGACTCTTCGACCCAGGCTTTTTATCAACCATTTCGACTCGACTCCGCTCCTGAATTGGAATCGAGTTGATTGAAGCTCATTTCAACTCAACTCAGGTATACAAAGGGACCAAGCGAGCTTGAAGCTCGCTCGAATACCTCATGTAAATGGGTTATATTACTACCCCGTTTACACGAGGTATTCGAGCGAGCTTCAAGCTCGCCTGGCCCCTTTGTATACCTGCGTTGACTTGAAATGAGCTTCAACCGACTCGATTCCACTTCAGGAGCGGAGTCGAGTCGAAATTGTTGATAAAAAACCTGGGTCGAAGAGTCGGTCTTGAGGATGTGTTCACCACAGTGTTTTTGCACATATGCGAGTAAAATTATTTATTTGTTTTGATAGCTATGTGAAGTATGTACTAAAATTCATTAAATTTAAACTGTTTTTGTGTAAAATAAATATATTGTTGCATGTCTAGACAAAAAACAAATGGAATCATAAAAAATCCATGAATTAAACTTTAGTATGTACTAAGCGTAGCTATAAATATGGGGTTTGCGCAACAAATAAGCATTTTAAAGGCCGTTAAAATCTTATTTTAGCGGAATTTTGAATAATAAGAAACCGTGCGAGCTACAAAATCGCGGTTTGCGGAGTTGGTCTAGTTCAGAAAAGCTTCAAATTGTGGCAAATTTTTTTAGATTTTAGAAGATCGTTTTTTTGCTAACTTTTGCCAGCGGAAACTTAAATATTAAATAAACCGTTAGAGCTACAAATTTGAGGTTTGGGCCAGCAATCAGCATTTCAAAAGTTTCAAATTCTGGCAAAAGAAAAAAATTGAAAATATCATTTTTTTATATTTTGTCCGCCATTTTAAGCGTACCGGAAGTGCACTTTTTCAAACTCAAAAATCAAATAAAAAATCCCCAGTTAAAGCTACAAATTTTGTCCGCCATTTTCAGCGTACCGGAAGTTCACTTTTTCAAACTTAAAAATCAAATAAAAAATCCCCAGTTAAAGCTACAAAATTAATTTTTGAGCAACAAATTCACATTTCGAAAGCTACAATTTCTAGTAAATTGTAGCTTTCGAAATGTGAATTTGTTGCTCAAAAATTAATTTTGTAGCTTTAGCTGGGGATTTTTGATTTGATTTTTAAGTTTGAAAAAGTGCACTTCCGGTACGCTGAAAATGGCGGACAAAATCTAAAAAAATGAGATTTTCAATTTTTTGCTTTTGCCAGAATTTGAAACTTTTGAAATGCTGATTGCTGGCCCAAACCTCAAATTTGTAGCTCTAACGGTTTATTTAATATTTAAGTTTCCGCTGGCAAAAGTTAGCAAAAAAACGACCTTCTAAAATCTAAGCAAATTTGCCACAATTTGAAGCTTTTCTGAACTAGATCAACTGCGCAAACCGCGATTTTGTAGCTCGCACGGTTTTTTGTTATTCAAAATTCCGCTAAAATAAGATTTTAACGGCCTTTAAAATGCTTATTTGTTGCGCAAACCCCATATTTATAGCTACGCTTAGTACATACTAAAGTTTAATTCATGGATTTTTTATGATTCCATTTGTTTTTTGTCTAGACATGCAACAATATATTTATTTTACACAAAAACAGTTTAAATTTAATGAATTTTAGTACATACTTCACATAGCTATCAAAACAAATAAATAATTTTACTCGCATATGTGCAAAAACACTGTGGTGAACACATCCTCAAGACCGACTCTTCGACCCAGGTTTTTTATCAACAATTTCGACTCGACTCCGCTCCTGAAGTGGAATCGAGTCGGTTGAAGCTCATTTCAAGTCAACGCAGGTATACAAAGGGGCCAGGCGAGCTTGAAGCTCGCTCGAATACCTCGTGTAAACGGGGTAATAATATACCCCATTTACATGAGGTATTCGAGCGAGCTTCAAGCTCGCTTGGTCCCTTTGTATACCTGAGTTGAGTTGAAATGAGCTTCAATCAACTCGATTCTAATTCAGGAGCAGAGTCGAGTCGAAATGGTTGATAAAAAGCCTGGTTCGAAGAGTCGATCTGAAGGATGTGTTGATGACAGTGTTTTTGCACATGGGCGAGTAAAATTATTTATTTGTTTTGATAAATATGCAAAGTATATACTTAAATCTATTAAATTTTAACAGGTTTTGTGTGAAATGAATATATTGAAGCCATTTCTTCAATTGTAATCTCAACACCATATCAACTCAACTTAAAATGAGGCTCTCAACTCACGTGATGAAAAACTTGGGTTTAAAATCCGACCCTAATCCTAATTCAAGCTAAGTCACAGACGCGAATTTCTTGGTTCACTATGTAATCACTCGGGAATCCAAAAAAAAAACTGATTGTCTCACACACATTAACAAATTTTCTGTGTACGCATGTAGAAAGAAGAACAAGAATCGAGAGAATTTTTTTATACACGGAGAAATAGAGAGATTTTGTCTTAATTTCCATCACTTTTTTATTTAATTCAGTTTTGTAGGTAGCGTGGCGAAGACCATTGCTTTTTTATATTTCTGTGGCAATAAGACAGAGTAGCTTATGTCGAAAAAAGTGATTTCGAGAAAAATCAATTTTTGTCTAAAATTTCTATTAATAACAATTTGTAACTTTTTTTTGAGCAAAATTTTAAAACGAGGAGTTTATATAACATTTTTAACTATTTCATGAAAATCTGATAGGAAGAAAGTAAAAAAAATGCATTTTAATACTTAAGATGTTATGTAAAAATCAAGTTGAAAAAAAATATTATCTTAAGTAACATAAGTTGTTCTGTCAAACCTATAACAAATTAAAAGAGTGCCTTAAGTGAACTTAAGGCTTTATGTCAAATCCCAGATCTTAAAATAAATAGACATAAGGCAAAACTTTATTTTCTTTTTTAATTTATTTATTATTTTCATTTATAAAACTTATTTCTAATAATAACAGAAATACATTTAACGCAACAAAAAAGGTACAAAATTCATTAAACTTGCGAAATGTAAGAAATTAAGTAACTGAAACCAATATAAAATGTGGGTTTAAAATTATACATTATAAACTTAGAGAGCTAAGCATTAGGCATCTTCTTCGTCAGCTTCGGTTAAATCTGGATGAAACTCTCCAATTTTATTATTTTCATTAAGATTTTGATAAAAAGGATGATAAATACTGTCAATCAGTGGGAGCATATCCAGCAAATCCTGCGTTTTCTTTTCGTTAATCTCGAGGGGATTAAGATAACATTTATTCAAATCCGTAATTTTTATGGAATTAAACCCACGGCGTTTTATGTTCAGCGACCTGAATTCTTCTGTCTCGTTAAGTGATGTTTTGAAGTATATTGTTCCAAACTCCTTGGTGAACCTCATCCACTTTATTTGTTGCCAACAGAACTTCTGACCATCATTGTCAACCTTACGCCACATAAATTTTTCCTTGGAAACGGTTAAGAAATTGAAAATTCAGGAGCGGAGTCGAGTCGAAATGGTTGATAAAAAGCCTGGGTCGAAGAGTCGATCTGAAGGATGTGTTGATGACAGTGTTTTTGCACATGGGCGAGTAAAATTATTTATTTGTTTTGATAAATATTCAAAGTATATACTAAAATCTATTAAATTTTAACAGGTTTTGTGTGAAATGAATATATTGAAGCCATTCCTTCAACTATAATCTCAACACCATATCAACTCAACTTAAAATGAGGCTCTCAACTCACGTGATGAAAAACTTGGGTTTAAAATCCGACCCTAATCCAACTCGAGCTTTCGATACTGCTTGCCCTACAAGCTAAATCACAGACGCGAATTTCTCGGTTCACTATGTAATCACTCGGGAACCAAAAAAAAACTGATTGTCTCACACACATTAACAAATTTTCTGTGTACGCATGTAGAAAGAAGAACAAGAATCGAGAGAATTTTTTTATACACGGAGAAATAGAGAGATTTTGTCTTAATTTCCATTACTTTTTTTATTTAATTCAGTGTTGTAGGTAGCGTGGCGAAGACCATTGCTTTTTTATATTTCTGTGGCAATAAGACAGAGTAGCTTATGTCGAAAAAAGTGATTTCGAGAAAAATCAATTTTTGTCTAAAATTTCTATTAATAACAATTTGTAACTTTTTTTTGAGCAACATTTTAAAACGAGGAGTTTATATAACATTTTTAACTATTTCATGAAAATCTGATAGGAAGAAAGTAAAAAAATGCATTTTAATACTTAAGATGTTATGTAAAAATCAAGTTGAAAAAAAATATTATCTTAAGTAACATAAGTTGTTCTGTCAAACCTATAACAAATTAAAAGAGTGCCTTAAGTGAACTTAAGGCTTTATGTCAAATCCCAGATCTTAAAATAAATAGACATAAGGCAAAACTTTATTTTCTTTTTTAATTTATTTATTATTTTCATTTATAAAACTTATTTCTAATAATAACAGAAATACATTTAACGCAACAAAAAAGGTACAAAATTCATTAAACTTGCGAAATGTAAGAAATTAAGTAACTGAAACCAATATAAAATGTGGGTTTAAAATTATACATTATAAGCTTAGAGAGCTAAGCATTAGGCATCTTCTTCGTCAGCTTCGGTTAAATCTGGATGAAACTCTCCAATTTTATTATTTTCATTAAGATTTTGATAAAAAGGATGGTAAATACTGTCAATCAGTGGGAGCATATCCAGCAAATCCTGCGTTTTCTTTTCGTTAATCTCGAGGGGATTAAGATAACATTTATTCAAATCCGTAATTTTTATGGAATTAAACCCACGGCGTTTTATGTTCAGCGACCTGAATTCTTCTGTCTCGTTAAGTGATGTTTTGAAGTATATTGTTCCAAACTCCTTGGTGAACCTCATCCACTTTATTTGTTGCCAACAGAACTTCTGACCATCATTGTCAACCTTACGCCACATAAATTTTTCCTTGGAAACGGTTAAGAAATTGAAAATCTGCTCTTGATTCATTTCCTGAACGTCAAATTTGTGTTTAACACCCACAGTTCTCACAAATTGGTACCAGTCGCGAGGATGATGTATTTTAACTGTTGTGCATTTTTTCTTTTTCTCAATTAAGGCGTGGTCAACGTCACATTCCATGTGAGTGTGTCCAGGAAGAAGAAATTTATGATCGATAATTTCCAAGTAAGTGTCCAGTTGCAAAAAAGTTTCAAACATTGAAGCAGTAAAATAATTTTTATTTTGTCCGGGACAACAGTCACTATACAAGAAGGTGTTTGAAAACACATGAAGAAATTTCATTTCCACCACGATTTGCTATTGCCTCATGCCACATATAACATACCGGCTGTCCAGTTATACAGTCATGAACAGTTAGATGGTAAGTCCATAATGGACGTTTATAAAATGAAACTGAGGACCTTAAAACAAGTGTTGGGAGGCATTGTTGTAAGTCGAATGTTAGAACTTTTAAAGATTTATTGTTCTCAGCATTTGATTTGTCTGACTCTTTTGAATTATAACCATTATCTGCTTCTAGGTGGTGATTTGTTTGTTCTTTTATAAGATTTTCTCGTTCTTCATCAGAAGCGACATTAATTTTCGTTTTTAAGACTTCACACTTGTGGCAAGTGACTAGTTTAGGTTTTTTGAATTTTAAATTAAGGGTGTTGAAAATTTGTGAGAACTTTGAAAGTGAAACTGGATCATATTTTTCCGAGTAGAGTCGAAATAACTCAGCGATAGACAAATCGGTTGACGAATATCTTTTAGAAGTAGCTCATCTAGTGTAGTGGGACTCATAAGATGGGAAACTGTTTATAAATGTAATTATTTCATTTTCTTTTTCAGGAGAAATTTTTTTAGGACCAGGATGTTTTCCACGCATATCACCATTTGTTAAGGCTCAATGGCCTTCCAGCTTTTGTCTGAGTTCCTTTTGTTTTTGCGCATCTTTTTTGATTGTTTTGCGTTAGTGATTTCGCTATTTTGGTCTTCATTTTCCGTTTCACAATCTCCAAACAATAGATTTTGCTCTAGCTGATGGCCGGCGTTTTTTGTTTCAAAAGATATATCAGATTCATTACTTCCGTTGTCAGAATCATCAGGAACAAAATTGGGATCACACATTGAATCATCGTCATCGAAATCCACTGCTATTTCTTCTTCCGCTTCAGTTGGGAAAACAGCGCTTTCTTCACATATACAATCTTCTTTTTCTTGTTCTGCTACGCTCCGTTAGTCTTGGTCCTCCGAAATGTCTGGCAGTTTATTTGCATCTGAAAGTTAATTTTATGTTTAATTAATATTGTTCCTATTCCTTAGTAAACATGCTAAAAACAACATACCATTTAAGAAACTTGAACTGTCTTCGTATCCTGTAAATGGTGGAATGTTAGAAACACCATCGTCTTTTTCTGATACGCTGCGTAAGTCTTGGCCCTTCGAAGTATCTGGCACTTTATTTGCATCTTGAAATTAAATTTATGTTTAACTAATTAACTGTTAAACTAGTACTGTTTTGGTATTGTGTAAATCGTGTGGAATTTCCATCATTTAACTGTTTCTGTTTTTTTAATGCCAAAGATAACATTTTTCTTGCGCGTTCCATTTTATTTTGTTTTTATGAAAAAACTTTATGAGTACAAACTACACAGCACAAAATTTTATAAAGTAATTAATAACTATACACAAAACTTATTATTTACACGTCTTATCACTTCAGCACTCTAGAACGCAAAACTGCTTTAGTCAACAAAACCAACTGAAATGCAGCAAACAAAACTAACTTAGAAGGTCGTTTTTTTGCTAACTTTTGCCAGCGGAAACTTAAATATTAAATAAACCGTTAGAGCTACAAATTTGAGGTTTGGGCCAGCAATCAGAAATAACTCAGCGATAGACAAATCGGTTGACGAATATCTTTTAGAAGTAGCTCATCTAGTGTAGTGGGACTCATAAGATGGGAAACTGTTTATAAATGTAATTATTTCATTTTCTTTTTCAGGAGAAATTTTTTTAGGACCAGGATGTTTTCCACGCATATCACCATTTGTTAAGGCTCCATGGCCTTCCAGCTTTTTTTTAACTATAGTTTTAATAAATTGCTCCGATTCACAAAGGGTGTATCTAAAACATGTTTGACATACTGAAACCTTTTCACCTCCTACTTCTAAAAAGTATTTATTGCAGTGTTTCCTCTTCCTCGGATTACTAAGACTCTTTTCTTTTCTTTCAGATTTGGTTTCTTCAACCACAATGAAGCCAGAAGCAAACGCTTGCCTCAGCACATAAGAACCAAGCTCCCAAATTTTGTAAAAATAAGCTGTTGGTTTTCATAAGAAATTTTTTCCCTACATTTGTTGCGACAATTATCTTACTTACGTAAGGTTCGGTTTTTTACAGTTTTTCCAGCTGTAGATATGTAGCTTTTGCCTGAGTTCCTTTTGTTTTTGCGCATCTTTTTTGATTGTTTTGCGTTAGTGATTTCGCTATTTTGGTCTTCATTTTCCGTTTCACAATCTCCAAACAATAGATTTTGCTATAGCTGATGGCCGGGTTTTTTTTGTTTCAAAAGATATATCAGATTCATTACTTCCGTTGTCAGAATCATCAGGAACAAAATTGGGATCACACATTGAATCATCGTCATCGAAATCCACTGCTATTTCTTCTTCCGCTTCAGTTGGGAAAACAGCGCTTTCTTCACATATACAATCTTCTTTTTCTTGTTCTGCTACGCTCCGTTAGTCTTGGTCCTCCGAAATGTCTGGCAGTTTATTTGCATCTGAAAGTTAATTTTATGTTTAATTAATATTGTTCCTATTCCTTAGTAAACATGCTAAAAACAACATACCATTTAAGAAACTTGAACTGTCTTCGTATCCTGTAAATGGTGGAATGTTAGAAACACCATCGTCTTTTTCTGATACGCTGCGTAAGTCTTGGCCCTTCGAAGTATCTGGCACTTTATTTGCATCTTGAAATTAAATTTATGTTTAACTAATTAACTGTTAAACTAGTACTGTTTTGGTATTGTGTAAATCGTGTGGAATTTCCATCATTTAACTGTTTCTGTTTTTTTAATGCCAAAGATAACATTTTTCTTGCGCGTTCCATTTTATTTTGTTTTTATGAAAAAACTTTATGAGTACAAACTACACAGCACAAAATTTTATAAAGTAATTAATAACTATACTTACTTACTTACTTAGGTCCTCGGACCTATTACGTCCGTGATGTTTCCCTTACGGGACATAGGGCCTCCAGTACACCTACGCGCCATCGTGTACGATTTCTTGAAATGTATTTCAGCTCTCTCCAACTTTTCCCCAGTCGTGCCGATTCCTGTTCGACCATTCTTCGCCATGTACTTCTAGGCCTGCCCACTTGTCTTCCCTCCTGTGTGAGCGGGTTCCACTGCATTGCTTGAGATGCAATGCACCGATCGCCTTTTCGAAGCGTATGGCCAATCCACTGCCACTTTCTTCTTCGTATAATGGAGTCTTTGGGCTCCTGACCCGTTCTCGCATGAAGTTCGGCATTGGAGATACGGTTGGGCCAGAAAATCCTCAAGATGTTTCGTAGACATCTATTAACGAAGGTTTGCAGCTTTCTAGTGACAGTTTCAGTGACTTTCCAAGTGCTGCAGCCGTAAAGCAGAACGGATTCAACATTGGAGCGGAACAGTCGTAGCTTGGTCTTTAAGCTAAAAGAGTTGTTTCTCCATATTTTGGACAGCATTCCGAACGCAGCCTTTGCTTTTCTGATTCGGCTGTTTACGTCCAGTTCAGTTCCGCCACCCGTAGAGACAATACTCCCAAGATATTGGAAATCCTGTACCATCTCTACGGGTTGTCCAGAAATATTTACTTGGATCGATGAGGAAGTTCCAAGGCTGATCCTTTTAGTTTTTGCCGAGTTGATCTTAAGCCCTACGATTTCTGCTTCTCTCTCCACCCTTGTTGTCATTTGATGGAGATCCATGATCCTATGAGAGAGTAAGCATACGTCGTCCGCGTAGTCCAGATGTTTGAGGTGAGATTGCAGAGTCCACTGAATTCCTCCATTTCCATTTGACAAAGCTGCGTGCAGTACGTCACTTACCACCAACAGGAACAGTATTGGTGACAGTATACAGCCTTGCCTAACTCCACTTTGGATTTCAAACTCCTCTGACAGCCTACCTTTGTGCAAAACGTGACACCTGGATCCATCATATGTAGCCTTGATAATAGCAATCAATTTATCTGGGATGCCCCTCCTGTGCAAAGCAAGCCAAATAAATTCTCTATTGACACTGTCGAACGCCTTTTCATAATCGATGAACAGCAGGTGAAGTGGTGATCGATATTCAACGCACTGTTCGATGATGATCCGCAAGGTGTTGATGTGATCCACACAGGAAGATCCAGTGCGGAAACCTGTTTGTTCGGCGTCGAGTGTGTCTTCGAGGTGGTCTTTAATTCGGTCCAATATTATCCTTGCTATTATCTTGGCTACTGCAGGCAGAACGCATGTTCCTCTCCAGTTTTCGCACTGTGTGAGATCTCCTTTCTTTGGGAGCTTGACAATCATTCCTTTTTTCCACTCTTCAGGAAAGCTCTCTGTTTCCCAAGCTCTCTTAATAAGTGGGTGCAGTAGCTCGCTCGATGTCTTAGGGGCTGCTCCTAAGAGCTCTGCAGGAATACCATCAAGTCCAACCGCTTTGTTGTTCTTCAGTGCTTTGATGGCCGTGATAATTTCTTCTTTACTGGGGGGTACGATGCGTATTCGGGAAATTGTTACTTCGGGTAGCTCAGTGGGAATAGGGTTCACTTCACTTGCGAAAACGCGGTTTAAAACCGCAGAAAAGTGTTCCCTCCACCTTATGAGCTGGTCCTCATCCGAAATTAGCAGGGATCCGTTTGTGTCTTTAACCAGGTGTTGTTTAGAGCTCTGGACACCAGTGAGCTCTTTGGTAATTCTGTAGACGGTCCTACTGTCACACCTACTAGCGGCTTCTTCTGCTTCTGTAGCCAGTGCGTTGATGTAGTTACGCTTATCACGTCGCACACTACGGTGAACTTCCCTCATCTTCATGCGGTACGTAGACTCAAGCTCGTTTCTCCCTGCTGCTGGGGTAGCTGCGATGCGAGCTTTAAGGTTTTTCCTTTCTTCGATCCTTGCCCAAGTTTCGTCGGAAAGCCAAGCACTATTTCTCCCTTGCGCCCGGCCGACTATACTTTCAGCACCGGATATGAACACATTTTTCACAGCACACCAATGATTTTCGATGGATGTGGTTTCCGTGCTGCTGATTGCGTTCAATCCTTGTGAAAGGTGGTCCCCTAGTTGTTGGCGCACTGCGGGATCCTTTAGTCTATCTGTATTAAACTTGGGCATTCGAGTGTTTCCTTGGGATCTACGAACTGCAGCTGTACGCAATCTTACGGTAGCAACCATCAGATGGTGGTCCCGGGCCATTCCCATGTCAGCACCTCTTCTGTTACGGACGTCCTGGAGACTGCTTCTAAAACGCCGGCTGATCGCGAAGTGGTCAATTTGGTTGGAAGTTGCTTGTCTGTCAGTCGACACCCAACTGAGTTTGTGGCACGTCTTATGCTCGAACATGGTCCCTCCAATAACAAGGCCGTTGGCGTTGCAGAAATCGACAAATCGTTCGCCATTGTCGTTTCGGTTACCAACACCATGTTTTCCCACGACATGCCTTAGCCCAGAGTTGTCATTGCCAACCTTGGCATTTAAGTCTCCCATCACCATAACTATATCACCTCGTGGAACGCTATCATAAGCAGCACTCAGCCGGTTATAAAAGGCCTCCTTCTCCTCGTCAGAAGAGAGCAAAGTTGGGGCGTAACACTGTATGATGGTGACGCGACGTACTCTAGTCCGGAACCTGGCTTTCAGGATCCTGTCACCTAAAGGCTCCCAGGAAATTAGGCTTTTGAGAGCTGTTCTGGAAAGCAGCAATCCAACGCCAGATTCCCGAGCGCTTCCAGGTGTTTTTCCGGAATAGAATAGTACAGTGTTACGGGTTGGTGACTTGAACTTCCCCGAACCCAGCCATCTAACTTCACTTATCCCTAAGATGTCCATCCTATACCGCATGAATTCCTTCTCTAGTTGCAGGAATCTGGCATTCTGAGGACCTTCTTTTCCATTGTCAAGAAGCGTCTTCACATTCCAGAAACCAATCTTTGTCCGGGTACAATAGCCAAAAGTCGACAACGAGTTATCATTAATTATCCGAGGCGTAGTGTTGTTTTCGGTAGCGGGTTGATTTCAGTTACGGAGAATGCTAACCTCCGTAACCTATCTAAGAAAGCTAGGCCTTTTCGCACTTGTAATTTTGGCCTATTTATGTATATTGGGATACATAAATAGTTGCCCGGGGACCACCACGAGGAGGTAAAACAAGCACTTCATCGTGACTGATTGTTGCGCTACTGGCCCAGACCAAGTTCTGAGCAATCAATAGTTTCCCGATCAGGCACGATGCAGGTCGCCCTGCATCGTGCCGTCTTACACGTCTTATCACTTCAGCACTCTAGAACGCAAAACTGCTTAAGTCAACAAAACCAACTGAAATGCAGCAAACAAAACTAACTTAGAAGGTCGTTTTTTTGCTAACTTTTGCCAGCGGAAACTTAAATATTAAATAAACCGTTAGAGCTACAAATTTGAGGTTTCGGCCAGCAATCAGAAATAACTCAGCGATAGACAAATCGGTTGACGAATATCTTTTAGAAGTAGCTAATCTAGTGGACTCATAAGATGGGAAACTGTTTATAAATGTAATTATTTCATTTTCTTTTTCAGGAGAAATTTTTTTAGGACCAGGATGTTTTCCACGCATATCACCATTTGTTAAGGCTCCATGGCCTTCCAGCTTTTTTTGAACTATAGTTTTAATAAATTGCTCCGATTCACAAAGGGTGTATCTAAAACATGTTTGACATACTGAAACCTTTTCACCTCCTACTTCTAAAAAGTATTTATTGCAGTGTTTCCTCTTCCTCGGATTACTAAGACTCTTTTCTTTTCTTTCAGATTTGGTTTCTTCAACCACAATGAAGCCAGAAGCAAACGCTTGCCTCAGCACATAAGAACCAAGCTCCCAAATTTTGTAAAAATAAGCTGTTGGTTTTCATAAGAAATTTTTTCCCTACATTTGTTGCGACAATTATTTTACTTACGTAATTTTCGGTTTTTTACAGTTTTTCCAGCTGTAGATATGTAGCTTTTGCCTGAGTTCCTTTTGTTTTTGCGCATCTTTTTTGATTGTTTTGCGTTAGTGATTTCGCTATTTTGGTCTTCATTTTCCGTTTCACAATCTCCAAACAATAGATTTTGCTATAGCTGATGGCCGGCGTTTTTTGTTTCAAAGATATATCAGATTCATTAATTCCGTTGTCAGAATCATCAGGGACAAAATTGGGATCACACATTGAATCATCGTCATCGAAATCCACTGCTATTTCTTCTTCCGCTTCAGTTGGGAAAACAGCGCTTTCTTCACATATACAATCTTCTTTTTCTTGTTCTGCTACGCTCCGTTAGTCTTGGTCCTCCGAAATGTCTGGCAGTTTATTTGCATCTGAAAGTTAATTTTATGTTTAATTAATATTGTTCCTATTCCTTAGTAAACATGCTAAAAACAACATACCATTTAAGAAACTTGAACTGTCTTCGTATCCTGTAAATGGTGGAATGTGTGAAACACCATCGTCTTTTTCTGATACGCTGCGTAAGTCTTGGCCCTTGAAGTATCTGGCACTTTATTTGCATCTTGAAATTAAATTTATGTTTAACTAATTAACTGTTAAACTAGTACTGTTTTGGTATTGTGTAAATCGTGTGGAATTTCCATCATTTAACTGTTTCTGTTTTTTTAATGCCAAAGATAACATTTTACTTGCGCGTTCCATTTTATTTTGTTTTTATGAAAAAACTTTATGAGTACAAACTACACAGCACAAAATTTTATAAAGTAATTAATAACTATACACAAAACTTATTATTTACACGTCTTATCACTTCAGCACTCTAGAACGCAAAACTGCTTAAGTCAACAAAACCAACTGAAATGCAGCAAACAAAACTAACTTAGAAGGTCGTTTTTTTGCTAACTTTTGCCAGCGGAAATTTAAATATTAAATAAACCGTTAGAGCTACAAATTTGAGGTTTGGGCCAGCAATCAGAAATAACTCAGCGATAGACAAATCGGTTGACGAATATCTTTTAGAAGTAGCTCATCTAGTGTTGTGGGACTCATAAGATGGGAAACTGTTTATAAATGTAATTATTTCATTTTCTTTTTCAGGAGAAATTTTTTTAGGACCAGGATGTTTTCCACGCATATCACCATTTGTTAAGGCTCCATGGCCTTCCAGCTTTTTTTTAACTATAGTTTTAATAAATTGCTCCGATTCACAAAGGGTGTATCTAAAACATGTTTGACATACTGAAACCTTTTCACCTCCTACTTCTAAAAAGTATTTATTGCAGTGTTTCCTCTTCCTCGGATTATTAAGACTCTTTTCTTTTCTTTCAGATTTGGTTTCTTCAACCACAATGAAGCCAGAAGCAAACGCTTGCCTCAGCACATAAGAACCAAGCTCCCAAATTTTGTAAAAATAAGCTGTTGGTTTTCATAAGAAATTTTTTCCCTACATTTGTTGCGACAATTATCTTACTTACGTAAGGTTCGGTTTTTTACAGTTTTTCCAGCTGTAGATATGTAGCTTTTGCCTGAGTTCCTTTTGTTTTTGCGCATCTTTTTTGATTGTTTTGCGTTAGTGATTTCGCTATTTTGGTCTTCATTTTCCGTTTCACAATCTCCAAACAATAGATTTTGCTCTAGCTGATGGCCGGCGTTTTTTGTTTCAAAAGATATATCAGATTCATTACCTCGTTGTCAGAATCATCAGGAACAAAATTGGGATCACACATTGAATCATCGTCATCGAAATCCACTGCTATTTCTTCTTCCGCTTCAGTTGGGAAAACAGCGCTTTCTTCACATATACAATCTTCTTTTTCTTGTTCTGCTACGCTCCGTTAGTCTTGGTCCTCCGAAATGTCTGGCAGTTTATTTGCATCTGAAAGTTAATTTTATGTTTAATTAATATTGTTCCTATTCCTTAGTAAACATGCTAAAAACAACATACCATTTAAGAAACTTGAACTGTCTTCGTATCCTGTAAATGGTGGAATGTTAGAAACACCATCGTCTTTTTCTGATACGCTGCGTAAGTCTTGGCCCTTCGAAGTATCTGGCACTTTATTTGCATCTTGAAATTAAATTTATGTTTAACTAATTAACTGTTAAACTAGTACTGTTTTGGTATTGTGTAAATCGTGTGGAATTTCCATCATTTAACTGTTTCTGTTTTTTTAATGCCAAAGATAACATTTTTCTTGCGCGTTCCAATTTATTTTGTTTTTATGAAAAAACTTTATGAGTACAAACTACACAGCACAAAATTTTACAAAGTAATTAATAACTATACACAAAACTTATTATTTACACGTCTTATCACTTCAGCACTCTAGAACGTAAAACTGCTTAAGTCAACAAAACCAACTGAAATGCAGCAAACAAAACTAACTTAGAAGGTCGTTTTTTTGCTAACTTTTGCCAGCGGAAATTTAAATATTAAATAAACCGTTAGAGCTACAAATTTGAGGTTTGGGCCAGCAATCAGCATTTCAAAAGTTTCAAATTCTCACAAAAGAAAAAAATTGAAAATCTCATTTTTGTAGATTTTGTCCGCCATTTTCAGCGTACCGGAAGTGCACTTTTTCAAACTCAAAAATCAAATAAAAAATCCCCAGTTAAAGCTACAAAATTAATTTTTGAGCAACAAATTCACATTTCGAAAGCTACAATTTCTAGTAAAAAAAAAAGTTCAAAAATTCAAATTTGTTTTTAATTTTGACCGTTAAAATCTTATTTTAGCGGAATTTTGAATAACAAAAAAAACCGTGCGAGCTACAAAATCGCGGTTTGCGCAGTTGATCTAGTTCAGAGAAGCTTCAAATTGTGGCAAAAAAAAATTATTTTTTTTTCATTTTTTTAGATTTTAGAAGGTCGTTTTTTTGCTATTTTTGCCAGCGGAAACTTAAATATTAAATAAACCGTTAGAGCTAAAAATTTGATGTTTGGGCCAGCAATCAGCATTTCAAAAGCTACAAATTCTGGCAAAAGAAAAAAATTGAAAATCTCATTTTTTTAGATTTTGTCCGCCATCTTCAGCGTACTCCAAGTGCACTTTTTCAAACTTAAAACTCAAATAAAAAATCCCCAGTTAAAGCTACAAAATTAATTTTTGAGCAACAAATTCACATTTCGAAAGCTACAATTTCTAGTAAAAAGAAAATTTCAAAAATTCAAAATTTTTTTTAATTTTGACCGTTAAAATCTTATTTAAGCGGAATTTTGAGTAACAAAAAAACCGTGCGAGCTACAAAATCGCGGTTTGCGCAGTTGATCTAGTTCAGAGAAGCTTCAAATTGTGGCAACAAAAAAAATTATTTTTTTTTCGTTTTTTTTTAGATTTTAGAAGCTCGTTTTTTTGCTAACTTTTGCCAGCGGAAACTTAAATATTAAATAAACCGTTAGAGCTACAAATTTGAGGTTTGGGCCAGCAATCAGCATTTCAAAAGCTACAAATTCTGGCAAAAGAAAAAAATTGAAAATCTCATTTTTTTAGATTTTGTCCGCCATCTTCAGCGTACCGGAATTGCACTTTTTCAAACTTAAAAAACAAATAAAAAATCCCCAGTTAAAGCTACAAAATTAAATTTTGAGCAACAAATTCACATTTCGAAAGCTCAATTTCTAGTAACAAAAAAAGTTCAAAAGTTCAAAATTTTTTTTAATTTTGACCGTTAAAATCTTATTTAAGAGGAATTTTGAATAACAAAAAAACCGTGCGAGCTACAGAATCGCGTTTTGCGCAGTTGATCTAGTTCAGAGATGCTTCAAATTGTGGCAACAAAAAAAAAAATATTTTTTTTTCATTTTTTTGGATTTTAGAAGGTCGTTTTTTTGCTAACTTTTGCCAGCGGAAACTTAAATATTAAATAAACCGTTAGAGCTACAAATTTGAGGTTTGGGCCAGCAATCAGCATTTCAAAAGCTACAAATTCTGGCAAAAGAAAAAAATTGAAAATCTCATTTTTTTAGATTTTGTCCGCCATCTTCAGCGTACCGGAAGTGCACTTTTTCAAACTTAAAAAACAAATAAAAACTCCCCAGTTAAAGCTACAAAATTAATTTTTGAGCAACAAATTCAAATTTCGAAAGCTACAATTTCTTGTAAAAAAAAAGTTCAAAAATTCAAATTTTTTTTTAATTTTGACCGTTAAAATCTTATTTTAGCGGAATTTTGAATAACAAAAAAACCGTGCGAGCTACAAAATCGCGGTTTGCGCAGTTTGTCTAGTTCAGAGAAGCTTCAAATTGTGGCAAAACAAAAAATTATTTTTTTTCATTTTTTTTAGATTTTAGAAAGTTGTTTTTTTTCTAACTTTTGCCAGCGGAAACTTAAATATTAAATAAACCGTTAGAGCTACAAATTTGAGGTTGAGGCCAGCAGTCAGCATTTCAAAAGCTACAAGATCTGGCAAAAGAAAAAAATTGAAAATCTAATTTTTTTAGATTTTGTCCGCCAGCTTCAACGTACCGGAAGTGCACCTTTTAAACTTAAAATTCAAATAAAAAATTACCCTTAAGAGATGACAATTTTATTTTTGGGTAACAAATTAGCATTTAAAAAGCTACAATTTTGGACGTCAAAAAAATTGTCATTTTCGAATGTTCGTCCGCTAGGTTAGGTTAGGTTAGGTTAGGTTAGTGGGCTGACAGTTGATCTTGTTACCGTCACACTTAGATCAGTGTAGATGCATTGTGATACCCTGGGGATTAATCCCCATAAAAGAAACCTATGATAAATCCAATGACATAGCCCGTAGAGGGCGTCAATACCGTTCTTACAAGCTGAAGCTTGGAAAAGTCGTCTGGAAATTATTTGAAGGAGTGTCAGTCGCTGTGTAAATACAGGGTTGAGGATAGGTTGACGCATCATTGTCTTTTAAGGGCGTGTCCCTTTCCTTTACCCTCACTGGATTGATCAACCCCACACCAGACTTGTAGGAGCAGTGGCTCCATGCAACGTATGGCGCTTGGTACGATAAATCAGTGGTTGGGGCCAGCGACTGCCCAGTTAGGTCAAATAAGGAGAGTCCGTCGACACAATCACCGGGCAAAGGAGAGGCTAGCTCACCATAGTAATTTTAGAGCGTGAGCCTCTCCCTTACCCCCAACAGGTAAATCATTCCTCCGCCAGGCCCGTAGGAGCAGTGGATCCATGCAACGTCTGGCGGGTAAGTTTGATAAATCAGTGGTTGGTGTATGTGGTAGCTTTGTTAAGTTGGTCCCATTAAGGTGTTGGAGAAGTGTTTGTTTGCGCATAATCACCGGGTTGTGGAGAGGTTAACGCACCGTTGTCTTTTAAGGGCGTGATCTCTACCTCTACCCCCTCTGAATAGATCATCCACTCACCAGGCCCGTAGGAGCAGTGGCTCCATTCAACGTCTGGTGGGTGAGTTTGATAGATTAGTGGTTGGTGTCTGCGTCTACCCCGTTCTGTCATGTAAACCTACGTCGTCGGCACAATCACCGGGCTTAGGAGAGACCAACGTATCACTGTCCTTTAAGGGCGTGATCTCCCCTACCCCCACTGGTTAAATCATCCCCCATCAGGCCCGTAGGAGCAGTGGCTCCGTGCAACGTCTGGTGGATGAGTTTGAAAGATCAGTGGTTGGTGTATGTGTCTGCCTAGTTAACTTGGTGAAGCTATCCAGGTATTGAAGAATTGTCTGACGGCATATTAACACCGGGTTGAGGAGAGTTAAACGCACCATTGTCTTCTTAGGACGTGATTCCCTCATTTACCCCCACCGGAAATATCATCTCTCCACCGGGCCCGTAGGAGCAGTGGCTCCATGCAACGTCCGCTGGGTGAGCTTGATAGATCAGTGGTTGGTGCATGCGTCTGCCCCGTTCAGTCAGATTAGTCTTCAGGTTACTGAAGAAGTGTCCGTAAGCACAATCACCAGGTTGAGGAGAGGTCAACGCACCATCGTCTTTTCAAGGGCGTGGTCCCTTCTCTTTACCTCCACTGTTTAAATCATCCCCACCACCAGGCCCGTAGGAGCAATGGCTCCATGCATCGTCTGGCGGTTGAGTTTGATGGTGTATGTGACTCATTTGTTTAGCTGTATTTAAAAATTGTCAAGCCATTTTGTAGCGTTAATAAATTTTAACTTGTTATTGCTTGTAATGTCAGATAGTTCCTCTAAGTCATTGAAGAAATGTCTCCCGAGGAGCCTATTTCTTAGATGACATAGTGCAGGGCAGTGACAAAGGTAGTGTGGAGTATCCTCATAAATCTCTTCGTCACCACATCCTCTACATATGTCTCATCTACATAGACTCATCTTTTTCTTATGGTAACCCAGTTGGTTGTGCCCAGTGGTAACGCTCACGAGAATAGATAGAGACTTTTTTCCCAGGTGGATGATTTTGTCGGTCTTTTGTTTATCGAAACTAGGCCATAATTTTCTAGTTATAACACAGGTATCGAGTGAGTTCCATCTCTTGTTGGTTATAGCTAGAACTTTACTCTCGATTACCCTCTTAAGATTACAGGGCGGGATTTGAACAGTTGAATCTGCTTGATTAAGATCAAGTGCTGATCCCATTCTTGCCAGTTCGTCAGCACTTTCATTACCTGGGACATCACTGTGGCCAGGAACCCAGCAGAGTCGTATGTTGTGCTGTGTACCAAGAACCCTTAGCTCTTCGCGACAGCATGTCACAAGCTTCAATTTTATTTCAATGGCAGAAATTGCTTTTATTACCGCTTGGCTGTCAATGAAAAAGGTGATATCCCCCTGTGGTATAGCCATCATTGAGACCTGTCTAGCAGCTTTCGTCACTGCCAGGACTTCAGCTTGGAAGATACTGCTGGAATTAGGAAGTCTGAATGAGCTGGCTAGTCCAAGAGTTTCTGAAAAGAAGCCTGCACCAACACCAGTATCCATCTTGGAACCGTCGGTATATATTGCTATCATCGATTCGCAGGTTGATGGTTCTTTGGTTTGCCAATCCTCTCTACTAGGAAAGGCGATCGTGAACGGCTTGTGAAAGTCTAAACGGGGTGTAATGTAGTCAGTGCATACCATACTTCCCGTGTATTTCTGCAAAATCTGCGCGTGTCCTATGGCGCTGCGCTTCCAGCTTCTGGTTTGGCTAAGCCGAAGTGCGCTCTTGGCTGCCGATTCTTGTACAAATAAATCAAGGGGTGTAAAGTTGAGTATAGCTTCCAAGCCCGCTGTGGGGGTGGACTTCATAGCCCCAGTGATTCCAATACATGCCATTCTTTGTACCTTGGTCATGAGTTTAAGGTTAGTAACTTTGTCGAGAGCATTCCACCAGACTACGTTACCGTATGTCAGTACAGGTCTAACTATCGCCGTGTACATCATCCTGATAATTTTTGGGCTAGGTCCCCAGGTTTTACCAAATATCCTGTTGCAGGAGTAGAATGCAAACATGGCTTTGTTAGTTCTTTCTTTAACGTTGCGACTCCAATTCAATTTCTTATCCAAGATTACACGAAGGTATTTTGCGTGATCGGAGATTTTGAGTTGGGTCCCTTCAATGAAAGGAATCTTGAAAGTCGGTATTTTCCGTTTGTTCGTAAAAAGGACTAGTTCGGTTTTTTGCGGATTAACCACAAGTCCACAATTCCTAGTCGATGTATTCACTATTGATAGGGCATTTTCTATTTGTTCACTAATTGTGGAGGGAAATTTGCCTGTCGCTAGTAATGCTAGATCATCTGCATATGCAATTACTTTGACTCCACTGTATCTTAGTCTCACAGGAACTGTGTTCATCACGAGTGTCCAGAGAAGGGGAGAAAGCACCCCACCTTGTGGGGTTCCTCTAGAAGTAGATACTTTGGTTTGCTTCGTCCGCTAAATATTTTAGCGGAAATTTGAATAATTAAAAAAACTATTATAGTTACAGAATTTATTTTGTTAGAACTTAAGAGCATTAAAAAAGCTTCAAATTTGGGTACCAATTTTATTTCAAAATTCTTATTATTTTGGATTTAGTCCGCTAACTTCACACTTATTTTAGCGGAATTTTCAATAACTCAAAAACTAAGCGAGCTACAAATTTTTGGATTGAGCAACAAATTAGCATTTAATAAGCTACAAAAACTGATATCAACTTTTTTCGATTCCGCCACAAAGTGTCCGCCAAAATAAGGGACGTTAAATTTTGAGTCAAGAGAAAATCTGAACTGCATTTCTCAAATGGGTTCTTACACGCACATTTAAAACCTCTTCATTTTGGTGTAGTTTATGTTTGGAAAAGCTATCGAAGATCTCAAAAAGTGGTTCTATTATGAAAGATGAAGCACCTTTCTGAATTTGGTAAATATCTTTTCTCGGAAAATTATCATTTGAGTGTTATGAGACACACCATTTAAATGCACTTTCTAAAAGATTTTCTATTGCTACTTCAACTTTAGACTCTTCTCTTTTCTGAGGCTCTTCTGAAGAACGTGGTTGTGGCTCCACTAATATATTACTATCCATAGTCTTAATATCATTTAAGTTACAGCTTTTATCCAAAACTTAAACATTTTTAGGTGCTTTTTGCTTTTCTGCTCCTTCAGATTGAAACATTTTGACTTGATAGCGTTTTATATGTCTCTTGTAACTTGAGGAACTCTTAAACAGAAGGAAACATTGCTTTTCAAAGCAACGAAAAGTACTATCGGAACGTAGACAATGTTTGGTTCTAAGGTGACACACGACAATTTTCAATTAAAATCTGCAAAATAATTTTTAAAACGTACTTCAATTTTTATGTTGAAGTAAAAACTAAAATAAAATATACATACTTATGTATTATTGTGTTAAGCTTATTAAAAAAACAAATGAACTGAGAAACTTATTCTACTGTAAGAATTTATCCCTTCAGTTTTTGTCGTACGAATCAAAAAACTGATGGCAATAGGAGCAATTTTAAAAAAGAAAGTTTAGAAATTTTGCTCGTTAAAATACGTATTGTATAGATCATATCATTTTATTGATCTTTGAAACAAAACTTTGGTATTAAAATAAATTTATATTGCAATACTTTTGTGCTTCTAAGAAATATCCGAAAAGAGATAGAAAAGAAAGAATTAGACGAAAAGAAAGGAAATCCCATCACCCTTTATACTAATGATATGTAGATATGCGGACTGATATTCAGATCATTAGGTTGTACCAGATACATTTTCTTACTTACATATATGTAATAGTAATATCTAAGTTTATTAGTTTTATCTAAAACTGAGATTAGTTTGTTTTCCATACATAACCTAATACCTACTGGATGTAGCAGGGTAAAATTTTGTTAGATACAGATAAAGACATTTAAAAGTAAGTCATAACCCATATAAAAATGATTGAATTTGAAATTAATGATTTTTAAAGTTACGTTTTCTCCAAATAGCAATATTGAAAAACTTTTTGCAAGAACCGTATGGCGAAAACATTTACAATCCACTTTTTATATGGTTTCTTGGTTGGCACGAACACTGGCAGGTCGCTAAATGGGACGGTTTCTTGGTTTGGATGTAATAAGGCAGTGTGCAGGTCAAATTCCCCAAGCAGAAATAAAAAATGAAAGAATCAAATAATTAAATAAAGAAATCTTAAAAGTTAGCTAAATCAATGCTTTGTTTTGAATAAATTTTTTTTTATTCAGGTTTAAAAATAAAAGATTTCAGCCGAAAAAGTTTTTTTTTTATATTAAAATAAATTCCTAGGTCCATTTTATATAAGGAGTTTTGCATTAAATACAAAATCACTGATAGCAATCTTGATAACTTCTTTCTATTTTTACTAACCCCTTGCGGAAAACTTACAATAGACGCAGAGCCACTTCTTGCCAGGTTTTCTTTAATTTACGATAACTTTCACAAATAAAAATTCATTCACTTTTCATTCCATTAAACTACGACGATATACAAAAAGTCTAGGTTTGAAGTAGCTTTAGAAGTTAACAAAAAGAAGATTATCTTTCTTAAAAAAAAAATGTATATTAAGAAAAAAAATGTTTTAAGGAATTTGATATAAATAACCCCAAAACTTAGTAATCTTTAAAAACTTTTACATTCCTAGATTAGTAAATTATATTGTAATATTTTCATAAAAACGACACTGACTGAAGTAAAAATATTAAAATACTTAGTTTTTTTTTGTTACTTGGCTTGGACGCGGATATTGGACATTAACAGGCCACTTCACATTTTCAATATTGTGTCTTCGGAAAGACTTGGAAAAATTTTCAATATTTTTTTCTTTGGGAAAAAGACAGAGAAATTTTCAATATTTTGTCTTCGGGAAAAAGACTTAAAGGACTTGGAAAGATTTTCAATATTTTTTCTTTGGGAAAAAGACAGACAAATTTTCAATATTTTTTCTTTGAGAAAAAGCCTTAAAAACATTTTGTCTTCGGTAGAAAAACTTGGAAAAATTTTCAATATTTTTTCTTTGTGAAAAAGACAGACAAATTTTCAATATTTTTTCTTCGGGAAAAAGACATAGAAAAATTTTCGATATTTTTTCTTTGTTTTAAAAGGTATTTACACTCACCTGAAAACACTTAAATTTTCGTCGTTTGTACCAAAAAATCCACGACGATACAAACAAATTTTTGCGATGTCCTTGCGGTAGTTTCTTGGCTGAATGCAGGCGAGCAGCAACAGGTCACGATCTCGAATGAAATAAATTAACAAATAAAATACTTTAATAAATATTTAAACTTGAAAAAAAAACAAAACTTAAAATCATAAGAAAAATGAATAAGTTTATGAATTTAAATGCTTTGATTTTTGTCCAGTTTCAAAATTAATTAATTTCGGAAGAAAAAAGATCGTCTTTTAAACAAGTTGATATCGGCTTTTTATGAAAGGACAAAACATTAAAATGTGAAAATATTCTATTTTTTATTAAACTCTTAAATAAATAATCCCGCGCCTCTTCCCCCCCAGATACCGCACGCGCTGGGGTCCATTTACACCGAGTACAACGGCAAATGCGATTGCATATCATATCGGAACTTAGTAATATTATAAATAAATACAAGCGCAACATACCAACTTGTTTTGGTTTTACTTTGCTAGTGCTTCGCACAAATTATTTTTTTTTCCTAAAAAAAAGTTTTTTTTTTCTTGAAAGGAATTTGACATTAATAAATTATTGTTTTAAAAACTGATTAAAGTTTTGTACGCTTTTATGGAAAACTAGACAATCTTTCTGTTTTAAATATTAGTTTTTTTCGTTTTTAATAAAAAGCCGTCAATACGATACCAGCAAACAATTTAAAAGACGTCCCTCTTTGATTTCTTGGCTAAGACATTAGCAAGTCACGTGACGATGACGTCCAAGAATCAATAGAATAAACCATTTCCTATAGAAATTGTACCAAAATAATAACCTTTTACGTTCAAAAACAACGTGTCAGATTATAGTGAAAATAATAAATTACTTTCATTTGGGCACTTATAGGTTATAAAAATGAGACCTCCAATAACGTAAAAGATGTTTAACGACCAACGAATAACATTTACGTTGAAGGGCTGTTTAATTTTCAAAAGAACAAGCATTTTGGAAGATGTATTTTTTTTACTTTTTATGTCATAGCAGTGATTTTCTATAAATGTCCAAATTTGGGAGCAGGCTAGAGGATATTCTAAATGGAATAAACGGAATACGTTGTAACAAATATCAACAGCCCTTAAAAAGCTGTTGAAAATTAACTTAACACCGTCTAAATAAACATACAAGTTACTAAAATTTTCGAAATTAATGTCACCTAGGCCAATTATGAATGGCTGAATGTTTTTGCCTTTCGTCGCCAAAATTGGAGGTGGTTGTATATTTCCTGCACGGATTTCCCGATGAAGAGAAAAGCTTGCTGTGAGCTGTGCACACTCAATTTTACAACACTCTTTTTTCCTGTGTTGTCCTTTGTTACTGTTTTCTGAGTTGGAACAAAAAAGGCATGGAGACACCTCATAAGCTGTTTCTGTAGTATCAAATATTTTTCAAAGGATAATTGATTTTTGTCTAGTTCTTGGCAAAGACTTATATTTTTCCTACAAAAATGTTTTTTTTTTCTTGAAAAGATTTTTACATTTTAAAATTTTGTTTATAGTTGCCTACGCTTTGGAGGAAACCTGTGTATGGCTGTTTTTAATATAAGTTTTATTTTTATTTTTTAATGAAAAGCCCTCAATGCGATACCAGCAAAAGAAAACTCACAGACGTCCCTTTTTGATTTCTTGGCTTAGACATTAGCAAGTCACGTGACGATCACGTCCAAGAATCAATAGAATAAACCATTTCCTATAGAAATTGTACCAAAATAATAACATTTTACGTTCAAAAACAACGTGTCAAATAATAGTGAAAATTATTAGTTACTTTCATATGGGTACTTATAGGTTATAAAAATGAGGGCTTCGACCAACGAACAACATTAACGTTGAAGGACTGTTTAAATGTTCTAAAAGGACAAACATTTTGGAAGCTGTTTATTTTGCATTTTTAATGTCATAGAAAAGATTTGCTATGAATGTCCAAATTTGAGAGCAAGCTAGAAATACGGTCATAGCCAGGTGTGTTTTCTTTGAGAGAATTTAGACAGGATTCGAGTTCTAATTTGTTGATTGGAATTTCATATAATTTGGCTAAAAAACAGGGGGTGTAGGATAATCTATCGTCATTTAATGCTAAAAGTTTTGAGCTGCAAAAAGAGGAGGAAAAGTTTGAGTCGTCGGAATAATAGGACCATCTTTTGGCAAAGTGGTCTGAAATTTTGACACCATCGGTTAGTGTTTCAGTTTCTGATTCAATGGCTTTTATATGGTATGGACTGTAGTTACTGGATAACGTTTTTATATCTGACCATATTTTTTTGCTGGTAGAATTAGGTTTCAGTTTTTCTGTAAATTTTTTAAAAGTTTCTTCTTTTGCAATTTTTACCTGCCGCCTGAAAACAGCATTAGCCTTTTTGTAGTTAATAAGGTTAATTTCATTATGATACTTTTTGAAAGTATTCCAAAACCTTTGTTTTGTATTTCGTAATGAATTAAGGTCTGGGCTCCACCATGGAACAATCTTTTTATGGAGTTTGAATTTTGTTTGTGGAATTGAAATATTTGCTGCTGAGAGGATGCATATTTTTATTGTGGCAGCTTCCTTATTAACATTAAGGGACTGGGCTTGGGAGTTTAAAAGTTCGCTTGATTTTTGTTTTAACTTATTCCAATCATTATTAAAAATATTCCAAGGTTAATAGAGGCAAGGATGGGAAAGTGATCGCTCCCATGAAGGAAATCATTTCTTTCCCATGTGGTGTTGGGTAGTAATTGTGCAGATATTAAGGTGAGATCGACATGGGTGAAAGTTTTGTGAGTTGAGAAGTGTGTTGGGCTACCATCATTAAGAAGAGAGAGGTTAGAGTTATCAAGGAAGCTTTCAACTTCTTTGCCTCTTGAGTTACCGACAGGAGAACCCCAAAGAGGACTCCAGGAGTTAAAATCACCTGATAGTAGAAATGGTGTCTCAATATCTTGTATTATATTTTCTAGATCTGAGCATGAGAAAGGTTGAGATGGATGAATGTAAATTGAAATGATTGAAATTTTAATTTTTAGTTGGATTTCTACTGCAATTGCAGATATATTCGAGTTGATGTTGATAACTTTATGAGGAATCGATCTATGGATCAATATACCGGTTCCTTGTTTTGCTGAGGTGTTTGTATCGAAGTTATGAAAATATGATGCATATTCTTTAGGGGCTTTTAATGAAGTTTGGGGGGATTAAACGTGTGTTTCTTGAAGAGAAATCACCGATGGCTTAAAATCTTTTAAAAGAAGTTCAAGCTCGTGGTAATTATTCATGTATCCATTAAGATTCTACTGAAGAACCTTAAGGATGAGTTTTTGATAAATGGTGACTTTTGGGCAGTATAATCTGTGTTATACTGGGAAAAATCAGAGGATGGGGATTTTATGGTGGTACAGAGATGGCTCCGCTGCCCAGAAGCTGAATCACTTAAATTCCAAGTGGAATTTGGGTGATTCAACCTCTGAAGGGCAGAGCCAGTGTCATGAGCACCATTATGATGTTTATATGTCGTCATCATCATTGTTATAAACAGTTATAGAGTCAGTAGACATTGGTTTGGGTGTTTGGATCGAAGCTGAGTGTATTTTTTTTGTTGCAGAATTTGAGTTGAATGTTTTGTGTATATTTGAGTTTAAAATTTGAGTTGTCTGAGAGTTATTATTGTTTGGTGACGATAAAGATTTTGGGGGTGTAGCGGTAGGAATAGAACCTTTTGATGTGTTTGCCGTAGTGTTTGCAGTCATTTGGATTATAGCGTGAGGAGAGGTTAAATTTTGTTTGTTTGTTATTATATCAGATGTTGTCGATAAGTTGTATTGAGTGTGAGTAGATGAGCTGATTCAATTCGTGTTAGGTGAGATGGTTGATTGTTTAGAATTGTTTTGGTTCGGGATTGGAATTGGATAGTTTATTTTGGGAGAGAGATCCGGTTTTGTTGAGTTTATTTGAACTGAGTTATTGTCATTAGGGGGGGGGGGAGAAGAATTATTGGGAGTTTTAAGAGATTGGATGCGAGGGAGAGACTGAGTTGTGTTTTTATATTTTTTTGGCTTCAGCCATTGTGCATTTCTTTATCGTTTTTATTTTTAATGTTTCTTTAGCTTGAATGTACCGTTTGCAGAGTGTTGACGAGGCCGCATGTTCTTCTGCACAGTTGGCACAAGAAGTGCGTGTGCAATTTGCATCGGGGTGCGGAGGAAGGTTGCAGGTGTTGCATGATGGGCTTCGGTTGCATTTTTTGGAAGTGTACCAGAGTGTACCAGCCAACGTTGATGGTTGATGGGGGACGGAAACGGTCGAAAGTGAGTACAACGAGGCCAGTGGCACGTTCAACTTCATTTTCCTTTTTCTTAAATTTGTACACATCTGTGACTCCTTGGTCTTTCATTTCAGTGATGATTTCATTTTCTGAGACATTGATTAAACAGGGAACATAGACTGTACCCTTAGAATAATTAAGATGTGAGTGGAGGGAAACGGTGATGGGACATAGATTCAAAAGGGTTTTTTTAGAGAGGAAGTTATTGGCTATTCTTTGTGATTTCACTAAAATAAGTAAATTACCGTCACGGAGTTGAGTGATGTACTCATATGAGGTACTTATACCATCAATGGCTTTTTTTTATGAGGAATACACTGAATGAAGTGAGGGGTTTGGATGAATCAGAAGGGGAAATAACTATAAATTTGGGATTATTATTCATAGAATAAGATGGTAGTTCAATAGTATTATCTAGTGGGGAATAGGAAGTTTTTTTCTTTTTTCTCTTGGGGGGTCGGAAGGCTGATCAAGTACAGCGAACCGATTGCCCGAAAGCACTGGTGGCCCTGATCACTGTTTTGCACGACACGAGGAAATGTATTTACAGGGGAAAGGGATGGAGCGCGAGCGGAATGAGAAATAACAGACTTTTAAGAGAGCAGATTATTAACGATCGGAAGACTTCGAAAAATAAAAATGTTTGAGTAGTTATAGTGGTATGTATAGAGGATTCGCATTTGCAACATTTTTTGGCTCTGATGTTGAAGCAATCATTGATGAAAGCCATGAAAGAATTCTGAAAATCGAGTTCACCTTCTTAAATTGGGATTAAAATGATTTTGGTAAACAAAATTTAAATTTTTTTGGTGTTGCTATAAAAACAAAATGTTGAATAACTTTTGAACTAAGGGTGGAAAAGCGATTATTTTGTGTGTATAATCTTCAACAGCTGGTGGACAAACGAATGCACTTAGTTTCATTCGCGTAAGTTATCATTTGGGGTGTTGATCAAGCTTTTTGACTTTGGGGGATTTGCTATAAAAACGAAATGTTGAATAACTTTTGAACGAAGGCCTATACAATTTTTTTTTTGCTGGACTAACCTAGACAAACGGTGGACAAACGATAAGGAATAAAACGATTTTGGTAAAAAAAAATTTAAATTGTTTGGTGTTGCTATAAAAAAGAAATGTTGAATAACTTTTGAACTAAGGGTGGAAAAGCGATTATTTTGTATGTATAATCTTAAACAGCCGGTGGACAAACGAACACACTTAGTCTCATCTTCCTAACTTATCTATTGGGGGCAGTAGATGAGTTTTTTGATTTTGGGGAGTTGCTATAAAAAAGAAAAGCTTAATAACTTTTTTCCTGAGGGTGGACAAACGATTGTTTAGTTGGACAAACGTGGACAAACGATTCTGATAATTCCCACCCAAAAATTTTGACTTCGGGGTTCCCAATTCACACAGCTTGTTTTTTCCCCTTTTTACTCTGAAATGGCAACATGGAATTCAAAATACATTTTCATTTCATGTTGGTTCCTTATCTAATCTACCATACTCTTGGACTAAATATTCAAATAAAATAAAATATAATTTTCTCCTTCTTTTTCCTTACTACTGCGTTGTTGAAAACCCCATATAATTTTCGGATACACAACAAATTGAATCAAAAATCAAATACTTTTTTACAAATATTTTAATAAACTTTTATAATTATTAAAATACAAATATAATTTAGTAATAAAATAAAACATTGTTTGTTTATTTGAAATGTTTGAATTCTGGTAAATACTCGTAGAATAAATGGAATACCTTGTAACTTATATCAACAGCCCTTAAAAAGCTGTTGAAAATTAATTTTACTCCGTCTAAATATACATAAAAGTTACAAAAATTTTCGAAATTAATATCACCTAGGCCAATTATGAATGGCTGAATGTTTTCGTTTTTCGTCAAGATTTCTTTTCTGAAAACTCGATTCTTTTCTTGAAAGCAATTTGAAATTAATTATTGTTTTAAGAAATGTTTAAACTTGCCTACACTTTGATGAAACTGTTGACAATTAAGTTCATCAGATGCAGATTTCATTGAACTAGGTTTTTCATGATTAACTCTTCTTTTTTTCAAGGAATTTAGCTCAAATAACTGCTCTCATAATGTTTTACCTTGCCTAAGTTTTGATAGAACCTTGGACAAATTATGAGTTTTCAGTATTAAAATTACTTTGCATTGCTAACATTGCCATACCAACCACAAAATTTCACCGACTTCTTTTTTTAACAATAAACCACACCCATAGAATTTGTTTGTTGTTATTTTGTAAAATCGTTATTGCGAGAGTCTATTCCAAAAAAGCCTGGTAGAAAAAAGTCGATCAGAAATTCTTGATAGAATTGAATTTTCAGCCAAATAGAAAAAAAATCATATAAATTCATAGTAATCTGACAGAAAAATATCAACGAATAGAATTTTGAAAAATCGATAGTAGACTTTAAGTCTATTCGACTTTTGAATAGATTTCGCAATTTCGCCCCATTAGTTCCCGATATTTAATTCTGGTAAAAAATTTAAATTCATCAGATACGAAATGGAAGCTGGTTTTGTTGAACTAGTTTTTGCATGATTAATTCTTTTTTTGATAGATTTGAGCTCAAATAACTGCTTTAAAAATGTTTCACCTTGCCTACGTTTTGATAGAACCTTGGACACATTATCCTTATTTTATTTTACCTACCAACAAAATTTATAGGTGCCCTTTTTTAATCAGAAAAACACCCTCATAGCAATTGTTCCAGACATTAAAATTGTTTTAAAAATGTTTAAGGTTAGACCGCACACAACTGCAGCGGAACTATACTTCACGACGCGGCAAAACATTGCTTGTATGAAATTGTATGAGCTATATCGCACTAGCGGCAACTGAACTTTATAAAATTTCATACAAATTATTGTGAATCGCAGTTCCGCTGCAGTGTAGTTCCACCTAGTGTGGTCTTACCTTTAAACTTACTCCCACTTTTATGGAACTCGACAGCTTTTTTGTTTTTTCTTATTATTTAAATTTTTACTTTGAAATTTTATTTCCCGATGAGCACCGACACGAATTTTTGGTACCTTATTTTTTTGTTGGCAACGTTATTGGTTTTGCTTTGCTTCATATCAAATTTCTTTCATGAAATAATTGATTTGTATCTAAATCTTGGCAAAAAATTAAGTTTTTTTTTCGGAAAACTCGATTCTTTTCTTGAAAGCAATTTGACATTAATTATTGTTTTAAGAAATGTTTAAACTTGCCTACACTTGATGGAACTCCCGACAGCTTTTTTGTTTTTTGTTTGAAATAAAACTGACGCATAAAGATACAAAGGTTTTTGCTTCTTTTCTTTTAGTGACATGAACGATCGACGAGAACTTGGCGGCTACAGATAAAATATACTAATGAAATAAACGAATGATAAAAATAACTATTCAAGGCATTTCTATCAGATGCAAAATTAAAGCTGGTTTCATTGAACCATGTTTTGCATTGTCTACGTTGTCTACGTTTTGATAGAAAATGGAGCACATTATGCGTTTTTATTATTGCTTTACCAAGCAACAAATGTCATATATGCCCTTTTTTAATCAAAAACGCACCCCTTGAAAATTGTTAAAGACATTCAAATTGTTAAAATTGCTTTAAAGATATTTAAACTTACCCCCACTTTGATGGAACTCGACAGCTTCTTGTTTTGTATTTAATTTTATAATGGTGATTTAACTTTCTATTTTTAGCAAAACCCTTGTATATAAAAACTATAGTACTATTATGGAAACGATTTTTCTGTTACTGGGAGTGTTCTCGTGAGAGCGCAAACATCGTGCCACGTTGGTTTGGAGAGATGTGAATGAGGATAGGAAGAGGAATAAAAGCTGGTAGTAAGAAGGAGAGGAGTATATTTTGTTGATTCTGACAGTTGCTGACAACAATTACCTGGTGTGAGTGAGATAGTTTTTCGTCATGGCAACGAAGGGGATTATTCGCACAAAATGAAAAAAATGTTCTCGTTGTCATGGTGCATTGTACAACAGTATGGTTTTTTGTTTGAATTTGAATTTGCGAACAGATTTTTTTGTTGTTTTCTTTCAAAGTCTATGATAGTACACAATATACATACATGTGTCTATAGATAGGTTAATTATAATTTGATTTGCTTCGAATTTGTTGAAAATTTTCAATTTCAACTGAAAATCATATTATCAAGACTACACCGTTGCTAATTTTCACAATTCTTAGGCAAATATAGTCTTACAACGATGCTATATTTCTTTATGAGGCATTCAAGAACAAACATTTTTTTCGAAAAAAAAATCCAGAAACATTTTTTTGAGGTTAATTTTTTTGGAAAAAAAAAACTAGAAAAAAACACTTTAAAAGTAATTTTTGTACGGGTAAATTTATCAAAAGTTTGATTACTTTAAATGTAAAAAAATTGATAAAAACAAAGAATTTGTTTTAGCTACCTTTCAAAAAAAATACTTTTACAGGAAAACAAATTTTGATAAAGTTAAAAAAAAAAAGTATTTTACATTTAAAAAACTCTTGATAAATTTAAGAAAAAATAGGTTTAACTTTAAAAAATATACTTTTAAAAGTAAAGAAATTTTGATAAAATTTAAAAAAGAATAACTTTACCTTAAAAAAAAACTTTAAGGTAAACAAAATTCGAAAATATTCAAAAAAAAAAAACAATTTAAATAAAAATTTTTGGAAAATTTAAAAAAATAAATATTTTTTTACCTTTAAAAAATACCTACTTAAGATAAAAATGAAAAAAAACTATTTTACTTAAAAAAAATATTTTTAAGAGTTGAGAAATTTAAAAAATAAATTAATAAATAAAAATGGAAAAAATTAAAAAAAAGTATTTAATTATAAAAAATTAAATCTCATTACTTTTAAAAAATACTTAAGATAAAACAAATTGAAAACAAATTTAAACAATCTATTTTACCTTTAAAAAAAAGTATTTTTAAGGGTAGAGACATTTTGGCGAAATTTAAAAAATAAATATCTTTTTATCTTTAAAAGAAAATAAGATAAAACCAATTGAAAAAATTAAAAAAAAATATTTTATCTATAAAAAAAATGTTTTTAAAAGAGAAATTTTAGTAAAATTTAAAAAATAAATATCTTTTGTCTATTTAAGATAAGCATACTTTGTTAATTTTTTAGTAAATTTTAATTTTACTTCTTAACGTTATTAATTTTTTAACTTTGATAAATTTTTACTTAACAAAATTCAAATTTCGTTTACCAAAATTGCATTAAGTAATTTTAATAAATTCGCATTCAAACTAAAGAAATTTTACTTTACGAAGTATTTTTTTTAATTCACGTAAAAAAATTCAATTTAGCTCACCTAGTTTAAAAATGCTTATTCAAATTTTCAAAAACCAAATTACAACTTTATGAAAAAATATTGAAAAATTCACGTGAAAAATTCAATTGTTAATATTTTAACAAAAACTATTAGGCAATGTTCAAATTTCGGTTATGAAAATTGTATGAAGTAATTTCAATGAATTCGCATTTTGTAAGGTGTTTGAAATGAAATTTGAACTTTATTAAGTAATTTTTAAAAAATTCACGTGAGAAAATCAAATCTAGTATTCTTTTTTCAAAATTCCCGTGAATATTTAGACACTACTTACTCAACAAAAAAAATTTCCAAATCTTGTTTTTTTAATTCCCGCGAAAAGTAGTGTGTGGAATTTTTAGTAGGTAGTTGGAAAATATGCAGATTAAAATTAATTTAAATCAATTTTGTTTGTAAATTGTTATTTAGAGAATTTTTAAAAATTACTTATTAAATTCAAATTTCATTTTTGAAACTTTTTTCGCACGAATTTTCACATGGTGAACTATAAAATTTTTAAAAACGTTATAATCTAGGATATTTTAAAAAATAATCTTATAAAGTTAGAATTTCACTTCTGGAAATGTTATAATTTCCACGGAAAAAATCCCCGTGAATTTTTAAACATAGCTTGTTTCATTTTTGAAAACTTTATAGAAATTATTTATAATACTTTAAAAATTCATTCTTGGACATTTTAAAATGATTGTGAAAAATCGTTAATTTTTTTAAGAAATTACACACAAAATTTAAAATTTCGCTTGAGAAAATATTAAAATCATTTTTAAATTCGGGTTTCTTTCGAAAGAAATTTGACTTTTCCTCGTCACCCAAATAAATGCATATAATTTTCTCATATTTTTCACGCCTAATAAATTTCATTTTTGTCAACGAAAAGTTGACTTCACTGGGATGTATATGAAAAACTTTAGTTAAAAAGGTTTCGTACCGAAATTGTATAAATTATTAAATTTTATTTTGTTTACCATTTATATATGTATATGTATATTTATAATAGATAATATAAAATAGTAAGTACGTACCTACTAAATGGCGTTCACCATCTAATATCATATATTTGTCATATCTCCTTAAATATGCACGCAAATATCAACCTACAAAATTAAAACAATTTCTTCCTATCCCTACTTGATATAAGAAATTCTTGTACAACTTAAAGTGGCAACATTACTCAACTTGCTACAGCATATCTCACACACAACGAAAGAAAAAAAAAATCATTATTTCCTTTTAAAATTATATTTATTATCTTATTTCATATATATATCATATCTACTTAAATATGAATGCAAATATCAAACTACAAAATTTAAATAATTTCTTCCTATCCCTAGTTCATATACAAAATTCTTATATAACTTATATTCTTTAGTGGCAACATTGGTTGTAGACTTTTATTTGGGCATACAGTAATACTTACTTGACTTTGCTACAGCATATCTCGCACACAGCGAAAGAAAAACTACAACCGCTAATTCCTTTTAAAATTATATTTATTATCCTACTTCCCCGATAAATAGAGCAAAAAAAGCTTTAAACTTCCCCTTCGTAAACAAAATTGGTGGAAGAAAATAACAAAAAAAAGTTTAGTGTTGACTCCCTTAAACTAGCTTTAATTTTGTATACGTTGTTCTCGTTCATTTATTGTTGCCTTGAACGTCATTCTAATCGTCAATTCCCTCAGTTTCTCCCTGTCCTGTACTCTCCAATCTTTACAATTTCGTAGTACTGGTAGTGCTCACCTCGAATCTCTCTATCGATCTTCTTCATGATAGTACTATAGTTTTTATATACAAGGGCAAAACCAAACATTCAAATCTTATTGGCTTCTTTTATTATGTTGGCCACAATGCAGGTGGCGGCACCGTGATGCAGGCGAGCAGCAACAGGTCACGATCTCGAATGAAATGAATATACAAATAAAAAACTTAAAGTGGCAACATTACTCAACTTGCTACAGCATATCTCACACACAACGAAAGAAAAAAAAAATCATTATTTCCTTTTAAAATTATATTTATTATCTTATTTCATATATATATCATATCTACTTAAATATGAATGCAAATATCAAACTACAAAATTTAAATAATTTCTTCCTATCCCTAGTTCATATACAAAATTCTTATATAACTTATATTCTTTAGTGGCAACCCTTGTATATAAAAACTATAGTACTATTATGGAATCGATTTTTCTGTTACTGGGAGTGTTCTCGTGAGGGCGCAAACATCGTGCCACGTTGGTTTGGAGAGATGTGAATGAGGATAGGAAGAGGAATAAAAGCTGGTAGTAAGAAGGAGAGGAGTATATTTTGTTGATTCTGACAGTTGCTGACAACAATTACCTGGTGTGAGTGAGATAGTTTTTCGTCATGGCAACGAAGGGGATTATTCGCACAAAATGAAAAAGATGTTCTCGTTGTCATGGTGCATTGTACAACAGTATCGTTTTTTGTTTGAATTTGAATTTGCGAACAGATTTTTCTGTTGTTTTCTATCAAAGTCTATGATAGTAAACAAAATACATACATATGTCTATAGATAGGTTAATTATGATTTGATTTGCTTCGAATTTGTTGAAAATTTTCAATTTCAGCTGAAAATCATATTATCAAGACTACACCGTTGCTAATTTTCACAATTCTTAGGCAAACATAGTCTTACAACGATGCTATATTTCTTTATGAGGCATTCAACAACAAACATTTTTTTCGAAAAAAAAAATCAAGAAACATTTTTTTGAGAAAAAAACACTTTAAAAGTAATTTTTGTACAGGTAAATTTATCAAAAGTTTGATTACTTTAAATGTAAAAAAATTGATAAAAACAAAGAATTTGTTTTAGCTACCTTTCAAAAAAATACTTTTACAGGAAAACAAATTTTGATAAAATTAAAAAAAAGGATTTTACATTTAAAAACTCTTGATAAATTTAAGTAAAAATAGGTTTAACTTTAAAAAATATACTTTTAAAAAATAATGATAAAATTTAAAAAAGAATAACTTTACCTTAAAAAAAAACTTTTTAAGGTAAACAAAATTCGAAAATATTCAAAAAAAAAAAAAAAACAATTTAAATAAAAATTTTGGGAAAATTTAAAAAAATAAATATTTTTTTACCTTTAAAAAATACCTACTTAAGATAAAAATAAAAAAAAAAAACTATGTTACCCAAAAAATAAATATTTTTAAGAGTAGAGAAATTTAAAAAATAAATTAATAAATAAAAATGGAAAAAATTAAAAAAAAGTATTTAATTATAAAAAAATTAAATCTTTTTACTTTTAAAATATACTTAAGATAAAACAAATTGAAAACAAATTTAAAAAATCTATTTTACCTTTAAAAAAAAGTATTTTTAAGGGTAGAGACATTTTGGCGAAATTTAAAAAATAAATATCTTTTTATCTTTAAAAGAAAATAAGATAAAATCAATTGAAAAAATAAAAAAAAAATATTTTATCTATACAAAAATGTTTTTAAAAGAGAAATTTTAGAAAAATTTTAAAAATAAATATCTTTTGTCTATTTAAGATAAGCACTTTGTTAATTTTTTAGTAAATTTTAATTTTACTTAACGTTGTTAGTTTTTTAACTTTGTTAAATTTTTACTTAACAAAATTCAAATTTCGTTTATGAAAATTGCATTAAGTAATTTTAATAAATTCGCATTCAAACTGAAGAAATTTTACCTTACGAAGTATTTTTTTTAGTTCACGTAAAAAAATTCAATTTAACTCACCTAGTTTAAAAATTAAAAATGCGTATTCAAATTTTCAAAAACCAAATTTCAACTTTATGAAACAATATTGAAAAATTCACGTGAAAAATTCAATTTTGAATATTTTAACAATAACTATTAGTCAATGTTCAAATTTCGATTATGAAAATTGTATGAAGTAATTTCAATAAATTCGCATTTTGTAAGGTGTTTGCAATGAAATTTGAACTTTATTAAGTAATTTTTAAAAAATTCACATGAGAAAATCAAATTAAGTATTCTTTTTTCAAAATTCCCGTGAATATTAAGACACTACTTACTCAACAAAAAAATTTCCAAATCTTGATTTTTTAATTCCCTCGAAAAGTAGTGTGTGGAATTCTTAGTAGGTAATTGGAAAATATGCAGATTAAATTTAGTTTAAATCAAATTTTGATTGTAAATTGTTATTTAGAGAACTTTTAAAAATTACTTATTAAATTCAAATTTCATTTTTGAAACTTTTTTCGCACGAATTTTCACATCGTGAACTATAAAATTTTTAAAAACGTTATAATCTAGGACATTTTAAAAAATTATCTCATAAAGTTAGAATTTCACATCTGGAAATGTTATAATTTTCACGTGAAAATTCCCCGTGAATTTTTAAACATAGCTTGATTCATTTTTGAAAACTTTATAGAAATTATTTATAATACTTTTAAAATTCATTCTTGGACATTTTAAAATGATTGTGAAAAATCGTTAATTTTTTTAAAGAAATTACACACAAAATTTCGCTTGAGAAAATATTAAAATCATTTTTAAATTCGGGTTTCTTTCGAAAGAAATTTGCTTTTTCCTCGTCACCCAAATAAATGCATATAATTTTCTCATATTTTTAACGCCTAATAACTTTCATTTTTGTCAACGAAAAGTTCACTTCACTTCGATGTATATGAAAAACTTTAGTTAAAAAGGTTTCGTACCGAAATTGTATAAATTATTAAATTTTATTTTGTTTACCATTTATATATGTATATATATATTTATAATAGATAATATAAAATAATAAGTACCTACCTACTAAATGGCGTTCACCATCTAATATCATATATTTGTCATATTTCCTTAAATATGCACGCAAATATCAACCTACAAATTTAAAACAATTTCTTCCTATCCCTACTTGATATAAGAAATTCTTGTACAACTTAAAGTGACGACATTACTCAACTTGCTACAGCATATCTCACACACAACGAAAGAAAAAATAAAATCATTATTTCCTTTTAAAATTATATTTATTATCTTATTTCATATATATATCATATCTACTTAAATATGAATGCAAATATCAAACTACAAAATTTAAATAATTTCTTCCTATCCCTAGCTCATATACAAAATTCTTATATAACTTATATTCTTTAGTGGCAACATTGGTTGTAGCCTTTTATTTGGGCATACAGTAATACTTACTTGACTTTGCTACAGCATATCTCGCACACAGCGAAAGAAAAAATACAACCGCTAATTCCTTTTAAAATTATATTTATTATCCTACTTCCCCGTTAAATAGAGCAAAAAAAGCTTCAAACTTCCCCTTCGTAAACAAAATTGGTGGAAGAAAATAACAAAAAAAGTTTAGTGTTGACTCCCTTAAACTAGCTTTAATTTTGTATACGTTGTTCTCGTTCATTTATTGTTGCCTTGAACGTCATTCTAATCGTCAATTCCCTCAGTTTCTCCCTGTCCTATACTCTCCAATCTCTACAATTTCGTAGTACTGGTAGTGCTCACCTCGAATCTCTCTATCGATCTTCTTCATGATAGTACTATAGTTTTTATATACAAGGGTGGCAACATTGGTTGTAGACTTTTATTTGGGCATACAGTAATACTTACTTGACTTTGCTACAGCATATCTCGCACACAGCGAAAGAAAAACTACAACCGCTAATTCCTTTTAAAATTATATTTATTATCCTACTTCCCCGATAAATAGAGCAAAAAAAGCTTTAAACTTCCCCTTCGTAAACAAAATTGGTGGAAGAAAATAACAAAAAAAAGTTTAGTGTTGACTCCCTTAAACTAGCTTTAATTTTGTATACGTTGTTCTCGTTCATTTATTGTAGCCTTGAACGTCATTCTAATCGTCAATTCCCTCAGTTTCTCCCTGTCCTGTACTCTCCAATCTCTACAATTTCGTAGTACTGGTAGTGCTCACCTCGAATCTCTCTATCGATCTTCTTCATGATAGTACTATAGTTTTTATATACAAGGGCAAAACCAAACATTCAAATCTTATTGGCTTCTTTTATTATGTTGGCCACAATGCAGGTGGCGGCACCGTGATGCAGGCGAGCAGCAACAGGTCACGATCTCGAATGAAATGAATAAACAAATAAAATACTTTAATAAATAATTAAATTTGAAAAAAAAAACTTAAAATCATAAGTAAAATCAATAAGTTTATGAGTTTAAATGCTTTGATTTGATATATCAAATTACTTTTTCAAAAAAAAAAGGTTTTTATCCAGCTTCAAAATGAATTAATTTAGGAAGAAAAACGTTTTTCTTTTAAACAAGTTGATATCGGCTTTTTATGAAAGGACAAAACATTAAAACCTGAAAATATTCTATTTTTTATTTAACTCTTAAATAAATAATCCCACCCAGATACCGCACGCGCTGGAGTCCATTTACACCGAGTACGACGGCATATTCGACTGCATGTCATATCGGAACTTAGTATTATTATAATTAAATAAAAGTTTCTGTTTTAAATCTAACTTTGCTTCACATAAAATATTTTTCAAAAGATAATTGATTTGTTAATAGTGCTTGGCAAAAAATAATTATTTTTTCTTACAAAATGTTTCAAAAACTGATTAAAGTTCTGTACGCTTTTGTGGAAAACTAGACAACCTTTCTGTTTTTAATATAAGTTTTTTTCGTTTTTAATAAAAAGTCCTCGATGCGATACCAGCAAACAAATTTCAAAGACGTCTCGTTTTCTCGATTTCTTGGCTAAGACATAACAAGTCACGTGACGATCACGTCCAAGAATCAATAGAATAAGCCACTTCCTAAAGAAATTACTCCACAATAATAAAAAAATAAGCAATTCCAAGCAAATATTGGTTTTGCTTTGCTTCATATCAAATTTCTTTCAGGAAATTATAGATTTGTACCTAAATCTTGGCAAAAAATTAAGTTTTTTAGCTCAAATAACTGCTCTAATAATTTTTTATCTTGCCTACATTTTGACAGTAAATTGGACACATTATGCGTTTTTAATATTTATTTTTTTTTTGCATTGCTCACATTGCTCTACCAAGCAACAAAATTTATAGATACCCTTTTAGCAATCAAAAACCCACCCCATAGAAATTGTTAAAATTGTTTTAAAAATGTTTAAACTACTCTCACTTTAATGGAACTCGACATCTTTTTGTTTTTAAATTTTATTTCCCGATGAGCACCAACACGAATTTTTGGTACCTTCTTTTTTGTTGGCAACGTTATTGGTTTTGCTTTGCTTCATATCAAATGTTAACATTAAAAATGTTTTACCTTGCCTATGTTTTGATAGAAAATTGGACACATTATGCGTTTTTAATATTTAATTTTGTTTGCATTGCTCACATTGCTATACCAACCAACAAAATGTATACATAGATACCCGTTTTGCAATCAAAAAACCACCCCATAGCAATTCTTCCAGACGTTAAAATTGTTAAAATTGTTTTTAAAATGTTTAAACTTACTCCCACTTTGATGGAACTCGACAGCTTTTTTGTATTTATTTGTTTTTTTCTGTTTATTTAAATTTTTACTTTTAATTTTTATTTCCCGACGCGCAATGACACAAATTTTTGGACAAACTATCGACGAGAACTTGACTGCATGTGATACTTCATACTAATGAAATGAAATGAACCAACAACGAAGACGCGATAAAATAACTGTTCAAGTATTGCGTTCTAACTTCAGCTGCATTCAAATTTTATATAAGGGTGGGCACGCGTCATTTGGCGGCATGTGATAATACTTGCTAGTGTCTAATGAAATGAAAGATGACGCAAGTGATAAAATAACTGTTCGTTTAGATATTGAAGCTGGTTCAAACTATGCTTTACATGGCTGACTTTTTAATTGAAAGAATTTTTATTGCTTTAATCATGTCTTAACTTGCAAAAATTTTAGTAGTTGGTTTAAGGGCGTTCTAGAACAGTGGCTAAGTGGCTAACAGGTGTGCACAGGTGAGAACAGGTGTGCACAGGTGAGACAGGTGCGACAGGTGAGCACAGGTGCGACAGGTGCGACAGGTGAGACAGGTGTGCCAGGTGAGACAGGTGAGACAGGTGCGACAGGTGAGCCAGGTGAACAGGTGTGCCCAGGTGAGGCAGGTGAGACACGTGCGGCAGGTGACGGTGAAAAAGGTAGGTCGATCGGTAAGTGGGTGGTGGCTAAGTGGGTGGTGGCTAAGTGTGCGGTGACAAGTGTGTGGTGGCTAATCGGGCGGTGGTTCAGTGTGATACGGATCATGCAGGTTTTTGACCTAAGTGGTGTTGTTGTAGGTAGGTGGCCTAGTTTTTTGGATCGCTAAGTGGGTGGTGGCTAAGTGGGTGGTGGCTAAGTGGGTGGTGTTTCAGTGCAAAAGGGATCGTAAAGGCTTGTAGCCTAGTTGGTGGATGGGTCAGTGGGTGGTGGCTGTTGTAGATAGATGGCCTAGTTGTTGGATCGGTAAGTGGGTGGTGGCTAAGTGGGGCGATGGCTCAGTGTAATAGTGGTCGTGTTAGTTGTGCTGCAGGTGTTAATAACACATACGTGTTGTTCGATACGTTGGGTTCTGTATCCATGATATTGTGTGCTAGCAAAAATATATATATGTATGTGATGGAAGCCCTTTAACGTCGTGTAACACATAATGTCTGCTAGCATTTTAATAGTGATAAATAATTTATTTTTGGAAAAAAATTGATAACCGAGTAAGCCTAGCGATAATTTTATACGCATGAGTGTACAGGAATAAACATGCATTGACTATCCGGAAATATACGACACATATCAGTAGCATTCTAACAGTGATAATGCGTTTTTTTTTTCTTTTGTGTGAATTATGACGGTTATTTAATCAGAATGTGCAATACATAGGTACCTACATTTAATTTTAAGAAAAATTTGAAGAAAACTCCCCTTAGCTAAAGAAAGATAATAGATACACATTCGTAATAGTGAAAAAACAAAAATCAACCCAAGATTTAAAATAAGAAAGACTTTTTTAGGTAGGTTTTCTTTTTTAGTAGGTTTTTTGAAAATCAGTATACATTTTGTATAGCCAACTATATCTGTTTCGATCGAAAGAAATGTTTAGGTCTTCCTGAGGGTATACATCTGAATTCAGATAAACTTTTATGTCTGTTATATGACAATGATTAAATGTGGTTATATCCTCCGTTAGTTTTTTATTTTTTTCAGTTTGTAGTGCAACAATAATGTATCGAGGTTTTTCAATTTGTGTTGTTGTTTTGATGTTCCAAATATTAGGATAGGATATTCATACAGATCCCAGTTGCGGAAAGCAATTTTAATAGAATTATTCCTGTTTATAGATTTGTATAAATCCAACTTAACTGAATCGGATAAAGTTACATGTGGTACTTTCCATTGAACCTTATGAAGTTGAACCTCAACTTTTTCATCAACTGTTGAAATTAATGCATTTTCATCTATTCTGGCACGAGTAAGAATTAGATCATGTCGGGCGTTAGGTATAATTTTTTTGTAATCTTCAGCAAATCCCAAAAACTAATTCAGTGGGATACAGTAGTTAAAGTTAAATGACTTCAAAGAAATACATGCCTCAGGAGACCACGAAGCATTTAAAAGCATATCGCTCTCGTTTTTAGTTAAGGAAAGGTAGTTTTTTATCGTTGAAGTAATTGCAACATTCCTATTACAGTCAATTTCTCTTCCATTCAATTCATAACGTATTTCATCAAAAAGAAAAGCCATTAAATATATCTTTTCCTTCCCGTTGTTTAAGTGATCCTTCAATGCATAAAAAACTTTCCGAAGGTAAAACATTAAGATTTTGATGTTGTATACAAATCTGAATGATGTCATTCCGTTCAAAATTGTTTTGATAAGGGGAGTAAGTGTGGTACTCATATTTAGATATAAATTCATTGTACTCTGGATCTTAAAAAATGTTTGACATGCTATTTCCTAGGTTTTTATTTTTTTAAGATGAACCCCAATGGTAGCAAAAAGTTTTTATTTTCTTCTGTGAGGTGATGTGTTAACGATGCTGAGGTCAAAACTTGATTAGGTAATACATTTTTGATAACAGACTTTATATAAGAATTTTGTGCGTGAGAAACTTGTTCATATATAATCATGTTTCTGGCTTTAAATGTAATCGAACAGTTATTTTTTCTCCTTTAAAATTAATAATTCTACCGTCTTGATCAATGAACTTTAAACTCAACCATGTTATTTGTTTGACGTTGACAGGTAAATAAATAACATTTCTAGGAACCTCAATGATTTTATAGCCTGGGCTCACGTTTATAGAAAATTCATGTAAAATATGCGCCAACTGGTTATTAATATACGTTCCATCTATAATATTACAACAGTTTCTTACTGAATCCTAAAAGCGAACCAATAGAATTTTGTTTAGAGAAATCTATTGCTTCTGAACTATAAATTTCACATTCCAGAGTATTGCTGTTGGCTATGATTTTAATTTCACTTTTTCTATTTAAATTCTTTTCCTTTTTATTAATTTCACTAATTTTCTTTTGTATAATATTGTTTATGTCTCCAATCTCATATGAGCCAATAGGAAACGAAATAACATTTTCACCTACGTGAAACAAGTTATTTAAATCATCCACATTTGGTATATAGTTATATGATTGAAAATCTATGAGGCCCCAGACATAGTTGGACCTTAATACAATTGGTGGGAAATATTCCGCTGTAAGAGATGAGTCGTTTCCGCTAAGAGTTAATGTTACCGACATGTTGGTTAAAAGACGAATGATATATTTTTTTTATTTCATTCACTTTATTAATTTTTATTTTTGAAAACCTTTTGAGATTGATCTAGTAAATACTTTAAACATAAATGACCACATATAAATGCATTAAAATTCTGTTCTTCAATATAATTATAATTTATCCGATTTCCTAGATATTTTATTATTTCAATTGGAGGTCTTAAATTACCAAAACTGTCAAAATACTTTACAAAATTGTTTTTATTTTTTATATATGCCACCCAATGTGTACCTCTACCAGATTAATCATCCAAATTGATAACGCCACACTCCTGGATAAATGACTTTTATTGTAATGAGTTTCGCATAAAAAGTGTGGTATATGCTTCACTGCAAACCGTTGTATGTCAAAGTTTGTTAAAGGTTGCTTGGGTAGCAGATCTACTAGTTTTTTGTGTTGGTGTTGTTTATAAAAAGACCAAGCCCATTTTTATAGGGCTGTAAATATAAGCCGTTTCCTTTGATTGCAACGGCTTCTAAAGCCTTGTTGTGCCTAATGTTTTCTTCCAACTGTTTTTAAGCAGCGCTTGCAGCATTAAGGGTTTTAATAACACCAGCTGCTCCTCCCGTAAGAGTTCCTATAGCCGATAAGCCTGCAAGAATAGGAGCTACAAATGGAAGAAAGCCCCCTGTTTTTGGAATTGGAATTATTATTGGTGTTTTTATGTTACTTTTTTTCTTGTTTTTAATAACATTTTTGGCTGCTTTTAAAGCAATACTAGCAATAGATGTTGTACCACAACAGTTAATATTGCTTCTTATAGCATTTCTTGCTTCATTTATAGCTTTCTTAAACAAATTTTTGTTACAGATTTTCTTCTCACTAATTTTTTATTTTTTTTTTTATTCTTTTTAACACCCATTCCCAATTTTGTCTTAGCTTTCATCATGTTGGTGACTAAAAGGCTGCTTAACTTTTCAGGAACTGATGAGTCCTTTGCTTTAAATCTTTTCCAAGCTTGTTCTGTCAGAATTTTATCTGCTACGTGACGATCCGATAGTGAACTACTTTTTGAATATGCTATATCATGCAGGCGGCACGCCTCATCCAGTTCATTAATGCCTTTAGCTCCTCTACTTAAACGTTCTTGCAATTTTCTGCCAGGTCTACAGTAATTGTACGAAGGTAAATGTAGTTCAATTGGCAGTTTATCAATAATATTGTTTAAAAGTCCTCCCCCTTCAGAAGATTTTTTACAACTGATGGTTTTAATGTGATGCTCAATCATATTTTTAAGATATTGTAATTTTTACCGCCTTCTTGGTTGAAGTTTCGAACATTTATGATTTCAAAAATATATAAACGAGTTGTTTTATTATAAAATAATTCAGTCATCAATATGAGGTTCATCAAACAGTCACAAGTCATTAAAGTACAAAACTTTGATTCCGATGTAAAAATTAAAAAAAAAACATGGATCATTATTCTCAAACAGTATCCGTGGAATAATCGTTGGCCCTTCAAACTGTGGGAAAACAAATGTTATGCTTAGCATTCTTCTTGACCCAAATGGGCTGAAGTTTGAAAATATTTGCATATATTCCAAATCATTGCATCAACCGAAATATATGTATTTAAAAAGGTTATTTTATCAGAAGAAGGAATGGAATATAAATTATTTTCAGATAATAGTGATATTATGCTACCAGCAGATGCTAAAAATAACTCAGTGTTTATTTTTAACGATGTTGCATGTCAGAAGCAAAACAACATAAGGGATTATTTTTGTATGGGTCGTCACAATGGTGTTGATAGTTTCTATTTATGCCAATCCGATACACATATTCCCAAGCATTTGATTTGAGATAATGCAAATTTTATTATACTTTTCAAACAAGATGAAATGAATTTAAAACGTGTTCACAATGATCATATAAACTCAGATATGACGTTTAACCAATTTAAAGAGCTATGTTTTCATTGTTGGGTTGATAATTATGGTTTTCTAGTTATAGACAAGGAAAGTAGTATTAAAAATGGTCGATATAAAATTGGTTTCCATGAAATAATTTTACTATAAATACACACTTTTACTTAAAAAGGAATCCATTCCAATATGAGCTCTGTTTGAGAAAACTTAAAATTTATCTTAATATACTAGGAAAGATAAACAAATCTAAAAAAATGAATGAAACTATCCTGAATGATCTAATAAAAACAAAAAACATTCTAAAAACAAAATATTTTCAATTAAAAACTGGTGAAATAACACGAGACACGGAGTTGGAAAATACTTTTAAACCTATTGCTGAACCATTAAAAAAGTTGGTTGAAAATGTCGAAAGGGAAAAAAAGCCAAAACCTAATGATGAAGAAATTGAAACAAAACCAATTAAACGTCGTAAACTTAATTTTAAATTATTTAATAAAGAAGAAGGATCGGAAGACAATGAAGTATTAGAATCACCAATCACTGAATTAGATAGTGGAGCTAATGAGATGTTGTTTAGTACTCCAAACAATTTCAATACATCCGAGGTATCTTCAACTTTCACTAAAAAATTATTATCTGAATCAAATCTCGATACAGTCTATGGTCCGTATTATGATGCTAATACATAAGCAACGAAAATTGGTAAATCTAAATTTTGGATGGATGATGATGTTATTAAAATTGATGATGAAAAGTTTACTCGAACTCCGGGTCTCATTGAGCTGATTCTAAAGAAAAAACCTCGAAAGCACATTTATACAAATGATGATTTAAAGCAATATCAGAAAATTTTACAAAAGACTAGTGCCCATATGCGAAATCATGATGATACTTTTAGGATCAACAGTAATAGGGGTGTCAAGTATACGCAAATAATAAAGAATCTTGTTTCTGGATTTAATAACAAAAATAAAAAAACCGGGGAATCTTATTCTGAAATAACTGAAATGAAGTACACAAACAAAAATAATGAATACGTTTACTGGAATGATCCTTGAGCTCGTTAATAGACTTAAACTTTTAATAGCATCCAAAAACGCTGGTAATAACAACCATCAAAATGAAATCAGCTCTATAATTGAGGAATTAAAGGAATCAAACATCATATATTAATATCACTCAAACCTAAAATGTATTCAAACTAAACATGAGCGTTGACAAGTTCGGAAGAAACTCCAAGACACTTTTAAAAATTAAAGGTCCTACAGGTCCTCCAGGGTTAGGTTTTAAACTCCTTCCATCTGGTGATTTTAATATGGAAAATAAACGTTTAAGCAATGTTGGTAGACCTGAGGAACCACACCAAGCAACCTCTAAAGAATACGTTGATGATCAAATAAACAATATTATCGAAATCAGTGATCCTAAAAACTATATAGATGCTATCGTAAAAAAGTATCTTGATGAGCACATCAAAAGCAAAATTGTGGAGTTAATAGAAGAGAGAAAAATATTTTCGACACAACTATCACTATTCAAAAATCAATCCCCAGTTGTAACTGATAAGAATAGTTTTTAGTTGAGTGTACTTATATATATATATTTTAAGAATGTATGCGTAAGGAAAATATTTAATTTTAACTTTAATTCCTCTTTCAAAAAATTATATAGTTTGTATGCATTCAATACCCTCATCATCATCATCCTGAAACAATGGACGTCGATCTATTAATTAAAAATATTACAGATTTTCTAAAGACATATAAACATGAATTACTAGAGGAACATTACCATGAATTTTTAAATTGTATAAGACTACTTAAACAACTTCAAAACTCTATTTACACTGAATCGATACATGGAATTCATTACTCTAGCTGTTGTTGGTCATTGGATGAGTGTAAAGTGGGGCCAGATACTTGTGTATGCTTGATCATAGACAAACGTTTATTAAAAATGAAGAAACTAATGCTGTTATACAAAAGATTCAAATAAATCAAAATTTAAATTATAAAAATACTTCTTTTCATTTTCTTAAATTCATTCTTTACTAACATGAGTAAGCGAATGGTTGTTGAAGAATTACACAAGCCTGCACGTAGAAATTTTAAACGTCGCCGTGTTATCATTAAAGGCTTTGATGATTTATGGCAAGCGGACTTGGTTGCAATGATACCATATAGTAATCAGAACAAAGGATTTAACTATTTATTGACGGTCATCGATACTTTTTCTAAATTCGCTTGGGCTATTCCTATCAAAACCGAAACTGGTATCGCTGTAACCAAAGCAATGGAAAAGATATTTATTCAATCTTCTAGGATCCCAAAAAATTTGCAAACAGATGATGGAAAAGAATTTTTTAATAAAAATTTCAGAATCTTAATAGACAAATATAAAATAAACCATTACTCAACATTTAGTTCATTAAAAGCTTCTATTGTTGAAAGATTTAATAGAACTCTTAAAGAAAAAATGTGGAAAGAATTTAGTTTCAATGGCAGCTATAAGTGGATAAATATTTACAGAAAATTACTGCATGATTATAATCATTCTTTCCACAGAACTATAAATTGTCAACCTGCTAGTGTTAATAAAAAAAATTCTAAATTATTACTTACAGTTTTTAAAAATCATAAGAAAAATGAAGATAAACGTCAATTTAATGTTGGTGATAGTTTAAGAATTAGCAAGTATAAGCATGCATTCGCGAAAGGTTATACACCCAACTGGACTACGGAAGTATTTAGAATAAGAACAATCAAAAGAATAAGACCCATTACATATCTTCTCGAAGACTATAAAGGTGAAGCAGTAAAAGCTGGTTTTATAAAGAAGAACTTATGAAATCCAACTGTCCAGATATTTATCTTGTGGAAAAAGTTATAAAAAGAAGAGGAAATGAAGTTTTTGTAAAATGGTTGGGCTTTCCAACAGAACAAAACTCATGGATTGATAAAAACAAACTGTTGTAATATAAAAAAGAAAAAATATTAAAATTTATTGACCACATATTTTGTTTGTGTTTTATTTAATATATGATTGTATTTGTACATGAATGATTAAAATTAATTATTTAAGTTTTAAAAATTTTAGTTCGTATGATGATCCTAATGGTCTTGTGATTTGGAAAGCATAACCACCTTTGGCCATATAAAGCAAGGTGTTTGATGATAGGGAAGAATATCTACCTGGTAAAAACACCTGTAAATATTAATACAAATTAAAATACAATATATCAAATTAATGTTTTTTATCTTACAGTGTATTCCCCCAGATCCGCTACAACTCGATCCCCCCACTTTGTTGTAACCATTCGAATACGGTAAATGTTATAATTTAATCCGATCGTGAGATCGGATAACTTCCGTGTAGGTTTGAAACCGCTATCATTTAACGAATTTGCTTCTCGGACTGCAAAGTCTTCCACAGTGAAAACTGAATAATCTGGTTCTGAGAAATTCATAATGTCGTCAATCTTCGTCACTTGTTTAAAATAAACTATTCCTATCCTCAACAAATGCTAACGTTTTATAGTTCTGTTTCATCCCCACCCGACTCATAGTTTAGTACATATGTATTTTTTTTTTGTATCATCGAAAAGCTTTTTCTATTTTTAGAAAACTATTTGATCATTTACCCTCTTTTTTCGTCTGTATCAGAATTTTTCCCTTGTTTGGTAAAAACCAACTAACCCTCCCACTTTCTGATATCTTTTAATATACGCGGATATGAGTTGTCACTTCCACACACGTTAAATATTTCTTTTCAATCCTTTCATCTTTCTTGTATATAGTTTGGGTTCATATGTATATGATGCATTCCGTGGATTTCCTTTTTTTTTGGGTAGAACGCAATAATCTAAGTAATTAATAAATACGCATATGTTATGTCCATTTCGTATGGTTTTCCTTTTATTATTCGATAAGCATGCATGCATATGATGCATTTGGTGGTTTTGATTTTGTTGGCTTTGGGTAAAATGCAACAATCAAAGTAGGAACCTAATTCTTATCATTTTCTAACTCTCAAGCAAATAATTCTAATAGTGGACATCACAGTAATTTTGAATAGTTCTTGTTATAGAGCCATTGAGTACAGTTCTTTTAAGTGTTTCCAAATTTAAACTTATTGCATTTATAAATTTAAACCAATAAATACAACAAAAAAGTTTTACTAATACAATTTTTCTTACTTTCAAACAATTAAGTGATCAGTGAACATCTCAGTCATTTTGAATTGTTCTTGCTATAAGCCTAGTGCAGTTCCTTTAAGTTTAAACTTAAAATCCATTTTTTTTTTTATTTTTTGTCATTAATATAAACATATGTCATTAAATTTTCGAAGCTTTGCTTAAAAGTGGTGAAACGATAAAACAAACAAAAAACAGTAACTATCAGATCCTAAAAACAAAAGGTTTACCTGCTAAAAAACCGAATTGTACAAAACTAGTGCTTCAATTGTCAAAAAAAAAAAACAAAAACACAAAAAAAATGGCAAATTTGGTTTGTGTTGAAAAATTCGCGCATGCAAGTTCTTTAAGCAGGCATATAAAATCTGCTCATAAGGGTACCAGTACCAGTAAAGTTCAATGCCCCCAATATGTGAAAACATTTTCGCGAAAAGATGCATTGAATCGCCATATTCTAAGTGCTCATAAAACCTTAGAGGTAGCTCATGTGAGCAATGCAACCTTAACTGTAAGTGACCAGTCTATCTCAACCAAACGGAAAGGCGATGATGATATTCCTCATTGTTCATCAAACAAACGCAGATGCGGAAACTGTCCAGGAGAGTTTTCGCCTAAACAGTGGATACACCATGAGAGAACAGAAATCCACAGAAACAAAAACATGCTTAAAGTACCAATGAGCCCCTTTATGAAGATCCGGAAGTGTTTTAAAGGTATGGTAGTAACCTTCCTACTGCAAAACAAAAGGGAAGATCTACTGAACATTAAATATTTTTTGGATAGTTGTAAGACTGATGTGTTGCAACTCATTGAAGAAGCATTCCAAAGAAATGACAGTGTTTAGTTCAGTATTGAGCTTTTTGCTGAATATGTAAAATATTCAACATCGACTGGAGGAGAAGAGCATGCTGATATAAGCACAAAATCGTTTAAATCTCCGATGCAAATTGCTCTACAAAGCCAAGATATTTCGGAAATATTTACGAAGCTGGTAGAATGCATTGACAACAAAAGTGAAGAGTTTGAGATCATGGACTCTGGTTGGAGTCTTCTTTTCTTCAAACGAATCGAAGTCAACATCAATGAGTACAAGCCATTGAGAGGATCGAGCTACATTAGAGTTCCAAAATCTATTGAAATTAAAAAGGCATGTGTAAATATCCAAAACAATGATGAATACTGCTTCAAATGGGCAATTATTTCTGCTCTCCATCCGACCCATGCCAATGTTCAAAGAACAAGCAGCTATAATATCGAAAATATCGCAGATGATATAATTAATTTAACGAGTGGTGTTCGAATCAATTTCTACAATTTGGCTTTCCCCTTAAAGCTAAGAGATATAACGCTCTTCGAAACGCTAAACCCCACTACAAGTGTTAACGTTTTTGGAATCGAGCCAAAAAGTATTGGGAGTGAAGACTATAAAGTTGTTGGCCCATATTACATCACAAGGGGTGTAAAGGATAATCATATCAACTTACTGCTTATCCAAGATGAATCGAATAACCATTTTATATGGATTAAAAACATTTCAAGGTTGATAAGTATGCAGGTTAATCATGGAAATCACTCCATAAGTATGTGCAATGCATGTTTATTAACGTTTAATGCTGATAGTGCTTTTCGAAAGCATCAAAAGGAGTGCAACGGTATCGTAACTGAGCTGCCAAAAGAGGATTCTAAGATATTAAAATTCGAGCATCATTCAAGATCTATTGAAGTTCCCTTTGCCATATATGCTGACTTTGAATGTATGTTGATGAACATCCAAAATTGTCATCCAGACCCAGGAAATTCCTCAACAACATCTATTAAAGAGCATATACCCATAGCAGTTTCTTACTACTTGAAATGCTCGTTCGACTCATCTTTGGACAAACTGTTTAAATACACGGGTAAGCATACCATAGTAAAAAAAGAAAAATTCAAAACCAGAAACATAATATATTTAATTTTGTATTTATAAATTTGATTTTTTTTTTTTTGTTTAATTGCACGTGACGACTGTGCTAGGGTATTCGTAAATTCTATAATTGAGGAATCGAAACGCATACATAGGGATTACCTCACAATAAATACGCCTATGACTATGACGCCAGCGGATGAACACACATTCAATGATGCTATCAATTGCCACATCTGTAGCAGACCTCTGGGGCTAGATAAAGTTCGAGACCATTGCCACATCAGCGGGAAATTTAGGGGCGCGGCGCATTCATCATGCAATTTAAATTATAAGGTACCAACATTTTTGCCTTTATTTTTCCACAATTTAACTGGCTATGATGCCCATTTATTTATAAAAGAGTTGGGTAATACTAATGGGGACATTAGAATTATACCCCTAAACAAAGAGAAATGTATATCCATTTCAAAATTTATCGAAATAAATTCAATAAATAATGATCATAACGATCTTCTAGAGTTGAGATTCTTAGACTCGTTTCGATTTCTCCCCTCGAGCATTGACAATATTTCAAAAACCCTTGCAGAGGATGATTTCAAAATTTTGGCTAAGTTTTGTCAAAGCAATAAGAGATCTTTCGAACTTAGGACTCGAAAGGGTGTCTTTTGCTATGATTATATAGATTCCAAAGAAAAACTTTTTGAAACGCAATTACCACCTATTTCAGCGTTTAAGAATTCATTGCTCGACCTAGATTGTAGCGAAGATGATTATGAGCATGCTAAAAATGTTTGGAATAATTTCAATTGTTCTACATTAGCTCAATATCTTGAACATTATTTAATAACGGATGTTATAATTCTATCCGATATATTTGAAAAATTCCGTAAGGATTCAAGGCAAACGTATGGTCTAGATCCATGACATTATTTCACGTTGCCTGGTTTTTCATGGAGCGCTATGCTTAAGCACACAAATGTGAAATTAAAGCTCCTTACGGATATAAATATGTACAATTTTTTTAGCAAGGGTATAAGAGGAGGATTGACCCAGTGCAGTTTACGGCACTGTAAGGCTTATAATAAATATATGGAAGAATATGATGAAAGTAAGCCTGAAGAATACTTAATCTACTTAGATGCTAATAACCTTTACGGTTGGGCTATGTCCGATTACCTCCCACATTCACGCTTTGAATGGATTGATCGTCCAACAGATTTGTCTTTCATAAAAGAATGGTTGATAGCAGATAAACATGTTGGATACATTTTAGAAGTTGATTTAGAATATCCGCAATATATTCATGATCACCATAACGATCTTCCATTCTGTCCGACTAGTATTTCCCTTAACAATAAACCAAAAAAATTGATTGCAGACTTGCGGGACAAGTCGAATTACACTGTACATTATAAGACATTAATTCAGTGTGTTGATAATGGATTGATTTTGAAAAAAATATATCGTGTAATCAAATTTAAACAATTTCCATGGTTAAAAAAATATATAGATTTCAATAATAAACTGAGAACAAAAGCGACAAACAAGTTTGAAAAAGACCTGCGCAAACTTTGTAATAACGCTGTATTTGGGAAAACCATGGAGAATGTTGATAAAAGAAAAGATGTGCGAATTGTTTTATCACCAGACAATTCTAGTAATGGTAGACAGCTTGGTGCTCGTGCACTTATAGCGAAACCAAATTTTCATAGCATTTTAGAGTTTGGTGACAACATGGCTGCTATTCAAATGAACAGAACATCTACACTTTACAACAAGCCCATATACTTAGGGTTTTCTGTTTTAGAGATCTCTAAGTATAAGATGTATGATTTTCATTATGCGTATATGAAGCCTAAATTTTCGGACAAAAACCTAAGGCTAGCGTATATGGACACCGATTCATTCGTATATCAAATCAACACTCATGATTTTTATAATGACATACAAGACGACATTAAAGATAAATTTGACACCTCTGATTACCCTCCTAATAATCCCTTTGGTATTGCCCAACAAAATATGAAAAAACTGGGTTACATGAAAGACGAAAATTGTGGAAAAATAATGACAGAATTTATTGGACTAAGTGCCAAAATGTATAGCATAAATGTTCCGGAGTTATTAAAAAAGCAAAAGGTGTTAAAGGCTCTGCTGTAAGGAAATTAACTTTGAGTAATGACAGAGAGTGTTTACTACAAAAGAAAGATTGTTACTGCACAATGATAAATTTCCGTTCCAAGCAACATGTCATAAACACCCAAACAATTAATAAAAAAAAGTCTAAGTTGTGAAGATGACAAGAGATATGTATGTGAAAATAATATAAATACATTTGCTTGGGGTCATTATAATATAAATTCTTAATATATTTTAAATTGATCATTTATGCTACACATGAGTAACTATGTAAAAATTACTAGGTATATTGTGATACTAAAATATAAGAAACAAATAATTTTTTGTAATAAACAAGAAAACAAATGATTATCTATATTACATGTAAAAAAGCAATATACAACTACAAAATAGTCTTAAGAACAAATTAACAATACAATGAGAAAATATTAAATAAAAAAAATAAACAAAAAAAGTCTTTCTTATTTTAAATCTTGGGTTGATTTTTGTTTTTTTCACTTTTACGGGAGTTTTCTTCAAATTTTTCTTAGAATTAAATGATATTAAATGTAGGTACCTATGCATTGCACATTCTGATTAAATAACCGTCATAATTCACACAAAAGAAAAAAAAAAAAAAACCCATTATCACTGTTAGAATGCTACTGATATGTGTCGCATATTTCCGGATAGTCAATGCATGTTTATTCCTGTACACTCATGCGTATAAAATTACCGCTAGGCTTGCTCGGTTATCAATTTTTTTCCAAAAATAAATTATTTATCACTATTAAAATGCTAGCAGATATTATGTATTACACGACGTTAAAGGGCTTCCATCACATACATATATATATTTTTGCTAGCACACAATATCAACGTATCGAACAACACGTATGTGTTATTAACACCTGCAGCAACAACTAACACGATCACTATTACACTGAGCCATCACCCCACTTAGCCACCACCCACTTACCGATCCAACAACTAGGCCATCTATCTACAACAGCCACCACCCACTGACCCATCCACCAACTAGGCTACAAGCCTTTACGATCCCTTTTGCACTGAAACACCACCCACTTAGCCACCACCCACTTAGCGATCCAAAAAACTAGGCCACCTACCTACAACACCACCACTTAGGTCAGAAACCTGCATGATCCGTATCACACTGAACCACCGCCCGATTAGCCACCACACACTTGTCACCGCACACTTAGCCACCACCCACTTAGCCACCACCCACTTACCGATCGACCTACCTTTTTCACCGTCACCTGCCGCACGTGTCTCACCTGCCTCACCTGGGCACACCTGTTCACCTGGCTCACCTGTCGCACCTTTCTCACCTGTCTCACCTGGCTCACCTGTCGCACCTGTCTCACCTGTCTCACCTGTGCTCACCTGTCGCACCTGTCTCACCTGTGCACACCTGTTAGCCACTTAGCCACTGTTCTAGAACGCCCTTAAACCAACTACTTATTTTGATGGAACTTCGGACAGATTTTCTGTTTTCATTATTAATTTTATTTTACATTTTTTGTTTGCCAATAAACCACTCCCATAGAAATTGTTTTAGACACTAAAATTCTTAAAATTGTTTAAATTATTTAAAAAAACGCATTTTATAAAATAACTGATCCTACATATATTAATTTGAAGCTAGTTTTACTATGTTTTGCATGATTTATTCATTTGTTGAAAGAATTCAGCTAAATGTATTGCTTTAAAAATGTTTTAATTTGCAAATATTTTGATGGATCTTTGGACTGATATTCTGTTTTCAATATTAATTTTATTTTACATTGCTAAAAAAAGGCTCACAATGCGATACCTAACAAAAAATTTCACAGACGCCCTTTTTTCACCAATAAACCACTCCACTAATTTTTTCCAGATATCAAAATTGTTAAAATTGATTTAAAAAGTTTAGACTTACCCCCAATTTGATGGAACTCCACAACTTTTTTGTTTTTATTTGTTTTTTTTCTGTTTATTTAAATTTTTACTTTTAGTTTTTATTTCCCGACGCACACCGACACAAACTTTTGGACAAACTAATCGATGAGAACTTGACGGCACGAGATACTTCATACTAATGAAATTAAAAGAACCAAACACGAAGACGCGATAAAATAACTGTTCAAGTAGTGCGTTCAAACCTCGGCTGCTTTCAAACTTTAGCTGCGTTCAAATTTTATTTCAACTCGTTCACACATGCTTTTTACACTTCGCGATATTTGTTTTTTAGCTGACGCAAAGTTATAATTAACTTCTACTAAAAATTTTAATAATTTGAGTTAAAATTAATATGGTTTTGTAATAAATATGTTTAAGAGTATACGAACGTATGTATTTTGTAGAAAAAAAAAATACATCAGGCTGAAAATGGATCAAAGATCGTATTAAAACATTTTCTTTTAAAATTAAAACGTGGTATTTTTCTGGTCAACCAAAAGCCACGGGGATTATTATATAGCAAAACTAAAAACAATAACTTAGAAATCGTGAGTTTAACTTTTTTTTAAGTTGAAACTAAAATTGTTGGAGGGTTAGTAATGTAAAGTTCTATTTAACAAAAAAAAAAAATATTTTTCGATTTTGTTGATCTTTTTCATATTTCACTTTCAATTCAACAAAAAAAATTGATTTTTTGGATACCTGCTTTGATTATAGGTCGATTATTCAAATCATCATTTTTTGGGAAAGTTCTACACAAATTTTTACACGTACTTGCACACACCAAATAAAAGTGACGTTTTTATCTAAATCACACAATTGCAAAGATAATTCAAATCATGTTTTTATTAAATGCCGTCTCCACTGGCTTTTTGTGTAAGTGAATTTTTTTGTAAAAGATAGAAGTAGTTGTGAAAGACTAATGAAAGACATGATACATGACATGATTTGCCCAGTGAGTAAAAATGCAGTGTTTGTTGATTGGATTGTGGTTGCGATGTTAGACATCTTTATGGACTGTGGAGTCGGCTTGTAATCCAATCTACAATCCAATCCACAATCTGATTTGTATGAATATGTCACTGCTTCGACATGGATTTTTGCGACTCCATTGGATATTTCATAGACATGTTCCATAGTCTTGCCATCGTTCATGGCCTGTGGAGGCGGCCAGTTTAACACAATTGATCTGAACTCTGACCACCAAAACTGAAATAGTTGATAGAAAACAACATAAGTGTAGTCGTACAAAAAAGGAAAACATAAATTCGCCCATAACTATTGTGAATTGCAGGCCTGATTGCAACACAATTTAATGAAACTGAAGTTTTGTGATTGAAATAAAAAAGAAGATATACGATTCTTTTCACTTCTTAGTGTTATTGTTTTGACAACTCGGATAGATACTTTTTGTTTATTTTATAACCTAAGGTGTGACAAAAAGATAGAGCGTGTAGGTTGCGTCGAGACAAGGAAAAAATCGTATGGGAGGGGGGTATATTTCCCCCCGTTTAGGCGGGAGGGGCAATTTTCTAAACAATGACAAAAAGATAGATCGTGTAGGGTGAGTCGAGACAAGAAAAAAATGGTATGGGAGGGGAGGTCTATTTCCCCCCATTTAGGCTTTTTTTAATTTTTAATCAAACGTTGAAAACCGGGTGATTCTAAAACTTTTACTTTTCAAAATATTCAAAAATAATGGTTGCCGAAATGATCATTTAGTCGGATTCTTCTCAGTCTTATGAGAAAATTGGTTAATTTATTTTTTAATATTTTGAAAAGTAAAAGTCTTACAATCATCCGGTTTTTAACGTTTGTTTAAAAATTAATAAGAGCATTGAATTTTTAATACAAATATAATACTTAATAACGTACAATTTTGAAAAAAATTAATTTGAAAATTAAAAAAAAAAAAATAAAAATTTTGAGTTTGAAAATTAATTTTTCAAAAAGTATTCACAAAAATAACATTATTTAAAAAGTCAATAAAAGAAGGTATTTTAGGCTTTAGAAAAAGGTATAATAGAGCATTGTAAGTGTTAACGTTGTTTTTTAATAATATTTTTTCTGCTTCAAGTCAATTTTTTAGGAAAGTGCCCCTCCTGTCTAAAAGGGGGTAAATAGACCCCCTCCCGTACGATTTTTTTCTTGTCTCGACTCACCCTACACGCTCTATCTTTTTGTCATTGTTTAGAAAATTGCCCCTCCCGCCTAAACGGGGGGAAATATATCCCCCTCCCATACGATTTTTTCCTTGTCTCGACGCAACCTACACGCTCTATCTTTTTGTCACACCTTAGGTTATAAAATAAACAAAAAGTATCTATCCGAGTTGTCAAAACGACAACCAAAATACACTAAGAAGTGAGTATATTTTCGTCATTTTTAAGAAAATTGGCCCTCCTGCCTAAACGGGGGGAAATAGACCCCCCTCACATATTTTTTTCTTTTTCTTGTCTTGACTCAACCTACACGCTCTATATTTTTGTCATTTTTTATAAAATTTCCCCTCCTGCCTAAATGGGGGGAAATAGACCCCCCCCTCACATACGATTTTTATCTTATCTCGACTCAACCTACACGCTCTATCTTTTTGTCATTTTTTTATAAAATTGCCCCTCCTGCCTAAACGGGTGGAAATATACCCCCCTCCCATACCATTTTTTTTTTCTTGTCTCGACTCAACCTACACGCTCTATCTTTTTGTCATTTTTGTGGAAAATTGCCCCTCCTGCCTATACGGGGGGAAATAGACCACATTGAACATCCTAGTATATCCTAGAGGGAGATATGGGGAATGGAATAACTAATTGGAGAAAAAGAGAATTAAATATGCAGTGCAATTACCGAAACTGGTTACTGCGATTGTTAGACAGTAGTTGCAAACTATAATTTATGCCAAAAACTTACATATAAACCTTGTATATAAAAACTATAGTAGTATTATGGAATCGATTTTTCTGTTACTGGGAGTGTTCTCGTGAGGGCGCAAACATCGTGCCACGTTGGTTTGGAGAGATGTGAATGAGGATAGGAAGAGGAATAAAAGCTGGTAGTAAGAAGGAGAGGAGTATATTTTGTTGATTCTGACAGTTGCTGACAACAATTACCTGGTGTGAGTGAGATAGTTTTTCGTCATGGCAACAAAGGGGATTATTCGCACAAAATGAAAAAAATGTTCTCGTTGTCATGGTGCATTGTACAACAGTATCGTTTTTTTTTGAATTTGAATTTGCGAACAGATTTTTTTGTTGTTTTCTATCAAAGTCTATGATAATAAACAAAAAACATACATATGTCTATAGTGTTGTGCTATATTTTATTACCTGAGAAGCACGATTCTCAGTTGGGTTTTTACCTGTATTTTCGTGTATTTTTCTTTAGTGTCTAGTGAAAAAAGAATAAAAGTAAATAGTTTCTTTCGGTAACTGAATTGTACCTTTAAGTTTTATTTTATTTTTTGAAAAGCTTATATTTAGGTCTTATGGTTATTCTTAACAATTAATTTTACAATTAAAGAGATTTAGTAAAGAAATAGAATATAAAATATTTTAAAGAAACCGTCCGACTGGTTCGATATCAAGAAACAGAGTGTCGCCTTGATAGCTCGTCACCCGACACGAAGAAAAAAGGAAAAAGATGCAACATCAGCACAAGTGTGCCTGTGTGTAGTTGCGATACTAAATTTGGGATCAATGCACGTTTAATGGGTTTGAAGAGTGTGTATTGGAAAGGGAGTGCATTGATTGTTGGATATAGAAAAATGGAAAAATGATGATCTGGGAATTATGGGTTTTATTTCAATGGAGAAGTTTAACGGATTGGAAAAGTGAATGGGTTTAAGTTGAGTGATCGTTGACTGCGTGGTTGACGACTTTGGAGTGTGATAGAATTTGTAAGTAATTAAAAGGAAATGATGATATGGGAATTTTAAGTAGGTCGGATATTGGTAAATCAAAAGAAATGATGACCATGGGAATTTGAAGTGGGATTGATATTGGTCGATCAAAGGAAATGATGACCATGGGAATTTGAAGTGGAGTTGAATGGATGGATGGGGTCATGAAAGGGCATGAGAAATGACCGTTGGAGGTTGTGAAGTGCGTACTTTACAACACCTCCCCCCTTAAGAACGAAACTTGTACCTTGGAATGGTGCGAGTTTCGGCTTTAGAAGATGGGATCGGAAGTGAACGAGAAAGATTAGATGGAGCTAGACGAGGTGTAGGTATTGGTAATGGTTCTTGAGTTTTTACGTTGATGGTTTGAACTGGATCTGAGGTTTTTATTTCTTTTAATGGTAAGCAATTCGATATTTTGTTTGTGTTTACGAAGGTTTTACTTTTATGTCGCATGAGTAATATGATTATAACCATAAGTATGGCGGAGAACATTGCAAGAAGGAACACGACTACCATATTTTTATTTTCTTGGTCGACTTTAGAATATATGAACCGTGATTTTTTTATGTTTTCTATATCTTTACTTATAGAATTAAGTTCATCAATTTGATCATGTATGTTAAAGGACTTTGTCGCGTAGTTAGGAATTTTCTCAAATTGTGGCAGTGTTATATTTAAGGGAAGATTTGGATTTGGTGAAATAAAGTTCAAATTGGTTTTTGTTTCGAAGTTTGTTTTAGAGTTTAAGGATTGGTATTTTGTATTTGCTACGCAGTTTTGTTGGATTTTAAGAATACCAGTTGCATTCATTTGTATGTGAGAGTTAAAGTTTTTGCATTTAATCATAAGATTTTCTGGATTTGGAGAAACAAAAATCCAAGAGTTAGTGTCAGCTAACTGCAGAAAAATTGGGTGGTATATTTGTATTAACTGAATATTGCAATTGCTGATTTCACTTGGTAAAATTGAAAGTAAATTCAATTCGCAAGCGCTACTAGAATGTGTGAAAAGAATTGGCGCGTTTCGTTCGCAAAGATAGTTATTTTTTATTGTTCTTTGGCATTTATCCAAGTCATGTTTATCAAAGAGAAAATATGATTGTTTTTCTGAGTCTACTACAAGAAAAGGTTTTTCGGGGATTATGATTGTATAGGTTTTGTTTTCAAGGAGATTTGGTATGCTAGTCATTTTATAAATGTTATAGTTTTTAGAAGAAGTTAAAGGAATCTTTAATACAAAATTAATTTGGTTGTCAATGTAGTAAACATGAGTTTCTAAGAGATTGAAAAGTGTATCTATATATTTTTCTTGTAAAGGTAGTGGTAGGCGATTTTCTTCTGGAAGAAGTAATTGTATCTTTTTAATTTCCTCGGTGAGTTTAGAAGGATCAATAAGGTATGGATGAAGTTTTCCATGAGCTGCGGAGTAAATAGCATCAAGGAGGTGATCTTTGGTCGAATAATAATATTCTGATAAGGAGTTAAACATCGTGAAAAGTTCGTTTAGTTGAAGAAAGGATTTATTTATTATGTTGTCATTATTTGTGTTTTTGCTTATCTGATTAATGATTTTATCGGTTTCTTTAATTTTGTCTTCTATTTTAATAATTTGGTCGTTTGTAAGGTTTAATTGATGTATAATGTTTTTTGATATGGAAATTTGTTTATCGTGTAAATGGGATGCATAATCTTGTTGTTGCTTCAGTTTATCGATATGTTGTGAAAAGATTTTGGCATCTTCGTCGTCGAGGGTGCCGAATAGTTGTTTTGAAATAGAGCCAATAGCATTTATTAGTCCTCTCTTTTGTATCCTCGGTTTTATAGTAGTTCCTAAGTACTTATTAATAATTATATCTTGGGATTTTATTCGATCTAGTAACATGGTAGTTAGGGTAGGAAGGGATTCGCATTGACTAAGGTATTCGTTAGAGGAAAGAAGTTTTTGGCATGTAGATAAAATTTGTTCATAGGTCAGTAAAATAGATTTATATTGTGAGTCTAACTCAGTGAGATTAGTGTATATGACTAAATTCCATTGATTAGAAAATAATTTTAGGTTACCAACGTTTTCGTAGTATAGTCCTGATTTGTTATGTAGATCGATGATTTCGTGTAGTTGGGTTTCGGTGTTTATAGCCATTTGGGAGGTTAAAACCATGTTGCTTATAAAGATGAGGATTAGTAGTTTATCCATTTCTGGAAAGAATATTGAAGTTGGGGTAAATTAGTTAGGTTGAATAAATTTTTAGTCTGTTGTTATGAACTTTTGTTATTTTGTTCTTTATTTTAATGTTTGAGTTTACTCCTGACGTAGATATGATTTCGTATGGTCCTGACCAAAGGGGAAGTAATTTTTTATTTGTATTTTTGGGATTGCTTTCATTTTTGAGTAAAACTAGGTTTCCTATTTGAAAATCAACAGGGTTTAGTCTCTTATCGTATTGCTGTTTTGAGGATTCTTTACTCTTGATGAGATTATCTCTTGCTATCTGATGGCAGTGTTGAAGTCTTGATTTAAGTTCATTGGCATAAAGGTCGTAATTGTAACAAATTTCTGGATTTTTAGTTACGCTTGAAGGAAGTTCAACCTGTCTACCATACATGAGTTCGAACGGGGTAAATGACGTTGAAGTGTCCGGGGTCGTGTTATGGACGAAAACGGCATATTTTATCCAATTATCCCAATCATCTTGAGATTTATTGATAAAACAACGCAAATATTCTACAAAGTTTCTGTGGCTTCGTTCGCAAGATCCATTTGACTGTGGTCGGTATGCAGTGGTTTGTAGTTTAGTTATTCTGAGAAGTTTACATACATTTTTAAATATGTCGCTAAGAAAATTTTGTCCTTGATCTGACAAAACGTATTTGGGTGTGCCATAACGAAATATTATTTCTTTGACAAATGCTTCTGCGATTGTATTAGCCTCTTGATTTGGTAAAGGTATTGCATCAGTATATTTTGTAAGGTCGTCAATGAAGGTTAAAAGATATTTGTTATGATTGTTAGTGATAGGATATGGACCAATGATGTCGATAGAAATTTTCTCAAAGGGTTCCTTAGCAGTAGAAGAAATGACCATTGGTTCCATTGTGTACTTAGTAATTTTGTTCTTTTGACAGAGTTCGCAATTTTTTATAAAGTTTAAACATATTTTTCCACTTATGATAAAGTCGTATGCGTTTAAAAGTACGGTTGACACCACAGTGTCCTCCGATAGGGTTTAAATGAAATTCTTTGAGTATAGTTTTAATTTCATTTTGAGGTAGTTCTCGTCTTGTTGAAGGGTTAGAAGAAGAATTAGAATTCATGTCTGAATATGAAGGACTAAGGTTTGTATTCAAAGTAGTAGAGCAAGAATTAGAACTTTTATTTGAAGATATAGGATGAGAACTAGATTTAGGAATTGGAGATGTAGGACAAGGGTTAGTATTAGACGATGTAGTACAAGGATTCGTATTTGAAGATGTAGAACAAGAGTTAGTATTCGACGATATAGTACAAGGATTTGTATTTGAAGGTGTAGAACAAGAATTAGTAATTGACGATGTAGTAGCTGAGATAGAAGACGACTTTGGAGATGATTCAGAAGATGAATTTTGAGAAGAAGTAGAAGGAGATTTTGTGTCTGAACGAAGAGTCATTTTTGCAATTCTGCTTAGGCAATCAGCATTTGTATTTTGTTCACCTTTTTTGTGAATGATTTCATATTCAAACTCTTCGAGCTGTAAACGATATCTCATCATTCTAGAATTTGTATCTTTACAATTATGGATATAAACTAGAGGTTTATGATCCGTGTAAAGTTGAAATTTTCTTCCATACAGATATGGTCGGAAATGTTTAACTGACCAAACGATAGCCAAAAGTTCCTTATCTGTAGTAGAATAATTTTTTTCACTTTTATTGAGAGTTCTTGATGCATACGAGATAGGAAGGTCATTACCAATTTCACCTTGGGAAAGGACGCTTCCAATTGCAACATCGCTAGCATCTGTTGTTAAGATAAAATTTTTAGTGAAATCAGGATATTGAAGAAGGGGTGGATTTATTAGTTTTTCTTTTAATCCATGAAAGGAATTTGAACAAAGAGGAGTCCAGTCAAAACGAACATCCTTGCGTAAAAGATTAGTAAGAGGTTTGGAGATTTTTGCAAAATCTTTTATGAAACGGCGATAATATCCAGCGAGTCCCAGAAAACTTTTTATGTCTTTGGCGTTTTTGGGTTGAGCGAAATTCTTTACACATTCGATTTTTTGTGGATCGGGTTTGATACCTGATTCATTTATCACGTGTCCTAGGTATGTGAGTTCTGTTCGCAAAAACTGGCATTTATCGGGTTGCAATTTTAGGTTATGCATTTTAAGGCGTTCAAAGATTTCTCTTAGTTTTGAATTGTGCTCTTCTAAAGTCTTACCATAGACCACTATGTCATCCATATATACAAAAGTTTTTATACCTTGAAGACCAGTCAATACATTATTCATTAACCTTTGGAAGGTGGCTGGGGCACCTTTTAATCCGTAAGGCATTCTAATGAATTCGTAATGACCAAATGGTGAGGAAAAGGCGGTCTTCTCTCTATCTTCCGGTCTAACTTGGATTTGATGGAATCCACTGGCGAGATCTAAGGTGGAAAAAAATTTAGAGCTTCCTAACTGGTCTAGAATATCAGTTATGTTGGGTAATGGAAATGCATCACCGACAGTTTTGTCGTTGAGTTTGCGAAAATCGACGACGATTCTCCATTTCTTATTACCGTCCTTATCAGGTTTTTTTGGAACAACGATAAGAGGGAAATTCCAAGGACTATTCGATGGTTGGATTATGTTATCGTCCATCATCTCATGGATTTGTTTGTCAACCTCTTGTCTTTGAGCTTCCGGCAACCTGTAGGGTTTAATATATGTAGGTGAAGCATCAGGAGTAAGGATTGGATGTTGTACAGAAGAGGTATGAGTTAATTTATCTCCTTTTAGATAGAAGAGTTCGCTATACAAGATACACAGATTTAATATCGATTCTTTTTCGTTCTTCGACATGTGATCTGTCACCACTAGGTCTTTTATAGCTTGGATTCTATCATATGATTCAAGATAATTTTTAATTCGTAAAATGTTGTAGTTGCAGACTTCATCGAATATAAGGTCTTCGGTATTAAGTTCAATAGGAGATTCTGAAGAATTAACGACAGATACGTAAGAGATAGAACTATTGGCAGGAGTAATACTATTGCCAATATATAATCCATTGGGAAACTGTTGGGAGAGACATATACTGTCCACATTAACTTCTTTAAGAACAGGGACTACGACTTCCGATCTTGGTGGGATAGTGACTAAATGTGAAGGGATTAAATCATATTCGATAATGAATTTTTGAAAAGAGAATGTTAGCATTTTAGTCTTATAGTCGATTTGAGCTTTATGATCATCTAGAAAATTGTTACCTATGATTCCGTCAGTGCTTATAGGGAAGTTTTTATCTACAACGTGAAAGGGATAAGAAATAGTAATATTTTTGGGTAAATTTATGCGTAAGTATATAACACCCTTAGTACGAATCACGGAATCAGTAATACCAGATAATGAATGAATAATGTTTGAGTCAATGGGTAGTCCTGGTTTTAATTTATCTATTTTAATCAGACTAATTTCACTGCCACCATCAATGAGAAATTTCGAAGGTTGAGGATTTAGCAAAGTTTCGGATGAAATTTTTATAGAATCTACTCTAGAAATTTTATTATTTAAGTTTATATGAAAGATGTGGCGAGAAGATATTAGGTTTGGGTCCGAAGCCTGCCACTGGTTTCGGCCTCTGAACGGTTTTCCGAATGTTTATTTACAGTCGAAGGAGAATTAGTATTGTTTTTTTTATTATTATTATACTCCCTTTTTCGACATTCATTTATATGATGCCCAAGGTTCTTACAGTAACTACAAGTAATAGTTACTTTCTTAACTTCACTTTTGAAAGTGGAAGCTGTTCCTTATTTTTCCTTAAGTAGCATTGTTCTATGTTATGTCCCGACTTTTGGCAGTAATAACATGAAATTGAATTTCTGGATTTGCTTTGTGATGAGCTAGTAGAAAAATGTGTAGGATGTGACGAACTAGTTTTCTCTTCTAGGACGGCTGCTTCAATGGCATCCGTCAATGTATTAAATCTTGATGCTTTTATAATAAGACCTACTCGATAATTAAGCCCTCTTTCGAACGCTTTCAACGCAGTCTTACGATTAAGACTTATGATTGTGTCAGCTTTATCTGAGCCTTCACTTGCAATGCAAGCATCATTCAGATGGGATAAAGTTTTTTCTAATCTGTTTGAAAACTGACGAACAGATTCGTTCGTTCGCTGTTTCATTTGGATGAGATCCACCTGTAATTGAGATAGAGATTTAAACTCTAGGAATTGCTGGAGTAGCTTTTCTTTAAGGGGCTTCCAATCTTCGAAGTCAGTGTACTTAACTACATTATATGCGCTTCCAGACAATTGCGTTTTTATTATAAGAAGAAGAATGGGTAGATCTGAAGAAGAGGTCTCTTCTGCGATTAAGTCGCAGGCATTTATGCATTTATGTAGGATCGATCTGTCCCCGTCAAACTCCGGGATGAGCTTGAACGCAAAAGACCTATCTAACTTAGGAGCCATATTCAGTAATTTATTGGGAGTAGAATGAGAGGAAGGAGAAGTATTGTAAGGGGTGTCGGATTCTGTATCACTATCTGTTTCGGACGAGTTTAACGTTGATTCGGATTCGTCGGTTTTATTTATTTCACCTTGAGACATGTATACAATAATTACTTACATATATGTATATATATAAAAAAAAAATCTTAGGGCTACGCAAGAATTAAATTAATGATAAGAAAATAGTAAAGAAAAATAATTAAAAGATAGCTTACTAGTAAAAAAAATTGTATTTGAAAATTCTGCTTTGTAAAATGATGATAATAGGTTGTTGGTGGATGCAGCGGGTTAAAGATGGATGCGGAGGGTTACAGATGAATGTGTAGTCCTTAGTTCTCTCAGATTTTGTTTTTCACTGATTGTTGTTTTGTTATGGGTTTTTTTTTTATCACTGATTGTAGTTTTTTTTTTTTTTGTTTGTAATATATATTTTTTTTTTTGGTTTTGAGTTTCTTTTGCTTGATTTGTTTTTTTTTTTTTTTGATTTGCAGAAGGAAGGTATCACTTATTTATTTATTAGTTATTTTTTTTTTTGTTTCCACTTCTAGTTATTATTTTGTTTCACTTCTTGTTGTTTTTCTTTTTTAACACTTTGCACTTGTCACTTTTCAGGCAAACCCCACATCTGACACCAATTTTTGTTGTGCTATATTTTATTACCTGAGAAGCACGATTCTCAGTTGGGTTTTTACCTGTATTTTCGTGTATTTTTCTTTAGTGTCTAGTGAAAAAAGAATAAAAGTAAATAGTTTCTTTCGGTAACTGAATTGTACCTTTAAGTTTTATTTTATTTTTTGAAAAGCTTATATTTAGGTCTTATGGTTATTCTTAACAATTAATTTTACAATTAAAGAGATTTAGTAAAGAAATAGAATATAAAATATTTTAAAGAAACCGTCCGACTGGTTCGATATCAAGAAACAGAGTGTCCCCTTGATAGCTCGTCACCCGACACGAAGAAAAAAGGAAAAAGATGCAACATCAGCACAAGTGTGCCTGTGTGTAGTTGCGATACTAAATTTGGGATCAATGCACGTTTAATGGGTTTGAAGAGTGTGTATTGGAAAGGGAGTGCATTGATTGTTGGATATAGAAAAATGGAAAAATGATGATCTGGGAATTATGGGTTTTATTTCAATGGAGAAGTTTAACGGATTGGAAAAGTGAATGGGTTTAAGTTGAGTGATCGTTGACTGCGTGGTTGACGACTTTGGAGTGTGATAGAATTTGTAAGTAATTAAAAGGAAATGATGATATGGGAATTTTAAGTAGGTCGGATATTGGTAAATCAAAAGAAATGATGACCATGGGAATTTGAAGTGGGATTGATATTGGTCAATCAAAGGAAATGATGACCATGGGAATTTGAAGTGGAGTTGAATGGATGGATGGGGTCATGAAAGGGCATGAGAAATGACCGTTGGAGGTTGTGAAGTGCGTACTTTACAACAATAGATAGGTTAATTATGATTTGATTTGCTTCGAATTTGTTGAAAATTTTCAATTTCAGCTGAAAATCATATTATCAAGACTACACCGTTGCTAATTTTCACAATTCTTAGGCAAACATAGTCTTACAACGATGCTATATTTCTTTATGAGGCATTCAAGAACAAACATTTTTTTCGAAAAAAAAAATCAAGAAACATTTTTTGAGGTTAATTTTTTTGGAAAAAAAAACTAGAAAAAACACTTTAAACGTAATTTTTGTACAGGTAAATTTATCAAAAGTTTTATTACTTTTAATGTAAAAAAATTGATAAAAACAAAGAATTTGTTTTAGCTACCTTTCAAAAAAATACTTTTACAGGAAAACAAATTTTGATAAAATTAAAAAAAAAGTATTTTACATTTAAAAACTCTTGATAAATTTAAGTAAAATTAGGTTTAACTTTTAAAAAATATACTTTTAAAAGTAAAGAAATTTTGATAAAATTTAAAAAAGAATAACTTTACCTTAAAAAAAAACTTTTTAAGGTAAACAAAATTCGAAAATATTCAAAAAAAAAAACAATTTAAATAAAAATTTTGGGAAAATTTAAAAAAATAAATATTTTTTTACCTTTAAAAAATACCTACTTAAGATAAAAATAAAAAAAAACTGTTACCCAAAAAAAAATATTTTTAAGAGTAGAGAAATTTAAAAAATAAATCAATAAATAAAAATGGAAAAAATTAAAAAAAAGTATTTAATTATAAAAAATTAAATCTTTTTACTTTTAAAATATACTTAAGATAAAACAAATTGAAAACAAATTTAAAAAATCTATTTTACGTTTAAAAAAAAGTATTTTTAAGGGTAGAGACATTTTGGCGAAATTTAAAAAATAAATATCTTTTTATCTTTAAAAGAAAACAAGATAAAATCAATTGAAAAAATAAAATAAAAAATATTTTATCTATACAAAAATGTTTCTAAAAGAGAAATTTTAGAAAAATTTAAAAAATAAATATCGTTTGTCTATTAAAGATAAGCACTTTGTTAATTTTTAAGTTAATTTTAATCAAATTAATTTTTAATCAAATTAAGTAAATTCCCGTGAATATTTAGACACTACTTACTCAACAAAAAAATTTCCAAATCTTGTTTTTTTAATTCCCGCGAAAAGTAGTGTGTGGAATTTTTAGTAGGTAATTGGAAAATATGCAGATTAAATTTAATTTAAATCAAATTTTGTTTGTAAATTGTTATTTAGAGAACTTTTAAAAATTACTTATTAAATTCAAATTTCATTTTTGAAACTTTTTTCGCACGAATTTTCACATGGTGAACTATAAAATTTTTAAAAACGTTATAATCTGGGATATTTTAAAAAACAATCTCATAAAGTTAGAATTTCACTTCTTGAAATGTTATAATTTCCACGGAAAAAATCCCCGTGAATTTTTAAACATAGCTTGTTTCATTTTTGAAAACTTTATAGAAATTATTTATAATACTTTAAAAATTCATTCTTGGACATTTTAACATGATTGTGAAAAATCGTTAATTTTTTAAAAGAAATTACACACAAAATTTCGCTTAAGAAAATATTAAAATCATTTTTAAATTCGGGTTTCTTTCGAAAGAAATTTGCTTTTTCCTCGTCACCCAAATAAATGCATATAATTTTCTCATATTTTTCACGCCTAATAACTTTCATTTTTGTCAACGAAAAGTTCACTTCACTTGGATGTATATGAAAAACTTTAGTTAAAAAGGTTTCGTACCAAAATTGTATAAATTATTAAATATTATTTTGTTTACCATTTATATATGTATATTTATAATAGATAATATAAAATAATAAGTACGTACCTACTAAATGGCGTTCACCATCTAATATCATATATTTGTAATATCTCCTTAAATATGCACACAAATATCAACCTACAAAATTAAAACAATTTCTTCCTATCCCTACTTGATATAAGAAATTCTTGTACAACTTAAAGTGGCAACATTACTCAACTTGCTACAGCATATCTCACACACAACGAAAGAAAAAATAAAATCATTATTTCCTTTTAAAATTATATTTATTATCTTATTTCATATATACATCATATCTACTTAAATATGAATGCAAATATCAAACTACAAAATTTAAATAATTTCTTCCTATCCCTAGTTCATATACAAAATTCTTATATAACTTATATTCTTTAGTGGCAACATTGGTTGTAGCCTTTTATTTGGGCATACAGTAATACTTACTTGACTTTGCTACAGCATATCTCGCACACAGCGAAAGAAAAAATACAACCGCTAATTCCTTTTAAAATTATATTTATTATCCTACTTCCCCGTTAAATAGAGCAAAAAAAGCTTCAAACTTCCCCTTCGTAAACAAAATTGGTGGAAGAAAATAACAAAAAAAAGTTTAGTGTTGACTCCCTTAAACTAGCTTTAATTTTGTATACGTTGTTCTCGTTCATTTATTGTTGCCTTGAACGTCATTCTAATCGTCAATTCCCTCAGTTTCTCCCTGTCCTGTACTCTCCAATCTCTACAATTTCGTAGTACTGGTAGTGCTCACCTCGAATCTCTCTATCGATCTTGTTCATGATAGTACTATAGTTTTTATATACAAGGATATAAACCTTGTTCTCGTTCATTTATTGTTGCCTTGAACGTCATTCTAATCGTCAATTCCCTCAGTTTCTCCCTGTCCTGTACTCTCCAATCTCTACAATTTCGTAGTACTGGTAGTGCTCACCTCGAATCTCTCTATCGATCTTCTTCATGATAGTACTATAGTTTTTATATACAAGGGTACTATCATGAAGAAGATCGATAGAGAGATTCGAGGTGAGCACTACCAGTACTACGAAATTGTAGAGATTGGAGAGTACAGGACAGGGAGAAACTGAGGGAATTGACGATTAGAATGACGTTCAAGGCAACAATAAATGAACGAGAACAACGTATACAAAATTAAAGCTAGTTTAAGGGAGTCAACACTAAACTTTTTTTTGTTATTTTCTTCCACCAATTTTGTTTACGAAGGGGAAGTTTGAAGCTTTTTTTGCTCTATTTAACGGGGAAGTAGGATAATAAATATAATTTTAAAAGGAATTAGCGGTTGTATTTTTTCTTTCGCTGTGTGCGAGATATGCTATAGCAAAGTCAAGTAAGTATTACTGTATGCCCAAATAAAAGGCTACAACCAATGTTGCCACTAAAGAATATAAGTTATATAAGAATTTTGTATATGAACTTAGGGATAGGAAGAAATTATTTAAATTTTGTAGTTAGATATTTGCATTCATATTTAAGTAGATATGATGTATATATGAAATAAGATAATAAATATAATTTTAAAAGGAAATAATGATTTTATTTTTTCTTTCGTTGTGTGTGAGATATGCTGTAGCAAGTTGAGTAATGTTGCCACTTTAAGTTGTACAAGAATTTCTTATATCAAGTAGGGATAGGAAGAAATTGTTTTAATTTTGTGTGCATATTTAAGGAGATATGACAAATATATGATATTAGATGGTGAACGCCATTTAGTAGGTACGTACTTATTATTTTATATTATCTATTATAAATATACATATACATATATAAATGGTAAACAAAATAATATTTAATAATTTATACAATTTTGGTACGAAACCTTTTTAACTAAAGTTTTTCATATACATCCAAGTGAAGTGAACTTTGCGTTGACAAAAATGAAAGTTATTAGGCGTGAAAAATATGAGAAAATTATATGCATTTATTTGGGTGACGAGGAAAAAGCAAATTTCTTTCGAAAGAAACCCGAATTTAAAAATGATTTTAATATTTTCTTAAGCGAAATTTTGTGTGTAATTTCTTTTAAAAAATTAACGATTTTTCACAATCATTTTAAAATGTCCAAGAATGAATTTTTAAAGTATTATAAATAATTTCTATAAAGTTTTCAAAAATGAAACAAGCTATGTTTAAAAATTCACGGGGATTTTTTACGTGGAAATTATAACATTTCAAGAAGTGAAATTCTAACTTTATGAGATTGTTTTTTAAAATATCCTAGATTATAACGTTTTTAAAAATTTTATAGTTCACCATGTGAAAATTCGTGCGAAAAAAGTTTCAAAAATGAAATTTGAATTTAATAAGTAATTTTTAAAAGTTCTCTAAATAACAATTTACAAACAAAATTTGATTTAAATTAAATTTAATCTGCATATTTTCCAATTACCTACTAAAAATTCCACACACTACTTTTCGCGGGAATTAAAAAAACAAGATTTGGAAATTTTTTTGTTGAGTAAGTAGTGTCTAAATATTCACGGGAATTTTGAAAAAAGAATACTTAATTTGATTAAAAATTAATTTGATTAAAATTAACTTAAAAATTAACAAAGTGCTTATCTTAAATAGACAAACGATATTTATTTTTTAAATTTTTCTAAAATTTCTCTTTTAAAAACATTTTTGTATAGATAAAATGTTTTTTTTTTATTTTTTCAATTGATTTTATCTTATTTTCTTTTAAAGATAAAAAGATATTTATTTTTTAAATTTCGCCAAAATGTCTCTACCCTTAAAAATACTTTTTTTTAAAGGTAAAATAGATTTTTTAAATTTGTTTTCAATTTGTTTTATCTTAAGTATATTTTAAAAGTAAAAAGATTTAATTTTTTATAATTAAATACTTTTTTTTAATTTTTTCCATTTTTATTTATTAATTTATTTTTTAAATTTCTCTACTCTTAAAAATATTTTTTTTTTTGGGTAACATAGTTTTTTTTTATTTTTATCTTAAGTAGGTATTTTTTAAAGGTAAAAAAATATTTATTTTTTTAAATTTTCCCAAAATTTTTATTTAAATTGTTTTTTTTTTTTTTGAATATTTTCGAATTTTGTTTACCTTAAAAAGTTTTTTTTTTAAGGTAAAGTTATTCTTTTTTAAATTTTATCAAAATTTCTTTACTTTTAAAAGTATATTTATTAAAAGTTAAACCTATTTTTACTTAAATTTATCAAGAGTTTTTAAATGTAAAATACTTTTTTTTTAATTTTATCAAAATTTGTTTTCCTGTAAAAGTATTTTTTTGAAAGGTAGCTAAAACAAATTCTTTGTTTTTATCAATTTTTTTACATTAAAAGTAATCAAACTTTTGATAAATTTACCTGTACAAAAATTACTTTTAAAGTGTTTTTTTCTAGTTTTTTTTTCCAAAAAAATTAACCTCAAAAAAATGTTTCTTGATTTTTTTTTTCGAAAAAAATGTTTGTTCTTGAATGCCTCATAAAGAAATATAGCATCGTTGTAAGACTATGTTTGCCTAAAAATTGTGAAAATTAGCAACGGTGTAGTCTTGATAATATGATTTTCAGCTGAAATTGAAAATTTTCAACAAATTCGAAGCTAATCAAATCATAATTAACCTATCTATAGACATATGTATGTTTTTTGTTTACTATCATAGACTTTGATAGAAAACAACAAAAAAATCTGTTCGCAAATTCAAATTCAAACAAAAAACGATACTGTTGTACAATGCACCATGACAACGAGAACATTTTTTTCATTTTGTGCGAATAATCCCCTTCGTTGCCATGACGAAAAACTATCTCACTCACACCAGGTAATTGTTGTCAGCAACTGTCAGAATCAACAAAATATACTCCTCTCCTTCTTACTACCAGCTTTTATTCCTCTTCCTATCCTCATTCACATCTCTCCACACCAACGTGGCACGATGTTTGCGCGCTTCACGAGAACACTCCCAGTAACAGAAAAATCGATTCCATAAAGGTTAGACCGCACTAGGCGGAACTGCACGGCAGCGGAACTGCGATTCAAAATAATTTGTATGAAATTGTATGAAGTTCAGTTGCCGCTTAGTGCGATATAGCTCATACAATTTCATACAAATAATGTTTTGCCGCGTCGTGAAGTGTAGTTCCGCTGCTGTATTGTGCGGTCTAACCTTAATAGTACTATAGTTTTTATATACAAGGCTATGAATAAGTATTTTTCGTTGTCATATTCTCTATGTTAATTTTGGGACACAGGGTGAAATATTTGGAAGTTAGGTAGGTAGGATTGAACTTGCATGGGTCTAGTGGGATTTTTAATTCTACGATATCTTGAACCTTGAGTTAAATTTTCCTTGAATGCAACAATGAAAGTGATGTTAGTTAGTGTTCAAGAAATAACTTAGCATGGTTGTGATGGATGTCATTTTTGGATTATTTGAAGAATGTTTGTGGTTAAAATACAAATGCTAGTACATATTTGTTTGCGCAAGATCAGATTACATTTTCTTGCTCCTGGTAATGCGCCCCCAGGAAGGCACCTTTCAAAATAAATATGTGCATCAAATGTACCTAATGCTGTTAAATTCTATATATAATATAATATAATCCGACTGGTCAAACGGTTCACGGAAAGGAGTTCCAAAAAAACACCTTTACCATTAAGGGTAGGTTTCCCTTGCACTTTTATGTTAGTGCGTTGACTATGTGTTACATAACTTTGTTATTTGTGAAGGTAATTTGTTGAAATTTGGCTTTTTTGGTAATAAATAAGTATACGTACATCATTAAAAATTATAGTATAGTAAATTCAATACTTTTATGAAGAGAAGAAGTTGTTTATTTTTTTATAAAATGGGACTCAATTTTTCAAAATATAGGGCTGCTATTACAATACGTTTTTTATTATTTTTTGTTTGGTTTTATGAAAATAGTAAACATATTTTAGGGATTAACCCTTAAAAAAAAATACTTGGAAAAAAAATCATGTGAAATTGTTGACATTATATCACTTTGAACGAACGTTTTTCAGTATAACTTTTACATTTTTCATGTTTTTCCAATGAAGTAAAAGAAAGATTATAGAATATGAATTCAGACATACAGTGAATCCTTTTGAATTCATGTGTAACTTGTTAAACAAGGTGTTTTAACAAAAAAATTGCAATATTACGATTTTTTAATTTGGAAGTCATGGGTTTCCCAGGTTTAACTTTAATATTTTTGATGTTCATTCTTATAATTAGTCTTAGACCTTTCAAAAAAAAAAATTTATTAAATTTTCTCATTAAAAATAGCAATTTAACATTTCAAGATGTGCAATGTTACTGTGAAAAAAGGAGAACCTTTACAGATTTAAATTATTTTTATTATTTTTTTTTTTTTATATTTTTTTCTATTAGATTCAATTAAAAAAGAGTCCTTACATGCATTAGTTTTTTTTATAAATTTCCGAAAAAAGGTCTTTTTTTATACCAAAAAATTCTTTCCACACAAGTTTGCAGTTCAGAAGAAATCCACTGCAGTAACATCGCCAACTCTCTTTGGTCTTTCTCCAAAACCAATATCGCACATGGGCTCTCATATATTATTTTTAGTTCTTGTTTTTTGTCATTATGAATGAAGTTTTTTTTTCTATTTCGATTTCTCATCTCGCGACAAGCGACATAAACAGAATATTAAAAAAAAAAACCTGTTGTGGGATATTTTTTTGTTTAGCTGAAAGGTCTTTTGGCACATGCACTCGCATATATTTTTTTGTGTCTTCTTTTCCGATCTTTCATCTTGCAGTAAAGTAGGTAATTTGGGAAAAAAACCTGTTCTTCAATATACATCCATGTTATATTTTTTCAACTTGCCATATTGGTTCGATGGTTTGTCAGAAAATTTTGAGAGTGGGGGTGGAATGTTTTTTTTAGCGCAATGCATAAATTGAATGTTTCATACTCGTATCGTTGTCAAGTCATTTTTTTGTTGCATTTTTAGTAGGTTTGGTGGTTGAATTGGAATATTGCAAAAGTTAGGGTGGGTTTAAGAGAATTGTTTTGTGAAAGAAAAATAAATTGCACATTTGTGTAGCTTATCCGTATGTACCTATGTTTTTTATTGGCTCATCTGTTGGAAGGTTTTTTTTTAACTATCTGTCGTTAGAATTATTATGTAAATATAGAATTATTATGCAAATTACAAAGTACAAACGTACTTCGGTGTTTGTTGGTTGATTAGGAATATTTGAGAAGGAGGGTGGAGAGTATTCTAAGTGGAAAAAAGTATATGGCACATACTGTCGCATGTCAGTGGTGGTAGTGGTTCAGAAAAAATTGAAAGGCAGGGTGGGAAGTAAGTCATCGTGGTCAAGTGTATTGAACATGCGCTGTCATTTCTTTGCTGGGTTGTGTTTTTGTTGACTAATTTTAGGTTCATGTTTTCATTTTTTTTATTCCTGAATTTTTTTTGGGATCTCAGAAAGAAATATAAAAAGCGTTGAAAATACAATGTTTTTTTTTTAGCTGGGTAGACATGATGAATGTGTCATTTGAGAAATTAATTTCAAGTAGGTATGTGTGCATGTCTTTTGAGGTGGTTTAGGAATGTTGCGAGAAAAAGGGTTGTAGTGAGAGGACAGTCAACACTATGTGTAAAAAAGTAAATTGCACATGAGAAATTATATAGTGTTGCATATAGTTTCGCATATAGTTGGTATAGTTTATAGGTTTTAGAGAAAGTGTAGCACATTTGTTTTCCTCTTGTATTTTGATTCTTCGCAATTCAATAATGCATCAGATCCAATATTGTTTTTATTTTTCAATGAGAGGAACATTTTGATTTCTTGTTAGTGATTTTATTGGATTTGTAAAAAAAAAACTATTTTTAAACAACTACATAAAGATTTGTATTTTGGTGATACTTTTATAGTGTTGTTCTGATCGCAAGATACATTTATTTTTTTAAAAGGGTGCTAACGCACTTATACATATACAGCCGTATTAAATAGAATTCGCTAAACAGCTCTAAACGGGTGAATAGTTATGCAGTGTATAAGGATTTATGTAGCCTCTATAAAACGTTGCATAAATAGTGATTTATAAAACATTTCCCCACCCAGTATAGTTATACAGGCTTTGTGTGTCAAATAAAGTACCAAAAAGTAGAACTCTATAACGTTTTGCTTCCAAAACTGACAACAATACTCAGCTGTTTGTGAAAAATTAATAAAATAATTTTCCTGACGATAGGATTCTTTTTGATTTTTTCTTAATTTCTTTTGTTTGTTATTAGTTATCGAGTTGTTTTGTTTGTTTTTTTGTGTATACAAATAAAATAATAAAATGTATTCAAAATAAAAGAATGTGTATTTGTTGATATTTTGATTGAATTATTCCATTAGGGGGGTTCACACTCATCGACAAGTTCATCAACTCGTGTCGAAACGTCACACAATTTGTAATGTGAACACAAGTTGAGCGACTGCCGAAAGTTTTTCAAATTTGTTGATATCTTGCTCGGAAAATTTCCTTCGCTGAAACTGGTGCAAAACGTTAAATCTACGCCGTGTTTGCTTTTTGAAAATTTATTTACAAATGAAGTTGATGAGGCGGTCGTCGAATGTGAACGCTAGCAACACGACTCAGGTCGATCGACTTGTCGATGAGTGTGAACCCCCCTGTTCACTCACAACGTGATGTTTTTGTTGAGAAAAATATAAGAGTGGCTCTTTTTTGGCAATGCTTAAATTTTATTTGTAGTTCTCCGTAAAGTGATGAACGTGATTTTTTATAAAGTTTAATTGAAACTGATTAAAGTTAACATATAAGCCATAACAGATGGTTGTAAAATGTTTGATAGAAGTTCTTCAAATTTAGCACGTACATATATTAAGCAGAATCTATAAAATAACGAGTGAACAAAAGATATTCCATTTTTTTAACGAAATCCCAACAAAATTAACAATAAATACACAAAAACATATTTATATTTTGCTATATTGATTTATATGAAAATTATGTAAGAGAGATTTCAACACAAACATTGAACAAATAAGCACACCCCTAATATCTATCTACATTATTGATGTTTGATTGTAAGTCAAAGTGACATTTCGATACTAAACAGTAGGCTCTAAAAAAAACTCCAAACGCGTTTAGCTTATATTGCCTCTATACAACGTTGCATAAGTTTAATAAATCACGTTTTTGCGTTCAGATGGATTTTAAAGCGTGCATAGCTCTATGCAAGCGTTCAACTGTGTTTATAAATAACACTGATAGTGTTTTTTCTGATCGTAAAAAAAAAAAAAATCGGGTGGCACAACGGCTCATGAAGAACCAGGGCCTAGTGACTAACAACTCGCAACCATTCCTGTGTGCGCCTTTCGACAGGAATGGAAGGGACCTACAATTTTATGCCGAATCCGAACGGCTAGACGAGAAGCACTTATTCGTGACAAGTGATACTCTTGGAGGATTTGTCAATTCCTCGCAAGAGGCAATAGCCCTGAAAAAAAACTTTTTAGTTTTTTTTAGGTGGACGAGGCTGATCGTAAGATAAAGTTATTTAATAAAAACGAGTGGAAGTGCACTTTTATAGCGTTTGTTCTGATCGTAAGATACAGTTAATTACAAAAAAAAAACGAGCACTTATAGTGTTGTGCTGGTCGAAAGTTATTAAAAAATAAAAGAGTGTTTGTGTGTTCATACTTGTATTTTTTTAAATTAAAGCCGAAAATGCATATAAAATCATTGTTTGGAGAAAAAAGTCAGACATGGTTTTAAAAATAAAGAATTATGGAAGGTATACCTAAAAGGCTGTTTGCTCTCGGTTTAAAAAAACAGAAGCTAAAAAGTAGTAGTGTGTCTATGAGCCAAATTAGCAACAAAGTAAAATTTAAACCGAAAAGTTAAATAAGGTAGGTACAATGATAGGTACTTAATGCTTTTTAAACATTAATTAATAATAAATTGAGCTTGATTGATTTTTGTAATTTTTCTACGGTTTTTGATCAGTGGCGATTTCTGGTCATCAATTCTGGGTTGGCTATAAAATATCGTTTATTCAAATCTAAGTGCACCTAATAAAAACATAAAATTTTAATTTTTGCCCATTTTTTTTTTTTTATTCAATTCTGACACAGAAAAGAAATCTAAATGTCTTGTTTTTAATAATTTAACGCATAAATAGTGGTGTACGTACAAGTACCTAAAACAGAAAAACAATTATTAAAATGTAACACCTATAATGCCTTCTTATATTGTGGTTGTAAAGCCGGAAATTCCTTCTTTTATTTTCCTTAAAAAAAAAGTTTTAAAATAATTAATTTTCAAAATTTTACGTAATTAAGTACTATTTTTGCTCTCAAAATTCCCAATTTTTGACTAAATTTTAGACTAAAAATGGTTCTAGAATGTTTAATTTTTCAGACGTTAAAAAATAAAGGAACCATATTCTTAGGGAAAACAAGAAAAAACGAAGCTGATTAAGAGCTAATTAGAGCTAGAATTTACTTGCAAATTCACATTTTTTTGTTAAATATTAGAACGAAGGGAACTTATGAAATTTCCTTTAAAGATGCATTCCATCGTAAGTGCATATTTTTGCATACTTTGCTATACATGCATTGTTTTGCATATTTTTGCATAATTCTAGAGCATATTTTCGGAACGGCACCAATTAAAAAACATCGGTTTCAATGCAACTATAACAGCCATTATAAATAAATAAATTGGGTGGCACAACGGCTCGTGAAGAACCAGGGACTAGTGACTAACAACTCGCAACCATTCCTGTGTGCGCCTGTCGACAGGAATGGAAGGGACCTACAATTTAATGCCGAATCTGAACTTAAAGCAGTCTTAAGGCAAAACTGACCGAAAGGAACAAGGTCCTGGCCGAGAAAAAATCTCAAAAGGAGTTTGTTGCTAAGTCCGCCTTTTCCGTAACCCGCCCAGCAGTTAGTTTCGCTAACGTGGTCAAAGGAGGCACATCACCCAAACCAGCAGCTTACAAGAACCAGCAGCAGAAACAGCTACAACCAACAAGGACCCCAACCAAAACCATTTCAGCAAGTACAGCACCAGCAAAGATATCCAGACAAATATCAGCTTCGTCAGCGATGAACCTCAGCTCTGAAGTGCAACCCATTTTCGGATCCAACCTCATGTCCGTTATGAAAAAAGCTAGGAGTGCTGTACCACATAACTATGGTCAGCTAAGCGAGGGGGAAAAGTCCGTGGCGCTGGCCACCTTCATATTCCAGTTATGCAACTAAAGAAACTCCGAACACTGACGTATAACGCAAACTCGTTATACAGCCTCTAAAGAAGGACGTCATTCAACTTGTTTATGAAGAACAACCCGGACATTGCGCTCATCAGCGAGACCAACGTAACCAAATGCAACAACATTGACATCATTGGTTACAAAACTTTCCGGAAGGACAAGAAGGAGGACCGGAAAGGCACAGCTATTTACGTGCGGAAGAACCTGTCGCCCAACACCAACGAAGTCACCATTTTTGGTCTGAAGACTAGTGAAGCCACCGCCATCAACATACAAATAGGTAGAGATGAGACCCTCACCACCATGGGCGTGTATTTCAAATGCCATTCCAGCATGAGAAATATACAAAGCGACCTACACGTCTTCAACAGCGTACTTCAAAGGAGCACATATGGACTAATCGGCGGAGACTTCAATGCAAAGCATCACCTTTGGCTGGATACCACAGTTTCACCCGAGGGAAAAGCGATTGCAGACTGGTTGGACGCTTACCAGGACCAGCATTCATTGGTGGTTGTTTCTCAACCAAAACCAACTTTTCCCCAAACACCATCTACATTATAATTTTTTATTTCAACTTCTAATTTTGTTTATTTACTTCCAGAAATCTGCAACTACACCTGTAAACTTGTGTCCAGAGACTGGGATCATGAAGCTGTAAACCCAACTAACAATTTAACTTCTGTAAGGGTCTATAGAATTTATTTCCTAATCAGCAAATTTGACTCTAAAAGGCCTAAGAGAAACACATTTGGCCCACATTGAGAAGCTCGAAAGGCTTTTAAGCAATCATTTACAGGTTTGTTGGAAGTAGTCAATTTATTTTGCTAAGGCCTTATAGAACAAAACTACACTCAAACATTGCAAATGTAGTAGTGTAGTTTTGTTCAAGTGTTTCAACAGGTACATCTTAAAACCCTTATAAAAGGGTTGTCGAGGCCTAGGAGAAGCATTTACGAAGCACAACGCCAAACAAAATAAAAATAAATTCTTTATTTTTATTTCTACATTTTCTCCTTTATTTTCATTCAAGTAATGATTTTCTTCTGGAACTTAATGCACAATAATTATTTATATCTGAAAAAAACACATTACTTACTTGATGGATTTTGCGAGATTTGAACCGAGGATGGTTGGCTTGAAAGCCGGGCACCTTAGGTATTGAGCTAGCCTGGCATATGAAAAATTAGTGCGAAATTGGAACTACTTGAAACCGAAATTAGCTTCCTAAAAACTTCCTTGGGACTTCCTGATGAATTAAACTAATTTAAAAAATACAGGTGATCATTCGTCTGTTGCTTGCAAGGGAGGTTTTTTTACTTAATGTTTTTTTTTTTTTTAATTTTTAATGTTTCCATGATTACTCATCAGAGAAAACATGGTAGTGGTCACACAAACATACATTTTGTGAGACAACAATTTAAAATATATGTTAGTTCTTTTTTCATTGAAATCGATTGTTTTTAAGAACGAAAGGCTTTGATTTGAGAAAAAATATAATAACTCTTTTATGCTCCATAAAATATGTTCTTTTCATTTTGTACACAAACCATTTACTAATAATTTTAATTTGTATCTTTTTCAAAAACACTAACCAAAATAAAAAACATAAACAATAACGACCATCATTAAGTTTTTTCAACTGAAAGTACCTACATTATGTAGTATAGATCTTAAAAAAATTTTAAAATTTAATTAAAAAACTACTGAGAAATGAAACCTTCATACTAAGATAATTTCTGAAAACATTCGAATTTCTTAACGTGACAATATTTTTAAACGATAAAACAGAAACTATACTACGGTCACCTCGTTTGTGAATAATTCAGCCAGCAGTAGCTTATTTTCACATCGATACTACTTTCCATGCGAAGTACCAGCTTTTAATGCTTTCATGTTGAGTGTGCAACACTTCGCTAGGACCAAATAATCGGAATTATTACTTCCCATCACATCACTTCGCTGAGGCAAATTCATCGAAATAAATGCTTCTTGCGCATGCGTCTGACAGAGCTCACACAATTATTATGCTTGTGTCGGGCTTGTATTTGATGGGTTATAGAACTTAAATTGGATGTCATGCTTAATCGGAGTTACCACTGCGATCAAATTTAATTCTGAGGGAATCATTTTTATTGATCGACTCTAGGGTATTATTTTTTTTATAGAAATTAAAAAAAAAAAGACAAACCACGAATATGAATAAAGTTTATCTGTTTTTGTTAAATCATTCTAATAAAAAATGATCCATTTAAAAAAAAATATAGGCATATATATTTTTTTTTTCAAGTGAATTTAAATTGTTTTCTTTTTCCGTATCTATCTCAATGCAGAAAATAAATGTTTGTTCCGTTTTTGTTTTGCAAAAGTCAAAAGCTTTACTTATAGTCAATGAATCGGTTTAGTTTAAATTTTTAAAATGATACAAATTTTCCTATTTTTATTTTCATAAATAATTTGACCGGTGGTAATCCTCTCTCGGCAGTAGAAACATACATGCGCCAAACAGTACACAAGATAATGCTTGTATCGGGCTATTCCTCAGGGGGCTTACCGAAACAAAATAAATTGACCTCTACTAACAATTATGCTTCCAATAGACTTTTGTACACATAATAGCTTAATTCAGGCCTTTGTAAGCAGGCCCTTCCAGAGCTCTTGGCAGTGCTTCCTAATGAAAGCTTTTTCTTTGGTTTTTTTTCGCATGCCTTTCAAAACTAATTTCTGGGAAGCCTTACGGAAACTATAACTAAATTGTAAATATTCAGGCTTGCAGAAAATTAAAGATTCTGCTTGTAATAGGTTTGTAGGAAACTGTTTTCAAAAATATAGCTTCGAAAATTAGCAACTTCGATGTACAAACTAAATACAAGCCTTGTAGAAATAATGACTTATAGAAATTCAAAAAATGCAGCTTATAGAGGAAAAATTGTTAGTTGGGCAGCTTCGCATCAAGCTCCACCAACCCATCTGCCTAGCAACAGAAGCAACAGAGAACTTCATTAATTATAGACGACTGGATGCTGAACGACTCCAACAGCTGAACACCACCAACAGCAACTACCGGATGGTTTAGAGCGAGTTGCAATGTGTCAACGTCATGTTCCGAAACTCTGTGCAGCATCATAACAACATCCAGTTCCAGAAAAGGCTACAAGCAATCAAGCCAGGACCAGAAGCTTTCAAGAACATTAATAAAATCGTTGGAAAACAGGCCCCAATTCGGGAAATCCTAACTCACAACAATATTGAAGTATCATCAACACAGGACAAAGTGGAAACGTTCGCCAAATATTTTGAGGGATACTTCACACCAAACCCACCTGATGATCCAGCGTTTCTGAACGAAGTCGAAGCATCCATTCAGCAAACCCTGAAAGCGTCGTTTTAAGTGGCTTCAACCCAGCAAGTGACCCAACCGATAGCACACATATCTGCAATATGGAGGAGGAAGCAGACATCATCGGGAATTCAAAGCCAAAAAAGTCAGCCGGACCAGACGGAGTCTCAAACTACATCCTGAAGAGGCTGCCACATGCAGTGATGATCCTTTTAACTATCATCATGAACAACTGCATCAATAACTGCTACTTCCCCCAAAGATGGAAAACAGCTAAGATCGTGGCCATCCCGAAGAAAGGCACTAACAATCGTGTGTCCAATTACAGGCCAATCTCGCTTCTGAACAACATAAGTAAAATACTGGAAGAAGTATTACTTCGTTGACTTAAGAGGTTTTGCAGGGAAAACGCCATCATCCCGGACATGCAGTTTGGCTTTAGGGAAAAGCACTCCACTTTGCATCCGCCCTGAAGTTCCAGCATGACATCACCATAGCGCTCAACAACCATCGTGTCACCGTTGGATGCTTTCTGGATGTCTAGAAAGCATTCGACAGCGTATGCATTGAAGCCCTTATCCATAAGCTTCGCGTATTACATTTACCCCCGTCACTAATGAAAATTCTTTTTTTTTTTCTTTTCTTTCTTCCAGAAAATTCTACGTACAAATGGACAACTGCAAATCACTAGTGAAGAACATCAAAGCCGGAGTTGCCCAAGGTTCGAAGCTAGGCCCCTTCCTCTACAGCCTGATGACATCTGACCAACCATTGCCATCTGGATGCGAAAATCTCTTGTATGCTGATGACTCCCTTACGTATGCCGCCTCGATGTCTCCTCTGGTAGCGTTACGAAAAGTTGAGCACCACGTCAATAGTTTCTACGCCTGCTACAAGAAATGGGGCATCTGCATAAACACCTCCAAATCGGAGCTTGTGTGTTTCAGGAGACCCAGTAGAGGTAGTTGCAGCGCAGCCAAGTGCAGAAGTCTGGTTCTGAAACTTCCGGACGGATCTACAATAGCAGCTAAAAAGAACGTGAAGTACCTAGGCATCCACTTCAACGAGATGTTAAGGTTCAACCCACACTCACGAAACGTCCTCAAAAAAGCCAACTGGGCCTTCCACCGACTCCACCCATTGATGAGACGCAGAAACGGATTAAGCCAGAAGACGAAGATACTATGTACAAGCAACTCCTGCGGCCTGTAATTAGCTATTCCTTCCCAGTCTGATTCTCCATCTCGAAGACGGCCATGAAGGAACTTCAAATGTTCGAAAGAAAGTTACTAAGGATTTGTAACGGACTACATTTTGATCGGCAGCGAATGAGACATCACAGCAACGAGCGTCTTTACACAGAGGCGAGCGTCATCCCTCTGGACAGGTACCTACTGCTTCAAGCAAAGAAGCTTGTAGCACTCACTAACAGTCACCCAAATAAACTGATGAGAAGGATGGCCACTCAGCAGCGACACTCCGAGCCGAGATACCTCAGTACGATGGAAATCCTGGTTGACAACATCATCACGTGCAACGAGCCAGCAGTTTCGTTCTACGCTGACACAGTGTCAGCATATCACCGCAGCTAAATGCCAACCCATCCCCCCACCAAAACCACAACTTGACAAATGGGACGGAACACCCCGAGGACCATAAAGTCAGCCGATTTTTAGATTTAATTTGTTGACATGTATTTTATAATCCTTTAAATTTAAGACAAAGTATAAGATTAGGCCCCCTATGTGCCAATAAATGTATAATATCATCGTATCTAACTAGTTATAAGTCAAATTGTAAATACTATTTTGTTCAATAAACATATATCTATCTATACACCGAACGGCTAGACAAAAAGCACTTATTCGTGACAAGTGATGCTCTTGGAGGATTTGTCAATTCTTCGCAAGAGGCAGTAGCCCTGAAAAAAATAACTTTTTTTTAGTTTTTTAGGTGGACGAGGCTGGGAAGCAAATCCAGACATAACAACCATTAAATATTTTAAAATTTTGTTTTTGATTCAGTATTTTAACATTGTTTATGAACTCAGATCAGTTTGGTAACTTTTTTTTTATTTTGAATTTTCTAGTTTTAAATAAAAAAAGGAATTTATTTTGAGAATTAAACTGCTTAAAAATCCTAGCCCTATTGGTGATAATCAACCGGTTGCTGATATGATCATTTATTCGGATTCTTCTTAGTTTTATGATAAAGTTCTAGAATCATCCAATTTGCAGTGTAAGATTAAAAATTAATAAAAGCATTGGTTTTTGAAAACAAATATGGGCTTGAGTACCTATGTAAAATTTTGGAAAAAACAGTTTTAAATTAGTTTTAATTTTTTGTTTCAAAATTCTAATGAGTTTATTTAAAAAGAAAAAGAAGGAAATTTACCTGTGCAAGTAGATACAAAAAAGCATTGTAAGTATAAGGTTTTTTTTGAATAGCTTGTTAACTATTTTAAGTGCTTTTTTTTTTACAAAATTGCGCCTCATGCCTAAAGTAGGGAGAATAGACCCCCATCACCGTAAAGATTTTTTACATTGCTTACACCCACAACCTACATTATCTAGCCTTTTGTCACACCTTAAGTGAATCACCCTGTATAGAACTAATAAAATATAATAATTTTACAAAAAAGATTAATTGCTACCTCTTGGTGTGAACCCATTTTACCAACCTAAAATTTACAAATTTTGAAAAATGAGTACCCCAAATTATTTGCAAAATAATAATTATCTATAAAAACATCATTAGTTTTTGTTCAATTAAGAGAAAAAAAAAGTCATGACTCTTATTTTGTACTTTTCTTGAAAATACAGATCTTATTTAAATTATAACTTTTTAATCTTTCCTTTAACGGTAAAAAGTTTCAAGACAAAAATTTAGTAATTTAAATTCTCTACAAAAAAGAGCCTAATATTTTTTTGGTGGAACAAACGCTTCTCAAGATATCGCAGAAAAACGGTTTCCACCTCCTTTTCAAGATGGTGGCCAGATGGGGGAATTTCAGCCCCGAAACTAATATGATATACGCATACTGACCCCTACTTCACAATCCGAAAAAAATCTTGTACTACCAAAAATGCGAGGTTAGGTCAAAATTTTAAAACTATAGGTATAAGGTACAATGCTCGCTTAAACGACCAATTACACACACCTATTTTTCTCGTATTTTTCTTCCCACAATCCCACTGAAACTGTCTCGCTGCAAACGATCAAGCAAAAGCACACATTCTTTTCTTGTATTTTTCTACCTAAGTTGGCTCTTTTATAAGAGCCAAGTTTGTGAATATTTTTTCGGTCTGTTCTTAAAAATAGAATGAGACAGCACATCATGTACAATAGTGTAGTTTGTATGAGATTTGATGGCGCAAATTCTGTAGCCAACTCAATACCGAAATTGAAAGCAAAATAATACGTAGGGAGTTACTTTGCATGGGATTAATATAGCACGTAGGGGTTGCAGTAAATGGCTCGACTTATATAGGTTTTGCTGGTTTTATCATGATTTAAACGCATTGGGATGTTATGTTTTTTGTTTTTTTTATTATGTATCCAAGTTTTAATACAAACAATGTTCTTGTAGTAAGTAGAATTAAGCTGAAATTTTAGGGTTGGCGCAGCCAACCTAGCCAACTGAGAGGAATCGCCACTGTTTTTGATTTCGCTTCAAAAATATGATCGTTTAATTTTTATTAAACTTTAAAATTCAGAAACGGGAAACAGTTGAACCGATGTCTTAAAAATTTAAATAAATCTTATGCATACCTACATATTTTGAAATAAAAACAAAAAAAAAAAAAACTAAAATTTATAGTAGATATTCGCCATATTTCAGAAGTTTATGGCATAGCATAGGTACAAAAGTATGATCGGTGATTTGCATAAGAAAGTGACTGAAGGCTAGGGCGTGAAGATTGAGTTGAGACAAAAAAATTCGTATGAGAGGGGGTCTATTTGCCCGTTAAAGCGGGAGGGGCAATTTTTTAGTTAATCAGAAAAAAAATAATATAAAAAACAATGGCAACACTTTTAATATTATGCTTTAACTTTTTTGAAAGCCAGGAACCTATTCTTAAATTTACTTTTTAAATCAAGTTGTTTGAGAAAATAGTTTTTGAGAAATTAATTTTCAAACCCAACATTTTGAAAAAAAAAAAAAAAAACATATTTTTTTTGTTCAAACTGAAATTTTTCAAAACTTACCCTAATTAAGTATTATTTTTAGTTTCAATATTTAATGCTCTTATCAATTTAAAGTCAAATGCTGAAAACCAGAAGGTTATAGGAATTATATCTACTTTTTTAAAGATATAAGCAAATATCTAAACAACTTCGGTAAAACAAGAAGAAAAATTAAACCGACTTTGTTTTTTTTTTATTTTTGCTTATATCAATAAATACCAATAAATTAGGGTAATTCAGATAAATGTTTGTGGAATCCAAGATAGATATCGTTTCTGAGTCTGAAACCTGGTTTCAACCATATATATGTGACGAATTTTATAGCTTGAAGAAAGTTTTTTCGAGCCGATAGAAGCTTTAGTTCTGGTCAGTCAGTTCTGGCAGTGGCGATTCCTGGTCCTTAGTATTGGTTGAGCTAGGTGGTCTGGGCAGGTTAAAATAAAAAATCATACTTTTTTTTAATTTGATTGATAACGACAATTAATAAAAAAAACGTTAATAAATTATAGGTATAAAATAAAAGTTTAAAAATTTATCGATACATAAATTCGCTTCGTCGCGTCGTTTGACGGAAAAAAAATTGTCGCCGACTTTGTTGTGGTCAAAGTAGGACACTTAAGTTGGCACTGATTTTTGTACACGTACTTTGAACCCTTATACATAAAATATAATGTTTATGCTTTAGGTCTATATTTGTAGCTAAGTATCTAAATCAGACGACGTTTCAAACGTGGTTACGTTTTTCTTCAGGTCTCAAAAACATAGTTATTAATATTTAATAGCTTCAATTTTTAAAAATTATAAAATATGTACTTACAAATTTTTTTCTTATAAAAATAATATCAAGGTTTAATCCTCTTTTGGTTGTATTTTGGTTTTTGAACGCAACTATTATTCTTTTTAATATTAAGAAATGTCCTGAAAAAGACGTTTTTTTTATATCAAAAGTTCGAATAATAATAAATATTTCAAACTATATTTATTATATTTTGAATAATAATTCAAAATATTTTAAATAATTCTAACCTACAAAACAAGTTAAATATAAATTCTAAGTTTTAGTTTATTGCCTTTCAATGAGTTGACCATATATGCTGCTAAGTCACGAAGAATTATTATCATAAAATATAGTTATAATATTAATATCTTTTTTTAAGCAACTTTGGTACTGAATTTAAAAGTTCCAAAAACTGTTCACTTGGCTTAAAAAAAGATGTAAACATCTATTATAACTATATTTCATGATATTATGGTTCTAAGTACGTGTACAAAAATCAGTGCCAACTTAAGTGTCCTACTTTGACCACCGCAATGTTTGCATCATAATTGTGTTGCACTTAGTTAGCATCATATTTCTTGCCAAAACTATTTCACCGATTTGGATCGAATTTCGTCTTGTGATACTTTAGAGTCTAGACTATTTGATTCCAAATTTTTAGAAGAATTGGACAATTTTTGACATATTTTTTGAGTGCTTCAAATTTACTTAGTTTTTTCAGATTTTTTTTAATTCATGGTTAGATAGCAACACAAATATAACATGCATTTAAAATTGATGTTGTTTTGTAGAAAATTTTATAAAAAACAAGTTTATAGTGGACGGTTTTTTCATAAGTTGCATATTTCCAAAGTTATAAAGGAAATTGTCGGAAAAAAGGGGTGATTTTAGCGTTTTGTTCACTGTTGCTGCAAACTTGGCTATATACTACTCTAACATGCCCCAACAACATATACAAAATGCAGAACTACATCGCGCTTTGCGAATTTAGCACTTTTTTTTGTGTAATTATTCACTGTGCTAAAAGAACTCAATCTCAATGTTTACTCATATCAATTAAAGATCACTAATAATAAAGCAATGCATTCATCCTTCCTACCGCATTTTCCCAGGAACATATACGAAAGCAAAAAAGAGAATGACAAAAAAAACGTACCCAAAATGTACCTGGAGCTGCTTGCATACCTAATGTATCGTGCCTTATCGCATCATACTTACGCTTACGCTTTCATTTATTTAGCTGGGCTTTGCTTAGGACATTGTGTAGTAAAACGCTCTTGTATTCTAGATTGTATTGTATTTGTGCTTGTATTTGTAATTTGTATAGATATTATTAAAAATTGTATGAAATTGTGCAGCGCAGATGTTGCAAGCTAAAATGTTTCAAGGGAGACTTGTTCTATGAGAGGTTTATGTTGTGTGTCTGCAGGAAAATATAATTGAGAACAATATGGGGGTAGGTTAGGTAGGTATCTATTTTTTTTTTAAATTATTTTAATGCTCTTTGTAGAGAATTTGGGTTTGGTATCGCATATTGTAACGCTGAGGCAGATAGGAAGATGGGAGTTTTGTGTTGTGTGAAGGAAAATATGATTTGAAAATAGGTAGGTAGGTAGGTGGGTAGGTGGGTAGTTTTTTGTACTTATAGTATTGATTATTGTATGAAATCATTATCATTATTTCAACATTGCCATCTGTTACTTTTTGAAAATATACATCATACAATTTATTCATTTAAATTCTTGGTTTAGCGGCGATAAACCTGCTAACTGAGAGGAATCGCCACTGGGTGGAGGTGCCGCTATCTACGTGCGTGATGGGCTAAGTTGTAGGTTTGTATGTAAATCAGACGCTGATTGTCCTCTGGAATATGTCTTTGTCAATATTATATGTAACACCGAAAGTGTTTTGGTCGGATCAGTTTACAGACCATATAACCACATCAGCACCATAGACCATACCATTGGTTACGACCTTGGAATCAATTTCTTGTGATTTTAACTGTAATTTGTTAGATAAATGTTTATTTGAAAATTTCCTCGGAATTTTTAAGGGACTCAATCTGAGTCCCGTTAACAACTACTTATTTCACCAAAGAGTCTAGTTCGCTACTAGATGTATATCTTGCTAGCGATGTTAATAAAGTTATGCTTTACACCCAGCTCTTAGCACCTGGTTTTTCAAAGCACGATATAATTTTTGTATGTTTGGACATCGTTTGTCGGGTTGATGAACAAAGTTTTTAATATCGTGACTATAAAAACATTAACACATCAAAATTAGTGCGCGACGTTAACGGCATAGACTGGAACTCAATATACCTCATGCAAAATGTAAATTAACAAGTCAGTTTCTTACAGAACAATGTCAATCAACTTTTTGATTTTCATGTTCCTTTAAAAATACGTCTGATTAAAGACGCGTCTCCACCTTGGCTGAATGGCGACATCTCCACCTTAATGCTGCGACGAGATGCCACTTACAGTCAATGGAGTCGTTTCAAACTGGATTACTTCCATAAATCATATTGCAGACTAGGCAATCAAGTCGTCTTAATAGTCAGAACGGCAAAAAGACATAACTACGAAAACAAACTTGGTCCATTAGTTTCTGGCAAAAATCTATGGAAAAACCTGCGTGAAATCAGTATTGAGAAACAATCTAAGCGGTTGGATGAGGACATCGATTGTGATGCCCTCAACTTTAAGTTCACCTCCATCCCTCAATCTTTAAATGTTGTGACACCCACTGATTACCTTATTGAAGAGGAACCATCCGGTACTTGCAGCTCCCTCAACTTCATAGGAATACGAGAAGAAGACATAGTAGAGGCAATAATATCGATTAAATCGAATGCTACTGGCCTCGACCTAATTGAACCTAAGTTTGTAAGACTGTTGCTCCCGTATATTTTGCGCTGTATAACACACATCTTTTATAGCATATTAACTATGACTGAGTTCCCTTCAGAATGGAAGAAGGCTAAAATTATTCCCGTCCCTAAGAAGCAAACGGGTATTACGAAAGACTTCCGTCCAATAGCCATTCTCCCGTTTCTGTCAAAGGTATTCGAAAAAACCATTCTAAAGCAAATCCAAGAATATGTTTCGATTAACAACCTTTTAAAAACTTTCCAGTCTGGTTTTCGACCAAAGCGCAGCTGCAAATCCGCCTTACTCTTAGTTACTGAGGAAATAAGAACCGCAATGGACAGACACCATATTTCGCTGCTAACGCTTTTAGATTTTTTCTTAGATTTGACACTGTAAACCATTCATTTCTATGTAAACAAATGTGAAATTCTTTGGGTTTCTGTAGAGTCCTGTAAGTTAATTATGTCGTACCTTAGTGGAAGGCAACAATGCGTGGTGGCAAATGGACACTCTTCCATATTTCTTTATGTTCTAGCTGGAGTGCCACAGGGATCACTACTTGGACCAATCCTCTTCTCATTGTACATAAATGAGTTACCACAAGTCGTTAAACATTGTCTAATACATCTTTACGCTGATGATGTGCAGCTACTAATAAGTCGACCTTTCGAGGCGAAAAACGATGTTGTAGCTTTGATGAATGAGGACCTGCTTTTAATCTCACGCTGGTCTCAAAATAACCATCTTTGGCTCAACCCAGGGAAATTGACAGCGGTTCCCATCCATCGCAAAACCTTTGATTTATCGGTTCTAAGCCCTTTAAAGCTTGAACACGAAACTATCTTTTATGTTAGTGCTCCTAGAAACCTAGGAATAATTTTCAATCGTACCCTCACATGGAATAACCACCTCAATAGTGCCATTGGAAAAGTCTATGGTAGTCTTCGTGCTCTTCAGGTCACTCGAAATTTCGTTCCTACAAAAAATAAATTACTTCTTGCCAAAACCATTGTATATGAAAACTATAGTAATATCATCAGAAAAGCCGACTACTGAGTCACGTAGTGTCGAAATCCACCAACTTCTCTCAACACTTTTTGTTGAGGAAACAAATTTGAAAGTCGAGATCTAACTCCCTTACTCCCTTACAATATAACAAGACTTACTCTTTCTAAAAATTAATGTCTACGCTGTCAAAATCATAGAACATGTTGCAAACACATGCGCCACCAGCCGTACAAATCCAGCGAAAATAAAAACGACTCCATGATAATACTATAGTTTTCATATACAATGCCAAAACCCTTTTACTACATATCGTTTTGTATGGATGTGAAATTTTTCGCAACTTAGACTCTGCAACCGCAAATTGAATGTAGTATATAACAACATTGCCCGCTATGTCTATAATCTTCAACGTTATGACCATGTATCTTCTTTTGCTGTTCGTATTTCCGGTTGTAGTCTAGATAATTTATTGAATTTCCGCTCACTTACATATCTACATGAAATCATTCAAACTCAACAGCCTGATTACTTACACACACGATTAATTGAATTTCCCTCATTCGACAAGAACTTTTGCTCTTATATTACCAAGATACAATTTTCTAACTACAGATCAATTTTTTGTTCATGTTATTCGCCTTTGGAACTCCCTGCCCATTGCTAAGAGAAGTACAAGAAGCACAAGAAGATTTAAATTTTTACTCTCAATTATTTGGCAAATCTTTGATTTTATTTATACATATGTATGTAGCTCTCTTCTGTTTTCTTTTTCTTTCTTTCTTCGTCCTATTCTCTATTCTCTTTTGTTTTTTTTTTTTAAATTAATAATCTCTTTTTATTTTTTTTTTAATAATGGATAAAGTAAATATAATTATAGTTAATTTCACTCCAATTTATTACAATATCTCATATTCATTTTTATATACAAATCGTCGCCTGGGAATTATTTTGTCGTATATGCCATTTGGGCGATTTAGGCAAATTGAATTTTAAGGTTTGAAAACTGATCGATTAAGTTTTCTTTTTTTTAAATATATTATTATGTGCTAAATCTTCTTTTGATTGAAGTTTTCCAAGGTGCCCAGTCGGTTTTGGTTTTCGAATTATAAGTGTTTCTCCAGAATCGGTTTGTCGTATATGCCACGAAAATAGGCATTTTGTTGCACCCCATACACGTACGACAAAGGAAACGCACACGACATTGTAATACTAAGTTCATGCCGATTCGAATTTGAACAAATTATTCGAATACAGGTTGTCCGGTAATTCGTGTGCCATAATTTGGGATGTGATTTTTGGTCATATTCAAAGAAAAAAATTGTTCCACAGTTAAGTCTGATTTTCAACTTTGACATCACTTTTTGACGATTTAAAAAAGGCTTACTTTGGTGTACCCTAACCCATGTTAAGGTCAATTTCTCTGTCAGCACTAATAGTCCAGTCGAATCGTCATTTGACCTTGCGTTGATCCGCATGGTCTGTTTTTTTCATGAATCGATAGGGGCTTACAAGAAAAGCTTAACCCTAGATTTGCACCACCTGACAACTTTTTTTACCAAAGTTATTCGTAAAAACGTACTTTTTGACTTTTTTTTGGATTTTTGCAAATATCTCGGCTCCAGTACATTGCACAGTAAAAAATTTAAATTAGTTTTGTTTGTAATAAAATTATCTAGCATGTGGTGTTAAGTTTTTTTTGTTTGAACAAATATGTAAAAAGTTACCGTTAGTTTTAGTAATTTTCTTTTGGTTTTTTGACAGCTTTTCATTATTATTTCGAAAAAATCTTATAATTAAAAAAATTGAGCTCTTAATTCCAAACGGGAGCCGAGAAATCTATGAATGAACACAGGCAAGTCGGAGCCCCCTAAAAAAGATATTTTCTGTTTTTTACGAATATCTTGGCTTCAGTATATCGCAAAGTAAAAAATGAAAAAATTATTACTAATTAGAATATTAGCTATTGTTTAAACAAATAAATATTTCTTTTTAACAAATAAATAAAAATTAACAGCTAGTTTTAGTCAGTTTTATCATTTTTTATTGTTGAACAAAGGCTTGTGAATCGGCTTAATTAAAACCTAATTTGAAGTCCTTTTAATTTCTTAAAATTAAAAAAAAAAAAAAATAACTCCCTACGACATACTAGAGCTGAGCAATGAATGAATGAATAAGAGCAAGTCATAAAAAAAACCATTTCTGCATGATAAATAAATATAACAGTAACTTTATATGCACATTCTCCTATGCGTCAAAGCTGGTATTTCTGATTTTTTGCTGAGTTTGCAGGATATTGGCCTAGTAAATAACCAAAGTTTTTGACCTCGAGCGGCGCGGTGACCGCTTAATGGTCAAAAATCAGAAAAACCACGATTTTTTTGCGCTTTTTTCAGTTATTGGTGATTTTAGTCCTAAATAATTAATTTTAAATAAAAGCATTGTTCTACGATTTCAAAGTATCTTAATTTGTGTATAATATTCACTTAAAACCTATCCGAAAAATGGGTAATATTTCCAGGTTGAATAAAACTCATTGAATTTATTTTGGGAAAAACCTTTTTGTGAAAAAACCCAATTTATTTCCTTGCACGACCGATGCGCTTGATTTTTATATTACAACTGAACTGAATGAAGAACTGGCTCAAAAACTACACAAGGCGTATGTTCTTTTGTATACGCTTGTGTTCACATAAGAGTATAGTATAGGTAAAAGTATTAGTATAAATAAAGAATTATATAGTGAGTATAAACTCGTACGATTGTGTACGATACAGTCCCGACGGAAGCGAACGCTTCCTCTAGGTTTCTTGCCTTGTAGGTTCAATCTTCACGTTGTTACATCCTGTTAAGTTAAAGGTCCTTTGTTGTCTTGCGATTGAGGGTCTTGCTCGCTGATGCATATAAGTACCTGGCGTCCGAAAAAGATTGACCTGAAAAGAAGCGATTAGTATGGGTTGATAATAGATTTTTCTTGTCTTGTGCTTGCTTGCTCTCCCACACACAAATCTTGCGAATGTTACTTCCTACCTAGCTCGTTGTATAACACTCAATTGGCAATACACATATCTTTTGGACAGGCTTTGTAAGCTGCCCAGTCTCTGTCTTTAACACCACCGACCTAACAACCTGATCTTTACTTTTGATAAGCTCACAGATGCGACCCAATTGCCACAACGCAGGAGGTAGACTCTCACTCTTGATGATAACTAATTGCCCTGCCTTCAGACTCTCTTTTTCTCTCCTCCACTTCTTTCTTTCCTGCAAAAACACCAGATATTTCTCTCTCCATCTTTTCCAAAAATGCTCAAGCATTACTTGCCGCTCTCGAAACAATTTAACTCCCCTTGACTTGGATTCCTCTACTGTAGAGAATGGCGGTGGCAATATGATTGGCTCACCAACCAGAAAATGACCTGGAGTCAAAGCTTGCGAATCGTAAGGATCATCACTCAGCGGGTGAATTGGACGAGAATTTAATATGCCCTCTATGCTTGCTAATAAAGTGATAAACTGATCATTATCCAAAGTGCGCTGCCCTACGATTCTCTTTAAATGGTACTTCATTGATTTTACTGCTGCCTCGTATATGCCGCCCTGATGCGGCTCTGCTGGAATCATAAATATCCACTCAGTGCCCCGCAGATTTAATTTACCAAAAACTTCATCCCTTTTGCATTCTTGGCAAGCATGCTTAATTATTCTTGCACCACCAATGAATGAAGTTCCATTGTCACTATACATGCGCTCACAGTGCCCTCGTCTACTAACAAATCGCTCATAGCATGCCAAAAACGACAGTGATGTTAAATCTCCAATAAGTTCAATGTGAACCGCCCTGGTTTTTAAACAAACGAAAATCGCAACCCATGATTTCTTTGAAGTAATCGTCCTACCATCCCTGCCTACAACCTTTAACGTAAAAGGTCTAGCATAATCAACCCCTGTATGCAAAAATGGTTTTCCTACTCGTACCCTATCCGCAGGTAAATCAGACATTAACTGTTGCTCTAAACGATAATTATATCTTGCACAGATCGGACATTGATGTATAAAATTCCGGAGCTCATTTCTCAAGCGCGGAATCCAATATTGCTGGCGAAAAAATTGCATCATGACTTGACTAGCGCCATGCTTGGTCATACGGTACGCGTAATCGATCAATAGCCAGGCTTATCTAGAACCTGGCCCAATTATAGCTGGATGTCTCACCTCATAGTTTTCGTTGGCTCGGTGAATACGACCACCTACTCTTAAAACACCTTCATCATCAAAAACTGGTTTGAGCGATTCGATTCCACTTTGTTCTGGTAGCTGGCCCTTTTTGCAAAGTGCGGCAATGTCTTTCCCATAAATATCGCCCTGTGTTCTCTTGATGAGATACCTTATACCTCGCGCTCTTTCATCAGCTGTTAGCACAAGAGGTGCTGTTTCATAAGTTCTGCGCTCTGTCCGCCTTTCTCGTTCTCGCAACTTGCGTTCTTTTGCCTTCTTCTTGAGCTGATCTAAATAGTGAAATACATATGCTACTATATTGACAGCCTGTTCTAGTCTGCTTGCGTATTCGTCTATCGGAATTCTTTGCTCATATCTGGAGGTCCATATTCCAATCTTCTCCTTGATTGGTGCTACAATGCAGACATGCATCTCATTCGTTGCCATTGGCATGACTTCTGTGATTGGAGGTTGAACTGGCCAATTACCTTCATCTTGACTCAGCCACACTGGCCCATGCAACCACAACTCTCTATTTACTAGTTCCCTTGGATCCATACCCCTACTTAATAAATCTGCAGGATTGTCCTTTGTCCCGACGTGTCGCCACTGCTGTACATTTGTATTAGTTTGAATTGAAGATACCCTATTCGCTTCATATTTCTTCATATCACGAGGTGACCGTTGCAACCAATGTAGAACGACCATTGAATCTGTCCATAGTGTATACTCATACTTATCCCATTCCATAGCTTTGAAAAACTCAGTTATTAATCGACCTAGCAACTCTGCTGCGGCTAGCTCTAATCGCAGAATAGTCACTGTCTCTAAAGGCGCCGCTCTTGTCTTAGACACGACCAACATGCTCGTAATCTTGCCATTAGCTTGCTCTACTCGCACATATATAACTGCTCCATATGCTGCTGATGAAGCATCTGAGAAACCATGAACTTGCACCTTTGCGCCCTGTGACGTCCCTAACCATCTGTCAATTCGAAATTGCTCCAAGTACTTTATTTTCCCACAAAGCTCATGCCATCTTTCTATATCGCCTGGAACCTCTTGGTCCCAATCAAGACTTATTCTCCATATATCCTGTATTAAAATCTTGCCTAAAATAGTGACAGGTGAAATATATCCGTTAGGATCATATAATTGCGCTAGGCAACTAAGAACACTCCTCTTCGTTATCTTCTTTGATGTCTCAACTGTTCTGATGACAAATGTAAACTGATCACAATCTACTAGCCACTTTATTCCTAACACATTGGCCTGATCCTTGCGCTCTCAAATACCAAATCCTCGCCCTTGCTTGATTCTAACTGGCTACCTAACCATTGACTATTCGATTTCCATTTGCGCAGTTCGAAACCAGCTGTTTTCAACACCTTGTCTAACCGTTTTGCTCTGTATATAGCCTCTTGCTCACTATCACAACCTGAAACACAATCGTCCATATAAAAATCATTATCAATAACCTGTTCAACATCTGGAAATGCTACAGTCAAATACCACCCTGAATTTCTTAGTTACACAATGGTGTGGTATATAATATACAAATTGCCCTGCTTGCGAAGGCTGTGTTGCCTTAACCATATGCCCCAGACTCTCATACTCTCCATAAAACTTACATACTTCTCTTTGATTGCAGGAAAAATCTTCTCAGAGCTATTGATCTAGAATCTCCTATGTCTTGTATGTCTGGCTTTATAGGAATTGTGACGACAAAACGACCTTCATTATCACGTCTAGATGTATTTATAAAATTGTCTTCTACTGCTTGCTCTTCGGGGGTTCTGATCTTGGCACCTCCTACCTGCTCCATTTCCCACAACTGTCTAACCAGATTGTCAATGCGCTCTAACTCAATACATCTAAATACTGATGTCTGCTCAGCTTCAGCGTGCCCACTAACTGCGCCTAATGATTCAGTTCCAAATATTACAACACCAAATGTAGTCTCAAGCGCAACAATTTTCCCTATACGGCGCGGTATCGAGCATACTATTACCTTTGCGAAAAAAACCTACGCCCAATAGAAGGTCAGCCTTTGCTTGTTTCCAATACATCGGATCTGCCAATGGCATCCTGAACTGCTCGTCTAAAGGTTGGATATCATTCTGCGGTGGCACCAGCGCCCAGCCTACACCTCTTGGTAAAACCCAAAAATTTTCTTCTACGAATATCTCAGAATCATACCATGGAGAAACACCAATATGTACTTGCCTATGCACTTCTATGCCGTTTCCCTCAATACCGATTACTCTACGTGTTGCTTGTTTTGTAATAATACTATACGCATGGGTGATTGAATATGTTATTAAGTTTGGATAAGCACCTGAATCCAATAACGCTCTTATTGGTCCGAAAAATTGCCCCCTACCTGAAGCCTAAGCAAAACCGTTGGCATCAATGTATTTGATAAATCATTATAAAAACGATTGGAATTAAAGATATTTAAGAAGGATGACATAAAATTTTTATTTTTAATTAAATCTCCCACCTGTTTGCAAACTCGTTGCTTCTTGCGCGGTATCGGTGATTGTCAGGCCCCCTGGCGCTTCAAGCTCTGCACATTTGCAACTCTTGCTCCTGTTGGTGGGTTTGCTAGCTGATTATTTGGGCACAAACAGCTGTTGTGCCTTAGACGGAATGGGCATTTAGGGCATGGCGGCTGGAAGCAGTCATCTATCCCATGTCCATATTTAAAACAATTCTGGCAGCCGGGCGCAAATCCAGGAATCTTGCGCATCTATATAACATGTGGGGTTCTCCGCACATCTCGCACCTTCTTTTAGGCCTGCTGAGTTCGCTGACCTCCCTTGCTCTTGCTCCTAATTCAGTCTTGCCTTGTCTTGCAACATCTTGCTCCAATCTTCGCTCGCTCATAAATTTGTTGTAACACTGGCTGGATTCGGCACGGTTTACTATGTTACTGTTGCGCTGGGCTGACCTGGTTTTTTTTTTTTTTTTTTTTTTTGAGCGCGCACTAAAGGGATTTTGGCTGCCCTTAAAATGTTTAAACACAGTGCGAGCGTTGGGAAAATAGGGAAGGATTTAAGAGGAGATACCGATGTACATTGGTTTTGAACCTCTGAATATTAAAATGGTCGGGGAAGATAGAGCCGGGTAAAGCATTCCACATTCGGGTAGTGCGGCTAAAAAAAAAATCTCTATACTTGACAGTACGTCCGAAGTTGGACTCGAGGGTAAACTGATGTGCATTCCTAGAGGTACGAGTATTACGGTTGAATTGCCTTAGGGGAGGAATGCAGCTGGCTATTTCACTAGAACAGTGTTTATAAAAGTAACGGTAAAATAATGTTAGACATGAAACATGGCGGCGGTGTTCGAGTGATGCAAATGTTTCTGTTATATTTCTGTCACCTATCATTTTCAAAGCTCTTTTTTGAATCCTATCTAAGATACTCAAGTGGGTTATAGGGGCACCTGCCCAAATATGAGAATTGTACTCAAGTTTCGGACGGATAAATGCTTTAAAGATCACAGCCAGATTTGAAGGGGAGAAAAATTTCTTAGATCGTCGAAGAAAACCTAAGCACTTAGCAGCATTTTTGGCGACGTCGAATATGTGTTCATTCCACAGAAGGTGGTCTGTGATACACATACCGAGGACTGAAAGCGTTTCGGTTTCCTCAATACGAGTGCCGCTCATGGATAGCGGCATGGGAGGTGTGTTTCGTTTTGACGACAGAAGACAGCATTGAGTTTTCGAAGCATTAAATTCTACGCGGTTTTTGATTCCCCATTGGACAATGCTGTCGAGATCAGAATTTAATGAGCTAATCATACGCTGCCGTTCTAGGTCCACATCCGAAGGACATGGATGTGAATCTGAAAACGAATATGAGAAGCTGAGGGTGCTGTCGTCAGCGTAACAGTTTAATGGATTAGAAGTTTCAGACAAAAGATCATTTATGAATATAAGGAAGAGAGTCCTGTTCGATGTGCTTGGCTGCATCACAGCAGCAGCCTGCTTGTCCAGAAATGCTAGAATCTCGTTGGCTGATGGTGTATTTGACTGGCACTGTAATTCCCACTGGCGCGCTGTATATGCATCGAGGCGCTCATGCAGGATGTGTACAATCAGCATGTCCCAGTGTTCCACCGGTAGGCCTTGCGCTTTTAATTGGCGTAGTGTCTCATGGGTGACATTTGACATCTTCTGTATGTCATCTGAGCGCGGATATGCTGGCAGGTTTGGCAAATCGAAGAACTGGCGCAGTAACAAGCGGCATGTTTGGTATTTTTTTCATATAGCTGGCCCAAGCGCTCCCATGCCTCTATAAATTTGGCTTCAGTGAGCTCGCCCATAGTTTGCGCTGCATCTCCTATCAATGACTTGCGCAGGTTTTGGAATTTAAAGGCTGGCGCTATTTGGGCATTGTTGTGCACGGCGGCGTCAAAGCGATAATGAAAGCCCAGCCACTTCGTCAAATCTCCATTGAACTCGGCCCAGTTATTTCTTATGGCCATCTGAGTTGGCATTTGGATGGATACCTCGATGCCTTGTGTCTTTTCTGGCTCTTCTCTTGCGCCCTTCTGTTTGCGCTGCTCTAGTGCTTTGCGTAACTTGCTCTTAAGGCTGAGATACAGCTCTTCTGCTATAGCTTGCATTCCTTCGACATCTTCCAGCGGATTTGCCTTGCCCGAGATCCACTTGATGTGGTTGTTTGTTATCTGGCCCCATAAGTCCTCCAAGCGCTCTAGCCTCACAATTAAATCTTCGGTGTCCACTGTCGCGATGTTTTCTTGCTCTATGCTCCAAGTGCTCCAGCGCCTTAAAACATGTTGTATGTATTTTATTATGCGCCATTTGTTGCTACAATTTACAAAAATTTAATAAAATTAGTGCTATGGAAAAAAGATTAAATTGTTCATTAGTTAACTTGCGCTTTATATATAATGAAGTAAGTAAATAATTATAATTATGTGACTAGGTGAGGGCGTGCTGCCTAATTTTTCGTGCACATGTGATCAACATTTTAATTTAATTCTTTTTTAAAGTAGTCTTGCACGCCATGGCTACTTGCCCATTTACTTAACCAAATGTCATGACCATTTGGAAACAAATAATAATACTAGCAAACCTTGCTCTTAAATTTGCACACTAGCCCTTTAACATTTCCCTTGCCCGCCAACTACCAACAATATATATTTTATTATTATTCTCTCTTGCCCCCTTGCTCTTTAACCAGCCTTGAATAGCCCAATACTAGCACACTGAAAATTCAACTCTTAGCACTCTTGCACATTTCACATTCAATTCTTTTACCACCATGATTTGCCTTGCACAGACTTGCTCATATAGGTATACATCAGCGCAATGATGATATACTCACATAACTACACTTTCATTTGCAACATAAATATAAATTGCACCATTCTCCTCGCACATACATGACCATGCTCAACTATATCTTACAATTTAACATTTGCACACACATTAGCTCTTCACAGCATAAGCCGAAAACAGAACACACAAAAACAAAGGAAACCAACCACCATATAACCACACTGTACTACCTAATAATAAAAAAAAATACCACAATTGATGGAAATAAGTTCCTACGCGTCGCACCTTCACCCAGTTCATAAATTTTCTTGCGCAAATATTTAGCTAATTATAAAAACATTTCTTACCAATTTATAAATAATTTTACCGCAATTATTCACTTTATTACTCTTATTAAATCAACAATAATTAAATATCAGAAAAGAAACAATTAACCCTTTTACTGACTGCCTTCCACCAAATGAAAACATTAAATGACCGTTGCACAGCAGCTACTCATATGCTGCATCTTGCCCTGCTTGTGCGTGTATACTTACAAAAGATCTTTTTGCGAATGTATAAGATATTGTAGATGCCGTTGCACATCTTTCGCTCAACCTGTGTGTTTCTTTTCTTGCTGCTTCTTGCTCGCCATGCACATATATGGAATTTACATATGGTGTTGTCTATAAACACTCGCGCACAACCGAATCATTGCTGAAGGAATAAAAGAACTTCTCTATAAATGCAATATGCTTGGAAGGCATGTAGATAAAAGGGAAATACTCGCGCTCAACCGAAAATGAAAAGGAGGAGACAAATAGATTGCGTAGATATGATATGCACATAGGGAATATTCTTAAGACACTCGCGCGTAGCTAAAGTTTGAAGGGGGAACATTAAAAAAAAATGAGAAAGAGCGCATTACTGAACCGTTATTTCTTTCTGCAGCCGGCGTCGGGTAGAATCATGTCTAGGCATGTTTTGCTTGCACAAACTTGAATATTTATTTATTTCTCCGGCACTGCGCATTTATAGAACTTTGTGAATATAATTAAATCACGCACTACGCATCACTTTTATTTTCCTTTGCTCGCTCTTATAATAATTTAATTAATACTTATGCTTAATATCATACACGCGCAAGCTAATTGAACGATATATTCATAGGTCGCTAATTTACCAAACGTGGACCAAAATGTATAACATTCACTAAAAAACCTATCCGAAAAAAGGGTAATATTTCCAGGTTAAATAAAACTCAATGCATTTATTTTGGGAAAAACCTTTCGGTGACAAAACACAATTTAATTCCTTGCACGACCGATGCGCTTGATTTTTATATTACAACTGAACTGAATGAAGGACTGGCTCAAAAACTACACAAGGCGTATGTTCTTTTGTATACGCTTTTGTTCACATAAGAGTATAGTATAGGTAAAAGTATTAGTATAAATAAAGAATTATATAGTGAGTATAAGCTCGTACGCTTGTGTACGATACAATTTGCTTCATTTTTTTCAAAACCAACTCTGTAGACCCAATGGTTTCCAAAATGTATATAAAAAGTAGTGTTTTCAAACAGTATAATGGCAAATAAAGAATGGTTGACATAAATACATCAAAGCACTCGATCGTGTAGACTGGGCCAAAATAATAGGTAAACCATACCGGAAGGGGGGTCTATATACCCCCGTTAAGATGGGAGGGGCAATTGTGTACAAAAATGACTTAAGGAAGAAGCAACACTATTAAAAAATAATGGCAACACCCACAATATTCTTCTATAGCTTATCTTGAACCCAGAAACCCATTCTTAAATGTTCTGTTTAAATAAAGTAACTTAATCGATAGTTTTTGAGAAATTAATTTCCAAACCCAAAATATTGAAAAAGAAATTTGCTCCAAGGATCCTGTTTCTACTAAGTAATTAGTAGACATTTTTTTTTTCAGAATGTTGAGTTTGGAAATTAATTTCTCAAAAACTATCAATTAAAATAACTTTATTTAAGCAGAAAATTCAAGAATGGGTTTCTGGGTAAAGCTTATTTTATAAATACGTCGGTAGCCATCGACTAAAAACATGTGTTTAAGAAAGGCAACAACAATTCTTACTGAAGAGCTCAATTGTTGTTGTCAGAGCGAAACACATCTGCACTATAGGTCGCAAAAACCTTCCAAATTAATATCTAAATAAAAGTGCACTTAACAAAAAACAAAAACAATTTTTCTATTGTTATTGTTTATCTTCTTCTTTATATAATGCCAGACCACGGGCAGTTACAACAACTCTCTAGGTGCAAGAATTTAACCAAATTCCCCTGGAAATTATATAATTTGCAGCACATCAGTGCAGATTATTTTATTAATACGTCGGTAGCCATCGACTTAAAACATGTGTCTTAGAAAGGCAACAACAGTTCTTACTAAAGAGCTCAATTGTTGTTGTCAGAGCGAAACACATCTGCACTATAGGTCGCAAAAACCTTCCAAATTGATATAAACAATAATGTTTATGGCTTCCAGATGTGTTCTAGAGTTAGATGTAGGTACATGGGTACTCTTTTTTGCCGTCGTATATCAGCATTTCTACATGTGGAGTCAAGTGTTAACTTATATTATTGTAATAAATCGGCCATGAAAATATAATATTGAACCTAGCTTGATGGATTTGTTCCCGCCTATGGTGCCAGGGATCACAGGTGCGAACCTCGCGATCTACTGTTTTATTTAAAAATACTTATTTTTTTTATGTGTTTAACTTGTAACAAATGTTCTCGGCAGGGGGGTCATCGAAAAAAATGGCTTAAGAGCGTCTGGTTGAGCATAAAAAAACGTTAAAATTTGAAAATTATTAAAATTTTCATTATTATTACATCGGCATCCGACAGCTTCCGACTATTAGGGATCTACAAAACCAATGAAATTAATAACACCACGTTATTGATGTAGTTTCGTCTTCGACAACAAGTGATTCGCATTGGTTTGGGAGAGCCTTCATAGTTCTACCTAGAGCTGGCCCTCGTCTCGTGGCCTGCGACTTTTATAAGTCTCGTCTCGGTCTCGTCAAAATCGAATATTGTTAGTCTCGATCTCGTCTCCAAAAAATACGTTGTCCGGACAAACTGTTGGTTATTGGAACGAAATATTTTCGATTAACGTTTGAATATGTGCAGAAGAAAATAAATATTTATAACTGAAATTGATTTTTTTAATTTATTAGGCTCTCTGTAAATTTTGGTCCAAATATACAGTCTCGTCTCAGTTGCTTAAAAGGCAGTCTCGTCTCGTCTCGTGATGCGAGACCAAGATCGAGACTTTTCTCATCTTGTGGCCAGCCCTAGTTCTACCTTAATAATTAACGAAAAATAGCTTTCCTAATCGTTAAGTAAATATAGACGTCCGAATTATTCTTTCTTGTATAAACAACATTTTTATTCACAGCTTTTATCGCCAACTAAATGCGTTTCGATAGTTACAGAACACAGCTAAGTTCTCTGAGATATCAAATGACGTTTGGTTAATTTCACCAAATCATTTTCCCAAGAAAATTCGTTGGGGAACTTTATCCAATTTGTGTAAATCATTTTCCATACGAAATTTGATAGTTCATTAACCAAATGGTAAACTCACGCAAATGTTATTAACTAATCTAGTGTTTTACAACGTTGCATGAATACCCCTTATACTCTGATATCTGTCTCTTTTAATTTATTCTTCAGATGTGCACCGTTATGCATCCTATAAATAAAAATAATTGTCTAATTAAATGTTAAATATTTTTATTTGCTAGTTTTGCGGTCTTTAAGGAATTAAAATAAAATCCAATTGATAATTTAATGCTCGTACAAAAAGGTTTAATTTAGTGATTAATAGCAAAAAAAGGCCAATCTCCCAAAAAAATCCAAGTGAAGGTTTTTAAACGCAACTGTCTTTATTTTGCCATAAGAAATACTGCCGTGAAAGTCTATTGCCAAACCGTGTGCGCGTCAATAGTTATTCAAGGTTAAATGTCGAAAATATCATTTTTTCGCATAAAACTCGGAAACGGTAAATGCTATCGAAAAGTGTTTCACACAAACTTGTAGATTATGTCATTTGCCAAAAAAAAGTTGTTATATTCACAAGAGGAAACATTATCACACTTTTTTGCGTATAATGCATCAGTTGCAAGATATTGCGACCTTTGAGGTCACAACTTCGAATAAACAGGATTTTGTAATAAAACGTATTTTCAACTATATTTCCGAAGTTTGGCCATTTTTGAAGTCGAAATATCTTGCAACTGATGCGTTATACGCAAAAAAGTTTAATAATGTTTCCTCTAGGGAATATTAAAATCTGCAAAAAAGGCATAAAATATTTTTCGAAAAGTTCGTCATTTAAGAGTAAAGAGCCAAAAACCGGTATTTTAGACTTTTGGTGTTTTTATTAAAATAATGATGTCATAAAAATTATGGCTTATAGAAAAAACTGTTAATGCATGCTTATACAATATTACATAATGTAAAAGTTTTGCAAATTTAATTTATCGATTAATTTTAGGGTTTAAAAGATATATGCGAAGAACTGGTTTTTTGACAGTTGACACTATTTAAGTCACAATATCTAGTGACTCGTATGGAAAAAAGTTTTATATATTTTTTTAAGAGAATATTATGATATTTAAACTGAGCGTAATGCTTTTTTCGACAACTTGTGCTTTTAAGACATTTGAAATTTTTGTCAGGCTTTTAAAAAAAGATGTCTTTAAAATGGTTGTTTGTAAGAAAAAAATAATATTTTTTTCTTGTAGGGTTTCACATAATGTGCAAACTTTGGGTTCATATGTTTTCAAAAATTCTAATCGTTTAGAAGTTATACGTCAAAAACGACCATTTTCGACATTTTACCTTTTTTTATGAAATGTCGATATCTTCTTGACGGTGGATCGTAAGAAACAAATAGTCATAACTTTTTTTTGTTTTGTGTGAAACACTTTTCGATAGCATTTACCTTTTCTGAGTTTTATGTGACAAAACTGATATTTTCGACATTTAACCTTGTATAACTATTGATAGACTTTCGTGACAGTATTTCTTACGCCAAAATAAAGACAACTGCGTTTCAAAATATTCACTTGGAGTTTTTTGGTAGAAAAGTACAATTTGCCTGGGCTATTAAAATTCTTACTAAAAATCTATTTGTAATAAACTCAATTATTTCTTTTTTTCAAGAACATGGAATTGGAAACTTTTACTCATATCGACTCTCCTGAAACAAGTGATGAAAGAGAAGGAATGCCTGATGAAAGCATTATGGATGACATAAGTTCCGTTCTAGGTAACGATATCATTGCAGCTCTTCAGGATAGTACAATAACAGAAGACACAACGACACTATGCACTGATGTTGAACAACAATCCAATCGAAAAATTATGTCTTCACGAAGATCTTCTTCACCACCTGGAATGGCATGTGTTGATAGTTTTAAAGACAATCCACACCAGTTTGGTTTCGAAAACATAGTTTTTGAAATAGACAATCGTTGTGATGATCAAAAAATACGCGAACCGCTAAGGTACTGCAGTCTGGCGCAATTTGTAGAGGGAAACGATATTGCTCGCAAAAGTTTCAAGGTTAGTATTCTGTTCCTTTTTTTCAAAATAGAACAAACTTTTTACTTCGGACTTCATTTTAGCGCCAGAAATCACAGCCAGTTAGTCCAAAGCCTTCATCATCAAATGTAGTTGGACCAAACGAAGACGAATCATCAAATTTTGCGATTAAAATTGATGTTCTAAAATCACAATCAGATCTATCGGACACGGGAACAATTGAAACATCATCACCCAAGAAACAATTAAAAGTACCTGCTAGCATCAACCAAGATTTAAAACGAATAACATTTGATGAGTCCTGTAAAAAAGAATCCTTTGATGATGACATTCCCAAATATCCACAGATAAGTGTGGTAGTTCGACCACCAACACCTTTGCGAGGAGACAGTGTTAAACTATCAGTAAATGTGCCCCTTGATTTACGAAGGCACTCTAGTCACTCTCCGAGCTTAACTGTACAGGAATTCGAAAAAGAAAAGGATAGACGCCATTCTGGTTTCAATCCAAATTTCTTAAGCTTGGATCCTGAACACTTGAAGTTTTTAAACAGCTCTCCAGCAGCAACAAGACGCATAAGTTGTGGAAGTTTATTCAAGGTTTGTTAGTAATAGCATTGTCGCAAAATTCCAAACGATTTAGTAAATTGTTAAAACCATTTTAGTAAGTTACTAAGGGCCCAGTTATACGAGTAGCTATCATTGGAAACCGTCATTGAAAAAGTTAGCTGTTTATTTTGAGACCCATGGAAAGTTTAATCATTGAATATTTTAATGCAGAAATATAGCTTACAACTTCAAGATTATTTCTCCTCCAAAAAAAAAATTCATTTTGACATATATCTTCCCCATAACGTAACTTTTAATTTGTTCAATGATCATTGGTAAGGTAGTTCATCATTGAAAAATTAAAAGTAATTTATGAGAAAAGTTGTGCAAAATTGAATTTCGTTTTACCTAGAAATAAATATAAAGTCAATTAGCTTTACTTTGGCATCAAAATAATCACACATTTTTTCTTCAAAATCTCTCAAAATTGACAATTAATATTTTCAATTATGGTTTCCAATGATAGCTATAACTGGGCCCTAAGGTAAAAAGAAGATTTTCCTAATTTTAAACGATTTTAATACATTACTATCTCTTAATAATTTGCTATTTGTGAGTTTGCATTTCTCTGGGCCTTACCAATAATCAAATTTAGAGATCTGTTAAATATTTAAGTGGACTCTAAATAATGAACCATACCAATAATCAATTTAATAGTCAGCTTAACGCTAATCGCCACTTCAAATTTAAGAGTAAAGAAACGCATGTTTAAACTCGTGATTAGGTGTAAACGCCACGTTTGTGCTGTCATTCTGAAAAGCAAAGGAAAACAAAAATTACCCTTATCCTCTATGTTTGTCGCTTACAATTGAATTAAATTGCTTGTTCGTGAATTTTGTTGCAAAGCTATAAAACTAATAAGGTCATCAAAATAAACAAATAGATTTATTCCTTCTTATTTTTTTATTTGTAAATTTCAATTTGAGAGTGAATGGTGAAAAACTAACACCAAAAATCGCACGCAGCCTAGAATTTTGTGATAACTAAGATGTCATTGGCCGCTATCAAAAACCTATGTAGAGCTATCGAGATAAGTTTTTGTTGTTGTAATCCCATGATGAAAAAACTCCTGATTACAAAACAGCTTTTGATGTTGGATAGCTATCCATGCTAACCAAAAAATGTTGGTATACTTTTGTATCCCACGCGAAATTGTTAAAAAAGCCGACTACAGAATGCAAACCCGAAATTTGTTTGCCATCATCGAGTTGTATTTTGCTAAAAACACTTTCAATTAACCTCCGGTTTTGCTTGATCAGAAACTTATATGGATAGGAAGCTTTCAGATAGGCAATCGCATCGATTCTTGAACGCGGCCATTTCCATTCACAGAAGCTGTCTGTTTGGCAACAAATGTAGTAGATAATGTAATAGAGCACTGATTAGTTAAAGACGTATTTAATTTGGTTATTGGTAAACACACAAATTAACTCGTCTCTAAAGTTTAACGTTGCGTTTATCTAAATGCTTGTTTAGTCATTATTTATTGGTAAGGCCCTCTGTCATTATTATGACAAAAGATTAAGCAAATTCATTCTTTTTGTCATAATAATGTCAAAAATAGGTACATAATAACAGGAATAATGACACTTTCTCATTAGTGTAAATCCCGCAATACACTTTCATTGCACAACTGTTGTGTATGACGTATGACCGCACCTTGAGCAGGACCGTAGCTTTAGCTGATGGTGCCCCGGGGAAAAACCAAATATGGGGTCCTATTTTCCAATTAGTTCCTAAATGTTGGTTTAAGTCACTTCAACATACCCTAGGTTTGTTTTTTTTTTTTTTTTTATATTCCTCGCGCGCAAAAGGGGTTACGGCTACCCTTAAAATGTTTTTAACACAGCGCGATCGATTAGGTAAGTAGGAGAGGATTTAGAAGGAGATACCGATGCACATTGGTTTTGAACGTTTGCACATCGAAATGGGAGGGGAAAGTCGAGTCAAGTAAAGCATTCCACATTCGTGTGGTGCGACTGAAGAATGAATCTCTGTACATTACAGTACGTCCGAAGTTGGGCTCGAGGGTGAACTGATGGGCATTCCTAGAAGCGCAAGTATTACGGTTGTATTTTTTAAGGGGGGGAATGCAACTGGCTATTTCACAAGAACACTGATTATAATAATAGCGATAAAATAGAGAAAGACACGAAACATTACGGCGGTGTTCGAGAGATGTATTTGTTTCTATTATAGATCTTTCGCCTATCATTTTTTAAGCTCTCTTTTGAATTCTGTACAACAAACTCAAGGGAGTTTTTGGAGCTCCTGCCCAAACATGAGAATTGTACTCAAGTTTTGGACGAATAAAGGCTTTGTAGATCACAGCCAGATCAGAAGGGGAAAAAAACTTCTTGCATCTACGGAGAAAATCTAAACATTAACAGCGTTTATGGCGACATCAAATATGTGGTCATTCCACAAAAGGTGGTCTGTGACACACATACCGAGAACTGAGAGCTGTTCGGCTTCCTCGATGCAAGTGCCGCCCATGGATAGCGGCATTGGGGGTGGGTTTCGCTTTAACGACAGAAGACAACATTGAGTTTTAGAAGCATTAAATTGTACGCGGTTTTTGATTCCCCATTGGACAATGCTGTCGAGATCAGAATTTAGTGAGCTTATCATACGCTGCCGTTCAAGTTCCACATCCGAAGGACATGGATGAGAATCTGTAAACGAATATGAGAAGCTGAGGGTACTATCGTCAGCAAAATAGTTTAATGGATTAGAAGTTTCAGACAAAAGATCATTTATAAAAATAAGGAAGAGAGTCGGAGACAAAACGGAGCCCTGGGGCACACCAGCATTTATTTTGTGGATTTCAGACTTGAAACCGTCCAATACGACTTGTATTGAACGGTCCAAAAGGTAATTTCTAATCCAACGAAGAAGAGGTTCATCGAAACCAAATGCGCGCATTTTCGATAAGAGAGCTTGGTGCCAAACTCTATCAAACACTTTTGAAATATCAAGTGCAATAATCTTACTTTCTCCAAAACGATGTAAAGATTTGTTCCACTGTTCGGTGAGATATACCATCAGATCACCAGTGGACCTATTGCTACGAAAGCCGTACTGCCGGTCATTAAGAAGCTTTCGTCCGCGAGATATTTCTTGAGCTGGAAGTTAATCAGCGTTTCCATGACCTTGGAAAGAAGGGACGTAAGTGCAATTGGTCGATAGTTAGAGGGTGAAGAAGATACGCCTTTTTTAGGGACAGGCTGGACAAATGCTGTTTTCCATCCACTCGGATAGAGACCAGCAGAGTAGGACAGATGGAAAAGCTTACGCAGTGGTTTTGCCAGCGTTGAAGAACACCACTTCAGAACAATGGGAGGGATACTATCCGGGCCAGCGGATTTGTGTACATCGAGATCCTTTAGAACTCTAGCAACTGCACGAGTGCGAAAGAAGATTTGTCCCATAAAATCATTTACGCTCTCAAGTACAGTCATAACACTTTCTGGCAGCGTCGAATTAACAGCAAACTGTGCTGCAAGCAAATTGGATTTATCTTGCGAGCTGACAAAAGGAGTATCATTGAAGACGAGCGGTGGAACCGAGGACGAGGTGGTATTTCGTATGTTTTTTACAAATGACCAAAAATTTTTACTACCTTTGGGACATTGTAGTATTTTTTGCCGTAATTTTTGATCATGTAAAAATTTGGTTCTTCGAATATGAACGTTACAGGTCTTTCTAGCTTGTTGAAACTTTTTCCGGTTTTCCTCAGTAGGGTTGGCTTTATAACATCGGAAGCTTACTTCTCTAACCCTAATAACCTCTTTACAGCTCGAATCAAACCATGAGTTTTCTTTGGGTTTGATAGATTTCACCCTATTCGGGATAAAATTTCTCATTCCACAAAGAATCAAGTTTGTAATCATATCTGCACTGGCGTCAACATCACTATCGAGGAAGCATAGTGACCAGTTAAAGCTCTTGAAGAAATTATTGAGACCGTCCCAGTTGGCTTTCTCGTATTGTCAAACGGTTCTCTTTGGGATTTTTTTTTTAACTGTGATTTGGTGGCACGAGAAATTCGCAGATATGACACAATGGTCTGATGAGCCTAGAGGCGATAATACACTAATAGTGTATTTATTCGGGTCAGAGGTAAGGAACAAGTCTAGAGTGTTGGCGATTTGACCTGCAACGTCAGGAATCCGAGTAGGCTCGTCAACAAGCTGAGTCAGGTGGTTTAACTCAGCAAAAATCTCGACATACCTTCCTTCGGGTGTTGTCTGACCAGAATAGCGTAGCCACGAAGAATTGTGTACATTGAAATCGCCCGTAACAACGATTTCACTGTGCGGATAATGGGAAACAATTCTCAGGATTGAATCGGAAAGCGCATCGAATTCGTTAGAAGTCGAATTACTATCCAAACTTGGGCTACGATAAATGAAACATGTATGTATGATGTGCTTATTGACGGTGAATTTTAACCACATGAAGTTAAAGCTTGTATTTAAACAAGGGCCATGTTGTGGTTGAAGCTGATAAGCCACATCATTACGTACATATATTGCGAGACCATGGTGTAGGAAAAATAAAGGCACTAAGCTATAACCAGGTAGGCTAAATTCGGAGTAATCAGAGTTTTCACCTACTTGGGTTTCACTTAGTGCCAAGACTGCTGGCCTGTTTTTTACAGTATGTACGTACACAGCACAGAAATTCTTTCTCAGCCCCCGAATGCTGCTACTATCGACCCTAAATTCACCTACCATTACGAAAAAACAAACGTTAAAAACCAAATCAAACAGTTATCTATGCTGATATTGAGTTTGGTCCCCAATAAAACTTCACAATACAACACACTACCAGTGTTATGCCTTAGTAGTATGTATTGATCCGCCCCTGGAAACCCAAAACCAATATCAGCAATTTGTCTGATTTACTTCGACTCAATCAATTACATATATTATATGAGATGAGCCACACATTGCATGTAATGACTAAGCCGAAAGCAATGTGAATGATGAGGGAAGGAGAGATAAGGAAAATTTACCGCTTGCTGATTTTAATTTTGTGCAGCAGCATCAGCTTCATGGGCATGGTGCACTTTTGTTGTTGGTTTTGTACACAAGCACAAGCACTGGCACTGACACTGGCACTTTTTTTTTCAATTTATTTTTTCTTTTTCTATTGATTTTTTTTTTTAGGCTATTGATTTTTTTTCCGTACGGTCGATTGGCGGGGATTTATTAATTATTATTTTGATATGGAGACAGGTTGGTTGGTTTATTTATTTTTTTTTTTAATTTGTTTGTTGGGGTATTGGGTGCGGTAAATGTTTCAACTCCCGACACGTCTGTTCGCGGTGGGATGTGAATCGGCACATATGTTTGTTTGTTGTTTGTTGATACAATTATTTTCTTCTTAAAATAATAAAAGCTTTTTCACATGTTTTTTTTTTATTGATTTGACAGACTGAACTGAATAATTAACATACTCAAATCTATTTGCCGTGCTTTTTAAATTGACAACTTAAAATTTTGCTGGTGTTAGCGTAGTGTACGGAGTGGCAAGGGCGGATCCAGACACACAAATTCTATAAAGCATAACAATGAAAAAATTACTTTTATTTTTGTATTTAATTATTTATTTATTCATCATACTTAAATCTACTGGTTACAATGGTTAAACGAAAATTTAATAATATTACTAACTTTTTGTTTAAAATAAAATGTACATAATTTTTAAATTCCCATTGGAAGTTATTGTAATTGGTGCGATTTGTCGAATTGAACATTTTGACATATCTTCACGTTTTGAGGTCTCTAGAATCAGAATCCGTCGTTTTTAGCAAGACTTTTTTCGTCCACCAAATCTCGGCATTTATCTGGAATAGCTCGAGAACGGAATAAGATATTCACTTGAAACTGATTTTAATTTTATCATAATTACACAATACCAAACGGTTAAATATTAAAAAAAAAATTCAACAGATACTTTTTTTTAACTAAGAAAAATAGTTAAAAAATAATTTTCGTCTCAAATATTTCAAGAACCAAAAATGATTCCGAACACAGTATATTTTTTTTTTTATATATAATAACGTAGTCAAAAACTGGTAGTTTTTTTTTTTAAATTCAATAAACTGTTTTTTTTTTTTTTAGAGCAATAAAAAACTGGACAAAAAATATTTAAACTTCTTAACAAATGTTTTTTAACTCAAATATTTTGAAAAAAAAAATGGTATCGATTTCTTCTTAATGTTGTGTAATTTTGAGATTTTTAAAACCACCCTTTTAAGTACACTCCCCTGATTTTTGGTATTTTTTAAGCCAATAGTCTGTTCTGAAATAATTGGCTTAATAATTGACTTAATTAAACCTCCATACCGAGAAGTGTTAGGAAAAAAGTTTTATATGTAAGATTCTTAGAATTTTGTAAGCTATTTACAAAAAAAATATAAAAATTTAACTATTATAAATAGCTAAAGTACAAAATATATCTATATCTATATCTATACCTACCTTTATAGTCTAGGAAAGATAGGATATTTAATATGGGCAACCGGGGACAAATTAGTTCATAAAATTTTATTGCTGGTATCGACGTAGAATTTTATCCTCAACAACATATCCAAAGTCCTCCTAAATTCCTGAATTGACTTTTTGTGTAGACGCATTTTAAGAGGCGGAGAGGGGAGGGAGGCGGGAGTTTGTCAAGCTAAAAAATTTGTTGTAATACAATCCAATCATATGACACATCTTTTTAGGGTGCTTTTCAACGCTGATTCTAAAGAGACCAAAACTGAAAAGGTACATGTATCCTGTGGAAATTTCATGTCATTTTTATGGAATGATCACTTCTTTTAAAGTACAACAAGGAATAAAAAAATAAAAAAAAACATTTTAAAATAATGGGATATTAATGAAATTAAGTATAAATGTTTCATTTGGCATGCTTACCAAGAATCAAAAGAGTCCCCAAAAATATCTTTGGTTAAAGGGTGTTTTTTAGACGGAGAGATGCAAGTGAGTGCAAATGAGTGAGAACAAATTCGGACACTTATGAACTTTGCTAAAAACATTACATTTATATTGGCACCCAAGAATCAAATGAGTCCGTACAAATATCTTAGGTCCAAGTGTGTTTTTTGGGAGCGTAATGTTGAACCTGCTTAACGGAAAAAACAGTAATTTCTGTTTCAAAACTAATCTAACTTTTTTTTAGAGTGCTTGTATCATATTGGTTTTTCTTTTATTAGATTCGGCGTTAAAAAATACCTTCAAATCATATATCATATGTCATATGTACTATCTCGATTACACGAAAATACAATTTTTCGTAAGAGCTAACATTTTTTGCTCCGTATTAGGGCAGGTCAAACATAAACTGTCTAAAAAAAACTCTTTGGATCAAGTTATTTTAATGGACTCTTTTGATACTTGGAAATCATGAAATATTTAATATTTTTAACAAATTTCAACAGTGTCAAAACTTATTCATAGATGTTATGGTAATTATGATGCACTAACATCTCGCCCTCAAAAAAACACCCTTTCACCACCGATATTTTTGGGGACTCTTTTCATTCTTAGTAAACATGCCAAATGAAACATTTATACCAAATTTTATTAAAATCCCATTATTTTAAAATGTCTTAGGGTAATATATTACTTGTTGTATTTTAAAAAAAGTGATCATTCCATAAAAATGACATTAACTTTCCACATGATACATGTATCTTTTTAGTTTTAGCCTCTTTAGAATCAGCGTTGAAAAGCACCCTAAAAACATGTGTCATATGATTAGATTGTATTACAAAAAAATTTTCAGCTTGACAAACTCCCGCCTCCCTCCTCTCTCCACCTCTTAAAATGCGCCTATACAAAAAGCCAATGCGGGGATTTTCGGGGACTTTGGATATGTTGTCGAGGATAAAATTCTGCGTCGATACCAGAAATAAAATTTTATGAATTAATTCATGGTGTTAGCTAAACTGGAAAGTCAGGGAAAGTCAGGGTACAAAATTTGGTCAGGGAAAGTCAGGGATTTCGGGAAGCGGTCAGGGAAATTTTTTTCCATAATCAATTTTTAAAAATTCACTCAACTCCCTTTTTACTTTCCTTCATAAAAAACTTTTTTCTGATCGAACATTTCGTTTTGATTAAATCTCTGTTTAAAATTATTCATTTCGTATCTTTTGCCATACCTGTGAATATCTCAACAAAAATTAATGAAACTAACTGCACTTTGTGTTATTTCGTACAGTAATGGCCGCGATCGGAAACCTATGTAGATCTATCCAGATAGGTTCGTGTTGTTGGAATACCGTGTGAAAAACCGCTGATGACAAAACTGCTTTTGCTGTTGGATAGCTATCCATGCTATCTGAAATATTTTGCAAGATATATGTAACGGATTGCATTTAAAGTGAAATATAATAACTGCATGAATTTAAAAAAAAATTGTTTTGCTTAACAAAAGGGACGACTATACCTATGCAATTTAGTTCATAGTTATGAATGACCATTTAAATAAAATGCTTTTAAATCATGTGTATATATCTTGGCGATGTTAAAATTTAATAGTTTATTTTTTTTTTTTAAATAAATCAGGATGTATTAATTCAGGTATATGCAGAAACAGTATGAAGAAATAAGTAAAAAGAAATAATCGTACTTGAAATATAAACTTGAACGCGTGAATTGAACCTCACAGTCAAAGGACAATGGGCAGATTGTGCCCAGCACCAATAAGAACGGCCTTCATATCATATAAAGTTATTTGTTTATGCATTCCTTATCCGTTTAGCGTTGGTCCAAATTCGCTGTGACAAAAGTTATTTAATTTTGATTAAAATGAGTTTTAGGGTAACAAATCCTTGTTTCCTTTGTTTTTCTTTGATATTTTGTCTATATTTCGCTCGATTTAAGCCATTTTTGGAATTCAGTTCTTTGAACCCATGATAGAATACCTACCTGAATTTTTAAATTATGTTTAAGGGTCTCAAGCAACAACTTTATGCAAAAAGCAGTTTTTGGAGCATTTAATTTGTAAAAGAAAAACAAATATTAGTTTTTAAATAATGGGCCCTATTGCGGTTGTCGATCGTCGATCGGTAATTGCTAACGAGCGATCAATGATCGACAAATTGAGAAATCGGTATTGTGGTTGTCGATTGCGTTCGACAAATATCGAAAATCCGATCGCTCGTTGTCGACCACATTGTTATGATCGACTGGGTCTATTCAACAAGTAAAAATTATGTAGAGAACAAAATGTGAGTGTTTTTATTTAAAAAATGTTTGTTTATAAGTGCAATAGGTATATTTAATTATTATTCTTAATGCAGGGCGAAACAAGTTTTAACAAAAAAAAAACAGATAAAAGCCATCAATTCACCCAATAACTCTTGAGAATCCGAATTTTCAAGGAAGTACATTTTTGTTTGGCGTATTTCACTTTCGTTTATAAGGAGCGGTTTATCCGGCTCCCTACCCTTGGAGTTATACGAAGGGTCTGGTTCTCCGGGTCGGGGGTTGTGCGTCAGGGTAACTACCCTACCACGTAAAAAGAAGTTGTACCGAAACAACAACAAGCCTTGGTTATGGATGATTTAAAAGTTGACGACCCCAGCAAACGAAACAAGGAAAATGAAGTTCGGATCTGCACGTGGAACGTCCTGTCCTTATCCAGAACACGTGCAGCCGAACAATTAGTGGAGAACCTGGACAGGCTAAAGGCTGACGTAACAGCCATCCAGGAAGTGCGATGGGATGGAGAGGGCATACGGAGACTGAAATCGTGTGACATCTTCTACGGCGGGTGCTTGAAGGAACACGGTCAGCGGCTCTTTGGTTGTAGTTTTGTGATAAGGGGAAGACTTAGGCAAGAAGTCTTGGGCTTCCGAAGTGTAAGCGAGCGCCTGGTCACAATCCGTTTCAAAGGCAAATTTAAGAACATTTCGCTGATCTGTGTTCGCGCCCCCCATGAAAGGAGAGAGGACACAACCAAAGGAGCATTCTACGATCTCCTGGAAACAATGTATGATATGTACGACGTGAAGATCATTCTCGGTGACTTCAACGCAAGATTCGGAAGGAAGGCATCTTTGGTTCGATAGTCGGAGGACACAGCCTACACGACGAAACTTCCGACAACGGGGACAGGCTGGCAGACTTTGCGGCGGGGCGAAATGGCATCATCTCAAGCACCTACTTCCCACACCTAAATATACACAAGGGGACTTGGTGGTCGCATGATCAACTAACCGTCAACAAAATCGACCACGTTGCGATAGACGCGAGACATGCTTGCAGTATCTTGGACGTCCGAACGTTCCGAGGGGCCAACATTGACTTTGATCACTACCTGGTAGTAGCTAGACTACGTATGGGGATATCCATGACGTGACAACGCAGAGCAGATGCTGTGAAAAGATTCGATGTCGAGAAGCTTAAATCGCAAGAGACCTCCAGAGCTATTGCAGACCACGTAACTCTTAATCTCTCAGGAGGTCCCCCACCAGCATCAAGTGCAGAGCACCAGTGGGAATACTGTCAACAAGCCATCAGAAGTGCCGCCTCTGATGAGCTGGGTTTCACTAGGCGAATACAACGAAACCCCTGGTTCGATGAAGAGTGCCGGCTAGCGCATGCAGCTAAGGACGAGGCCTACCAGGCAATGCTGCAGACTCGAACAAGAGCTGCTGAAAGAGTGGCCTGGGAGCTCTACGGGCTGAATCGAAAAGAGGAACGCCGACTTCTCAGAAGAAAAAGAAAGAGCACGAGAAGCGGGCGGTAGAGTCTATTGAGGGTTGTAGCGGTAGGGGAGATGTTAGAAAGTTTTATCAGAGGGTGAAGCGATCCACCCAAGGATTCAAGGCTAGAACGGAAGCCTGTCGAGATGAGAGTTGGAACATGGTAGTAGATACACAGTCAGTGCTGAGGATCTGGAAAGAATACTTCTCTAGACTGCTTAATGGCGAAGGCAGCCAAGATGCCGCTAATAGGTAGAATGCTCCATTCAACTTGGACGATGATGGCCAAGAGTTCCGTCCACCTGACCTAACCGTTGTGCGGCTGGCGATATCCAAACTTAAGTTGTACAAGGCTGCTGGTGCGGATGGCTTACAAGCCGAACTATTTTAATCAGCGGGAGATGAATTGGCTAGGAGCATACACCAGCTCATCTGCAAAATTTGGTCGAAGGAAAGTATGCCCGATGAATGGAACCTCGGTATAGTGTGCCCCATCGATAAAAAGGGAGATGTTCTGAAATGTACCAACTACAGAGGAATTAGTCTCCTAAACGTCGCTTGTAAAATCTTGTCGGCCATTCTGTGTGACCGCTTAAAACCTTTTGTCAACGATCTGATCGGCCCCTATCAGTGCGGTTTTAGGCCAGGCAAGTCAACCGTCGATCAAATGTTCACACTCCGACAGATTTTAGAAAAATCCCGGGAATTCCAGATCGATACACACCACCTTTTTATCGATTTTAAAGTCGCGTATGATAGCGTGAAAAGGGACGAATTATACAGAGCCATGTCGAGTCTCGGCATCCCTGCCAAACTCGTCCGCTTGTGCAGGATGACGATGGAGAAATCTAGCTGCTCCGTCAAAATTGGTAAGAACACCACCGATTCCTTTGATGTTGAGAAAGGATTGAGGCAAGGCGACGCGTTATCATGCAACCTATTCAACATCGTTCTTGAAGCCATTGTACGCAACGCACATGTCAACACCAGCGGTACAATCTTTCAAAAGTCCGTTCAATTGCTTGCATATGCGGATGACATAGACATTGTCGGCAGAACGAAGCGAGCTGTGGCAGGGGCATTGAATCGGAGGCGGCTAGAATGGGATTGGCGGTTAATGAGGACAAGACAAAGTATATGCTGTCATCGAGAGAGAAATCTCATTATCGTCGACTCGGGCAAAATATCACGATGGACAGATATAACTTCGAAGTTGTCAAGGACCTGGGCTTCACTATTACATCGCAGAATGACATCAGTGCAGAGATCAAGCGAAGAATTACTCTTGCCAACCGCTGTTTCTTCGTTCTAAGAAGGCATTTAAATAGTAAGGCCCTCTCTCAGAGAACCAAGGAGACTTCGGATACAAATCTGCTAGAGTGCTTTGAGAGGAAGATTCTTCGTGTGATTTTCGGCAGAGGAAGAACCCGTAGCAGGTGGCGCAATCAAGTGAATGATGATAGATGATGATAGAGTAGATTGAGCCAACCCAATGAACAAATCATTTCCCACACTTTGTGGATATGATGCTTGGGCACAGAATCGTAACGCGGTACACAATTTAAGGATGTTGGGAATCGATGATTTTCTTATTCCCAGCTTAAGTTTTCAGAAATTAAATCCATAAAGGCTGGCTTGGATTATCGAAAATAGTTAACAAAGCTATAAAAGACAAATAAATGAAAAGAAAAAAAAAACTACAAAATCAAGTAAAATATACAATTTATCAACTCCAAGGGGTTGGATGAATTTCTTATATTGCGCCGTTTGCTGATGGCCTCTAAAATCCTATTTATTGTATATTCTTCTGAATCTTTTTCACTTAACGCTTCGATTCATCCATTTCTTATTTTAAGTTTATTTTTATAAAAATAAACTATTTTTATTGCAAACTTCACAAAACGAGATAAATAAATAAACAATCCAGTCTGAAAAAAAATCGATCTGTCAAACGCCAAAGTATGAATAATTAACAATTTATACTTTTTCATTCACAATAACTCATATACTAGTCGATCAAGTTACGCAATACCGATTGAGAAATCAGTCGATGGTGATGATCGTTGAAATTGCGATCGCTGATCGACAACCGCAATAGGGCCCAATATTTTTGGTGTCAAAACCATCTCTGGAAAATATCAAAAAAATATCAATTTTTAGCTCATTTATCAGAATAAAAATAGGTATTGTTTTTAATCTTTTGCAATTCGTAAAAGTAAGACAAAACAACTTATAAAACGACCCTCAAAACCACCATTATGTATTATTATAAGGCGTTGAAATATTTTTAGCTTATTCCTTATTTAATAACGAAAAAATTTGTGTTACATTTATAACGGGCTGACGGGCACAAAACATTAAAAAAAAATTGTAAACAAAAAATTTAATATTTTGTTCGTTTGGTACCTACTTAAAGATTTTTAACTCAGTCAGTTTCTTACCTATTTTAATACCTATTTTATTACCTTTCTTTATTACCTTCGCCACACCACGGGCATAATAACTATATCTTTATCTAGGAATGTAAGCATGTTCTCCTAGAAAAATATAATTTGCAGTGTGTTTATGCTGTAAATTTTATAAACGTCGGTAGCCATCGACTAAAATGTTGCGTCTTAGAAAGGTAACAATTACAACTCTAACTGATGAGGTCCACTGTAATTGTTATCAGGACCGAAACGCATTGGACTAAAGGCCGTTTAAATACTTTTTATTGAATTTCATTCAATACAGTCCACTAAAATAAAAACAAAAACAATATAACTTCTTTTGTTTAGGTTTTTTCTTTCTTTATTTTAAGTTACTTTAAAGTTATAAATCCAGGTCCTTGTTTTACACAGAAATCACTTAATAGTCCAAAATCAAAGCCAGGACGTCGTTTTTGAATGAGTAGACAAAAAACCATGTTTGCACTAAATCTTCGTTTTCATTATCGTTATTTTAGATAAACTATTAAACTTGTACTTAATTTTTTTAGCTTAAGCAAAAAATGTTCTTTTTCTGAAATGTTATTCTTCTATGAAAAATCAAAAAGACACTTAAAATCGGTAAAAAACTGACTGAGATAAAAATATTTTAGTACCATAAAAAGGAAAAAAAATATTCTATTTTTGTTAATATTTTTTTGTTTGATCGATTTAGTAATCATTTCGTAATAAATGTACAACCATTTTCTTCTTTACTAAAACAGGAATAAGTTAAAAAAAAATTGAACCCCTAATAGTATATATAAGGGTTGTTTGTGGGTGGTTTTGTTGGTTGTTTTGTCCAATTTTTACGAATTGCAATTTAAAACCTTGAAAATAATACCCATTTTTATTAAGTTAAAGGAGATACAAATTGATGTTTGTTTTCCAGAGATGATTTTGACATAAAAACTATTATTTAAAAGCCAATATTTGTATTTTTTACAAATTAAATACTCCAAAAAATGATTTTTGCATAAAATTGATGGTTGCCGTCAACATAATTTTAAAAACTGAAAAATTTCAGGTAGTGTGTCATGTTCAAAGAATTTGATTCCAAAAAATGGCTTAAATCGAGCGAAAAATACACAAAATATTAAAAAAAAAACTATGGACAAAAATAATTGTGACCCTAAAACTCATTTTATGCAAAATTAAATAACACACAGTGAATTTGGACAAACGGTTAACGGATAATGAATGCATAAACATGTATCTATATACGATATGAAGGCCGTTCTCATTGATGTTGGGCCCACGCTCCATACATCTTTGCGCATTGTCCTTTAATAGTTAGTTTTCTATTTTTTGCATCTTATTGGCCGCGATCGGAAACCTATGCTATGCTATCTAAAGGTCGATTCACAATGGAACGAGTAAACGCGACGAGAGCGTGGCTTGATTCGCTGTCATTTTTGTCTAGTTATAAAATCGTTTCCCAATTCACAATGCGACGAGTTTTTTGGTAGCGTTAAATTATGTATTCTTTTTCTTCTTGCTGAGCAGTGTGCGTTCATAATAATGAACAAATCAAACTGAAATTACTTTTATTATTTAAATATTATGTTATTATAATTTAAATATTATAAACTGTCCCCCTTATTTATAAAGAAAAAATAGTTATTTAAGCTTCAGTGTTTAGGAAAACGACAACATGGAACTAGAATGTTCCGGACTCTAATGGAGCAGTTGCAATTGCCTTTAATTTGAGTCCACAAAGTTCTTATTCCATGGTGTAGTTCTCCTAAACACGGGAGTTGAAATAACTATTTTTTTTCGTCGCATTGTAAATCGATCTTAAGAAAGTTTCGTATCCATATAGGTTTTCAAACTGATTAGTTCTTTTTGACATTTCGCTTGGGATAGAAGCGTACATATTAGAGTGTTTCAAAAAAAATAAAGTACCTTCGAAACAGGCTCAAAAGTTTTGTTGTGTCAAAAAAACACAACTGTAAAAATTTTAGCTTATAATATTAACGTTTGGACCTGCCTCATCGCACTTTTCGTTTTTTCATACGTTTTAAATGGGAAAAAACAAGTTCTTACATATGATTTTTTATCTTTAGAATACCATGTTTCCAAATCATGAGCACAACTTTTTCTTATAGGAAATTTAACGTTCTACAAAAAAGGTTTTGACATATTTTATCGTTAAATCAACCGTTTCAATGTTACAGCCTCTCAAAAAAAATCTAACACAATAAAAAATGAACATAAAAGTACCTTCTTTTGTATTTAACGTATTATTTTCACTATTATCACTCTTATCAAAAAATTACCCAAGTCTGTTTTTGTAGAGGACAAAAATTCCTTTCTCACAGTGCAATTTACTCTAGTTATAACAATATATTATATGAATTATTCGTATAATATATTTTCTGTTGAAAATCATTTATAATCGCATAATTATTTAAAATATAAAAAACGTTACACAGCTGAAGTTCATTTGATAATTGACATGTTATTAATTTTTGGTATCAGGTGCACCAAAAATCTGTAACGAGTAGGTTGGATTAAGTCAAGAAAAAAATCATATGGGGGGGTCTATTTCTCTCCATTTAGGCGGGAGGGGCAATTTTCTAAAAAATTGCCTAAGAACAGAAAAAAAATATTTAAAAACAATGGTAAAACTTGAGTTGCCCTGCCATACCTTTCTGGAAAGCCAGTAATATCTTCTTTAATTTCCATTTTAAATAATGTTGCGTTTGAGAGTAGTTTTTAAAATATTAATTTTCAAGATCGAAAATTTTTATGTAATTAAGCATAATTTTTGTTTTCAAAACTTAATGCTCTTGTCAATTTTTAGTTAAACACTGAAAACCGGATAGTTCTAGGACTTTTACTTTTCAAGATATGAACAAACAAATGAAGCAACTTTCTCATAAAACTAAGAAATCCGGCTAAATGATCATTTCAGCAACCAGTTGATTTATCATCAACCTCGTTTTGAAAACAAAATATTATGCTTAATTACATACAATTTTGAAAAAAATTAGTTTGAAATTTAAAAAAAAAAAATTTCTAGTTTGAAAATTAATATTTTAAAAACTATTCTCAAACGCAACTTAATTTAAAATGGAAATTAAAGAAGATATTACTGGTTTTCCAAAAAGGTTTGGCAGGGAGTTCTACCGTTGTTTTTAAATATTTTTGTTTTAAGCAATTTTTTAGAAAATTGCCCCTCCCGCCTAAATGGAGGGAAACAGAACCCCTACCGTACAATTTGTTTCTTGTCTTAATCCAACCTAGTCGTTACAGCTTTTTGGTGCAGCTGTTACCAATCAGCCTGTATATTAATAACATGTCAATTATCAAATCAACTGCAGCTGTGTAACTTTTTTTTAAATAATTATGCGATTTTAAATGATTTTCAATAGAAAATATATTATACGAATAATTCTTACAATATATTGTTAAAACTTGAGTAAAGGGCACTGTGAAAAAGGAAATTTTGTCCTCTACAAAAAAAGACTTGGGTAATTTTTTTAATAAGAGTGATAATAGTGAAGATAAAACGTTAAATACAAAAAAAGGTAATTTTATGTTAATTTTGTATTGTATTTAATTTTGTTGACAGGCTGTAACTTTGAAACGGTTAATTTAACTATAAAATATGTGAAGACCTTTTTTGTAGTACGTTAAATTTCCTATAAGAAAAAGTTATGTTCATGATTTGGAAACATGGTATTCTAAAGATAAAAAATCATATGCAAGAACTTGTGTTTTTTACCATACAAATCGTATCAAAAAAACGAAAAGTGCGATAAGGCAGGTCTAAACGTGAATATTATGAGCTAACATTTTTACAGTTGTGTTTTTTTGACAAATCAAAACATTTGAGCCTGTTTCGATGAAAATCAAAAATAAAAAAAAATCATTTGAAACACTCTAATATATATTATTTAATTTTAGTAATCATAAATATTTAATCGATTTTTTTTTTTAAATAATGTAACTTACAATTATTAGATATTGTTGAATGTATATTATTATTTTCATTTTAGTAGTAAATTAGTTGGAATTTTATTAAAAAGTCTTATATTTTTAAGGAAAAGAATACAATTTCTTAACGAATTTAAATCATTTTGGTTCAGTATTTGAATATTTTGGATTTTAAAAATGTTTCTTTCTCGCTCTGTTAAGGCACAACTCTCAAAAATATGTTTAACAGAAAGAACTTAAATGCAAGCACATCTAGGGGGCTCGTTAGGCTGGTTAAATAAATAGTCATGAGTAAGTCTTGTGTGTCCTATTTTAAGCCTAGTTATTATGGTAGATTCTTTCCGATTAAGGCAATCTATTGAGTTAAGTGTGTCATTTAGCTTGTCTTTTATGGGACGAAGTTTATTTGTTAGCGGTTGGGATATACATTCGGTATTCCATTCCATTTTAATTTGTTTTTTGATGAGCTGTTTCAAGTCTTTATATTGAAAAAGGAAATCTGTATCTAGAGGTTGCAAGGTTGCTTTTTTTGCTAGATCATCAACCTCGTTATTAAAACCTAGGTCCAAATGCCCAGGGATCCAGAAGAATACAACATTTTTCTTTTTTATGTTATGTAATAAATCTTTTATTTGTATGGCAATTGAGTTTGTAGTATATAGCTGTTGTAAGGTTTGTATTGCACCCAGTGAATCTGAACAAATTAGAACATTGGAGTTGTTACTGTTTTCAAAATATTCTTAAGACTTAAATATTGCATATATTTCTGCAGACAAAATGCTTACTTACTTTACTTTTGATGGCGCTCACAGCCCAGGATGGGCTTCGGCCTCAACTAACAAGCCCCTCCAGCCAGCTCTGTCCCTAGCTAGCCGCTTCCAGTTGCGCACACCGAGTGCTTTGATGTCGTCATTCACTTGATTGCGCCACCTGTTACGGGTTCTTCCTCTGCTGCGTACCCCATCGGGGTTGGATTCGAAGACTCGTCGGGCAGGTGCGTTGCTGTCCATACGCTCCACGTGCCCCAGCCATCTCAGCCGCTGTATTTTCAGCTTTTTGACCAGGTCAACGTCGCTGTATAGCCCGTATAGCTCGTCGTTGAATCTTCTCCTCCATACTCCTTCGATACACACCGGACCGAAAATCACACGAAGAATCTTCCTCTCAAAGCACCCTAGCAGATTTTTATCCGAATCTTTCAGTGTCCATGCTTCTGACCCATAAAGCAGGACCGGGATGATTAGGGTTTTGTATAAAATCGCCTTACTACTTAAATGCCTTCTAAGACCGAAGAAACAGCGGTTGGAAAGAGTAATTCTTCGCTTGATCTCTGCACTGATGTCATTCTGCAATGTAATAGTGGAGCCCAGGTAGACAAAGTCCTTGACAACTTCGAAGTTATATCTGTCCATCGTGATATTTTGCCCGAGTCGACGATGTTGAGATTCCTCTCTCGATGACAGCATATACTTCGTCTTGTCCTCATTAACCGCCAATCCCAGTCTAGCCGCCTCCGATTCAATGCTCGCAAATGCCCCTGCCACAGCTCGCTTCGTTCCGCCGACAATGTCTATGTCATCCGCATATGCAAGTAATTGAACGGACTTTTGATAGATTGTACCGCTGGTGTTGACATGTGCGTTGCGTACAATGGCTTCAAGAACGATGTTGAATAGGTTGCATGATAACGCGTCGCCTTGCCTCAATCCTTTCTCAACATCAAAGGAATCGGTGGTGTTCTTACCAATTTTGACGGAGCAGCGAGATTTCTCCATCGTCATCCTGCACAAGCGGACGAGTTTGGCAGGGATGCCGAGACTCGACATGGCTCTGTATAATTCGTCCCTTTTCACGCTATCATATGCGACTTTAAAATCGATAAAATGGTGGTGTGTATCGATCTGGAATTCCCGGGATTTTTCTAAAATCTGTCGGAGTGTGAACATTTGATCGACGGTTGACTTGCCTGGCCTAAAACCGCACTGATAAGGGCCGATCAGATCTTTGACAAAAGGTTTTAAGCGGTCACACAGGATGGCCGACAAGATTTTATAAGCGACGTTTAGGAGACTAAATCCTCTGTAGTTGGTACATTTCAGAACATCTCCCTTTTTATGGATGGGGCACACTATACCGAGGTTCCATTCATCGGGCATACTTTCCTCCGACCAAATTTTGCAGATGAGCTGGTGTATGCTCCTAGCCAATTCATCTCCCGCTGATTTAAATAGTTCGGCTTGTAAGCCATCCGCACCTGCAGCCTTGTACGACTTAAGTTTGGATATCGCCAGCCGAACTTCGGTTAGGTCAGGTGGACGGAACTCTTGGCCATCATCGTCCAAGTTGAATGGAGCGTTCTGCCTATTAGCGGCATCTTGGCTGTCTTCGCCATTAAGCAGTCTAGAGAAGTGTTCTTTCCAGATCCTCAGCACTGACTGTGTGTCTACTACCATATTCCCACTCTCATCTCGGCAGGCTTCCGTTCTAGCCTTGAATCCTTGGGTGGATCGCTTCACCCTCTGATACAATTTTCGAACATCTCCCCTACCGCTACAACCCTCAATAGACTCTACCGCCCGCTTCTCGTGCTCTCTCTTTTTCCTCCTGAGAAGTCGGCGTTCCTCTTTTCGTTTCAGCCCGTAGAGCTCCCGGGCCACTCTCTCCGCAGCTCTTGTTCGAGTCTGCAGCATTGCCTGGTAGGCCTCATCCTTAGCTGCATGCGCTAGCCGGTACTCTTCATCGAACCAGGGGTTTCGTTGTATTCGCCTAGTGAAACCCAGCACATCAGAGGCGGCACTTCTGATGGCTTGTTGACAGTGTTCCCACTGGTCCTCTGCACTTGATGCTGGTGGCGGACCTCCTGAGAGATTAAGAGTTACGTTGTCTGCAAAAGTTCTGGCAGTCTCTTGCGATTTAAGCTTCTCGACATCGAATCTTTTCACAGCATCTGCTCTGCGTTGTCGCGTCATGGATATCCGCATACGTAGTCTAGCTACCACCAGGTAGTGATCCGAGTCAATGTTGGCCCCTCGGAACGTTCGGACGTCCAAGATACTGGAAGCATGTCTGGCGTCTATCGCAACGTGGTCGATTTGGTTGACGGTTACTTGATCACGCGACCGCCAAGTCCCCTTGTGTATATTGAGGTGTGGGAAGTAGGTGCTTGAGGTGATGACATTTCGCCCCGCCGCAAAGTCTGCCAGCCTGTGTCCGTTGCCGGAAGTTTCGTCGTGTAGGCTGTGTCCTCCGACTATCGAACCAAAGATGCCCTCCTTTCCGAATCTTGCGTTGAAGTCACCAAGAATGATCTTCACGTCGTACTTCGGGCACATATCATACGTTGTCTACAAGAGATCGTAGAATGCTTCTTTGGTTGAGTCTTCTCTCCTTTCATGTCAGCGAAATGTTCTTAAGTTTGCCTTTGATGCGGATTTTGACCAGGCGCTCGCTTACACTTCGGAAGCCCAAGACTTCTTGCCTAAGTCTTCCCCTTATCACAAAACCACAACCAAAGAGCCCTTGACCCTGTTCCTTCAAGCACCCGCCGTAGTAGATGTCACACGTTTTCAGTCTCCGTACGCCCTCTCCATCCCATCGCACTTCCTGGATGGCTGTTACGTCAGCCTTTAGCCTGTCCAGGTTCTCCACTAATTGTTCGGCTGCACGTGTTCTGTATAAGGACAGGACTCCACGTGCAGATCCGAAATTCATTGTCCTTGTTTCGTTTGCTGGGGTCGTCAACTTTAAAATCATCCATATCCGAGGCTTGTTGTTGTTTCGGAACAACTTTTTTTTACGTAGTAGGGAAGTTACCCCGACGCACAACCCCCGACCCGGAGGACCAGACCCTTCGTATAACTCCAAGGGTAGGGAGCCGGATAAACCGCTCCTTATAGGCCTGAGCTACAAATATGTCATAGTAGCCCATATAAGGTGTTCTCTAAGTAGTTCAACCTAACTGGAACTGTAGACGCCACCGTTGATTCCATCTAGAGAATTCGTCCGCTGCCGCCTCGATGAAAGGAGAAGTGCCTTAGTGGGAACACTCCTCCCCCCTCTCTCTCGTTGGCTGTCCCCAACAGCTTTCCACGATGATTTAAACCCCGTCTCCAGCTGAGGTACTAGACACCCGATGTTCACCACGTGGAGGTGAGAGTAGGAGTTGGTAGACAGAGGTGGGTTTTGAGAAAAACCTGTGGACGCTTGTGTCCTCTTGAATGCACATAACTACCCTTTTGAACATCAAAGGGAAAATGCTTGTGTTTTCTAAAAGCTTGAACAGTGATTCCACTGATTCATATTTAAATGCACATCTTACCGTTTATAATTGAACCATCAGTATAGCATTTTTGGAAGTCTGTATATTTTGAGTCTAGTTGCTCTAAAAAAAATGACAAGAACTGTTCTTTAGGGGTTTCTTTTTTAATTAATTTTGTAAGAGAGAAGTTAAATTTAAAATTTGAATTTTGCCATGGGGGGGATTTTTGAAATTTTGTTTTATCGAACCTGTAGTTTAAAGGGATTTGAGGTCTGTCAAGGATAATTTTTGATCGGGTTATGCAAGACTGATATCTAATTTTTGATTATGTAAAAAGAAATTTGCTTATCACGTCGAAATTTCAGAGGAAGCTGTTCACTTTCGGCTAAAATACTAGGGATTGGGCTTGTGCGGAAGGCTCCGGTAGAAGTCCGAATTCCCGTGTTGTGTACAGAGTCTAGCTTCCTAAGATTTAATTTGTTTGTCGAGCTATATAGAAAACTTCCATGTTATGAATTCTTAGAAGACGTTTTCTGTCCGATCCATAGTTTGTATTTGCAAGAATTTTGAGAAGATTGAGATATCTAGTAGATTTTGATTTTATGTGTGCTATGTGTTGATTCCAGTTTAATTTAGTGTCAAAAATCATGCCTAAAATTGTATGTTCTTTTGTGAATGAGATTAATTTATGGTTCAAAAGTAGATCGGGATAATAAATATTTTTGGTTTTTCTAGTAAATAGTTTTGCTTTTGTCTTGGTTTCAGAGAATTGTAAGCCTGTTTCATTACACCATTCACTCAGACTATCTAAGGCAGTTTGTATAGTTCTTTTAAGTTGGTCCAAGTTCTTAGAAGTCGCGAAAATGACCAGGTCGTCAGAATACATAGCCAATCCAACTGGAGATTTGATTTTAGAAAAAATTTTGTTTACGACGATCAGAAATAATGTCACGCTCAAAACAGATCCTTGAGGGATCCCGTTTTCAATTTTTAGAGTTGATGATATAGATGAAATTGTTAATAAAATGAACGATGTTTCCTGTGAGACCCATTTCTAACAATTCATCAACAATTTTACGTTTCCATACCATATCATATGCTGTTTTGATGTCAAAAAAGATAGATAGGAGGAATAAAAACTGTGTCCGAAGTCGAAGTTAATTAAAAAAGGGCGATAACGTTAAGCAGTAAAAATATAAAAGGAACCAAGATGTAGGGACCCAAGGTCATAAAATTCTTCTGTTAAAAAATCTTCAACGTTAGAAAAGTGGAAAATCAAATATAAGGGTCATAAAATTCTTCTGGAAAAAAATCTTCAAGGTTAGAAAATGAAAAATCTAAATCCAGTGACAGAGTAGAGAGTAAGGTATATGTGTTAATTAAAAAAGGCAATCATGCGTAACGTTATGCAGTAGAAATATAAGGGGACCATGCTGTAAGGCGCCAATATCATAAAATTCTTCTGTTAAAAAATGTTCAAGGTTGGAAAAATGAAAGATCTAAGATTTTTTGTTATGATTTAAACATATTGGTAATCATGGTCATAAAAATAGCCGACAGTATTATGAAAGCAATACAAATTGAAAGCAATACAATTTGAAAGCAATAAAAGTACAGGTCACTAACCCCATGTTCCTAATCTAAAATCACCTTCGTGCATGATTTAAAGTATGTCAAAATATGTAAGTACTTTTGTGTGTTTATTTATAGATTCTTATACAGAGTAGGGAGTTAGCTGATAATGAATTCATGTTATGACATGATTTGACTCACTTAGAAGAACAGGTGTTGATAATAATATAGTGTACATACATATGTACGATTATGATGTTTATGTTGATATTAATTTTGAATGGTAGTGAGATCATATGTCATAATATGTGAGTTCATTGACTTTAAGATACATTGGTAGGTTGAAGGGAGATTAATACTTTAAGGAAAACTTATTTGGGGTAGAAAGGAAAGAAATATTTTATGTCTTTTATAATAATTGTGATTTATTAATCCATGAATTGTTAGCCAGTGGGAAGCCAAGCCATTTAACATATACATTATCACCCTTACTTTTAAGTACTTTTTCAACAAGATAAATATTAGGGAATTTAGTCTTTTGCAATTCTTTTTCATAAAAACATCCGCTGATAGGTTGACCTTTAAAATCTTCAAGGAGATATGTTGCTGGGTTTGTAAGGTTTACTTTACTTATCTTAAAAATTTCCGTTGTCCAATTAGGTGTGTAGCCTTTCTCGAAAACATGTTTGAACTTGCTTATTCTAACATTGTCGTCAACCCGAAATTTACCCTGTTGAGCGATTTTAATTCTGTTATAAGCATTAGATAAGAGATTCTTAGAGTTTTCCTGTTTCTCATCGATTGGACACATTTTTATAGTTCTATGTATAGAGTGATTGTATTCAGTCACCAAATCATCAATAATGTTCATTTATAATTGCCATTAAAACTGAATTCCTTCCACATTTTCTCCTTGATTGTGCGATTAAAACGTTCAACAATTGATGCCTTAAGTCAGCTGAATGTAGAGTTATGATATATGTTATGTAATTTCATTAAATCAAGAAATGTCTTATTAAAAAATTCTGTTCCATCATCAGTTTGTAGATTTTTAGGCTGACGCGAGGATTTTATGAATATCAACTTCATTGCTTGTGCAACAGATGAAGCTGTGTTATTTTTTATAGCAACTGCCCATGCATATTTCGAGAAAGTATCAATAACTGTCATAAGATATTTATAGCCATTATTTTCTTTGTGATAGGGTATCATTTCAACTAAATCAGCTTGCCATAGGTCATCAAACCCCTTTATAACAACCCTACGTCGATTGAAATTCTGAAATTCTGTCTTGCTGACCTGTGAAGCTCTTCAACAACTTGTCGTTTACTCATTTTTCAAAAGAATGAAATAAAAAATCATTTGTATGGTTTTATATATATATATATATATATATATATATATATATATATATATATATATATTAATATATATATATATATGTATACATATATATTTATTTATATATTTATATATATAGGTATAACATTTATTTTAATCTATGATATAATAACATCAGTTTTCTTAATCTTATCAAACGCTGTTCAATTAAAAAACATCCACAAGTATCTGGCCCCATTTTACATGTATTTGAAGACCACGAACAGTTTGTGAAATGACATCCATACTTAGATTTAACTTGATCAACATTTTTATAATTACTAAGAAATGAAATATTTCTTAAAAACTCTTCATGATGTTCTTCAAGCAAATCATTTTTATGAAGCCTTAAAAATGTCAAAATTTCATTTAAAATTAATGTTATATTGATAGTAGACATGGTAATGGTATCGTTTTGATTTACAAATAATAACTGAATGCAGAACTGGTTATTTATGAAAAATTATTCCCCTTCTTGATTCTCTTTAATTTTTCCTATCTCAAGAAGAAAATACTTTCGAAGATCATCCAACAAGCGAATTGTATTCAAATTTTGTAAATCAATGTACTCGCTCAATATTTTCTCATTATTTTCCAGTTCATCATCCATGTATGCTTTGTTTACTGGTTGATTGGACATTATAGGTGCCCCAATATTGTGTAGACGTTTTCCTTCAATATTAAAGTCACCATTCTCAGTTTGCTTAAATCCATTTCCAGGAGGTCTTAGGGGACCAGCACATTTTCCCCAATTTCTTTGAAATTTGCTGGAGCTTCTTCCGAACTTGTCAACACTCGCTTTGCTAATAAATTAAATTTTGTTCTCGCAACTCTTCCACAATAGAATTTATTTCATTTGCATGGTTGTTATGTCCTGATGCAATTAAAAGTCTCAATCTATCTACAATCTCATTTGGGTTGTCCCAATACACATAGTCAATAGGATTTGCGTAGTAGATCATTGCAGGCGAATTATGCATGTATGCATTTCCAACTTTCTTTTGTTGACTTTTTGTCATATTCTGAATCAAAGGTTTAATGATTTTCTTAACTTTGCTTCTCTATTACCTTTAACCTGTGAATTCAAATCATGATTTCTCAAGTGTGCGCATGTTGTCTGTAATATTTTCTGATACTGCTTTTAATCTTCACTAGTATATGTATTCTTTCGGGGGTTCCTATGTAGAACAAGTTCAAGAAGACCCTCGGTTCCATGGAAAATTTCTCCATCAATTACAATATTGTTGTCATCGTTAATTTGAAAATTAGATCTCCCTAGCTTATTTGAATTTGATTCAACGTCAAAGTATGGACCATAGATCTTATCATGATCTGAATTTGAAATTAAAGTTCCGTTGATCGGAGTACTTTCATTGAAGCTATTTGTAGGTTTTTTAAAAGAAGATTCTTCATCTGGTGAATTTAAATCTTCTCCTGCAGAAATATCTTCATCTTCTGCTTCTTCTTCTGTAAGACTTTTAAATTGAAGACGACGTGTTACAGCGGGTGATTTTATTTCTTTTAACTCACCATTCATGGGATCATTATTTTCCACATTTTTCGCGATTTTGCGTAAGGGTTCAACAATTGTCTTAAATGTGTTTTCAATTTCAGTATCTTTAATGAATTTTCCGGTTTTGAGGAGCAGATATTTTTTCTATAAGGCCTCTTTTGTCTTTATAAGATTTTTAAGTGTTTTTATATTGGTATCCATGTCTATAAAGAGTTGTTGAATGCAGAGCGGCTAACCAGACCACTTACAATAGGAACGAATAAATACAGGGCAGTTAATTACTGTTTAATACAGGGCTGTTCAATACAGGGCTGTTCAATACAGGGCTGTTCAATAAAGGGCTGTTCAATACAGGGCAGTTTTAAGATAGGTGTATTAATATGAGAAGCAGTTTAATGACTGTTTCAATTTATAAGATTACTGTTTCTTTAAATGATTTTTTATAACGGCCATTTTTAATGCAACTATCTTTATCAATAACTAGAAACCCATACAATTCTTTCCAGCACTCTGAACTTAGCTCTTTAAATTGTTTAAACGACATATCTGAATTTATGTGATCATCATAAATATGTTTCATATTAAGATCATCTTGCTTGAAGAGAATTATGTAGTTAGCATTATCTCGAATCAAATGTTTTGGAATGCGTGTATATATATGATTGACATAAGTAGAAGCTATCTACTCCGTTATGGCGCCCCATACAGAAATAGTCTCTTATAGTATTTTGTTTTTCACAAGCCACATCATCAAATATAAAAACTGAATTTGGTTTAGCCTTAGAAGGCAGCATAATTTCACAATTATTTGAAAATTCGGAATACTGCATTCCTTTTATTGATTTTATAAGTTTTTTTAGGTATGCATATTTTGGTTGATGTAATGATTTCGAATATATATAAATGTTTTCAAACTTTAAACCATTGGCATCTAAAAGAATCCTTAACATAGCGTTAGTTTTTCTGCAATTAGATGGACCTACGATTATTCCTCGAATACTATTAGGAAATAATTGACCATGCCTCTTTTTTTGTTTTACATTTCCATCAAAATTTTGTATACAAATTGATTGTTGCTGCCTTACAAACTTCATTTTGTTGAATGAAGCTTTTCTATATAAATCTCTATGTTTCATAAACATTATTTCATAATCGTTTTTTACGTCCTATACAACAGTTATATAATGCTTAATTTTGGAACAACATCATTCAGTTCTAATAATTCAGTTCAGGGAAACGGATTGATTAATTCATTAATAAACAAGCTTCCATTTGAATTACATCTGCCATCATATAATTTTTGTGGCCCCGGGACTAAACTTTAGGAGCGTCTTGCTAGAGGGGATCGGGGAATCAATCAACTAGATGAAGCTTGTCGGGAACATGATATAGCATACAGTAAAAGTAATAATTTAAATTACAGACATACAGCTGATAAAATTTTATTAGAGAAATCCTGGCAGAGGTTCAAAGCAAGGGATTCATCGTTATCTGAAAAACTAAATAGTCTTTTGGTTACTAACATGATGAAGGCTAAATCTTCTCTCGGAATGGGTATAACATCAAATACAAAGACAAAGATAAAGAAAAGCCGCGGTAAAAAAAGCTAAAGCAGCAATTAAAAACTTGAACGTAGAAGACACAAATAAACTAGCCTCGACTGCTTTACATGCAGCTAGACAAATTATTAAGAAAAAGCGAAGTAGTATTACCAATACCTAGAGTAATACCAATTCCAAAAGTTGGAGGACTTTTACCATTGCTTCCTATCTTGGCAGGATTATCAGCTGTGGGTTCTCTAACCGGTGGTGTTGCAGGAACGGTAAAAGCTATAAGCGATTCAAAAATTTGGAGAAAACAGTTGGAAGAAAATAAACGGCACAATAACGCTATGGAAACAATAAAACTCAAACAGGGAAAGGGTCTATATCTGAAGCCATATAAAAGTGGTTTGGGGTTATTTTTAAGTCCACATGAATCAAAAAACTATTAAATATGCTGCCCAACCGTCCTCTCACTAACATTTATATATTTAATTTTGGTAAAAACTATGTCCCAAATTTCCGAGGTGTTTTCATGAGGGATACATTACCAACAAAACCATTTAAAATGGAGAGTGGAGTCGTAAATTTAGATAATAATAACAGGGTCGGTACACATTGGGTAGCTTATATCAAAAATAAAAATAATGTAAAATATTTTGATAGCTTTGGTAATTAAGACCTCCTCAGGAAATAATAAGATACTTGCTTGCAGTAGCGGATCCAGGGGGGTGGCTATTGGGGCTATAGCCCCCCACAGCCGAATCATAAAATAGTTAAAAATATAGAAAGCAATCCATTACAACGTGTAGAATTTTATATTCCGTCTAAAATATTGTTAAGATATGAGGTTTAATGGACAAAATAACGTGGTTCGGGTTGAACTATTTGCATACATGTTATGTAATTTTTTTCTAAGCCCTAAAATTGGGGCTAAAGTCTGAAGCGAATTTGACAAAAACTAAGTTAGGGGCTATGAAATTGGACATGTTTCATGCAGCGACAATTTTTCCCTAAAAATAAAACCCAAAAAATTGGGAAGAAAAAAACAGTTTTGGAGAAATAAGTTCTGAGAATATTTGACCAAAAACCTTGCCAGGGTTAATCAATTTACTTCCGAAAAACTAACCTGATTGCAGAGAGTTTTGGGGGCTCAAGTCTAGAGACTGTCAAAGTCCGAAGTTGGGGCTAAGGCTCGAAGAGATAAGTAAAAAGAGATAAAAATGGCCGGGGCTTAACATTAACGTGTCAAAGTCCCCAACTGTTTATACTAAAAACAAAGCTTATTTACCGAAAGAAACGCATTTGAGGATTAAATCATTTGAGAACAATGTCAAGTTTAGTGTAAATGTTTAATACAATAGAAATTGTTTTTTACGGCCTTGGCTGGGCTTAGAAATTTTCGAGGCTACGTTTCCAAAATTTGAAAGGTCCAAGGCAATAATTGTACATACAAAACATTTTTGTACTAGGCAATAACATACAAATTCTCTAGTCAAGGAGCCAAATTCCAAAAGCGTGAGTTTTCTCTGTGCGCGCTCATAAAATCATGTAAAAGCAAATGAATATTTGCAATCCCTCTAGACTCTAGAATGACGTGCAAATTTGTCGACATATTTTTTTAGCATGAATAAAAAGTATATGCAGCGTAAACACGAAAATTAATTCACGCTGGCAGAATAAAGCCACGGCTTATTTCTTAGAGCAGATTTGTCTTATGTCCTAAAATGTCAGTTTGAACGAAATAGTTTCTCGTGGATTTGGCTAATTCAGGAAAAATGAGATCTCAGAGGACTGATACCCTGTCAAAGCACATATATGATCTTTTGCCAGTACGAACACTTAAATATAATTTTTCTGAACTAGCCAATTATAAACAGTTTTCAAATCTTGTCAAAAATGGGAAGTTCAAAACATACACACAGCCAATTTAAAAATATAACTACATAATGTAGGTACCTAATCAATTTTTAAATAATATAAATAAACGAATTTGTACGCGCGGTTCAAGCATAAATGGCTAAAAATTATTATTTTGGTGCACCTTTGAATTTGCTTCTATCTCCGCTACAGCAATTATGTATGAATAATTGTTATTGTACTTTTAGTCCAGTAAGAATAGACAAAAAAATGCCAAAGAAAGGAAAGAATTAGTTCGAGGCTGAAATTTGGTGTAATCATTGGTTGTGGTACTCTTTATAAAATGATAGAGTTCCTCATCAATCCGATGACCGCTAGGTCAGTTACAAGGGGCCAAAGGTCATGAAAATGGGTTTTTTGAAAATAACTTCAAAACGGTTTGGTTAAGAAAAAACGTGTAGCTGAGACGATTTTCCACAAAATTGCTTATATACATTTTGTCCATAGCATTTACCGTTAAAAAGTTATAGCAGTTCAAAGAATCACTGGGGTCGTAAAATTAATTAATTTTAATTTTTGGTACAAAAATCGGCCATGAAAGTGTAGTTTTTTTTTAAAGTAATTCAAAAACGGTTTGGTTTAGAAAAAAAAAATTTGTTGCACAAACTTGTAGTTGAGGTAATTTTCCACAGATATGATTATTGTTATCTTGTCCATAGCACTTACCGTTAAAAACTTACTTCTGATCAAAGAATCGTAAGTATTGCACGCGAATTTTTTAATTTTAATTTTTGGGTCCGAAATATTTTTAACCATTTAGACAAGTTTTTTGAAGACCAACTGCAGACATTTTTAACGTACGAGCTGGCTCCTTATCCGTTGTCACTTTTTGACGAGGTTGGAATGCGAAAAAATAAAAATTCTGCCCTTTATGAATTATTAGAGCCAGTTGAAGAAGATATCGATTATAAAAAGGTAACATATATTATCGATGGAGGGTTTTTACTGCATCGTGTAATATGGAGTTGAGAGAACTCATTTGACGCAATTTGTGATAGCTACACTTATTATAAAAAAAAACATTTTGGAAAACATGTCATCATTGTGTTCGATGACTATAAAGATCAGCGAAACAATATAAAAGCTTCCGAGCAGCGTTATTAGTGTGTTTCAGCTCCTTCATCAGCAGATATTTTGTTTGATACATCAATAACGGCGTCAACTTCCCAACAACAATTTCTTGCTAATGCAATCAACATAAGTCGACTCATTGCTATGCTTTCTGAAAAGATTAAGGCTGCTAACATCCTAGTGAGGCAAGCCAAAAATGATGCTGACGTTTTGATTATCGAAACGGCCATAGATTGGGCTGAGATACGCAAGAGTATTGTTGTAGGATAGGATTTTGACTTAATAGCAATAAAAAATATTTACTTTCAAAAACAAGGTAAAGCTGAAATTGAATCTAAATTATATTGTACTCAAAGTTTAGCCACTTACCCAAAATGTCAAGCCCACATCTTATTTTTCACGCATTTACTGGTTGTGAATCAACTTCTGCTCTTTACAACAGAGGCAAATTAAAATTTTTCAAGATTTTCAAAAAGAGTGACGATCTATTAAAATATGCCGAAGTATTTTCGAGTGGCAATTGCCCTCCCAATATTATTTATGAAAATGGTATACGTCTACTTCTAGCATTTTACAAAGGACCTGGAAAAGAAGATCGTATCAATGCACTAAGTTATTTCATATTTGTCCGATTGACCAGGCTCAACAAGGTTGTACAATTTTATTCCCTATTTACTATAATGTTCAAATTTGGCTGGGAAGAGTATTAAGAAATAATGTTTTGCAGCCTAGTACCATCCTGCTCCAACCAGCACCTGATGAACTTCTTACAACAAATTTTTTGTAATTGTAGTAAAGGTTGCGGTTCTAATTGTAGTTATCAAAAAGCTGAGTTAAAATGTTCAATAGTTTGTGGGCAATGTCATAGACAGACATGTACAAACTCAGTTAAAATTGATCCGTATGAAGAGGACATTAATGATGAGTCATTTCTTACCACGCCATTACAAAACAATCAGACTTTCAAACATTGTTTAGTATCTAATGTTGACTAAATTTTATTTGCATAACAAAGTGAAATAAGCCTCCTGGGAATACCACATAAAAAAAACGCACCTGAACACTTGACCTCTTAGGTGTTGTGGAAGAAAGTGCAAAAAAGGGCTAATTTCGCGATACTTGCGATTGTTTGAACTGTGTATAAGCATTTTTGTGGGTAATTTCCTCAGCTACAAGATTGTAGTCTACATTTTTTTTCTAAACCAAACCGTTTTCAAGTTATTTTCCAAAAACCCATTTTCATGACCTTTGACCCCTTGTAACTGAGGTAGCGCAGCGGTCCTCGGATCGATGAGGAACTTTCTCAGTCTATAAAGAGTCCTATTACCAACGTTCATACCAAATTTCAGCCCCTAACTAATCTTTTCCTTGTAAAAAGCTAATTTTCCTAGATTATTTGTATATATTGAAAACATTTTAAAGCGCGACAGGAGCGGATATAAAGGGATAACTACACATGTATCTCCTCCACAAAAAAAATACTTGAACCTTAAAGGTAAGACCGCACTCGCCGGAACTGCACTGCATCGGAACTACACTTCACACGAATTCGTATGAATTTTAATGAAGTTCAGTTGCCGCTTAGTGCGATATAGCTCCTAAAATTTCATAAAAAAGAACGCGGCAAAAGCGTTGTCGTGAAGTGTATTTCGGCTGAAGTTGGTACGGTCTTGCATTAAACCTAAACTGATCTCTATTATTTGTTATAAATTATAAAATGTATCTTAGGACAAGCTAATTTTATTACTTAAAGTCTCAAACTGGATCTCCAAACTCCAAGCCCCCCCACAGCCAAATCCTAGATCCGCTACTGCTTGCATGCATATTATATTTACTACAATCACAAATGCTTACAACGATTTAATACCTTTAATTGTGGTCACTTATGTTTAGAGTTTCTTGTAAATCAAAATAAATAAGCTATACATTATAATTTTTGTTTCATTTCTTTCACACCGATAATGTCGATAACACCCTTGTATATAAAAACTATAGTACTATCATGAAGAAGATCGATAGAGAGATTCGAGGTGAGCACTACCAGTACTACGAAATTGTAGAGATTGGAGAGTACAGGACAGGGAGAAACTGAGGGAATTGACGATTAGAATGACGTTCAAGGCAACAATAAATGAACGAGAACAACGTATACAAAATTAAAGCTAGTTTAAGGGAGTCAACACTAAACTTTTTTTTGTTATTTTCTTCCACCAATTTTGTTTACGAAGGGGAAGTTTGAAGCTTTTTTTGCTCTATTTAACGGGGAAGTAGGATAATAAATATAATTTTAAAAGAAATTAGCGGTTGTATTTTTTCTTTCGCTGTGTGCGAGATATGCTGTAGCAAAGTCAAGTAAGTATTACTGTATGCCCAAATAAAAGGCTACAACCAATGTTGCCACTAAAGAATATAAGTTATATAAGAATTTTGTATATGAGCTAGGGATAGGAAGAAATTATTTAAATTTTGTAGTTTGATATTTGCATTCATATTTAAGTAGATATGATATATATATGAAATAAGATAATAAATATAATTTTAAAAGGAAATAATGATTTTATTTTTTCTTTCGTTGTGTGTGAGATATGCTGTAGCAAGTTGAGTAATGTCGCCACTTTAAGTTGTACAAGAATTTCTTATATCAAGTAGGGATAGGAAGAAATTGTTTTAAATTTGTAGGTTGATATTTGCGTGCATATTTAAGGAAATATGACAAATATATGATATTAGATGGTGAACGCCATTTAGTAGGTAGGTACTTATTATTTTATATTATCTATTATAAATATATATATACATATATAAATGGTAAACAAAATAAAATTTAATAATAAAAAAGTTTTTCATATACATCGAAGTGAAGTGAACTTTTCGTTGACAAAAATGAAAGTTATTAGGCGTTAAAAATATGAGAAAATTATATGCATTTATTTGGGTGACGAGGAAAAAGCAAATTTCTTTCGAAAGAAACCCGAATTTAAAAATGATTTTAATATTTTCTCAAGCGAAATTTTGTGTGTAATTTCTTTAAAAAAATTAACGATTTTTCACAATCATTTTAAAATGTCCAAGAATGAATTTTAAAAGTATTATAAATAATTTCTATAAAGTTTTCAAAAATGAATCAAGCTATGTTTAAAAATTCACGGGGAATTTTCACGTGAAAATTATAACATTTCCAGATGTGAAATTCTAACTTTATGAGATAATTTTTTAAAATGTCCTAGATTATAACGTTTTTAAAAATTTTATAGTTCACCATGTGAAAATTCGTGCGAAAAAAGTTTCAAAAATGAAATTTGAATTTAATAAGTAATTTTTAAAAGTTCTCTAAATAACAATTTACAATCAAAATTTGATTTAAACTAAATTTAATCTGCATATTTTCCAATTACCTACTAAGAATTCCACACACTACTTTTCGAGGGAATTAAAAAATCAAGATTTGGAAATTTTTTTGTTGAGTAAGTAGTGTCTTAATATTCACGGGAATTTTGAAAAAAGAATACTTAATTTGATTTTCTCATGTGAATTTTTTAAAAATTACTTAATAAAGTTCAAATTTCATTGCAAACACCTTACAAAATGCGAATTTATTGAAATTACTTCATACAATTTTCATAATCGAAATTTGAACATTGACTAATAGTTATTGTTAAAATATTCAAAATTGAATTTTTCACGTGAATTTTTCAATATTGTTTCATAAAGTTGAAATTTGGTTTTTGAAAATTTGAATACGCATTTTTAATTTTTAAACTAGGTGAGTTAAATTGAATTTTTTTACGTGAACTAAAAAAAATACTTCGTAAGGTAAAATTTCTTTAGTTTGAATGCGAATTTATTAAAATTACTTAATGCAATTTTCATAAACGAAATTTGAATTTTGTTAAGTAAAAATTTAACAAAGTTAAAAAACTAACAACGTTAAGTAAAATTAAAATTTACTAAAAAATTAACAAAGTGCTTATCTTAAATAGACAAAAGATATTTATTTTTAAAATTTTTCTAAAATTTCTCTTTTAAAAACATTTTTGTATAGATAAAATATTTTTTTTTTATTTTTTCAATTGATTTTATCTTATTTTCTTTTAAAGATAAAAAGATATTTATTTTTTAAATTTCGCCAAAATGTCTCTACCCTTAAAAATACTTTTTTTTAAAGGTAAAATAGATTTTTTAAATTTGTTTTCAATTTGTTTTATCTTAAGTATATTTTAAAAGTAAAAAGATTTAATTTTTTTATAATTAAATACTTTTTTTTAATTTTTTCCATTTTTATTTATTAATTTATTTTTTAAATTTCTCTACTCTTAAAAATATTTATTTTTTGGGTAACATAGTTTTTTTTTTTATTTTTATCTTAAGTAGGTATTTTTTAAAGGTAAAAAAATATTTATTTTTTTAAATTTTCCCAAAATTTTTATTTAAATTGTTTTTTTTTTTTTTGAATATTTTCGAATTTTGTTTACCTTAAAAAGTTTTTTTTTAAGGTAAAGTTATTCTTTTTTAAATTTTATCATTATTTTTTAAAAGTATATTTTTTAAAGTTAAACCTATTTTTACTTAAATTTATCAAGAGTTTTTAAATGTAAAATCCTTTTTTTTAATTTTATCAAAATTTGTTTTCCTGTAAAAGTATTTTTTTGAAAGGTAGCTAAAACAAATTCTTTGTTTTTATCAATTTTTTTACATTTAAAGTAATCAAACTTTTGATAAATTTACCTGTACAAAAATTACTTTTAAAGTGTTTTTTTCTCAAAAAAATGTTTCTTGATTTTTTTTTTCGAAAAAAATGTTTGTTGTTGAATGCCTCATAAAGAAATATAGCATCGTTGTAAGACTATGTTTGCCTAAGAATTGTGAAAATTAGCAACGGTGTAGTCTTGATAATATGATTTTCAGCTGAAATTGAAAATTTTCAACAAATTCGAAGCAAATCAAATCATAATTAACCTATCTATAGACATATGTATGTATTTTGTTTACTATCATAGACTTTGATAGAAAACAACAGAAAAATCTGTTCGCAAATTCAAATTCAAACAAAAAACGATACTGTTGTACAATGCACCATGACAACGAGAACATCTTTTTCATTTTGTGCGAATAATCCCCTTCGTTGCCATGACGAAAAACTATCTCACTCACACCAGGTAATTGTTGTCAGCAACTGTCAGAATCAACAAAATATACTCCTCTCCTTCTTACTACCAGCTTTTATTCCTCTTCCTATCCTCATTCACATCTCTCCAAACCAACGTGGCACGATGTTTGCGCCCTCACGAGAACACTCCCAGTAACAGAAAAATCGATTCCATAATAGTACTATAGTTTTTATATACAAGGATAAAAACAAAAGGATAAAGTAGTTTTCTTTTCCATCATTAAGGGGGTCATAAGGACTCTAAATAAAAAAATTCGTCCCCCTATCTCTTCAACTATGGAAACCATCTTGAATTTAAAGCAAGTTAGTTTTTGTTAATCAAATCATTACGAACTCGGTTTTTGTGACTATATGCGTAGCTATACTTTTGATTAAAATTGATAATTTTCGATTTCAGTCTGAAAATCAAGTTATCCGAACTAAGACTAGAATTATTTTCCGCATAACCGCTGGGTTGCTATTATCGATTCCCGTTAGAATGCTTTTGGTGTGTTATGGCACATGGTGCCGAAGGGCCAACGACAAAAAAATTATTCTTGCTTGTTTATCGGGCCAGCTGGGTGTGACGTGACGCTAGAGTACGTAGCTTAACCGATTCTCGTTAGAAATCCTTTTGGTACGTCATGGCACCAACAGATATTGTTCGTCGGAAAAAACATTACTTATAAATGAATATACATATGTAAAATTAAAATTTTGTTTGCAGTGAAAATGGTTAGGGGTTTAACTTAATATAATATATAACTTTGGTGGAGCAGCTCATTTCGAACGTTGGTTTATGGAGAAGAGTTTTATTTTGAATAGAATAATATTATTTCCAAGTGCACGATCTTATGGAATCAACTTCTGACACACATACCACCTTAAACGAAAATTATGAAGTACCTAAGTGTAGGTCCAACTTCAAAAAAAAAGAAGAATAATCCTGATTACAATCTAGCAAAAAAATAACAAACAAAAAAAAACTAATACTAAAACTAGGAATATCACCTTAAAAACCCAGCGAATATGCGGAAAAGAATTCTAGTCTTAGTTCGGATAACTTGATTTTCAGACTGAAATCGAAAATTATCAATTTTAATCAAAAGTATAACTACGCATATATGTCAGAAAAAGCGAGCTCGTGAATGATTTGTTTAACAAAAACCAACTTGCTTTAAATTCGAGATGGTTTCCAAAGTTGAAGAGACAGGAGGTCGAATTTTTTTATTTAGACTACTTATGGCCCCCTTAATGATTGAAAAAAAATAATTTATCGTTTTGTTTTTAGGTATACAAAAAAATCCTTCATTGCGTTTAACCTATAAATAACCGATCGAAATCACAATTTCCGGATTATATCGAAAACTATCAAACTTAGACAAAAAATTGTTTTCACCAAAGTTGTAGATAGTTAAATTCTAAACAACTTTTGTTAAGGGCATTTTTAGTGAAAAGTTGAAAATAAACTAGAAATTGAATGAAAATAATTCAAAATGGTGGCTAACGCAAAACAGGTAAGCGGTCGAAAACCGTACTGAACACTCCTTATGAACCCCTCTAACGATTAAAAGAAAAAAATCCACTATTTAATTTTTGCATTTAAGCATTAATTTTTGTTTAATTCGACTGGGCTTAATTTGTTCTTACTTTTAAGGAACCATTTCAAGCGCTTATTAATCATCCTTTCTAAAATCTTACACAGACAATTTGTCAGGGCTATGGGCGATAACTAGATGTAGAATTAGGATTTTTACCATTTTTGATAACTGGGATAAGAATCGCTGTTCTCCAGTTACATGGAAAGGTGTTGGTGGAATAAATTTTGTTAAAGAATTAAAGTAAATGAGATTTATTAAAGATGTTCATTTTTTTGACCATATCATAATGTATTTTATCAGGACCTGCAGATGAGCCTTTACAGTCGAAGAGAATATTTTCAAGCTCCTCCATTGAAAAGGGTTGGTTATAACTTGTATTTTAATCGGGGGGGATTTTAAGACGAGTTGATTCAGATAAGTTCTTTAGAAGAAGGAGAAATAAGGTATAGCTATCTGAGCTCGAGATTTGGCGGAAAGAGTCCGCAAGTTCTTCACAGATGTCTTTTTGTGAAGTTACTAATATTTCGTTAGCAACAAGTGAAGTAATATTGGTAGATTTGAACTTACCATTGAGCTTTCTAAGCCTTTGAAATACTTCGGATACAGTTGTATTAAGGGAAATGTTACTTACGTATTCCTCCCAAGACTTTTGTTTATGGAATCTTTTAATATTTCTTGTTTTATATTTAATGGCTATAAAATATTTGTAATCATCAAGATTCAATGATCTTTAATATTTGCGAAATAATTTGTAGCGAGTTTTTATAAGATTCTTTATTTCATCATTATACCAAGGAACGTTCTTATGGTATTGGATGTTTTTGGAAAGAGGTATAGAATTGTCAGCAGTTGCGGATCCAGAGGGTGGCTATAGGGGCTAAAGCCCCCCCCACAACTGATTCCTAAAATTAATTGAAAAATAGAAAGCAATAGATTACATACCGTGTCGAGTTTTTTTTTGGTCTCAAATATTATTAATCTGTGAAATTTTGATAGAAATCAGTTTGGGGCTGAACAATTTACATGTTTATGTAATTTTTCTTCTTAGCCCCAAAATAATTTGATTGGGGCTAGAGCCTTAATCGAATTGGAGATAAATCAAGTCCGTTCGAATAATGGACATGTTTACGTTAAATCAAAGACAATTATTCCCTAAAAAAAGGCCAGAAAACTGGGACGAAAAAAAAAAGCAGACTAAGGCCTGAAAAGTATTGGATAAAAAAAGCTGTGTTCGGGGTTAAGCAACCAATTCTAGTATTTTTTACCTCTTAGGACTGTGAAAGTCCGGAGATGGGGCTTAAGCTTGAAGAGAATTGAAAAAACGGGGTCAGAGGTCAACAATTCACATGTCAAATACAACAACAATTTACCCTAAAATCTAAGCTTATTTAACAAAAAAATGCAGAATTGGAGAAAAACGACGTGTCAATTTTAGTGTAATTTTTTAAAACAACAAGAATTGCTTCTTACGGTCAGCCAGGGCTTAGAGAATCATGGGGCTTGTATTTTCAATGTCGAAGTCAATTAAACATGCTAAACTTAATGTTTTAATATTGGAGGACTATGCGACGGTATATACAATTGAAATAAAAGATCGAACAAGTTTAATTTTTATTTAAGAACAATTGTTTCGACGTTCACTGCATCATTATCAGCTGTTAGAGTCGAATTCTAACAGCTGATGATGACGCAGTGAGCATCGAAACAATTGTTCTTAAATAAAAAACTGGCAATGGCACAGTTGATATAGTGTTTGACTGCTAACCTGGACGTGTGGGTTCGAGCCCCAGTCTAGGTAGCATTCTTTTCTATATTCCCCAGTTTCAACTGGATGCCACCCATGGAATTTCATGAGATAATAAACACCTAATTCTCAATCTACTCTGCCAACAAAAATCTTTCCTTTCCTTCTATTCCTTCTAACTAGTGCCTCGCATTGCATTTAAAAGACCTGAGGTCTTACAGGCATATAGCTAAAATTAAAAAAAAAAAAAAACAGTATGTGACAGAAAGGTGTTTGTTCGATCTTTTATTTCAATTTTAACATGCAAAACATTTTTGAACTAAGCGATTACATATTAGAAATCTAGTCAAGGAGCCGAATTCCACAAGCGTGAGTTTTCTCTGTGCACTCAGAAAATCATGCAGAAGCAAATGAATATTTGCAATCTCTATTGACTCTAGAGTGACGTGCGATAAATTTGCCATGTTTTTTTTTAGCAGGCTGCATATATGTATGTGTATGCAGCTTATACACGAAAATTAATTCACGCTTCCAGAATTGGGCCGCATGCTATTTTTGGAGTATCTTTGCCTTATGTCCGGCTAAAAGTCTTGAAGTTTTGACATTTTATTTTTCAATCTGTACCTACTCTACTAGTTGATTTAGGTAGTTCACGAAAATGAGATCTCCAGAAAGCTCATACTGCCGAAACACATAAATGAGCTTTTGCCAGTGAGATTTCATTTTTACCTCAAACTGGATTTCTAAGCCCCCCCCACAGCCAAATCCTAGATCCAATACTGTTTGTCAGCAGTTTTTAAGTTAAGTTCGTTTCTAAAATTATATCCAATAAGCTTTTGTTGTTGAATATTTTTCTCTAAGATTTGTGATACTTTCAGAGTTAAGAATTGGCATGATGACAGGAAAATGATCACTGTTGTGTAAATCTTCTTCAACAAACCATTCAAAGTAATTTTGAATGATTGGAGATACTAATGTGAGGTCAATTGCACTAAACGTTTTATGAGCAAAACTAAAATGAGTAGGACTACCATTGTTTAAAATGTTAAGAGAATGTTCATGAATAAGATCTTCTATTATTTTACCTCTCACATCACGCTTTTCAGAACCCCAATAATGGTTCTGTGCATTAAAATCACCCAGTAAAATAAAAGGAGAATTCAATTGCATCAATAGATTTTCGATAACTGACTTTGAGATAGTTTCAGAACCAGGTAAATAAACATTACAAATTACACATTTTATAGGATAAAAACCCTAACAGCAACAGCTTGTAGATCTGTTTGCAGCGGAGTTCCTCTGCTACAAAATTTGATTTTACTAAAATGGCAACTCCACCATGGGAGTTCGTAGTAGACTGATAATTTTTATAAAAACCGTTAAAATTTTTAAATTTTGGTATATAGTTATTTTTAAATCTGGTTTCCTGAATACAAAAAATGAATGAGTTATATTTATTTATTAACAATTTAAATTCTTCGAAATGGCTAAGAAAGCCATTACAATTCCACTGGACTAAATTTAAATGTTGTCATTTTGATCACTTAAATTTTCACTCGATATGCTACTTACATCCATCTTATTATTGGTTTTAAACTGATTTTTCAATTCGTTTTTCTTTCTCGCACTTTACTTAACGGGAAGAATTGAGATTCTCTCTTTTCCTGTGTCAATGATTTTCGTGGGTGGTTGATTGATGATAATGACGAAAGGTCATCGGCTTTCAAACGTTTGTTGTTTTCTTTTTGGTTGAGTCTCTCTTGTTCGGGAGTATTGCTTTTCAGAGTCATTTCATGTATAGGTGGTGTCTGTTTCTATTTTAGTTTGCAGGTGCATGAGTATGAGCAAGATGTTTTGGTGATGTTGGTGGTTAGCGGGCGGCGATGGGGAGATTTGTTTTTGAAATTTTTATCGGTGTATTTTGATTGCTTCTTTTATGCCGACTCGTTCTACTATTTTAATTTTTTGTACCTCTCTTTCCTGTAAGAATTTACTGCAACATTTCGAAAAACCATGGTGTATTGTTCACAGTTAACGCAAAAAGGTGGTCGGTCGCATTTTTCCTGCTCGGCGTCTTCCTTGTTGCTATGGTACCTATGTTTCGGAACAGTTGGCACTTTTTTCTTTCGGCAGTACAGTTTTCAGTCAGATGACCAAATCTAAGGCATTTAGTGCAACGTAATGGAGCGGGAATGTATGGTCTGATTTTTATTTTTTCATAGCAAATGCAAATTTCGTCTGGAAGGTTATATGATCAAAAATTAAAAATATAATGATTTCCTTCTTCGTATTTGTTAGTGGCAGGGTTCTTGCAGGATATCCTCTTTAAGTCAACAATAAGTTGGTCTTTTAGCCCGTCCAAAATGTCAACTTTTGTGAGTGAATTACATTGAGGGCAGTGAGCTACGCCCTTACATCCGTTTAAGATTGTATGCTCTGTGATTGAAATTTTAATAAATGAATTTAGTGTTTTTTTTAGTGTTAAATTTTTCCATCACGCAATGGGAGCACTTACTTTATCAATTGTTCCTGTAAAAGGAAAGGAGAAACGTTATTCATAGACAGACCATCAGATCTTTACATTACTAAAAACTTTGGGCCGAAAGATAAGTTTTTTAATGTTTTTGAGTTGTCAAAAAATAAGTCGTCAATTTTTGTAAGATTTGATGAAGAATTGTTTTCACCCATTTTCATAGATTTCACTTACTAAGTACGAATATGATTTGGCCACAAAAAAAAGCAAAAGTAAGAGGGAGAAATATATTCAATCCGAAAATCACTTCACTGTTCGCATTATTAACACGTCTCAAGGTCGCACGCTTAAGCAAATTGAACCGCAATCGATGACTTCCAATGATCGACTGTCGGTATATATTTTTGAATCGATGGGAAGGCATTTTTGCCCCCAGTAGCTATTCATATTAGGATATTCCAATATTATTTCTTATTTCTTGGGCAGAAGTTTTGAAACCGGAGTTTATGTTTACCGTCAAAGCAAAATGATTTGTCTCTTCAGCGATAAACTCAATGATTTAGTCAGTGAAAATATAATTAAAGATTTCCATTGGCATGTCAAGGTTTTGACACTCATTGGAAGTGACGCATTACCACAGAATGCAGCTTCATTTACGTGTAGGCGCATTGAGCGTTTACGCCAGACCAAGTTGGAAAGCTTTTTTGAATCCTTTTGTACTATAGAACTCAACACTCCATTGAATCCCCCAGAAGATGGCTGAGTTATAAGCCCAGTAGCTTCAAATGATGGCAAAGGAGATCGTGGATTTTTTAGAGATTTAAAACGAGAATTCGTAATGGCAGATGAAGTGTATTGCTGCAGTTCTGTAGTAACATCAATTTAATGAACGTGTTGGTAAGTGGTTCATTAATTCCATAATTTGTTTTATATGGAGGAACATAAAAATCACACATTTTTTGCGTAGGTCTCTTTCAGGTAGATACGTACCAAGGAATTAATGACAAAAGTTCCTCAGTCTATTATACGTTTGATTTAAAGAATGCACTGACTTTGCTTTTGGCATTTCAAAGTTTTTAAATTAATTACCGTGCATCTGGAAAAACAATCAGGCATATCGTCGAGTCGTCAAACCATCTTAAATCTTTCTGTGCGAAACGTGTAAGCCTTTTTTTTAATTTTTTTCAATTCATTGGGCAGCATTGTTATATAAAATGGAAACCAAATAACCCAACTCTATTCGAGAATGGGTAACACCAAAGACATAAAAAGAGTTTTTAAGGTGTAAGCATCTTTAAACTCAGTTGAATTTCTTTTTAAAAAAAAACCTAAAATAGAGTTAGCCTTCAAAATAATAAAAATAATAAAATCTTACCCCCAAGTCCTTTACTTCAATGGCTATAGTTACTAAATCATTTCCGAAATTATAACTAAAATTTATTGGAAACAATAAACGATCAGCTCTAAAGATTCTACATTTAGATAGATTTAGTTTAAGGTGATTATAATCACACCATTCCAAAAGAGCTGGTATATCGTTTTGATATTTTGCGCTATTAGTGATTGATGATACTTGATAAAACAACTTGAAATCATCTGCAAACATCAAACAGTCTGAATAATTTAAAACTGAGGGTATATGATTTATAAATAAGTTCAATAACAATGGTCTAAAATGGCTTCCTTGAGGAAGGCCCGACTTAACATCGACGTAAAATGACTGGAAACTGTCAATTTTAACAACTTGTTTCCTATTTGATAAATAGGAGATTAACCAATTAAGTAGGATTGGATTAATACCTTATTTGTAGAATTTTTAAATCAAAAGACCATGATGTACTCTATCAAAAACTTTTATAAAATCTTTATAAAGCATATCGATCTGCTTCCCTTTTTCAAAAGAATTTAAACAGAAGTTTGTAAAAATGCAAAGATTTGTTGTAGTTGAACGACCAACAAATCCATGTTGCTTTGTTGATATAATATTCTTAACAGAAAATTGAAGCTTTTCTGTAGGTAACTAATTTTTCTAAAAGCTTGAGTGAAGCTGATAATTAAGATATAGGCCTGTAGCTTTTGCCTAAATGCCTAAGTCCACTTTTGTAGACTGGAGTGAAGAACTATAATTTCCATTCATCTAACACATCTCCACCAGTGGCGATTCCTCTCAGTTGGCTAGGTTGGCTGCACCAACCCTAAAATTTCAGCTAACGTCATAATAACAAAAAACACAACATCCTAATGCGTTGAAATAATTATAATTATAAACCTATTCAAATCGAGCCATTTACTGCAACCCCTACTTGCTATATTAATCCCAAACCAAGGAAATCCCTAAATACTATTTTGCTTTCAATTTCGGTATAGAGTTGGCTACAAAAGTTGCAACATGAAATCTCATATAAACTACACTATTATTCCCGATGTGCTGTCTCATTCTATCTTTAAGAACAGACTGGAAAAATATTCACAAAGGTTGGCTCTAATAAAAGAGCCAAACTGGGTAGAAAAATTCAAGAACAAAATTTGTGATTTTGCTTGGTTGGTCGTTTGCAGCGAGACAGTTTCAGTAGGATTATGGGATTTTTCTCTAATTTTCTCTAATAAAAGAGCAAACCTGGGAAGAAAAATACAAGAACAAAAAAAAAGCATCTATGTATGCTTGGTCGTTTGTCGCGAGCATTGTTCCTAAAACCTATAGTGCCTGTCCACATTGGATATTTAATGCTTGGTGTTAATATGTTCGTTGTGTCCATACGATGAAGAGTAAATCATCTCAGTTCAATCTACCCATCCCTATCTCCCACCCTTGAAATCTATATATCTTTCACTCACACATTAAAAAATCTATCATGTTGAATCCGAGAATATTGTTTGTGCCTGTCTACATTGGATTTTTAATGCTTGGTGTTAATATGTTCGTTGTGTCCATACGATGAAGAGTAAATCATCTCAGTTCAATCTACCCATCCCTATCTCCTACCCTTGAAATCTGTCTGTCTTTCACTCACACAATAAAAAATCTATCATGTTGAATCCGAGAATATTGATTGAAAGTGGCGCATCGGTGCAATTTGGGCGGAATCTACTCATCTCTTTTTCACTCACATAAAATCAACCTGTCTCACAGCATGCACTTAGCATTAAAAATCCAATATGGCACATAGTCCATTCAAATTTTCTTAACTTTTGACCGAACCTCCAAGGACTTTCAGCCCGGGGGGGGGGGGGTCACGACGCCTATGTACATACAAACCCAATAAAGCTTTACACTGAAAAAATTTGTTTTATTTTTTTCAGTTATTCTTTATTTCGATATAATTTGTTCAATAAGGTTTGTCACCGCACATTTTACAAACAGAGATTTGATATATTTTATCTTTCTACTGAAACATTATCTTAATTTTAAGAAAGTAGGTAATTTTGTTTAATATAAATACACATTTGAAGGAAACACGAAAAATAAACCTTCAATTTAAGGAGACCAACAAAAAAAACTAATTTTGAGTAAATAAATAAATACATTAATAAGTGAATAATTAAATGAATATTTAAAAAAAAAAAAAATTTTTTCAATATTTTTGTTGAATCTTTTTTAAAGTACGTAATATACTTGTTTTTAAATTAAAAGCGAATCTTAAGACTTAAAATTGATTAGATGTTTTTATGTAATGATAAAAAGGAATAAATAAATAAATCAATAATGAATTAAATAAATAAATAAATGAATAGATAAATAAATAAATGAACAAATAAATAAGTAAATAATTAAATAAATAATTAATAAATAAATAAATAAAAAAATAAATAAGTAAGTAAATAAATTAATAAATTAATGAATAAATAAATAAATGAATAAATAAATAAATGAGAATTAACAAAAATAAATAATCTTTATATGGAAACAAAAAAAAAAGGATTTCGAAAATAAAGGATTTGACAAAAAATATATACAACAAGAAAGGAACACAAGTATTACGAGTAAATTTAATTTATAAGGCGATTATAGCAAAAAAAACAACTATTTATGAACCGATCAGTAAGTTTTTGAATTCTATCATAAATCGATTCAACACCCGACGAAAACATCTTCAAAAAAATTCTACAAATACAAACTGCATGTATTAGTTTTTCCATTTCCAGTTGAGATTATTTCACTTAAAAATATGATCTTTACACAATCTAAAGCGCACAAAAAACAAATTTACTTGCCCTCAACATACAAAAAAAGGAAACAGGTAGTGTAGACTGTATGTAGAGTTACTATGATCTCTTCTCAATAAAATTTCTTGTCCTTTTTTTGTTTTTTTTTTTTTTTACTCATAAAGACTAGATTTTTGCATTTCTCTATTAATGATCGTGCACTGCAAATATCAATGAAAATTTGGAAAAATCGAAAGGGCCAACAATTGCAAATGAAGTGTTGAAAAAGTTCACTACTGTTTTTAATGTAAATCGTGGACTTAAACTGTGGAGCAAATGCTGTAATAAATGGCGACCTCAACTCCACACTTTCCGAAAACGTTAAAGTGAATGATGTAGAGACTAGAGAGTTTAAAATAGGCTCCACTCATTTCTGCTCTAGTGGAAAGGTCCTTTAGCTCATTTAAGACGCTTCTAAGAGGCTATAGTAGAAGGATGTTTCCTGAGAACTTCAAAAAGTTCTTGGTAGTTCAATGCTATTATAATTATACTTTAAGTAATGTTTATATTCTCTTTATTTAATAAATGCCTTTTTTGCCTTTTTAAGAATTTTTGTTTGCCTTTTTTGATTTTCTTAGGTCAGCAAAATCCTTTCCCTGCTTATAAGGCTTTGTGGAAATAAACAGGAAAAACTGTAGGGTGGTTTTCTACCATTGAAGATCGCAAGCAAACTATCAGTGGAAGAATCATAGAGAAAAACCCTCTGCTAAAGCTTAAGTAATAATTTACCTATCCAGTATACTTAAATTTTTGTTTGAGGTTTGGAACCATGAATTACCTACATATGTTGTAACTTTCTTAAAATATTGCATTCTAAATATAACCCTAATTCCCTGAAACAATTTGTTCATATATACAAATAAAAGGTCAAGATTTTCATAGTTTTCAGAAGGTTTTTTGATTCTATCAACCCCAAGAAGTGTCTTCAAACCACTTGGTAGGTTTGTTGTTTCATCGCACGTAGAAACTGGCTATTACATTGCGGTCAGATATATCCAAATGATTTTGATTGTGAATTTTAATCTGTGTGGCCAATAATACCCGACACAAAAAAGAAATTTAAGAAATACTCGTAGATGATGAAAAATATCGATTTCCCGATCCAATAAAATTGTTATTTACTTTGACGTTGTTTCTTGCCTGTTAGGTGCCGGTATGAAGGTTTTATATGGGAACATTTGCAAGTTACTTGGAGAAACTGAATTTTTAATTTTAAATACCTAGTTTTTAAAGTGTTTTAAATGGTTTTGTAAATATGAGCAAAGATACATATAAATAAAGATGAATAACACAATAAAAGTGTACCATTACAAAATGTATAACCACTTAGCATCATCTTTGGATGAGTTCTTATAACTCTGCATGACTCTGGATGGTTAGCGATAAGATCATGCAGCTTAACTAGCCAACATTTGGGCATTGATGTTGGCGCGTTGGGTTTATAACACATCTAAATATTTGTGTTCTACCAATACTGAGAGCAGCTATGCATAGAACATGCGACTCAAGGGGGGGTGTCATGAGCACAACAGATCTAGATATTGCTCCTAATTTAAACAAACTCATATAGAAAAACAAAAGTGGAATCTCCCAGGGGGGGGGGGGGGCATGATCACCATGAACCCCCTCCCTTGGATCAGCGCTTGCGAACCTCGCATTTTGGGTAGAACAAGATTTTTTGGGTTTTGTAGAAAGGGTCAGTAGTAGTAGCAGCAGTAGTAGTAGTAGCAGCAGTAGTAGTAGTAGTAGTAGTAGTAGTAGTAGTCGTAGTAGTAGCAGTAGTAGTAGTAGTAGTAGTAGTAGTAGTAGTAGTAGTAGTAGTAGTAGTAGTAGTAGTAGTATTAGTAGTAGTAGTAGTAGTAGTAGTAGTAGTAGTAGTAGTAGTAGTAGTAGTAGTAGAAGTAGTAGTAGTAGTAGTAGTAGTAGTAGTATTAGTGGTAGTAGTAGTAGTAGTAGTAGTAATATTTTCATATGCTATGGTTTCCGAAAGTATTCGTTTATGGCCTAAATTGTTACGGACAAACATCATAATTCCACCACCTCTCTGACTATTTCTATATAAAATTCTAGCTCGAACCCATCTATTTGATAAAAATCTTTTTCTTCATTTGTTTCCACCTGAGTAAATATTTTTAATGTACTTAAAAAATGACTTATATTTAAACAAAAGTTATTCTAATGTAAACGGACTGATTTTATATTAAAACATAAGCAACAGCAATTATTATTTTTTATTTCATTTACATTTATGTCGTTAGATCCGTGTATTACCCTACTATTTAAGTTGACTATTATCCTCGTATATAAAAACTATAGTACTATTATGGAATCTGTTACTGGGAGTGTTCTCGTGAGGGCGCAAACATCGTGCCACGTTGGTTTGGAGAGATGTGAATGAGGATAGGAAGAGGAATAAAAGCTGGTAGTAAGAAGGAGAGGAGTATATTTTGTTGATTCTGACAGTTGCTGACAACAATTACCTGGTGTGAGTGAGATAGTTTTTCGTCATGGGAACGAAGGGGATTATTCGCACAAAATGAAAAAAATGTTCTCGTTGTCATGGTGCATTGTACAACAGTATCGTTTTTTGTTTGAATTTGAATTTGCGAACAGATTTTTTTGTTGTTTTCTATCAAAGTCTATGATAGTTAACAAAATACATACATATGTCTATAGATAGGTTAATTATGATTTGATTTGCTTCGAATTTGTTGAAAATTTTCAATTTCAGCTGAAAATCATATTATCAAGACTACACCGTTGCTAATTTTCACAATTCTTAGGCAAACATAGTCTTACAACGATGCTATATTTCTTTATGAGGCATTCAAGAACAAACATTTTTTTCGAAAAAAAAAATCAAAAACATTTTTTTGAGGTTAATTTTTTTGGAAAAATAAACTAGAAAAAAACACTTTATAAGTAATTTTTGTACAGGTAAATTTATCAAGAGTTTGATTACTTTAAATGTAAAAAAATTGATAAAAACAAAGAATTTGTTTTAGCTACCTTTCAAAAAAATACTTTTACAGGAAAACAAATTTTGATAAAATTAAAAAAAAAGTATTTTACATTTAAAAACTCTTGATAAATTTAAGTAAAAATAGGTTTAACTTTAAAAAATATACTTTTAAAAGTAAAGAAATTTTGATAAAATTTAAAAAAGAATAACTTTACCTTAAAAAAAAACTTTTTAAGGTAAACAAAATTCGAAAATATTCAAAAAAAAAAAAAAACAATTTAAATAAAAATTTTGGGAAAATTTAAAAAAATAAATATTTTTTTACCTTTAAAAAATACCTACTTAAGATAAAAATAAAAAAAAACTATGTTACCCAAAAAAAAAATATCTCTTTCCTGTAAGAATTTACTGCAACATTTCGAAAAACCATGGTGTATTGTTCACAGTTAACGCAAAAAGGTGGTCGGTGGCATTTTTCCTGCTCGGCGTCTTCCTTGTTGCTATGGTACCTATGTTTCGGAACAGTTGGCACTTTTTTTTTTCGGCAGTACAGTTTTCAGTCAGATGACCAAATCTAAGGCATTTAGTGCAACGTAATGGAGCGGAAATGTATGGTCTGATTTTTATTTTTTCATAGCAAATGCAAATTTCGTCTGGGAGGTTATATGATCAAAAATTAAAAATATAATGATTTCCTTCTTCGTATTTGTTAGTGGCAGGGTTCTTGGAGGATATCCTCTTTAAGTCAACAATAAGTTGGTCTTTTAGCCCGTCCAAAATGTCATCTTTTGTGAGTGAATTACATTGAGGGCAGTGAGCTACGCCCTTACATCCGTTTAAGATTGTATGCTCTGTGATTGAAATTTTAATAAATGAATTTAGTGTTTTTTTTTAAGTTTAATTTTTCCATCACGCAATGGGAGCACTTACTTTATCAATTGTTCCTGTAAAAGGAAAGGAGAAACGTTATTCATAGACAGACCATCAGATCTTTACATTACTAGAAACTTTGGGCCGAAAGATAAGTTTTTTAATGTTTTTGAGTTGTCAAAAAATAAGTCGTCAATTTTTGTAAGATTTGATGAAGAATTGTTTTCACCCATTTTCATAGATTTCACTTACTAAGTACGAATATGATTTGGCCACAAAAAAAAGCAAAAGTAAGAGGGAGAAATATATTCAATCCGAAAATCACTTCACTGTTCGCATTATTAACACGTCTCAAGGTCGCACGCTTAAGCAAATTGAACCGCAATCGATGACTTCCAATGATCGACTGTCGGTATATATTTTTGAATCGATGGGAAGGCATTTTTGCCCCCAGTAGCTATTCATATTAGGATATTCCAATATTATTTCTTATTTCTTGGGCAGAAGTTTTGAAACCGGAGTTTATGTTTACCGTCAAAGCAAAATGATTTGTCTCTTCAGCGATAAACTCAATGATTTAGTCAGTGAAAATATAATTAAAGATTTCCATTGGCATGTCAAGGTTTTGACACTCATTGGAAGTGACGCATTACCACAGAATGCAGCTTTATTTACGTGTAGGCGCATTGAGCGTTTACGCCAGACCAAGTTAGAAAGCTTTTTTGAATCCTTTTGTACTAGAACTGAGTTATAAACCCAGTAGCTTCAAATGATGGCAAAGGAGATCGTGGATTTTTTAGAGATTTTAAACGAGAATTCGTAATGGCAGATGAAGTGTATTGCTGCAGTTCTGTAGTAACATCAATTTAATGAACGTGTTGGTAAGTGGTTCATTAATTCCATAATTTGTTTTATATGGAGGAACATAAAAATCACACATTTTTTGCGTAGGTCTCTTTCAGGTAGATACGTACCAAGGAATTAATGACAAAAGTTCCTCAGTCTATTATACGTTTGATTTAAAGAATGCACTGACTTTGCTTTTGGCATTTCAAAGTTTTTAAATTAATTACCGTGCATCTGGAAAAATAATCAGGCATATCGTCGAGTCGTCAAACCATCTTAAATCTTTCTGTGCGAAACGTGTAAGCCTTTTTTTTAATTTTTTTCAATTCATTGGGCAGCATTGTTATATAAAATGGAAACCAAATAACGCAACTGTATTCGAGAATGGGTAACACCAAAGACATAAAAAGAGTTTTTAAGGTGTAAGCATCTTTAAACTCAGTTGAATTTCTTTTTAAAAAAAACCTAAAATAGAGTTAGCCTTCAAATAATAAAAATAATAAAATCTTACCCCCAAGTCCTTTACTTCAATGGCTATAGTTACTAAATCATTTCCGAAATTATAACTAAAATTTATTGGAAACAATAAACGATCAGCTCTAAAGATTCTACATTTAGATAGATTTAGTTTAAGGTGATTATAATCACACCATTCCAAAAGAGCTGGTATATCGTTTTGATATTTTGCGCTATTAGTGATTGATGATACTTGATAAAACAACTTGAAATCATCTGCAAACATCAAACAGTCTGAATAATTTAAAACTGAGGGTATATGATTTATAAATAAGTTCAATAACAATGGTCTAAAATGGCTTCCTTGAGGAAGGCCCGACTTAACATCGACGTAAAATGACTGGAAACTGTCAATTTTAACAACTTGTTTCCTATTTGATAAATAGGAGATTAACCAATTAAGTAGGATTGGATTAATACCTTATTTGTAGAATTTTTAAATCAAAAGACCATGATGTACTCTATCAAAAACTTTTATAAAATCTTTATAAAGCATATCGATCTGCTTCCCTTTTTCAAAAGAATTTAAACAGAAGTTTGTAAAAATGCAAAGATTTGTTGTAGTTGAACGACCAACAAATCCATGTTGCCTTGTTGATATAATATTCTTAACAGAAAATTGAAGCTTTTCTGTAGGTAACTAATTTTTCTAAAAGCTTGAGTGAAGCTGATAATTAAGATATAGGCCTGTAGCTTTTGCCTAAATGCCTAAGTCCACTTTTGTAGACTGGAGTGAAGAACTATAATTTCCATTCATCTAACACATCTCCACCAGTGGCGATTCCTCTCAGTTGGCTAGGTTGGCTGCACCAACCCTAAAATTTCAGCTAACGTCATAATAACAAAAAAACATAACATCCTAATGCGTTGAAATAATTATAATTATAAACCTATTCAAATCGAGCCATTTACTGCAACCCCTACTTGCTATATTAATCCCAAACCAAGGAAATCCCTAAATACTATTTTGCTTTCAATTTCGGTATTGAGTTGGCTACAAAAGTTGCAACATCAAATCTCATATAAACTACACTATTATTCCCGATGTGCTGTCTCATTCTATCTTTAAGAACAGACTGGAAAAATATTCACAAAGGTTGGCTCTAATAAAAGAGCCAAACTGGGTAGAAAAATTCAAGAACAAAATTTGGAAGAATCATAGAGAAAAACCCTCTGTTAAAGCTTAAGTAACAATTTACCTATCCAGTATACTTAAATTTTTGTTTGAGGTTTGGAACCATGAATTACCTACATATGTTGTAACTTTCTTAAAATATTGCATTCTAAATATAACCCTAATTCCCTGAAACAATTTGTTCATATATACAAATAAAAGGTCAAGATTTTCATAGTTTTCAGAAGGTTTTTTGATTCTATCAACCTCAAGAAGTGTCTTCAAACCACTTGGTAGGTTTGTTGTTTCATCGCACGTAGAAACTGGCTATTACATTGCGGTCAGATATATCCAAATGATTTTGATTGTGAATTTTAATCTGTGTGGCCAATAATACCCGACACAAAAAAGAAATTTAAGAAATACTCGTAGATGATGAAAAATATCGATTTCCCGATCCAATAAAATTGTTATTTACTTTGACGTTGTTTCTTGCCTGTTAGGTGCCGGTATGAAGGTTTTATATGGGAACATTTGCAAGTTACTTGGAGAAACTGAATTTTTAATTTTAAATACCTAGTTTTTAAAGTGTTTTAAATGGTTTTGTAAATATGAGCAAAGATACATATAAATAAAGATGAATAACACAATAAAAGTGTACCATTACAAAATGTATAACCACTTAGCATCATCTTTGGATGAGTTCTTATAACTCTACATGACTCTGGATGGTTAGCGAAAAGATCATGCAGCTTAACTAGCCAACATTTGGGCATTGATGTTGGCGCGTTGGGTTTATAACACATCTAAATATTTGTGTTCTACCAATACTGAGAGCAGCTATGCATAGAACATGCGACTCAAGGGGGGGTGTCATGAGCACAACAGATCTAGATTTTGCTCCTTATTTAAACAAACTCATATAGAAAAACAAAAGTGGAATCTCCCAGGGGGGCGGCCATGATCACCATGAACCCCCTCCCTTGGATCAGCGCTTGCGAACCTCGCATTTTGGGTAGAACAAGATTTTTTGGGTTGTGTAGAAGGGGTCAGTAGTAGTAGCAGCAGTAGTAGTAGTAGTAGTAGTAGTAGTAGTAGTAGTATTAGTAGTAGTAGTAGTAGTAGTATTAGTAGTAGTAGTAGTAGTAGTAGTAGTAGTAGTAGTAGTAGTAGTATTAGTAGTAGTAGTAGTAGTAGTAGTAGTAGTAGTAGGAGTAGTAGTAGTAGTAGTAGTATTAGTGGTAGTAGTAGTAGTAGTAGTAGTATTAGTGGTAGTAGTAGTAGTAGTAGTAGTAATATTTTCATATGCTATGGTTTCCGAAAGTATTCGTTTATGGCCTAAATTGTTACGGACAAACATCATAATTCCACCACCTCTCTGACTATTTCTATATAAAAATTCTAGCTCAAACCCATCTATTTGATAAAAATCTTTTTCTTCATTTGTTTCCACTTGAGTAAATATTTTTAATGTACTTAAAAAATGACTTATATTTAAACAAAAGTTATTCCAATGTAAACGGACTGATCTTATATTAAAACATAAGCAACAGCAATTATTATTTTTTAATTCATTTACATTTATGTCGTTAGAACCGTGTATTACCCTACTATTTAAGTTGACTATTATCCTTGTATATAAAAACTATAGTACTATTATGGAATCGATTTTTCTGTTACTGGGAGTGTTCTCGTGAGGGCGCAAACATCGTGCCACGTTGGTTTGGAGAGATGTGAATGAGGATAGGAAGAGGAATAAAAGCTGGTAGTAAGAAGGAGAGGAGTATATTTTGTTGATTCTGACAGTTGCTGACAACAATTACCTGGTGTGAGTGAGATAGTTTTTCGTCATGGCAACGAAGGGGATTATTCGCACAAAATGAAAAAAATGTTCTCGTTGTCATGGTGCATTGTACAACAGTATCGTTTTTTGTTTGAATTTGAATTTGCGAACAGATTTTTTTGTTGTTTTCTATCAAAGTCTATGATAGTAAACAAAAAACATACATATGTCTATAGATAGGTTAATTATGATTTGATTTGCTTCGAATTTGTTGAAAATTTTCAATTTCAGCTGAAAATCATATTATCAAGACTACACCGTTGCTAATTTTCACAATTCTTAGGCAAACATAGTCTTACAACGATGCTATATTTCTTTATGAGGCATTCAAGAACAAACATTTTTTTCGAAAAAAAAAATCAAGAAACATTTTTTTGAGGTTAATTTTTTTGAAAAAAAAAACTAGAAAGAACACTTTAAAAGTAATTTTTGTACAGGTAAATTTATCAAAAGTTTGATTACTTTTAATGTAAAAAAATTGATAAAAACAAAGAATTTGTTTTAGCTACCTTTCAAAAAAATACTTTTACAGGAAAACAAATTTTGATAAAATTAAAAAAAAAGTATTTTACATTTAAAAACTCTTGATAAATTTAAGTAAAAATAGGTTTAACTTTTAAAAAATATACTTTTAAAAGTAAAGAAATTTTGATAAAATTTAAAAAAGAATAACTTTACCTTAAAAAAAAAAACTTTTTAAGGTAAACAAAATTCGAAAATATTCAAAAAAAAACAATTTAAATAAAAATTTTGGGAAAATTTAAAAAAAATAAATATTTTTTTACCTTTAAAAAATATCTACTTAAGATAAAAATAAAAAAAAAAACTATGTTACCCAAAAAAAAAATATTTTAAAGAGTAGAGAAATTTAAAAAATAAATTAATAAATAAAAATGGAAAAAATTAAAAAAAAGTATTAAATTATAAAAAATTAAATCTTTTTACTTTTAAAATATACTTAAGATAAAACAAATTGAAAACAAATTTAAAAAATCTATTTTACCTTTAAAAAAAAGTATTTTTAAATACATTTAAAAACATTTTGGCGAAATTTAAAAAATAAATATCTTTTTATCTTTAAAAGAAAATAAGATAAAATCAATTGAAAAAATAAAAAAAAAAAATATTTTATCTATACAAAAATGTTTTTAAAAGAGAAATTTTAGAAAAATTTAAGAAATAAATATCGTTTGTCTATTAAAGATAAGCACTTTGTTAATTTTTAAGTTAATTTTAATCAAATTAATTTTTAATCAAATTAAGTATTCTTTTTTCAAAATTCCCGTGAATATTTAGACACTACTTACTCAACAAAAAAATTTCCAAATCTTGTTTTTTTAATTCCCGCGAAAAGTAGTGTGTGGAATTTTTAGTAGGTAATTGGAAAATATGCAGATTAAATTTAATTTAAATCAAATTTTGTTTGTAAATTGTTATTTAGAGAACTTTTAAAAATTACTTATTAAATTCAAATTTCATTTTTGAAACTTTTTTCGCACGTATTTTCACATGGTGAACTATAAAATTTTTAAAAACGTTATAATCTAGGATATTTTAAAAACAATCTCATAAAGTTAGAATTTCACTTCTTGAAATGTTATAATTTCCACGGAAAAATTCCCCGTGAATTTTTAAACATAGCTTGTTTCATTTTTGAAAACTTTATAGAAATTATTTATAATACTTTAAAAATTCATTCTTGGATATTTTAAAATGATTGTGAAAAATCGTTAATTTTTTAAAAGAAATTACACACAAAATTTCGCTTAAGAAAATATTAAAATCATTTTTAAATTCGGGTTTCTTTCGAAAGAAATTTGCTTTTTCCTCGTCACCCAAATAAATGCATATAATTTTCTCATATTTTTCACGCCTAATAACTTTCATTTTTGTCAACGAAAAGTTCGCTTCACTTGGATGTATATGAAAAACTTTAGTTAAAAAGGTTTCGTACCAAAATTGTATAAATTATTAAATTTTATTTTGTTTACCATTTATATATGTATATATATATTTATAATAGATAATATAAAATAATAAGTACCTACCTACTAAATGGCGTTCACCATCTAATATCATATATTTGTCATATTTCCTTAAATATGCACGCAAATATCAACCTACAAATTTAAAACAATTTCTTCCTATCCCTACTTGATATAAGAAATTCTTGTACAGCTTAAAGTGGCGACATTACTCAACTTGCTACAGAATATCTCACACACAACGAAAGAAAAAATAAAATCATTATTTCCTTTTAAAATTATATTTATTATCTTATTTCATATATATATCATATCTATTTAAATATGAATGCAAATATCAAACTACAAAATTTAAATAATTTCTTCCTATCCCTAGCTCATATACAAAATTCTTATATAACTTATATTCTTTAGTGGCAACATTGGTTGTAGCCTTTTATTTGGGCATACAGTAATACTTACTTGACTTTGCTACAGCATATCTCGCACACAGCGAAAGAAAAAATACAACCGCTAATTCCTTTTAAAATTATATTTATTATCCTACTTCCCCGTTAGATAGAGCAAAAAAAGCTTCAAACTTCCCCTTCGTAAACAAAATTGGTGGAAGAAAATAACAAAAAAAAGTTTAGTGTTGACTCCCTTAAACTAGCTTTAATTTTGTATACGTTGTTCTCGTTCATTTATTGTTGCCTTGAACGTCATTCTAATCGTCAATTCCCTCAGTTTCTCCCTGTCCTGTACTCTCCAATCTCTACAATTTCGTAGTACTGGTAGTGCTCACCTCGAATCTCTCTATCGATCTTGTTCATGATAGTACTATAGTTTTTATATACAAGGATATAAACCTTGTTCTCGTTCATTTATTGTTGCCTTGAACGTCATTCTAATCGTCAATTCCCTCAGTTTCTCCCTGTCCTGTACTCTCCAATCTCTACAATTTCGTAGTACTGGTAGTGCTCACCTCGAATCTCTCTATCGATCTTCTTCATGATAGTACTATAGTTTTTATATACAAGGGTACTATCATGAAGAAGATCGATAGAGAGATTCGAGGTGAGCACTACCAGTACTACGAAATTGTAGAGATTGGAGAGTACAGGACAGGGAGAAACTGAGGGAATTGACGATTAGAATGACGTTCAAGGCAACAATAAATGAACGAGAACAACGTATACAAAATTAAAGCTAGTTTAAGGGAGTCAACACTAAACTTTTTTTTGTTATTTTCTTCCACCAATTTTGTTTACGAAGGGGAAGTTTGAAGCTTTTTTTGCTCTATTTAACGGGGAAGTAGGATAATAAATATAATTTTAAAAGGAATTAGCGGCTGTATTTTTTCTTTCGCTGTGTGCGAGATATGCTGTAGCAAAGTCAAGTAAGTATTACTGTATGCCCAAATAAAAGGCTACAACCAATGTTGCCACTAAAGAATATAAGTTATATAAGAATTTTGTATATGAACTTAGGGATAGGAAGAAATTATTTAAATTTTGTAGTTTGATATTTGCATTCATATTTAAGTAGATAAGATAAATATATGAAATAAGATAATAAATATAATTTTAAAAGGAAATAATGATTTTATTTTTTCTTTCGTTGTGTGTGAGATATGCTGTAGCAAGTTGAGTAATGTCGCCACTTTAAGTTGTACAAGAATTTCTTATATCAAGTAGGGATAGGAAGAAATTGTTTTAATTTTGTAGGTTGATATTTGCGTGCATATTTAAGGAGATATGACAAATATATGATATTAGATGGTGAACGCCATTTAGTAGGTAGGTACTTATTATTTTATATTATCTATTATAAATATATATATACATATATAAATGGTAAACAAAATAAAATTTAATAATTTATACAATTTCGGTACGAAACCTTTTTAACTAAAGTTTTTCATATACATCGAAGTGAAGTGAACTTTTCGTTGACAAAAATGAAAGTTATTAGGCGTTAAAAATATGAGAAAATTATATGCATTTATTTGGGTGACGAGGAAAAAGCAAGTTTCTTTCGAAAGAAACCCGAATTTAAAAATGATTTTAATATTTTCTCAAGCGAAATTTTGTGTGTAATTTCTTTAAAAAAATTAACGATTTTTCACAATCATTTTAAAATGTCCAAGAATGAATTTTAAAAGTATTATAAATAATTTCTATAAAGTTTTTAAAAATGAAACAAGCTATGTTTAAAAATTCACGGGGAATTTTCACGTGAAAATAATAACATTTCCAGATGTGAAATTCTAACTTTATGAGATAATTTTTTAAAATGTCCTAGATTATAACGTTTTTAAAAATTTTATAGTTCACAATGTGAAAATTCGTGCGAAAAAAGTTTCAAAAATGAAATTTGAATTTAATAAGTAATTTTTAAAAGTTCTCTAAATAACAATTTGCAATCAAAATTTGATTTAAACTAAATTTAATCTGCATATTTTCTAATTACCTACTAAGAATTCCACACACTTCTTTTCGAGGGAATTAAAAAATCAAGATTTGGAAATTTTTTTGTTGAGTAAGTAGTATCTTAATATTCACGGGAATTTTGAAAAAAGAATACTTAATTTGATTTTCTCACGTGAATTTCTTAAAAATTACTTAATAAAGTTCAAATTTCATTGCAAACACCTTACAAAATGCGAATTTATTGAAATTACTTCATACAATTTTCATAATCGAAATTTGAACATTGCCTAATTGTTATTGTTAAAATATTCAAAATTGAATTTTTCACGTGAATTTTTCAATATTGTTTCATAAAGTTGAAATTTGGTTTTTGAAAATTTGAATACGCATTTTTAATTTTTAAACTAGGTGAGTTAAATTGAATTTTTTTACGTGAACTAAAAAAAAATACTTCGTAAGGTAAAATTTCTTTATTTTGAATGCGAATTTATTAAAATTACTTAATGCAATTTTCATAAACGAAATTTGAATTTTGTTAAGTAAAAATTTAACAAAGTGAAAAAACTAACAACGTTAAGTAAAATTAAAATTTACTAAAAAATTAACAAAGTGCTTATCTTAAATAGACAAAAGATATTTATTTTTAAAATTTTTCTAAAATTTCTCTTTTAAAAACATTTTTGTATAGATAAAATATTTTTTTTTTTATTTTTTCAATTGATTTTATCTTATTTTCTTTTAAAGATAAAAAGATATTTATTTTTTAAATTTCGCCAAAATGTCTCTACCCTTAAAAATACTTTTTTGTAAAGGTAAAATAGATGTTTTAAATTTGTTTTCAATTTGTTTTATCTTAAGTATATTTTAAAAGTAAAAAGATTTAATTTTTTTATAATTAAATACTTTTTTTTAATTTTTTCCATTTTTATTTATTAATTTATTTTTTAAATTTCTCTACTCTTAAAAATATTTTTTTTTTGGGTAACATAGTTTTTTTTTTATTTTTATCTTAAGTAGGTATTTTTTAAAGGTAAACAAATATTTATTTTTTTAAATTTTCCCAAAATTTTTATTTAAATTGTTTTTTTTTTGAATATTTTCGAATTTTGTTTACCTTAAAAAGTTTTTTTTTAAGGTAAAGTTATTCTTTTTTAAATTTTATCAAAATTTCTTTACTTTTAAAAGTATATTTTTTAAAGTTAAACCTATTTTTACTTAAATTTATCAAGAGTTTTTAAATGTAAAATACTTTTTTTTTAATTTTATCAAAATTTGTTTTCCTGTAAAAGTATTTTTTTGAAAGGTAGCTAAAACAAATTCTTTGTTTTTATCAATTTTTTTACATTTAAAGTAATCAAACTTTTGATAAATTTACCTGTACAAAAATTACTTTTAAAGTGTTTTTTTCTAGTTTTTTTTTTCCAAAAAAATAAACCTCAAAAAAATGTTTCTTGATTTTTTTTTTCGAAAAAAATGTTTGTTCTTGAATGCCTCATAAAGAAATATAGCATCGTTGTAAGACAATGTTTGCCTAAGAATTGTGAAAATTAGCAACGGTGTAGTCTTGATAATATGATTTTCAGCTGAAATTGAAAATTTTCAACAAATTCGAAACAAATCAAATCATAATTAACCTATCTATAGACATATGTATGTATTTTGATTACTATCATAGACTTTGATAGAAAACAACAACAAAAATCTGTTCGCAAATTCAAATTCAAACAAAAAACGATACTGTTGTACAATGCACCATGACAACGAGAACATTTTTTTCATTTTGTGCGAATAATCCCCTTCGTTGCCATGACGAAAAACTATCTCACTCACACCAGGTAATTGTTGTCAGCAACTGTCAGAATCAACAAAATATACTCCTCTCCTTCTTACTACCAGCTTTTATTCCTCTTCCTATCCTCATTCACATCTCTCCAAACCAACGTGGCACGATGTTTGCGCCCTCACGAGAACACTCCCAGTAACAGAAAAATCGATTCCATAATAGTACTATAGTTTTTATATACAAGGCTGGGGCTGAAATTTCAGTTTTACCACACAATCTTTTCAAAAACGAGTTATGTTCACTTTCTGGAGAATATCTTACAGCGGCAAACGGATCTAAAATAAAAACATACGGTTCAAAGCTCCTACATCTGGACTTAGGCCTTCGACGCGAATTTTCTTTCCCGTTCACTTTGGCTGCAGTCACCAGACCCATTATAGGTGCAGATTTTCTAGGCTATTTTAATTTACTTGTTGATATAAAACACCATCGACTCACTGATCGTTTAACCAATCTATCAGCTTGTGCAAGTATAGCCTCAAATAAATCGGATTTTGAATCACCACGCCTTTCTATCGTCGATAACGAATACGGAAATTTGCTAAGACAATTCCCTTCATTAACAAGTGCCTCAGATTACACCATGGCAGTTAAACATAAAGTTGTCCACTACATTGTCACCTCCGGCCACTTACCAGTATCGACACCAAGACGCTTAGATAGTTCAAAATATAAAACTGCTAAGGCAGAATTCGAACATATGCAAAAGCTTGGTATCTGTCGGCCATCTTCATCGCCTACTTGTTCGCCCCTTCATATGGTGCCAAAGAAAGAACCATATGACTGGCGTCCTTGCGGGGACTATCGAGGTTTAAACTGTGTTACTGTGCCAAACAGATATCCCATTCCGCATCTGCACAGCTTTTCACAAAATGCACTAGGATGTAAGGTTTTTTCTAAGATAGATCTTATACGGACTTATAACCAAATTCCGGTCGCACAAGAAGACATTTTTAAGACCGCAATTACAGCCCCATTCGGAATGTGGGAATTCACACGAATGCCTTATGGCCTGCGAAATGCGGCTCAAACATTTCAAAGGCTCATGAATGAGGTTACAAGGGGTCTGGATTTTTGTTATGTGTATATTGATGATATTCTTATAGCGAGTCCAAACAAAGAAGATCATTTAAATCATTTAACGAAATTATTTGAGTGTTTGTCACAGCATGGTTTAACCATTAAACTACGTAAATGCGAATTTGGGAAAGAATGTTTAGAGTTTTTAGGGCACAAAATAAGTGAAGCGGGAATCTTGCCTTCAGATGAGCGGGTAAAAGCAATTCAAAATTTTCCCAACCCATCCTCCTTGAAGCAAATTCAACGCTTTGTTGGGATGGTAAACTTTTACCATCGATTCATCCCTAAACTTGCGGAGCTATTAACTTCAATTTATGAGCAAATTAAAGTTCTTAGTAACACAAAAAGCAAAAAAGTTATTGTTTGGCCAATAGAATGTTCAAATGTTTTTTCTAAAATCAAAACAGCCCTTTCTGAAGCAACTTTACTAGTTCATCAGAGCGAAAATTCACCTACGTGCCTTACAGTAGATGCATCTAACATTGCAGTTGGATCAGTGCTAGAGCAGTTTAGTAATAAAGAATGGAAACCTATAGGTTTTTATTCGAAGAAGCTAAGTAAATCAGAAGTTAAGTTTTCCGCTTTTGATCGAGAGCTGTTGGCAATTTATTTGTCAATACGACATTTTAATTACTTTTTGGAAGGCAGGATATTTATTGTATACACAGACCACAAGCCCCTTACTACAGCGTTGTTTACCAAAGCAACTAGAAGTCCGAGGCAGACAAGACATTTAGAATGGATAGCTCAGTATAAAAATGATATAAGACACATTAAGGGTAAGGACAACAAGATTGCCGATTTTTTGTCGCGACCTGAAGAAAACGCTATAAGCAGCAATTCTACTGATAAATTGCAAGTGTTTACTCCCGAAAATGTTATAAACGCTCAGGAATGTGACGAAGAGTTGAAACACCTTTTAACGCTTAAAGAAAAGTCTTCATTTAAGCCCGAGAAAATAGTATTCCCATTGTTTAACCGTCCTGTATGGTGTGAAACATCCACCAAAGGAAATAGACCATACATACCGAAATGTCTAAGACATGCAGTTTTCTCCAATGTGCATTCTCTTTCACATCCTGGGATTCGAGGCTCAAGAAAATTACTAACGGATAGATACTTTTGGCCAAAAATGAATGCAGAAATCAAGACATTTGTGCAATCTTGTATTCAATGTCAGCGCTCTAAAATCCATAGACACACCAAAACACCTTTAGGTAACTTCAGAGCTCCTACCGATCGTTTTGAGCATGTCCACATGGATTTGGTAGGGCCTCTTGATGTATCGAACGGGAATCGTTATATCTTAACCATAGTAGATAGATATACTCGCTGGCCAGAGGCTTACCCCCTTAAAGACATGTCTACTGAGACAATCGCCAAAACCTTCGTGTCCGAATATATTAGCAGGTTTGGTGTACCATTACGGATTACCACAGACCAAGGGGGACAGTTCGAGTCGAAATTATTTTTTGAACTCTCAAAGATTTTAGGGTCTCACAGAATAAGGACCACTGCTTACCATCCACAGGCCAACGGCTTAGTGGAAAGGTTCCATCGGATACTTAAATCAGCCATTAAATGCAGGGAAAATACTGCACATTGGAGTGACGATCTGCCTATGGTTCTCTTGGGAATAAGATCAGCACTAAAAAGGGATATAAACTGCTCACCGGCCGAGATGGTATACGGGCAGACGCTCACCATAAGGATTCTCACGTTTATATTCCGAAACATCTGTCAGATTGTGACCAAGTTTTTGTTCGTGCACCACCCAATAAAGCAGGTCTTAAGTCTCCTTATGAGGGGCCGTTTAAAGTTTTAAAGAGACTTAGAAAATTTTATATCTTACAAATAAGAGGGAAAAATGTTTCCGTATCCCTGGACCGTTTAAAACCTGTGTATATTATTGATTCATCGCGTAAAAGAAAAGTAATTGGAAAACACGTAAAATTCGCTTCCGGTTCTTAAAAGGAAATTTTTCAAATTTATAAAAAACAAATTAATCGATATTTTATTTTTATTTTTAATTTATTGCCAATATAATTGTTTTATGGCCTCCGGCTGGAAGGGGGGTAATGTAGTGATCATTTTACTTAAATGAATTAATTATTTAAACTCCCTACGCCACTGGTTTCATCACTAACAATTGACAAAACAAGAGATGAGTTTAAAACTTGTAACAGAAGTATGTACATAGGTACATAGCTTAGTTAGCCAGTTGAGAACAAGCTTTCGTGTGAGGCAGACATACCTATCTATAATTATATTATAATATTAAAATGTTAATTTAGTTCTAAGTGAATATAATAAAATATATTATATTAAAACGTGATAATACGGTCTTGTGTGCGCCTATGGTGCCAGGGGTCCCAGGTTCGAACCTCGCGATCTACTTTTTTTTTTTTGTATGTGTTTAACTTGTAACAAATGTTCTCGGCAGGGGTAATTCGAAAAAAATTATACATACATATACAGTTCGTTTTTTGTTTGTCTCGTCTTTTTTTCAAAGAACATAAAAGTGAATATTTTTGTGTGCCACCATAATTTGAAAAAGATTGTTCTACCATAAGTCTTTGTCAGCTCAACATATTTGAATTTTATCAAAATCGGTCAAAGAACAAAGAAGTTGACATTTTTTTGAACTAAAACATTGACATCTAAAACATATTAAAATTTTAACAAAATCGGTCAAAGAACAAAGAAGTTGGCATTTTTTGCGCCACCCTAATTTGAAAATATTTTTTTCTTTCATAATTCTATCTCAGGTACAACTTGTATCAAATCGATCGTTAACATTTTTAAATCGATAATAATTAAAATATTTAAATGAAAATTGTAATAATTTTTAAAATGTAATGTTTTTTATGCTCAACCAGACGCTCTTAAGCCATTTTTTTTCGAATTACCCCTGTCGAGAACATTTGTTACAAGTTAAACACATAAAAAAAAAGTAGATCGCGAGGTTCGAACCTGGGACCCCTGGCACCATAGGCGGTAACACATCCATCAAGCTACATTGAGTATTATATTTTCATGGCTGATTTTTTTGATAACATATGTATGTATAGTTAACTTTTCGGGTGGTTAAGATTTGAATTATTGATTTATTAACAAATTACGAGGTTTTCAAATCAAATTTTTGGATAACCCATTTAAACACTTAAGAGTCACTTAATAAAAGTCACTTTGCATTTGGAATTCAATTTGGTTACCGAGTTATATGCATTTAAAAGCCCCATACAAAGTGCAACTTGTTTATACTTAAAAAAAAAGAGTGGGAGTGACCCATTATTTTTTTGCAGAAATGGTATGACCTAAAAGAGGTCTATCGCCTGACATTTTTTTTTTTAATTTGACTGAACGCAATAGCAAATATACAATTCAATTTGAATGCCGAAACGAAAAGGACACCTCATATTCCTTCTTTAGGCCATCACGAATCCATCAATCCCAAAATCTTAAAAATCAAACTATGTTCCGCGATTACCAATTTTCGAAGATTTTCCTCCGGTGTCCTATGTCCTTCCTTGAGCCAATACGAATTCATCAAGCCCAAAATCGTAAATATCTAAGCAACCGTTCTCGAGTTATGCATTAAAAACTGGATGTTCCCCGTTTTCCAATTTTCCTGGAAATTTTCCGGGATTTTCCACCAGTGTCCTACGTCCTTCTTTAAGCCAATACGAGTTCATCAAGCCCAAAATTGTGAAAATCGAACGATCCATTCTCGAGTTATACGCACACACGCACGACATTTCTCTTTTATATTAATAAAATATACATTGTAATAATTTTCAAATTTTAACGTTTTTTATGCTCAACCAGACGCTCTTAAGCCATTTTTTCGAATTACCCCCTGCCGAGAACATTTGTTAAAAGTTAAACACATAAAAAAAAAACATAAGTATATTTAAAAAAAAAAAGTAGGTCGCGAGGTTTGAACCTGCGACCCCTGGCACCATGGTAACACATCTATCAAGCTACGTTCACATTGTATTTTCATGGCCGATTTATTATTTTTTTTTTTTTTTTTTTTTTTAATTCATTTTTATTTTCATTTAACTTATAACTACCTTAATGCTAGACAAAAATTCATAAAAACTAGCCTACTTATCAATATCTTACAACTAACTTACTAGCCCTAGGCGGACGCTCTAAGTTAAACAATATCCTAAGAACTAATTATATACTAATATCTTTCTAGTTTTATTTTTCACCAAGAAAGATTGCAAAAAAACTTGGTATCCATATCATTTTCTTTTATTTTTTATATAAAACTTACATACTACCTAAAAATATTTTAAAACTACTTAGACTACTTAAAAACTACTTATAACTACCTTAAAAACTAGAACAGCCACAGCAGGCTTTTTTTAATTTTGTATTTTTTTTTTTGTTTGATTTTGTTGTTTTATAATTTTTTTGTTTGATTTTGTGGTTTTATAATTTTTTTGTTTGATTTTGTTGTTTTATATATTTTTTTTTTGTGTGCCACCCTGACTGTCCCTACTTAATTCTAATAAACCTAAAACTATGTAAGTCGAACAAGACCAGAACTATATCTGAGTCAACTTTAAAAATTATTATTTTCAGCATTAAGCCACCAAAACCGGCTCTCCTGCTTCACCCTATCTCTTCGGTCCCTATAAGACACAGTCCTACTGAACCGAAGTCGCTCAGCTCCACCTTGTGCGATGACGTCTCGACTATAAAGAAGTCGCCTATCCACAGTTCTACAGCAGACGTGGTAGATTAGCGGAACCGCCTCTCTATCCTGTATCAGTCCCCGACTGTCTAAATAGAAGAATGCGTTAGGTGGAATATAACCGCTCAAACGCACACTCTCAAAGTATTCGTTGTTGGGGTAGTAAGCCCCAAAAATTAAACTATTAGCCAAGGACATCGCTCTTGCAATGTGACCCCGAATCAGCTTGAGTATAAAATTATCGATTCTGTTAATGTTGGCTCCATTGTATAGAACCTCGTTGGAATAATAATGTTTGTACTCCGACTCTGGTGTTCTGTGTAATCCAAGGCAGCGTCGAAGACACTGTCTCTTAAACACCCGAATCTTTTCCATTTGAGATGGGGCAACGTTGAACCACACCGGGCATCCATAGGCAATCATTGGCCGGATAAGGGCCATGTAGCAAATCACCTTAACTCTGCTATCAAGACGGCTGCTAAAAAACAACCGTTTTGTCAGGGCGAAAGCTCCCCTGACTCTGGTCAGAGCAGCATTTATATGTCTGTCGAAATACAAATACTGATCCATCCAGATGCCAAGGTACTTTACTACACTTTTATTCGCCAGTGGATGTCCATGTGGCCCTACGATCACCAGCTTGCGCCAGTTCTTTCTTGTATTCCTAGGGGCACCATGCAATGGAGTCCTGAACAGAATAGTTTCTGATTTCTGGACGTTGATTTTCAACTTCCAGTCATCGCAATATCGCTGAATCTTGTCGAAGTCACGCTGTAAGAGAATTCTGATGACCTCAACTGTTGGGGCTGTTCTGTACGCAATTAGATCGTCGGCATACGCTATGGCATGGGCTAGACTACCTATCAGATCGCTGGTGTAAATACTGAAGAGAATCGGTGAGTTAACCGCTCCCTGCTGAAGACCATTTTTAATTTCGAAGAATGCGGTAGAAGTTACACTGCCACTTTTGACAACAAACTTTCTACCATTGAGCATATCATAAAGCATATATAAAAGGGGTTTACTTATGCCAAGTCTGGCTAACTTTAGATAGAGACCTTCTAACCATACGGTGTCGAAAGCTTTCTCCAAGTCAACCAGACAAGCACCCGTACACTGTCTTTTAGATTTGTTCCATTGGACATCAGAAACGAGCTTAGACGCGGCATGAATGGTGTCATGTCCCGCCTTAAAGCCGAACTGATTGTCCGGTATGATATTGTTGTCCTCCGCCCACTTGGACAGAGCTCTATTTATAACTTTCTCAAATACCTTACTGATACTTGGAAGAAGACTTATCGACCGGAGATTCGCTGGATTGGAGTTGTCCTTTCCCTTTTTCAGGAGAGGATGAACCACAGCTGTTTTCCACCGCCCTGGATAATATGCATTATTCAGAGCGTTGTTAAACAGTGTGGCATAAATGTCAACTGCTTCCTGAGGCAGATGTCGCAGTACAACGTTGGATATACCATCGATTCCTGCTGACTTCTTTTTCTTTAATGAAGCGAAGATGAGCTGGAGCTCAACTTTCGAAATTAACAGGGAATTAGCCCCCTTTCGCTCGGCGATGGTGGCGTTTGCCAAGTGTTCTTCATTGAACCCGGTGAAACCGAGATTCTCTGATCGCCATTGCGTCATTTCATTTCGAAGGTAGAAGTGGTGAAGCAAGACTCTGTTCTCCAGGTCATGGTTCGGGCGAATGCTAGCATTCACCTTATACACTTGCTGGAAAGCAGCCCCCACAGTCTCCACTTTCTCACGAGGATCTTCGATTATAAAGAGGTCATCGTCCAAGACGGCTTCCTCTGGATCTATGCCTGCTATCAGAAGTACGTCTCTGTTCTCTGTCGTTCTCTGAAGCTTAAGACACGGAAGTTCGTTCTGATCATTCCGTCTAAATATTTTATTAATTTGAGGAAACATACTCGGGTCACTAGAATTAACGGCCCGAATTTTGTTGTCCCAGTACAAATTAATAGACAACCGGTAGTTTTCTTTGATCAGTTGGTTGATGTTTTTGATAGACGACTTCAGTGTCCTAATCTCCAGATCGTGTCTGTCAGTAAATCGTCTGTACAAGAGTTTCAGTCTTGTCAAAAGTCCACTTTTTTGTCTGTGTAGTGCGTCGATAGTTGTGTTGCGGTACATGTCGGTGGCTTCGCGTTCTTTGTATTTCGGTATTGTTTTTTCCATTGTTCGTTGGATTGTACTGTCCATTTTTTCCAGGTAATCGTCAATTTCCGTATTTGTTAAATTCCTGTCATTTGGTGGGGATATATTGTTAGCACCTAGTTCGCTCGATAAAGCGCTGGTGAAGCGTGGCCAGCGAGTCTTACTGCAGTTGTAAGAATGCACTGGCACATACTCTTCCAACTCCACGAGCTCGTTCGGAAGTTGAATTACGGCAGCAAGTCCGCAGTGGTCACTGTCGTACTCTATCGTTCGTAAACAGTTTCTTGGTCGTTGACCCACAGTGTCAGTAATAGTCAGTCTTGAGTCCTTAAGCAATAGATCCAGACAGGAACCGCTTCTTGGAAACGAAGGCCTATCAGTAGCCAGAAGGTCAAGCATATACTCAACGTTGTATTGATTCATCCAATTAAATAGATGGCTACCTCTCGGATTTTGTATTTGATTTCCTTAATCTACATGTTTGGCATTCAAATCACCGGCCATGAGATAGTAATTCTCTTCCGAGTTCAGTTGTAAGCATTGAAAAAGTTTTTCGAGCTCTGTTAAAAATTCAGTTGGCTGAGGTGATTCCGGTGCATAAGCCGCAATCGCATACATCCGCTTCCCATGTTTGAGAGGAATGCATACGATACACGCCTCAAGCAACCGAAATCTGCGTACTTCACTATTATATATAACTTTATAATTAATGCCTTTTCGTACAAAGATTACAAAGACTTATCGACCGGAGATTCGCTGGATTGGAGTTGTCCTTTCCCTTTTTCAGGAGAGGATGAACCACAGCTGTTTTCCACCGCCCTGGATAATATGCATTATTCAGAGCGTTGTTAAACAGTGTGGCATAAATGTCAACTGCTTCCTGAGGCAGATGTCGCAGTACAACGTTGGATATACCATCGATTCCTGCTGACTTCTTTTTCTTTAATGAAGCGAAGATGAGCTGGAGCTCAACTTTCGAAATTAACAGGGAATTAGCCCCCTTTCGCTCGGCGATGGTGGCGTTTGCCATGTGTTCTTCATTGAACCCGGTGAAACCGAGATTCTCTGATCGCCATTGCGTCATTTCATTTCGAAGGTAGAAGTGGTGAAGCAAGACTCTGTTCTCCAGGTCATGGTTCGGGCGAATGCTAGCATTCACCTTATACACTTGCTGGAAAGCAGCCCCCACAGTCTCCACTTTCTCACGAGGATCTTCGATTATAAAGAGGTCATCGTCCAAGACGGCTTCCTCTGGATCTATGCCTGCTATCAGAAGTACGTCTCTGTTCTCTGTCGTTCTCTGAAGCTTAAGACACGGAAGTTCGTTCTGATCATTCCGTCTAAATATTTTATTAATTTGAGGAAACATACTCGGGTCACTAGAATTAACGGCCCGAATTTTGTTGTCCCAGTACAAATTAATAGACAACCGGTAGTTTTCTTTGATCAGTTGGTTGATGTTTTTGATAGACGACTTCAGTGTCCTAATCTCCAGATCGTGTCTGTCAGTAAATCGTCTGTACAAGAGTTTCAGTCTTGTCAAAAGTCCACTTTTTTGTCTGTGTAGTGCGTCGATAGTTGTGTTGCGGTACATGTCGGTGGCTTCGCGTTCTTTGTATTTCGGTATTGTTTTTTCCATTGTTCGTTGGATTGTACTGTCCATTTTTTCCAGGTAATCGTCAATTTCCGTATTTGTTAAATTCCTGTCATTTGGTGGGGATATATTGTTAGCACCTAGTTCGCTCGATAAAGCGCTGGTGAAGCGTGGCCAGCGAGTCTTACTGCAGTTGTAAGAATGCACTGGCACATACTCTTCCAACTCCACGAGCTCGTTCGGAAGTTGAATTACGGCAGCAAGTCCGCAGTGGTCACTGTCGTACTCTATCGTTCGTAAACAGTTTCTTGGTCGTTGACCCACAGTGTCAGTAATAGTCAGTCTTGAGTCCTTAAGCAATAGATCCAGACAGGAACCGCTTCTTGGAAACGAAGGCCTATCAGTAGCCAGAAGGTCAAGCATATACTCAACGTTGTATTGATTCATCCAATTAAATAGATGGCTACCTCTCGGATTTTGTATTTGATTTCCTTAATCTACATGTTTGGCATTCAAATCACCGGCCATGAGATAGTAATTCTCTTCCGAGTTCAGTTGTAAGCATTGAAAAAGTTTTTCGAGCTCTGTTAAAAATTCAGTTGGCTGAGGTGATTCCGGTGCATAAGCCGCAATCGCATACATCCGCTTCCCATGTTTGAGAGGAATGCATACGATACACGCCTCAAGCAACCGAAATCTGCGTACTTCACTATTATATATAACTTTATAATTAATGCCTTTTCGTACAAAGATTACGACACCTCCCCCAAAAGTGAATTTTGGCCGATCTCTTCGTACGATGTTGTAATTATTGTTAGTCATTTTATGTTTCTGCTTCAGCTTAGTTTCGCTGGCCATAAACACATCTGGACTTTGATCCTTCAACAATTGGAATAGATTAGCTCTACGTTCGGTCCTAACCATTGAATTTACATTCACAGCAAGGATCTTTAAGGGCCTCTCCGGCAGCGCGCCCTTAACCTATAAATTGCGTTAAGCTTCGCAAATAGGAGTAGAGATGGTCTACCCGCTTTGCCTGCACCCCGATCTGTTTTTGAAGACCTGTTAATTGGCCCTGAATGGCCACCAACAAGGTCATAATATCCGCCTGTGCCGCCGGAGCCTTAGGCACGGGGGCCTGTGGGGCTACCTTTGGTGTAGGCTGTACCGTTGTACCCCTCCCTGACGCCATTTGGGCGTAAGAGATTTGGGGTTAACGGGAATTGTTGTGGGAGCACGCGTTAATGGGCGTTTCTCTACCTCCATTTGCTTTGCTTTTTTATTTTTCAAATCCTGAAAGATCGGACATCCCCGATAGCTAACAGGGTGCCCGTCTTTCCGGCATAGTGCACATTTGAGCAGGGCCTTGTCTTCGACCCTTTCATCACCTAACTTACACTCTCCTTTTATGTGGTTCTCACCACACTTAACGCAGCGTGACTGCATTTCGCAGTTTGCTGCAGGGTGGCCGAACCTTTGGCAGCGCATGCATTGAAGCATGTCACCGCGCCTCTTTAATCTATCCCAGGTTACACACTGATAGTTGAGGACGGAGATACTCCTCAAACTATCCAGTTTGCTGTTGGGTGAGAGCTGCACTAGGAAGATGGACAAATTCCTCTTCTCCCGTCTTGCTCGGACTGTGGTAAACGGCTTGACCTCTATAAACTCGAGATCGTTGCTCGCTTTTTGGCGGAGCTCATTTAAGAGGTCCTTCGGTTCCGTGCAGGAATCTATGCCCTTCAAGAGGACTGTTTGTAATTTTTCAACTTTCGGCGTAAAGCTGAAGAACTCAGTTGTGGAGATTTTTAATAAATTTTTAACTATTTTGTGCTGTTCCACAGTCATGCAGTGGATAGCAGCCTATCTACACTTAAACGTTTAATATAAAAGTTATGGCCTATGGCCGACTTACACAGATCTATGGTCTCTTTAAGGTCCATCTTGTAAACATTAATGGGTGGCACTTTCTCTTTTTTGTTTATTTGCGGCTGTGGCTGCTGCTGTTGACTCAGCTGCTGTTGATTCTGCTGCTGCTGGTACTGCTGCTGTTGTTTCTGCTGCTGCGGGTTCTGCTGCTGTTGTTTCTGCTGCTGTGTGTTTTGCTGCTGCTGCTTATTTAATTTTGTGTTTGCCTGTTGCTGTTGTTTGCTTGCTTGCAGCGGCTCTTTTGTCTGCTGTTGTGCTTGATCGGGCTGCTTGGTTGACGGTTGAGGCTCCGCGCCAACACTTTTAGGCTGGGCCTCCTTTAGTGGTGCCTTTCTTCCTTTTTTAGCTTGTCGCTCCTGTCGTTCTCTCTCTCGACGGGCTTCCTGTTTTTCTTTCAGGGCTTCGATCAGGAGGGTGAGCCTTGCTTGTAAAGTCTGAATCGCCCCCTGTACTTTTCCTATTTCAGTCTCTAAATTTTGTACCTCAGTTTCCTCCTCTGAGGACGCCTCTGGTGATGTGAGGCCGAAGAATTGCTGACTCTCACCCTATTTATAAAGTCCCTCTCCACCCTCGGACATATATTGTATTTCCTCGTCATCATCTATGGCTTTGGATGACGAGGAATTTAGTTGCTGGTTGTTATTTGCTGCTATTATTTCTTTTTCCTTAGGCGCCATCTCCCCCCATCCAGCTGGCAGCTGAGCTGTGGTGATGGAGCGGCGCTTTACATTTAGGTTGGGTACACTTCTTACCCTCCTCCTTCTCTTTTTCGGCTGGTCGGCTGTTGGTACCGTACCGCCATCGGATGATGCTGCTGCCAGGGCATCTTTCGATGTCCCCGCTGTTGGTGCCGTTGCTGGCTTGGATATTTTTGCCGTTGCTGGCTTTTTTATAGTTGCCTTCGTTGGCTTATCTTCTATTGCTGGGCCATCATTCGATGCTCCAGTTGCTGTTGCCGTTTTCGGCTTCTTTTTTGTTGCTGGGACACCACCTTTCGGTGGTCCCGCAACGTTGACGTCACTCATGTGGTTGTTGTCCCACGCAATAATATTCTCGACTTCCCTGTTATGAAAAAAAGCCGACAAAAATTTTGACCCAGACCGGGGTTCGAACCGGCTATCTTCGGCTCCGGGATCTGCCACTCTACCTCTGTGCTATTTCACACTATGAAAATAGCTTGGCTTAAATTGGACTTAACCACTCGCGATGTTAATTTAAAACTCTGTGAAAGCCGAAAACGTCTACACACTTCCACAGTACGAGATCGACTGGCCGAGCACTCTACCACTAGGCCACCTGCCGATTTATTATAATAATATAAGTATGTATGGTTAACTTTTCGGTTTGTTAAGATTTTAATTATTGATTTACTAACAAATTACGAGGTTTTCTAATCAAATTTTTGGATGACCATTTTAATCTTTTTAGAGTCACTAAATAAAAGTCCTTTTGCATTTGGTATTCAATTTGGTTACCGAGTTATAGGCATTTAAAAGCTCCATACAAAGTGCAAATTGTTTATATTTAAACAAAAAAAAGTTGTGGGAGTGGCCCATTGTTTTTTTTGCAGAAATAGTATGACTCTAAAGAGGTCTATCGCCTGACATTTTTTTTTTTCGAAAATCGAAAGTCAGTCGACTAACTTCGCGGTGGTCAGTTTTCTTGCTTAGCTTTCTCCTTTGTCAACCACAGTAGGTGCCTATTGTGCCGAGTCAGCTGATTATTTATATACACAGTGACTTCAATCAACGATGATGTAGCTGGAACTGGAGCTAAGCCTGAGCTTATATTGTTTTTGTTGGTATTTTGCATTACTGCACTCAATCTGATGGGACGAGTTGTGCGCGCTTGTTTAACAAACTGAGTCTTGCACATATTCGATGAAAATGAAGCAATTATTATTGATTTTTCGGGGTTTTTGGTTTTGGTTCTATAAATGTCAGTGATATCATTATCATTTATTTCATAATTAATAGTGTTACCTATTCCTTTAATAATATCCATTAAATTTTTATTCGCAAAATGTGGAATGTTTTTTATGTCGACATTGTTTTTAATCATTTGTTGTTCCATATTATTTATTTGTATTTGCATGTTTGTTTTCTATAATTTGGTCTTTTTTTTTGTTGTTTTCCTTCAGTTCGCATATTTCTTTTGTGAAGTCTTCAATGAGGTTGTTGTTTTTTGTTATAATAGTATTAATTTCATCGAATTTGGCACCTAGAAAGACACAGCTTGCAGTAATTTCCTTGATTTGATCTCTCAATTGATGAATTTCTGCCAAAACCACCGAGTTGTTGACATCAGGGTTTTTTGTGCGTTTTCTGGACTGTTTGGTGGTCGATTTCTTTTTGATGGTAGTTCATTTATTCCAGGTGTTTGTGGTTGAGTTCCAAACACTCCGGTATTACCCTTAGTGCCAGAACCATGGATATCTCCGACAGTGGCGGCATTTCTGCAGAACTGACACCTCCACACGTCTTTCTTTGGTTTCCCCATGGTTCTCCAAGTTCTTTCAGAGATCGTGGTGCAGTCAAAGTGTAGCTTGCGGTCCACATCGTACAGACCACGAAATCGCCTTCGTATGGGAGTTTATCACTACATTGGCCACACACATTCATATTGAAGGGGATATTATGAAGAGAAAAAAAAATAAAATGAAAAAAATAGGTAGACAAATTGAAGAATTTCGGATGCAAGAAAGAGAAAACAAAAAATAAATAAATTGAAGTAAGTTGGCTTTTAATACAATTCCCTTATTAATTTTAATAGACACTGTCTTATTAATTGTTCATTTATTAGCACTTGGGGAAATTAAAGTTCTATAGTGGAAAAATAACTGATAATTTGCAGATCACTTGGAAAACACGTCTAATCACTTAAGCTCGCTCAATTAAAAGTAAAAAAAAGTAGTAATAGTAGTAGTGGTGGTAGTAATAGTAGCAGTAGTTTTTTTTTAAATTTATTTATTCATATCTTTACAAATACATAACAATTTTCATAAAATTCCTGCGAAGCCTATAGGCTTGTCTGCAGAAGATTGTGTATCTCAAAAGTTCATTGCTTAAAGTAAGCTTTAAAAGTGATATTCTTTAATAAAAAATATTTTTTTTTAAAGATAATTCAAAAAGGTTATTAATTATCTTATATCTTATTTTTAATTTACTAATTTGAGTTTGAAATAAATTTGTAATGTTTTTTTTTCGAGTTTGGAAATGTTCAATGTTTACAAGTTCTCGAGGTAATTCGTTGATTGAGAAAGGAACGCTGTATTGAAGTTGACGTCTACCATATGTATTGTAGTTATTAGGCATTTGAAGCATACCGTGGGCACGTCTTCTGGTGTTAATCATATGATCAATTGGTCGAATAAAACGGTTATCATCAAAGTACTCCAGTATAAGCGTCATCTTAAATATTTGCTCGACCTGAAGCACTTTTAACTTGCTTTCGCTGCTCCGTGACAACCATAATTTATTTGTTTTAATATTGAACATTGAAGTCTTTGTAGCTTTTGTAAGTGAGTTGCTGCAGCGTTGCCCCAAGCAAGTATGTCATAACGTAGCTTAGACTCAACGAGAGAATAGTAAACTTGTCTTAGAACAGGCACCGTGGCATGGTACCGTAAATGAGCTAGTGCAAATAAAGCCTTTTTCAAATCCATGCATACCTTATCAATGTGTTTGCTCCATAGAAAATGAGAGTCGATGATTACACCATGATATGTGTAGCTTTCCACTAACTCGATAGTATTGTTCGCAATATTATGACATGCATCATTACTCAAATAAATTCTACCCTGAGTAGGTTTGAATTGTGGACTTCGAATGTGCATCATTTTGGTTTTAGAAGCATTGATAACCAAGCCATTGTCGTGACACCATTTTACTGCAGCACTAAATTCCTGCATTGTTTTCATCGCCGTATCCAAATACCTGTGGCGGACCACAATCGCTGTGTCGTCAGCAAAAGCAAAAGGAATACTATGCTTAAAAACTCGAAGTAACTCGTTTGTGTAAAGGATGAAGAGAATCGGACCTAGTTTTGAACCCTGGGGAACTCCATATTTTATGTTGTGTTCCTCACTCATCACGTTGTTAATCTTGACGCAAAACCGCCTGTTGTACAGGTAATCGCTGAGCCAATCAGACATTAATCCTCGTATACCAATCCGTCGAAGTGCTTCCAATCAATTTGTATGGTTAAAAGTGTCGAAAGCTTTACTGAAGTCCATGAACAGGGCAAGAACATGATGGCTTTTATTAAGGCTTTCATTGACACAATTTACAAATTCACCTTGCAGTTTTCCTGTATTTTTGTTTTTCTGAAATCCGTATTGACTCAAGAGTGTTTGTCAATGAAACTCTGTAGTCTCGCCGCAATTACGCCTTCCATACACTTTTCTACTACTGGAAGTATTGAAATCGGTCTATAATTGCTCAGCTGATTTTTAATTCCACTTTATAAATAAGGCCTTACTACAGCAGTTTTCAAGGTAGAAGGTGTTTTCGACTGTGTCAGACTAAGGTTGATTAGTTTACAAAGAATGGGAGCAAAAATGTGCATATTATTTCTGATATCCGCTGCTCGTATACCATCAATTCCTGGTGATTTATGTTCTCCGAGAGATTTTATGATTTCGTTTATCTCCTGTGTATTTGTAGCATAAGTAAATATTGAATTTTCTAGTGTTGCGTACCTATGATGCGATGTTATATAGGTGCAATGATGAATCATTTGCGATGTTTGTGTAGAAAAAAGTTGTGCACATTTATTGGCTAATGTTTTGATTTCGCATTAATTTTGAGTTGAAAAATTCTTCTTCAGCGTTTCGTCAATATTCGACTTTTTTCTTCCCAATATTTGGTTTATTAGTCCCCAAGTTTTTCTCGGATCGCTCTTGAATAGAATGAATTGGTTCTTATAAAAGTTCATTTTTTGAGCTGCTATCATCGTATTAGTTTTGTTTCGGAGGCTTTTATATTCCATTTCATAGCTTTTGTTGTTTCTGTTATTTTTCCATCTTCTATAAAGTTCATCCCTTTTCTTAATTTCATTAATTAGATATTTCGTTATCCAAGGACTACTTTTTCTTTTTTTTTCTGTTTTTTGTGTGTTGTTTTTGTGTAAGTTGATCTTACTTGATTGTATAGCGTGTCAGGGTCTTCTGCGTTAACGACTTCTTCCCAATTTTCTCCACAAATGAGCTCATTTACTCTATTGTTACACATAAACGAATATGAAGTACAAGGTATGTTGTTGTCTATTATCGATGTTATATCATCTGTGTAGTATACGGTTGGGTAATGATCGGTGATAGCGCTTCGATCACAGCTGAATTGATTTGCCTGTCAACTTTGCTTACGAGGATGTGATCAATTAGTGATTTCGTCCCCTTCTTTGGATCTACCCTGGTATATTCAGTAATGACATTCATCAGTCTCAATGACGCTAACATCTCCAAATAGTCATTCACATAATTAGATGTTGAATCACGAATATCAATGTTCATACCCCCATCACAATCATTTCTTCCCATCTGTCCCAAATTATTTCCAATTTCTTCGATAAATACTTTTTTACTAAACCCTGGTGGTCTATATAAACTAGTAGTAGTAGTAGTAGTAGTAGTAGTAGAAGTAGTAGTATTAGTATTGTTTATTCTGAATTGAGTTTTATATAATACATTATTTATACATTTCTTGGTCTTTAAAATTATACAGAATATACATATGTAGTATATGTAAAGAAATCATATTAGTTTCGAGGCTGAAATCTTGAGAGAAAAAAAAACTTATTTTGTTTTTATAAATAATTATTGTTTCGCAAACAGTTTGGGGTAGGAACTCAGTTTTCAAAGTTTGTTAATGTTAGGATGGTAAAATGGGTTCACACCAAGAGGTAGCAAGTAATCCTCTTTTTTTCTTTTAGTATTATTATATTTTATTGGTTCTATACAGAGTGATTTATTTTAGGTGTTACGCAAAAGGTCTAAGTAATGAAAAAAAACTTTACGGTGAAGGGGGCCTGTTCCCCCTCATGTAGGCATGAGGTGCATTTTTCTAAAAAAAAAATATTTAAAATAGTTAAAAATGTATTCAAAAAAAAAGTAATACTGACAATGCTTTCTTGTATCTATTCGAACAGCTAAAAATCCTTCTTCTCTTAAAATAAACTTTAATGGACGGTTTTTGAAAAAATCAATTTTCAAACTTAAATTTTAGAAACAAAAAATTAAAAACTAATTTTAAACAATTTTTCAAAATTTTAAGTATGTAGATAGGTACTCAAGCTAAATTTTGTTTTCAAAAATTTCTTACCAATTTCAAAAGGTTCTTACCAATTTTAAATCTTGCACTGCAAACCGGATGGTTCTAGAACTTTTATTTTCAAGATATTAAAAAAATAAATTAAGTTACTTTTTCATAAAGCTAAAAAGAATCTGGCTAAATGATCATATCAGCAACCGGTCGATTATCATCAATAAGGCTAGGATTTACATTTATGCAGTAAAAAAGAAAACTTAAAATATAGGTACGCTTAAATACACTTATGAATGGAAAATATGCATTTAAAACTATATTTTTTACCATCATTCATTTCTTTTAAAAACATACACAAAAAATATTTTTAAATGTTAAAATGTAGTCAGAAAATGGAACGAGGCCTTTAATTCTAAAAATAAATTCCTTTTTTTTATTGAAAACTAGAAAATCCAAAATAAAAAAAAGTACCTAATCAAACTGATCGAAGTTCATAAATGTTAAAATACTGAATCACAAACAAAATTTTAAAATATTTAAAGGTTGTTATAGTTTCATTGAAACCTATGTTTTTTAATTCGTCTCGTTTCGAAAATATGCTCTAGAATAATGCAAAAATAAGCAAATAAAAAATGCATGTATAGCAAAGCATGCACAAATATGCACTAACGATTGAATGCAATTTTAAAGAATATTTCATGATTCGTAAACATAATTAGTTCCCTTGCTTCTAATGGTTTTCAAAAAAATTGCAAAGATATTCAAGATCTAAATCATCAGCTTTGATTTTTCTTGTTTTTCCTAAGAATATGGTTTCTTTATTTTTTAATGTCTTGAAAAGTAAACACTCTAGAACCATTTTTAGTCAAAAATTGGTAAGAGCATTAAACTTTGGGAACAAAAATAGTACTAAATTACGTACAATTTTGAAAATTAATTTTTTTAAAACTGTACGTTGAAAGAAAATTGTTTTCAAGAAAAATAAAAGGAGGAATATCCGGCTTAACCTACCTTTAAATAATTGTTTTTCTGTTTTTAGGTGGAAATAGACCCCCTCCGCAACAAGTTTTTTTCATTTTCCGACCCAACATGCACGCACACACTATACACAGATACACTTCGCAATTGATTTTTATCTTAAATATGTTCACACTTGCGAAATTGTAGGGGCATCAGTACCCGGCCACTCACTAGTATCCGGCCACTTTTCAGGTAATGCTCAATAATAAGAATTCCAAAGACTTTTTGCATTTCAAAATCAAATATTTAAATTATTTCAGGCTTATCTAAACTTATGGTAAAATTTGGCTAATCAGGGCCTCATAAACTTGTCAGGAAAAAAATTAGAACTTGTGAAGGTTTACCGCACTGTGAAAAGTGAGATTTACAGTCTTGGATTGCAACTCGAAAGAGTGAAGTTTCGGCATTATTTTACCCGTTGTTGAGAGTGAATCGAGTTTTTTTTAAACTTTTTTTTTTAAAAGCAATACTATAAATAATAATAATACCAACAAAAAAATAAAAAAATTATGTTTAATATTCAATTCTAATGGTGTCCGTTTAATGGAACAAAGTAAAAGCCTGTGTACTAGTAACCGGCCAAGTGGCCGGATACTAGATTTAGAAGTGACATACAAATTGTTCTCTCATTTGGTCTTAAACTAAATTAGGATCTTTCTTTTGATGCGAAAGTCAGTAGAATATATAGGTTTACTATCCGCCGACTATTTTTCATAATAACTATGATCAAAAAACAATAATGAATTCTCTGGTCGGTTTTTGGCACACGCTGTTTATGAATCCGGCCATAGGAGCTACAACGTTAAATTTTATTATTTTTGTAGCCCAAGCCCAATTTTGATCTTATCGATACATTACGTATGCAAGAAGGGAGTAACACAAGAATGCTCACAGCTTTAACAGCAGGTCCTATTAATGTCTGATTTTTGGAATATATCACCAAGGATTTTTAATGATTACGTATAGTTAAAACGGATTCTTAAATTAATGTTTGGATTCTAATACATATTTACAAAATAAACTAACTGGCCGGATACTAACTCAAAAGCGGCCGGCTACTGAATTTCAATGGCCGGATATTGGTGAAAAAGCACTTTGATGACAAAGTTAATTTTAGTTTTAATTGCAAAACAACAATTACCTTTATATATTTTTTATTGCATGAACAAATTATCAATGATTAAAAAAATTGTTTTTTTTTTTTAATTTTATATTATCAGACTGATTTTTTATAGGACACCGAAGTAAGAAAATGCGTTAGGTGGCCGGGTACTGGTAGAATAACCTATTTGTTTTATTTAAGTACTAGCCTACCCGTGCTCGCGTTGCTTCGCAAACTTAATAAAACTAATAATTATAATTTGTATTTAAAACAAAAATAAAAAAATATACAACAATGACAAATTTGTCGTCTGTCGCGATTAAATTCCTTACTTAAAAAAATAATTTGAGACCCTGGATTGATTTATATAAGATTTTTTTTTTTTATTTAATAATTGAACTCGCTTATCAACTCCTGTCTATATTGAAGGGCAGATTGCAGGTAATTCACAAGGGGTGTCCATATCATTTCTCCTTTTAGTACACTTACAAACATGTTTTCAGTATGGGGTCAGTATGCGTATATCATATTAGTTTCGAGGCTGAAATACCCCCCCCCATTTGGCCAAAATTTTGAAAAAAAAAGTTTGGAAACCGTTTTTCTGCGATATCTTGACAACCGTTAGTTTCACAAAAATATTTTAATCTTTTATGTAGAAAATTTAATTTAGTAACATTTTTGTTTTGAGACTTATTACCATTAAAGCAAAGATTAAAAAGATATAATTAAAATAAGATGTGCATTTTCAAGAAAAATATAATAAAAGTGTCATAACTTTTTTTTTCTTGAGAGAAAAAAAAACTTAGCTTGCATGTTGTTGGCCCACCAACTATTGAGTTGAGCAAAACTGTTAATTGCAATCGTTTGTACATCGTTTGTCTACGTTTGTACAAGTTTTAGATTCGTTTGTACACTCACCGTTTTTTTTATATAGCCACTTCATTTACGGAGTTTGGCCCACCAACTATAACGCTCCAAAAATCTGGAAATGCAGTTCGATAGATAATCGTTTGTCTTTTTTTTTCGTTTGTATACGTCCCAAATTTTTTTGACAAAAAAATTTTTTTTAACCAAATTTTATTAAAATTTTAAAACATATGCATTCGTTTGTCTCTTTTTTATAATGATTTTTCGTCGTGTTATTTTTTTTAATTTGTATTTATTTCTATTTTTAATTAATTATTACTTTTTTGGGACATGTAGTTGGCCCACCAACTATAACGCTCGAAAAATCTAAAAACGCAGTTCGATAGAAAATCGTTTGTCTATGTTTGTCTTTTTTTTTTTTCGTTTGTATACGTCCCAAATTTTTTTGACAAAAAATTTTTTTTTTAACCAAATTTTATTAAAATTTTAAAACATATGCATTCGTTTGTCTATTTCTTATAATGATTTTTTATCGTAGTAATTTTTTAAATTTGTATTTATTTCTATTTTTAATTAATTATATATTAATTATATGGAGCATATAGTTGGCCCACCAACTATAACGCTCGAAAAATCTAAAAACGCAGTTCGATAGAAAATCGTTTGTCTATGTTTGTCTTTTTTTTTTTTCGTTTGTATACGTCCCAAATTTTTTTGACAAAAAATTTTTTTTTAACCAAATTTTATTAAAATTTTTAAACATATGCATTCGTTTGTCTCTTTTTTAAAATGATTTTCCATCGTGTTAGTTTTTTTAATTTGTATTTATTTCTATTTTTAATTAATTATTACTTTTTTTGGGACATATAGTTGGCCCACCAACTATAACGCTCGAAAAATCTAAAAACGCAGTTCGATAGAAAATCGTTTGTCTATGTTTGTCTTTTTTTTTCGTTTGTATACGTCCCAAATTTTTTTGAAAAAAAAAATTTTTTTAACCAACTTTTATTAAAATTTTTAAACATATGCATTCGTTTGTCTCTTTTTTATCATGATTTTTGACCGTATTAATTTTATTAATTTGTATTTATTTTTTTTTTTAATTAATTATTACTTTTTTGGGACATGTAGTTGGCCCACCAACTATAACGCTCGAAAAATCTAAAAACGCAGTTCGATAGAAAATCGTTTGTCTATGATTGTCTTCTTTTTTTTCGTTTGTATACGTCCCAAATTTTTTTGATAAAAAAATTTTTTATAACCAAATTTTATTAAAATTGTTAAACATATGCATTCGTTTGTCTATTTTTGTAATGATTTTCCATCGTGTTAATTTTTTAATTTGTATTTATTTCTATTTTTAATTAGTCATTACTTTTTTTGGGACATGTAGTTGGCCCACCAACTGCATTCTCTTTTATTTGGGTATCCACAGTTTCAACTTGTATTCGAAATTGCAATAATTAAGACTTTATCCTTTTTTTCTATTCTTTTTAAGGAGTGCCCTGCATTTAGGCTGCATTTAAAAAGACTTAAGTTACACCTTGAGTATATTATTTATTCAGTTAAAATAATTAAAAAAACCCAAACAAAAATAATTCTAATTCTATAGGTACTTGTTCATTAACTTGAACTTTGCCGTCGGCTTAAGGCTTTTAATGAGTTTCTTTTCTTTATGAAATAGAAAGTAATTATGGGTACAAATACCTATGCATGCCTATTATAGATATTGATAGGTAGTAACCAAATTTTTGAGTACCTACCTAACTACCTACGAGTTTTGGCTGTTTTTTCAGCGAATGGATAAGGCGGGTTTACTTAAAATAAATCAAAATTATTTTAACTCGAACATAATCATGAAATGTGTATTTCCTGTAGTTCCAAAAACCCATTTTTAATAAAAATTCAGCAGTCCTGAATAATAAAAATACCATTATTGTTATTATTGTACTATTCGTACTAGAATGTCAGCTTATTAGGCTTGACCATTCTTTATTCCTTCAATTTCATTGAATTTTTGAATAACAACAACAACTTAAAGGCGCTACCACCAATTGTTTGGCTGGAGATATAGCTATTTCGTGCTTTGCCACTTTTGCACTCATCAGTCTCCTTTTTGTGGTGCTGAGCTTTAATCCAATTTTATTTGAAAAAACTTTTTATGCACACCATAGGATTCGAACCCACGCATATCAGATATGCTCAGTCTTAGCAGTCGTGTGCACTACGCACTCCACCGCTTTAGACCACTGACGTCACAGGTCGAGATGTGTTTTTTGTTTATCAAATGCATTTGTAGCATCAGCATTTTTATAAGCGCCTTTAAGTATGCTGTCTTGTTCCGCCGTTCCGTTCCGTTAAAATGCTGATGCTCCAAATGCATTTGATAAACAAAAAACACATCTCGACCTGTGACGTCAGTGGTCTAAAGCGGTGGAGTGCGTAGTGCACACGACTGCTAAGACTGAGCATATCTGATATGCGTGGGTTCGAATCCTATGGTGTGCATAAAAAGTTTTTCAAATAAAATTGGATTAAAGCTCAGCACCACAAAAAGGAGACCGATGAGTGCAAAAGTGGCAAAGCACGAAATAGCTATATCTCCAGCCAAACAATTGGTGGTAGCGCCTTTAAGTTGTTGTTGTTATTCAAAAATTCAATGAAATTGAAGGAATAAAGAATGGTCAAGCCTAATAAGCTGACATTCTAGTACGAATAGTACAATAATAACAATAATGGTATTTTTATTATTCAGGACTGCTGAATTTTTATTAAAAATGGGTTTTTGGAACTACAGGAAACACATTTCATGATTATGTTCGAGTTAAAATAATTTTGATTTATTTTAAGTAAACCCCCCCTTATCCATTCGCTGAAAAAACAGCCAAAACTCGTAGGTAGTTAGGTAGGTACTCAAAAATTTGGGCACTCCTTAAAAAGAATAGAAAAAAAGGATAAAGTCTTAATTATCGCAATTTCGAATACAAGTTGAAACTGTGGATACCCAAATAAAAGAGAATGCAGTTGGTGGGCCAACTACATGTCCCAAAAAAAGTAATGACTAATTAAAAATAGAAATAAATACAAATTAAAAAATTAACACGATGGAAAATCATTATAAAAAGAGACAAACGAATGCATATGTTTAAAAATTTTAATAAAATTTGGTTATAAAAAATTTGTTTATCAAAAAAATTTGGGACGTATACAAACGAAAAAAAAGAAGACAATCATAGACAAACGATTTTCTATCGAACTGCGTTTTTAGATTTTTCTAGCGTCCCAAAAAAGTAATAATTAATTAAAAAAAAATAAATACAAATTAATAAAATTAATACGGTCAAAAATCATGATAAAAAAGAGACAAACGAATGCATATGTTTAAAAATTTTAATAAAAATTGGTTAAAAAAATTTTTTTTGTCAAAAAAATTTGGGACGTATACAAACGAAAAAAAAAAGACAAACATAGACAAACGATTTTCTATCGAACTGCGTTTTTAGATTTTTCGAGCGTTATAGTTGGTGGGCCAACTACATGTCCCAAAAAAGTAATAATTAATTAAAAATAGAAATAAATACAAATTAAAAAAAATAACACGATGAAAAATCATTATAAAAAAGAGACAAACGAATGCATATGTTTTAAAATTTTAATAAAATTTGGTTAAAAAAAATTTTTTTGTCAAAAAAATTTGGGACGTATACAAACGAAAAAAAAAAAAAGACAAACATAGACAAACGATTATCTATCGAACTGCATTTCCAGATTTTTGGAGCGTTATAGTTGGTGGGCCAAACTCCGTAAGTTTTTTTGAAGTGGCTATATAAAAAAAACGGTGAGTGTACAAACGAATCTAAAACTTGTACAAACGTAGACAAACGATGTACAAACGATTGCAATTAACAGTTTTGCTCAACTCAATAGTTAGTGGGCCAACGACATGCAAGCAAAAACTTAATAAGAAGATGAAGAAATTTAAATATTAAAATATTGAACTTACTTCTGTTTTAAGTGGAGTGAATGAATAAAATTCAATTAAAAAGTACAAGTGACCTCAACTCCAGAAATTATTGTGTTTCGCCCAAGGTATAACAGTGGGCTCTTCAGTCAGTCTGTTATACCAATAATTTCTGGAGTTGAGGTCACTTGTACTTTTAAAAAACACTTGTACTTAAAACAGAAGTAAGCTCAATATTTTAATATTTAAATTTCTTCATCTTCTTATTATAAAAAACCTGACCACGGGTATTTATTTTCTAGGTGCACGAATTTAAACAAATTCCCCTAGAATAATAAAATTCACAGTATCTTTTTGCTGTGATTTTTATAAGAGTCGGTAAACATCGGCCAAAATTTGTGTCTTAGTAGGGTATAACAGACTGACTGAAGAGCCAACTGTTATACCTTGGGCGAAACACAATAATTTCTGGAGTTGAGGTCACTTGTACTTTTTAATTGAAAAAAAAAAAACTTATTTTGTTTTTTATAAATAATTATTGTTTCGCAAACAGTTTGGAGTTAGGATGGTAAAATGGGTTCACACCAAGAGGTAGCAAGTAATCCTCTTTTTTTCTTTTAGTATTATTATATTTTATTGGTTCCATACAGAATGATTTATTTAAGGTGTTCAAAAGGTCTAAGTTATGAAAAAAAAAACTTTACGGTGAGGGGGGCCTATTCCCCCTCATGTAGGCATGAGGCGCAATTTTCTAAAAAAAAATATTTAAAATAGTTAAAAATTTATTCAAAAAAAAAGGATACTGACAATGCTTTCTTGTATCTATTCGAACAGCTAAAAATCCTTCTTCTCTTAAAATAAACTTTAATGGACAGTTTTTGAAAAAATCAATTTTCAAACTTAAATTTTAGAAACAAAAAATTAAAAACTAATTTTAAACAATTTTTCAAAATTATAAGTATGTAGATAGGTACTCAAGCCAATTTTTGTTTTCAAAAAGCTCTTACCAATTTCAAAGGGTTCTTACCAATTTTAAATCTTACACTGCAAACCGGATGGTTCTAGAACTTTTATTTTCAAGATATTAAAAAAATAAATTAAGCAACGTTTTCATAAAGCTAAAAAGAATCTGGCTAAATGATCATATCAGCAACCGGTCGATTATCATCAATAAGGCTAGGATTTACATTTATGCAGTAAAAAAGAAAACTTAAAATATAGGTACGCTTAAATACACTTATAAATGGAAAATATGCATTTAAAACTATATTTTTTACCATCATTCATTTCTTTTAAAAACATACACAAAAAATATTTTTAAATGTTAAAATGTAGTCAGAAAATGAAACGAGGCCTTTAATTCTAAAAATAAATTCCTTTTTTTTTATTAAAAACTAGAAAATCCAAAATAAAAAAAAGTACCTAATCAAACTGATCGAAGTTCATAAATGTTAAAATACTGAATCACAAACAAAATTTTAAAATATTTAAAGGTTGTTATAGTTTCATTGAAACCGATGTTTTTTAATTCGTCTCGTTTTGAAAATATGCTCTAGAATTATACAAAAATAAGCAAATAAAAATTGCATGTATAGCAAAGCATGCACAAATATGCACTAACGATTAAATGCAATTTTAAAGAACATTTCATGATTCGTAAACATAATAAGTTCCCTTGCTTCGAATGGTTTTCAAAAAAATTGCAAAGATATTCTAGATCTAAGTCATCAGCTTTGATTTTTCTTGTTTTTCCTAAGAATATGGTTTCTTTATTTTTTAATGTCTTGAAAAGTAAACACTCTAGAACCATTTTTAGTCAAAAATTGGTAAGAGCATTAAACTTTGGGAACAAAAATAGTACTAAATTACGTACAATTTTGAAAATTATTTTTTTAAAAACTGTTCGTTGAAAGAAAATTGTTTTCAAGAAAAATAAAAGAAGGAATTTCGGCTTAACATACCTTTAAATAATTGTTTTTCTGTTTTTAGGTGGAAATAGACCCCCTCCGCTACAAGTTTTTTCATTTTCCGACCCAACATGCACGCACACACTATACACAGATACACTTTGCAACTGATTTTTATCTTAAATATGTTCACACTTGCGAAATTGTAGGGGCATCAGTACCCGGCCACTCACTAGTATCCGGCCACTTTTCAGGTAATGCCCAATAATAAGAATTCCAAAGACTTTTTGCATATCAAAATCAAATATTTAAATTATTTCAGGCTTATCTAAACTTTTGGTAAAATTTGGCTAATCAGGGCCTCATAAACTTGTCAGGAAAAAAATTAGAACTTGTGAAGGTTTACCGCACTGTGAAAAGTGAGATTTACAGTCTTGGATTGCAGTTCGAAAGAGTGAAGTTTAAGCATTATTTAAACCGTTGTTGAGAGTGAATCGAGTTTTTTTTAAACTTTTTTTTTGAAAGCAATACTATAAATAATAATAATACCAACAAAAAAATTATGTTTAATATTCAATTCTAATGGTGGCCGTTTAATGGAACAAAGTAAAAGCCTGTGTACTAGTAACCGGCCAAGTGGCCGGATACTATATTTAGAAGTGACATACAAATTGTTCTCTCATTTGGTCTTAAACTAAATTAGGATCTTTCTTTTGATGCGAAAGTCAGTAGAATATATAGGTTTACTATCCGCCGACTATTTTTCATAATAACTATGATCAAAAAACAATAATGAATTCTCTGGTCGGTTTTTGGCACACGCTGTTTATGTATCCGGCCATAGGAGCTACAACGGTAAATTTTATTATTTTTGTAGCCCAAGCCCAATTTTGATCTTATCGATACATTACGTATTCAAGAAGGGAGTAACACAAGAATGCTCACAGCTTTAACAGCAGGTCCTATTAATGTCTGATTTTTGGAATATATCACCAAGGATTTTTAATGATTACGTATAGTTAAAACGGATTCTTAAATTAATGTTTGGATTCTAATACATATTTACAAAATAAACTAACTGGCCGGATACTAACTCAAAAGTGGCCGGCTGCTGAATTTCAATGGCCGGATATTGGTGAAAAAGCACTTTGATGACAAAATTAATTTTAGTTTTAATTGCAAAACAACAATTACCTTCATATATTTTTTATTGCATGAACAAATTATCAATGATTAAAAAAATTGTTTTTTTTTTTAAATTTTATATTGTTAGACTGATTTTTTATAGGACACCAAAGTAAGAAAATGCGTTAGGTGGCCGGGTACTGGTACACTAACCTATTTGTTTTATTTAAGTACTAGCCTACCCATGCTCGCGTTGCTTCGCAAACTTAATAAAACTAATAATGATAATTTGTATTTAAAACAAAAATTAAAAAAATTTACAACAATGACAAATTTGTCGTCTGTCGCGATTAAATTCCTTACTTAAAAAAATAATTTGAGACCCTGGAGTGATTTATGTAAGATTTTTTTTTTTTTTAAATTTAATAATTGAACTCGCTTATCAACTCCTGTCTATATTGAAGGGCAGATTGCAGGTAATTCACAAGGGGTGTCCATATGATTTCTCCATTTAGTACACTTACAAACATGTTTTCAGTATGGGGTCAGTATGCGTATATCATATTAGTTTCGAGGCTGAAATACCCCCCCCCCATTTGGCCAAAATTTTGAAAAAAAAAGTTTGGAAACCGTTTTTCTGCGATATCCTGACAACCGTTAGTTTCACAAAAATATTTAAATCTTTTATGTAGAAAATTTAATGTAGTAACATTTTTGTTTTGAGACTTATTACCATTAAAGCAAAGATTAAAAAGTTATAATTAAAATAAGATGTGCATTTTCAAGAAAAATATGGGTCATAACTTTTTTTTTTCTTGAGAGAAAAAAAAACTTATTTTGTTTTTATAAATAATTATTGTTTCGCAAACAGTTTGGGGTAGGTACTCAGTTTTCAAAGTTTGTTAATGTTAGGATGGTAAAATGGGTTCACACCAAGAGGTAGCAAGTAATCCTCTTTTTTCTTTTAGTATTATTATATTTTATTGGCTCTATACAGAGTGATTTATTTAAGATGTTACAAAAGGTCTAAGTAATGAAAAAAAAACTTTGCGGAGGGGGGTCTATTCCCCCTCATGATGATGACATTTCAACTGTCAGTGGTGGAAGTGTAGTTTTAACTAAGCTCTTAATAAAGTTGAAATTTCTTTTGAAAACATCAAACAAACATTTATAAAAAGTACATAAAACAACTTGTTTTGCACCAGAAAATCGTTTTGTGTGCGAATATATCACTTTACTGTCCAAGGTAGGAGGTATTTTTAAGTTTAAAAATCAAATATCCATCTACGAAATATCCTTATGAACAATAAAAGAGGGATAACGGACACTTCACCAGAATCTAACAATATAACAAAAAAACACGATTCGAACAAAATGGCAGTTGGAAATATGTCGATTACTCAATTGCAAGACATTTTAAATAAGACTATATCCGATTTGGCCACGAAATCTGATGTTGCATTCTTGTCTACCGAACTAAACGAATTAAGGTCAACTAATGCACAATTGAACCAAAAATTAAAGGTTATGACCGAGCGGTGTGATGTATTGGAGTCTCAATTAGAAATGATTTCGCGAAAAACTAACGAAAACTGTCTGGTGGTACACCTTCCTCTAGACAGAGAAACCAATGCTGTTGATTTAGCAAAACAAACATGCCAGGAGCTTCTCAAGTTAAAAGAAGGTGAAGAAATTCACTTGAAAAAAACTCGGGTACTCAATAACACACAATTACAAAGAGGTACGGTCTTCATTGAACTTCACTCGGCAGAAGATGCAGAAAAAATCTTGTCCGCCGCGAGCCAACTCAAGGGTAAGGGCATTAGCATTTACCGAGAGCAATCATTGATGTACCGACAAAAGAGACGAACACTAAATGTCTATAAAAACAAACTTTTGGAAATTAAACCGGATGCCAAAATCAGTATCAAAGGTGATAAGTTGCAAACAAACAATTACACATTTGCGTTTAAACATTCACGAGGCCTTGTCATAAAAACAGTCGCGGAGTTGACATTTGTCAACAACATGTTTGGTGACAGTTCTTTGGAGTATTTTGACTGCAGCGAGGGAGCGAAGTTAGTCGCAGTTGAAAACCATCAATCACCATCTGGCTCTCAGTCGATGTTACCGCCATCTGGGCTTCAGTTGCCGAAGCATTTTAGGTCGACTACGCACTAGGACAAAACTGTCGTCTGCCCAAAAACTATTATAAATTTAAATTTACTTAATTTAACGATCTTAGCTTATAACATAACAGGTCTTAAAAGCAAACTCTTGCAACCTGATTTTTTCAAATATATTTTTAGTTTTGATGTTATTATATTAATAGAAACTTTTTTAGAACCGAAAGATGAAATTGATTTTTTAAAATATTTCAAAGATTATAAAATAACTTTTATCTCAGCAATACGAAGTAGTGTACATGGGAGGGCGAGTGGAGCTATACTTTGTGCCATAAAATCTAATATTTCTCACCTTGCTCAATTTAGGACCATTAATAACAAACTTCTTATTCATATATTAAGCAATAGTTTGAATTATTATATTATACCGGTTTATCTTAACTGTAACAATTGGCAGAATGATTTTGATAATTTGTGTAGTTTTATGACCAATTCGTCTTTAGAAAATACTCTTATTATTGGCGATCTCAATGCTCGGATTGGTGATTATCAGAATCATCCTGCTCATATGTCACAAACCCTGCTGAATTTCGGTGCCAACAGGAGTTCAAAAGATATAACTCTTAACAGAAATGGTAAACTACTGGCAGAATTTTTTGAAGATTTTGGATTTTTTGTGCTGAATGGAGTGTCGAATGGCGACGTAGATGGTTATTTCACGTTCATTAGCGGTCAAGGACAATCAGTAATTGACTTTTGTGCCATATCTGGAGAGTGGTTCAATATAGTCGATGATTTTGAGGTGCTTTTGGCTGGTTTTTCTTCTCACTTACCAATTATGATTAAAGCGCATTTTAAGGCAGAAATCCAACCGAGGAACTTGGATACTCTACGAAAACTAAAATGGATTCAAAGCAAAGCCTCCCGTTACAAAGCAAATCTAGATTACCAATGTAACTTCCTTCCGCTCCAGTCAACAAGCTCCGTAGAACAAATTGAAGAAAATGTTGTGAGAATAATTTATGCCTCGGCACCAGATGTTAATAATAATTACATAACTTTCACACCTAAATGTAAATGGTTCGACAAGGAGTGTGTAAAGCTTCGTAAACTGTCGTTTAAATATTTAAAGCTATTCAGATTGACAAACATCATCTCCTTCAAAAATTTGTATCTTGGTGCCAACAAGGAATTTAAACTATTTAAACTATTATGCTCTACCAAAAAAATAAATTACCTTAAAAATCTGGCCGTACAGGTACAACATAGCAAAAATTCCAAGGAATTTTGGTCCAGCGTACGTGAACTGAGTGGATTGCACCGAGGTATGAAGATCGCTGTTGAAGGTCAGACTCTAGCAGCACATTTTAAAACTCTTTTGTCGGCTGATGAGCATCTTCATACCTTCAGCTATGCAATGCAAGACTTTTATGTGTCTGAATTGGACGCTCCGATATCTTTAGGAGAACTGGAGGCAACTCTTTTAGGAATGAGAAACAACAAAGCGGCAGGCATTGATGGTATCCCAGTTGAATTCTTAAAACATAGCAATGACCAACTCAAAACGTATATCGTAAATTATTTAAACCTTCTTTGTAACAATGCTTATGTGCCTACAGAGAATAAACCTTCTTTGTAACAATGCTTATGTGCCTACAACTTTTTCAAAAGCCCTCATATTCCCAATATTGAAAAAAGGTGATGCGATGCAACCCGAAAACTATAGAGGAATCTCAATACTCAACTCTCTAAGAAAGATATTTGCGGGAATTCTTTATGGAAGACTTTCGAACTGGATAGAAAGAACCAACAGTTTGAGTTTATTCCAAGCGGGTTTTCGTTCTGGAGTTTCCACTATGGATCACATTTTTGCCTTAACTTGCATTACTAAGAAATAAGAGACTATATGTATGTTTTGTTGATTTTAAAGCCGCTTTTGATACCGTCAACAGACAGGCTCTGATATATAAGCTAGATAAGCTTGGAGTGTCTCGGAAGTTTCTGATGCTTTATAAAAATTTCTTGTCGTCATCTAGTGCAGCAGTTTGGGATGGTACCAAGTTGTCAGAGTGGTTTGATACGTCAGCAGGTGTCCCACAGGGATGTATTCTAAGCCCTCTTTTATTCGCACTGTTTATCGATGATATCTCTGAAATGCTTCCTGGAGGTGTTATGTTCGCTGGAACTCTCATCAAGGTTCTTCTCTACGCTGATGACTTGGTATTAATAGCTGACAACCCCTTTACTCTCCAACTCCAAATTAATCGTCTGGATGATTACTGTAAGACTTGGGATCTCCGCATCAATGTCCAAAAAACCAAAATTATGATTTTTGAAAGTCGAAATAGAAGGGTAAGGCTACCTGAAGAAACTTGGCGTCTCAATAATGAAACGATTGACATAGTACGTGAATTCAAGTACCTTGGAGTGTTGTTAACATCGAACTTGAACTTTGGGAAGCATGCAAAGGATAAAAGCACTGAAGCTAAACTGGCGCTAAATATTATGTGGAAAAGGTTCTTTGCTAACCAAAACATTGACCATTCGACAAAATATAAAGTGTTTAGTGCGACAATTAACACTTGCATGTGCTATGGAGTGCAAGCCTTTGGTGTTACGCCCTTCGAAGAATTTGAAGCTGTTCAAAGATTCTTCTTCAAACGAATATTTCGATTACCGAATTCAGCACCAACCTATGCTATACACGTGGAATCTGGCTTACCACCCATCTTCATTAATAATCTTAAAGCTCATGCAGACTATTTAATAAAAGTGATGAGGAGAAGCAATACCAGTCTCCATAAAATAATTTTGATTAGACAACTGCAACTGAATCAGTATCCTTTTAGGGAATGGAATCAGTTGGCCTTATCCAATGACCTTCGTCTGTCCTTAACAGAAGAGAACGCTTTCGAATGGCAAAATATATTCGCATCAATTATTGCTAAGACCGATGAAAGGATATATGACCAGCACCTAAGCAGAGCCTCGTCGTCAACTTCCAGATTATTCTACAGGAACCTTAACCATCAAATTCTAACTGAGGATAGCTATTTCAACGTTAAGTACTCGTCTGAGGCTATAAGTACTATTTTCAGAGCAAGAGTAGAAATCCTTAATCTGAACTACATCCCACATAGAACTGATCTTCAGCAGACTTGTGACTTGTGCAACAGAAGAGAATGTGAAGATGTTTACCACTTCATTGCGGTTTGCCCTTTATTACAAGAAATTCGGCGCTTGTATTTCCAAGAAAGTTTTATTTCACTCAATAGCTTGTATGAAATATTAAATGGTGGTCGTGGTTGGTCTAACTTATACAAATTTTGCAAACAAGCTTTAAATTATCGGAATAGTTTTTGAAATTTTGATTCTTTAAATATTTCTTCAAATTATTACTTTTTATATGGCAAATCATCAAAATTGCAAAAAATAACAAATCATTTAAAATTATTACTTTTTATGTGGCAAATCATTAAAATTGCAAAAAATCCCAAATCGTTTAAATTTATTACTTTTTATGTGGCAAATCATTAAAATTGCAAAAACCTCAGGATTATCGCTCTCCCATTATTTATCTAAATCTTATGTTTTTATGTTGTAAATCATCAAAATTATGAAAACCTAAGAACCATACCGATTTAATCTTAGCTAAAACTATAAATTTAGTGTCACTTTTCGTTTTTATTCTTGCTATTTCTGATTAAAAATATTTTTTTTTTCTTTTTATATATCAAGATACTCGTAGTGTATAAATCATTTTGTAAAATTATTGTTAATTACATGATTTCTTTTTTACTTTTTTAATTTTATATTTACTTACTCATGAAATGTCATATCCGGCAGACGGCAGATTGCCATGTCCGTATTCTTAAGTTTATAATTGTATCAATATAGAATCGAAAAAAATAAAGAATTTTATCTATCCATCTATTCCCCCTCATGTAGGCATGAGGCGCAATTTTCTAAAAAAAATATTTAAAATAGTTAAATATTTATTCTAAAAAAAAGTAATACTGACAATGCTTTCTTGTATCTATTCGAACAGCTAAAAATCCTTCTTCTCTTAAAATAAACTTTAATGGACAGTTTTTGAAAAAATCAATTTTCAAACTTAAATTTTAGAAACAAAAAATTAAAAACTAATTTTAAACAATTTTTCCAAATTTTAAGTATGCCGATAGGTACTCAAGCTAATTTTTGTTTTCAAAAAGCTCTTACCCATTTCAAAAGGTTCTTACCAATTTTAAATCTTACACTGCAAGCCGGATAGTTCTAGAACTTTTATTTTCAAGATATTAAAAAAATAAATTAAGCAACTTTTTCATAAAGCTAAAAAGAATCTGGCTAAATGATCATATCAGCAACCGGTCGATTATCATCAATAAGGCTAGGATTTACATTTATGCAGTAAAAAAGAAAACTTAAAATATAGGTACGCTTAAATACACTTATAAATAGAAAATATGCATTTAAAACTATATTTTTTACCATCATTCATTTCTTTTAAAAACATACACAAAAAATATTTTTAAATGTTAAAATGTAGTCAGAAAATGAAACGAGGCCTTTAATTCTAAAAATAAATTCCTTTTTTTTATTGAAAACTAGAAAATCCAAAATAAAAAAAAAGTACCTAATCAAACTGATCGAAGTTCATAAATGTTAAAATACTGAATCACAAACAAAATTTTAAAATATTTAAAGGTTGTTATAGTTTCATTGAAACCGATGTTTTTTAATTCGTCTCGTTTCGAAAATATGCTCTAGAATTATACAAAAATAAGCAAATAAAAATTGCATGTATAGCAAAGCATGCACAAATATGCACTAACGATTGAATGCAATTTTAAAGAATATTTCATAATTCGTAAACATAATAAGTTCCCTTGCTTCTAATGGTTTTCAAAAAATTGCAAAGATATTCAAGATCTAAATCATCAGCTTTGATTTTTCTTGTTTTTCCTAAGAATATGGTTTCTTTATTTTTTAATGTCTTGAAAAGTTAACACTCTAGAACCATTTTTAGTCAAAAATTGGTAAGAGCATTAAACTTTGGGAACAAAAATAGTACTAAATTACGTACAATTTTGAAAATTAATTTTTTAAAAACTGTACGTTGAAAGAAAATTGTTTTCAAGAAAAATAAAAGAAGGAATTTCCGGCTTAACCTACCTTTAAATAATTGTTTTTCTGTTTTTAGGTGGAAATAGACCCCCTCCGCAACAAGTTTTTTCATTTTCCGACCCAACATGCACGCACACACTATACACAGATACACTTCGCAATTGATTTTTATCTTAAATATGTTCACACTTGCGAAATTGTAGGGGCATCAGTACCCGGCCACTCACTAGTATCCGGCCACTTTTCAGGTTATGCCCAATAATAAGGAAACCAAAGACTTTTTGCATATCAAAACCAAATATTTAAATTATTTCAAGCTTATCTAAATTTTTGGTAAAATTTGACTAATCAGGGCCTCATAAACTTGTCAGGAAAAAAATTAGAACTTGTGAAGGTTTACCGCACTGTGAAAAGTGAGATTTACAGTCTTGGATTGCAGTTCGAAAGAGCGAAGTTTAAGCATTATTTTAACCGTTGTTGAGAGTGAATCGAGTTTTTTTTTAAACTTTTTTTTTAAAAGCAATACTATAAATAATAATAATACCAACAAAAAAATAAAAAAATTATGTTTAATATTCAATTCTAATGGTGGCCGTTTAATGGAACATGGTAAAAGCCTGTGTACTAGCATTGTATATATACTCTTATAGTAATATCATGGCTCAAATAATTGCCGCTGCGTATGGTGAGGAGTGTTAGAACTAACGATTTAAGAGACTTTTCAATTTGTGAAGAGATTAAATGAGAGGAAAATTAGAAGAAAACGAAGGCTAAAGACAGAAAAGAAGAATAGAGAAGGCTATACAAAATGTATGAGGTTACAAGGGAGACAAAAAATAACTGTTTTGTTTTGGCTGTCAATTTGTTTTCTATAGGAGGTAGATAGTAAAAGAGGAAGTATATAGAATAAAGATGACAAAAAAACAATTTGTATGTTCCCAAATGATAATGTAGGAATTATCTGTTTGCGGCGAGCAAGTAGACAGATTTTTCCATCGGCGATGTAGGAAATGAAGAATGTGTGCATAGGTAAGTATATAGGTAAGTATGATCGGGGGTAGGTTTTGGTTTTATGGGTATTCAATTTTCTTGCCAAATTTCAGTTTTATTTTTATGTATGGGCAGAATTTTCTTGGTACTTTTCAGTGGCTAGAAGAAGGAATCTTTATGTGATGTTGAAGTAGGTTAAGTGTTGATAGTTTCATTGTTTGCTAGAAACAATCCCTATGCGATGTAAAGTGGTTAAGTAGGTTAAATTATTTTATTTGTTATTTTTTTTTATTATATAAAAGAAAGAAAAATTACAACAGCATTTGCCAATCGCGCTACAGATCAAACTAGAAGTCCTAAAAATATATACTAAAATTAATTGAATAGCAAATTTTATGTAGGGGTGCACTAAGAACGGATTTTTGGAAATTGGTACATTTAATAAGGTTTAAAGGGTAAAAACTGAAATAAAGTCAAAAAACTAACTTCTAAACCCGTAGTCGTAGAGACTTGATTTTTTTTTATTTTAAAGATTAAAAAAAGTTAGGATAAAACAAAGATTAAAAAAAGTTAGGATAAAACGGGTACATCTTTTTTTTTATTTAAAATCTATAAACCGAGATATAACCGATTTAAGAGTGAAAATTGACAAATAGTCGTTACGAAAAGTACTTAGTAGTTTCATGGGGGTAGATATTTAATAATTTTTATTTTAACATATTTTTAAAGATAATGAAAAAAATTATCCATGTTTAAGGAATTTTTGATAGAATTTTTTTTCATACCCAAAATGATTTTTGAAAAAGGTTAAATTTGTTTGGTCAAATTTTCAAAGTATTTGATTTTTATCTTTTTATTGGGTTGTTGGAAAAATCTTAAATTTCATTATGTTATAGATATACGTATTTGATAGCAATCAAATGGTAAAAATTTTATCTTTCTAACTTTTCATTTGACAGATTTATTTAAGAAAGTAAAAATTTTAAAATTTCTTTTTTTGTTATTATCTTTTTAGTAAAGAGTCGTACAGGTTTGCAATGTACTAATGAATTATAGCTATTGTATGTTCTATATTCCTACTGTACCGCTAGAAATACAAATATAGTTATACCTATAAAATATAAAATATAAAAATCAGAAACTTTGAAAAATTGACCAACAAAAATGTATGTTTTTCAAAAATCATTTTCGACACGAAAAAAAATCCTATCGAAAATTCCTTAAACATGAATAATTGCTTTATTCATCTTCTATAAAAATATGGAAAAATAAAAAAAATTAAAAATCTACACCCATGCAACTACTAAGCACTTTTCGAATTGACTATTTTTGAATTCTCATCATTAAAACATTTAAAACTCGTTTTGTCGTCGGTAGTTGGCATTGGGGATATGGTTTTGCCGTCGGCAAAACGTATATGAGTTTTTTTTTGTTTTGTTGATCTTGTTGCATGTTGCGTTTAGTGTTACCATTCGTCCCCCTTATGGGGGGACAGTCCCACTTTTGCATCTCATCAAGAAATTTGTCCCCCAACACAGAAAATGGTAGAGGGGGACGCACATGTACCCCTTTTTTAAACATTCTCATTTTTTCAACTTTTCCATTCAAAAACTACTTTCTTTTTCATAGGGGAAGGTGGCCTAAAATGGCCAACCAGGATAAAATAGCCAACCAGGATAAAATGGCCCCCTTGATAGAAATCGTAGAATCGAACAGAATTAGAAGGTTTTGTGAACACAATTCTTTAGTTTATCTGGCAGCACCGACATATACGAAATGTTAGCAACTTCAAGATCTTATTTGAAATTTGACAGACCAAAATGTCTCTAGTCATCTCCAAAAGTAGAAACAATAAAATTTTAAGAAAAATTTGTTGACAAAAAACTGTATACAAATTAGTGAATTTTGGAGAAAGCAGGTTATGCATGTAAGTATTAAGTATTTCTTTTAAATTTACTGAAATTCGTTGGCCTATAACTATTTCTGTCTGTTCGGAATTCAAACTTAAATAAAAAAATCCTATACGGCAAAATGGCCTACTTAGCTCTCGCCTAAAATGGCATAGTGTGCCAATTTATACTTAACCTTACATTTTCATTTTCCTTATAGTGAAAATGGTTGGAAAATATGAAGGATCTATAGAGAGGCAGTCTTGGACTGAGGACGTATTATCAAAAGCCATAAATACATTCAAAACGTTCAATTTTCGGTGTTTAAGTTTCTTTTATGTTTATTTTACTTATATAAGTTGAAGTTGTTTTCAATGAATTGTTGATTTTATTTTTTTGTTGAGTATTGTTTATGTTTATTTTACTTTGAACTTTGATTTGTTTTAAATAATGTTTAAATTTGGTTAACTTGCCTGGTTGGTTTACTTGCATGGGTAAGATTGTATACTAGTATGCCATTTTACCGGAGCAATTTTGATCGTTGGAATTTGGAGGTATTTTGAAAATTAAATACTTCAAATACTTTTTGGAACTTTTTATACTCGTAAGTCAGAAAAATGTAAGCGTTATTGATTAAACTTTGCAAAGAATATAACATTTCAGTTTGAATGTTTTTTTCCCCTATTTACTTTTTAAATTGTTTTCCTTAGCAAATCTGTGGATACTTCCATCATAACTTTGAAAGTTTTTACAACTGAATACATTTCTTATGTTTAACACCTGGCGAAAAGACAGAAATAATTTACTTGTCCAATCAGTTGAAACAGAATTGATTATTAAACGTAACTATAAATTGAGTTGCAATGATTTTTACAAAATATAAAAATGGTAGTTTTTTGCAAAAAATAAAATCAGGCGATAAATACAATTTATAAAGGATTTGACTCACCGAATGTGTATACGAAAACATGAATATCTGAGCTTATGTTCCTTTTTTAAATCATTTATTTTATTTCTTTATTTTTTTTAATTAAGTAGGTACATAATGTATGTATGTTGTTGAATAAAACTGATTTAAATTTTTTTTTTTTAAATACTTAAATAAAATAAAAGTATAAATTATAGTTGAAGGTTTTGAATGAACAACAACCACTTGTGTTGGCTTCCACCGAGTATTACATTTTTGGCTGGAATTATTGCAATTTCATGGCTGCCAAACCAATCATCAGATTCCTTTTAGTGGTGCTTAGTCTATAGTTCCAATTTTAATTTATAAATTGTTTTGCCGTCAACTGGATTCGAACCTAGACCAAGCTACCTCAGAGCCCGTTGAACTACGCATTGCACCACCGAGGTCACCTGATCGTGCCCAGCAATAATTCCAGCCAAGAATGTAATACTCGGTGGAAGCCAACAGAAGTGGTTGTTGTTCATTCAAAACCTTCAATGTTAAATATGACGGAGCGAAAAGCTATGCAGCCTAACTGCAAGTGTTATTACGAGAAAACACCTTTGAGTATAAATTATAGTTAGGTCGTGTGTCAATTACGTTAAAAGTGCGTTAAATTTGATCCCATGGCTAAAAATTTAACCTGCTCAGGAGCTCGTTTAAATTTTATTAAGTGGATAAATTTTGACGTTTGTATTAAGCTTCTTGCACATAACTTACACCATCGACCTATTATACCTGGACTGCTAGGAGCCAACATCACGATGGTTCCCTTTATTAAAAAAAATCGATACACTAGCGGCAATTTGAAAACGACTTAGGATAATTTATTCACTCAAAGTTAAACATAACTTTGGCATTTTTACAGTCAACTTGAGAAATAGTTTTTATTCACTCGAAGTTGACGATTTCAACTTAATATTTTCAACTCTCGAGTTGATCAACGAAATAGTAGAAGTTAGTGAGTAAACTTGGAAGTTTTCACCATTTCTGTTTATTCATTTATGATATTTAGTTGTGTAAACTTTTCGCTTTTGACTTCGAAAGAAAAAGTCTTAAAATAAATAATAATCAAATAAAAATAGAGCTCTGTTTTAATTGAAATAATAAAATAAAAAGTGTTTCGTGCAAATTACCTACTTCTGAGAGAATTGGGCCGCATGTTTTTGGAGCAGCGAAGATGATGCAGAGGAAGAAAATTTATCCCTTGAAAGGCGGCAATATAAAATGCTTCCCCGTGTTGGTATCGATAAATAGCACGACCATGATTTCATTTATCGTTCTCGCCTCTCAAAAGCAACGACGATTATTTTTTTTTATTTAATAAAGGATTTGTTGTCTTTTGACGAAAGACATTACGGAAAATATTGGTTTAAAAAAATAAAAACAGGTTATCGTTCGATCACCGAAATCAAGCATCTTCGGGCGCGGTTAGTACTTAGATGGGTTTTTTATCTTGGTATTCTTTTGACTACACGCTTCAGATGGAATGAAAAATCCATTCCAATTATTCGGAATAAATAAAAAATCGACAATAATGGTTTATCCCGAGTATTTTATTGAATAAGGAAACACAAAATTCTTACTCCAAATATTTTGAATACATAAAATGAATAAAGGAACATATTCACACACAAATGCAAAATTATTCTAATGCAAATCAAAAGTTGAAAATGACGTCTTGCGTGTCAGGCTTAACAAATGAGAATGGCGATCGACTAGTAGTCCAGCTAAACTACGTTCATCAAAACTGCCACTATCAAAATGCAATTTCCGCGTTTAAGATCGTATCCAAAGCGATTTGGATAGGTTTGTGTTGTAATTCCTTCTCAAAAAAGCTATTGCAACAAAAAATCAATGTATCCACCGTCTCGGATAAGTTCCTTAATGCAAGGAATGTCGATGGGAAATGTAAGTTTTAAAAAATTTCATTTAATGCAATTGACACAGCAAAACCCTTCAATTTTATTCACCCCTATAAAAATGGATCAAATTTAACCAACATTTTTACGCAATTGACACACGGCATTAAAAATATTAAATTTAAGATAAACTTCAAACAAGGTTAGCAAATAATAAAAAAAAGGTCGATGCGTCGCGATGATGTCGTAACCGTTACGTGTTCGTAATGGTTCTTCTTTCTGGTCGTGTGTGATTTTGTCTAGCTGATGGTTTTTTGACTATGGATTGATTTATCAACGGTACCAAGTATTAACAAAAGATGATGGGATGATATGGTATTGGCACATCGTTTTCCGGCGTACGGACTAGGGGAATTGACAGTAGGCACATCCTAAATGTATATAATGAACCATTGTTAAAAAGAATTAATACTATTATAAAAAATCAAGTTGGTGTTGTATTTGTTTCTTAAATTAAAGGTAGAGGATTTTGAAATTGTGTCCCCTGAAACCCAGGTGTCCCGCTAAATAAAGCTCAAAATCCCCCTTTTGTCATTTTCTGAAATGGTTACCCTAGTTGCGTTGCAACACTATTAAATTTAAGAATTAAAAAAAACCTTTTTTAGTGCACTCCTACATAAAATTATTATTATTATAAAATTATAAATTTTAGTACCTAAATAATTTTAATACTTATAAATTAAGCTGTAGCGTCATTGGGAAAAGTAATTGTTATTTATAAGTAGTTGCTATACATGTATGTATATAATGGATACCTATAATATTGTCAATTGATATTTTTACCTTCCCATTGGAAGTTATTGTTATTGGTGCGATTTGTTGAACTATTTAAAATACTGAACAAATGTTTTTTAACTCACATATTTTGAAAAAAAAAAACATTATATCGATTTCAAATTCTTACCAAAAATGTATACCATCTAAGTGTTGTGTAATTTTGAGATTTTTAAAACCACCCTCTAAAAAGCTAAAAATAAAAATGTTTTAATTCGAAAAATGTTTAACATCAGAATCGAAATTTTGCATATGATTCCTATAATTTTTAAGCTATTTACAAACAAATTTTACTATTATAAATATAGCTAAAGTAGAAAATAAAGGCAATGTAACATTTTGCCCTGTATCTCTATATCTATACCTACCTTTATACTGATTATCCAAAAACCCAAAGTAATTACACTATATAATATATAAATATGTAATATAGGTATACTCTACCACCCACGACTTAGGTAAATATGTATGTATGTATATTGTTTTCAAGTGCACCAATGGGAAGTTGCTAGTGTGGGTCGACCCCAGACTCATTTTTCAAAAATATTTTTTTTACCAAAAAAAAAGCTTTTGAGTTTGTTGAATTGAGTTTCAAAATGTTTCTAGGTACCTACCTATGCATAGGTACCTATTTACGTAGGTAACTACTTACCTTAAATTGAAAATAATTTTGTTTATTTTTTTAATACATACCTACCTACCTTACGACCTTACCTATTTTAATTGATAATACCTATGTAGGTACATACATTAAAATAACCTTACCTACCTTCCTACTTAGGTATATAAAGTTTTAATTTACCTACCTACATACATCAATTCAAAATATTTAGGTACATGTGTACCTACCATACCTACCTATTTTCATACCTTTTTTTGCAAAACAAATTAATTTCTTTAAATACCTACCTAGTATATCTAACTACTAATTTATAAAAATGTATATACCAAAAGCCATCAAAAGAAAGCAACAAAAACTCATTGAAAAAAACTGGAAGAACATAACCCAAGAATAAGCCCATAGGAAAACATATATTTTCATTTTCTCATTTTCTTCCCCTTATTCTCGTTGTTGACTGACAAAAACATCTGACTCCCTTACTACCAATATAGTTGTACGAATTTAATCAATGTTCTCCTCTCCCTCTTACTAATTGTTTTTATTTTTCCTTGCATCGTTATCCCCAGGTCTCTATTGTGCATTTAAGCGATTTTAACGCCAATTTCGGCACATTTCGTGAGTACTATTAGTACTACAAAATTTGAGCCATGATATTACTATAAGAGTTTATATACAATGGTTACGTCAAGTAAACTGAGTTGCTAGCAACTGAGAGTTTGTTGGCGAGAAGGTTAAGAAATAAGGGGATATAAAACAATCTCCCCGGTCAACGATGTTATCAGATTTGTTTCACATTCCTTCTCACTCTGTCCGTAATGTGCTTTCAACCAATCGACTTTAAGGGGCCTACAGACGATCAATGTTTATTGTCAATATTCGCTGAAAATGTAATTTATCGCTGGGTATTGACCGTTTGTATGTTCTTCAATGTCATTGTCAATGAACATTGACCAGATTGATGAGAAACAAAATCGATTTGGTTTTCATAAATGTTAGTGTCAATGTTAGGATTGTTTTTTAGCAGCGTAATATTATTTGTCGATGTTTAAGTTGTGTTGTGCAATTTGAGGTAAACAAAACCAAATAAAAAAGAAATTTGTGATTTACGACTTAATTCTCGCGAATTTAAAAGAGAATTTATTGAATTATTGTCAATATTCATTGATACGTGTGGTTGCAATTTTTAAATAAATCTTTTTGACAGATAAAATCTTCAATAGTTATTGGCAATAAAAATTGATCGTGTGAAGGCCCTTTATAAGGAAACAATTGAAAAAAAATCTCTGGCAATTTTGCTCTCCGTGTAAAAGGTGCCAACAAGGCAATTGGGAAAACTTAAACAAAATTCTCCAGCAACGGGTTTCCCTGTATGACTAATGTCGTTTTCGATTGGATTTCGGAACAGTACTACTCCTTTTTGATTCCAATCGAATTATTTTCTATTGTTCCGAGAATAATTTGTGAAATATTTATGTGTGTGTGTGCGTAAATTGTCTGATATTTATGTATATTTTGCACGTTTAGTCGAGTTAAAATAATTTGACAAATAATCCGATGAAAGTGTTTTTTTTTATTAAGCCGACGGCAAAGTTCAACAAGTACCTATAGAATTAGAATTATTTTTGTTTGCTTTTTTTTAATTATTTTAACTGAATAAATAATATGCTCAAGGTGTAACCTAAGTTTTTTTAAATGCAGCCTAAATGCAGGGCACTCCTTTAAAAGAATAAAAAAACAGAATAAAGTCTTAATTATCGGATACCCAAATAAAAGAGAATGCAGTTGGTGGGCAACTACATGTCCCAAAAAAAGTAATAATTAATTAAAAATAGAAATAAATACAAATTAAAAAAAATTAATACGGTCAAAAATCATTATAAAAAAGAGACAAACGAATGCATGTTTTAAAATTTTAATAAAATTTGGTTAAAAAAAATTTTTTTCAAAAAAATTTGGGACGAATACAACCGAAAAAAAAGCATAGACAAACGATTTTCTATCAAACTGCGTTTTTAGATTTTTCGAGCGTTATAGTTGGTGGGCCAACTACATGTCCCAAAAAAAATAATAATTAATTAAAAATAAAAATAAATACAAATTAAAAAAACTAACACGATGGAAAATCATTATAAAAAAGAGACAAACGAATGCATATGTTTAAAAATTTTAATAAAATTTGGTTAAATGACAAAAAAAAGACAAACATAGAAAAAACGATTTTCCATCGAACTGCGTGTTTATATTTTTCGAGCGTTATAGTTGGTGGGCTAACTACATGCTCCATATAATTAATATATAATTAATTAAAAATAGAAATAAATACAAATTAAAAAAATTAATACGATAAAAAATCATTATAAAAAATAGACAAACGAATGCATATGTTTTTAAATTTAAATAAAATTTGGTTAAAAAAAATTTTGTTGTCAAAAAAATTTGGGACGTATACAAACGAAAAAAAAAAGACAAACATATACAAACGATTTTCTATCGAACTGCGTTTTTCGATTTTTCGAGCGTTATAGTTGGTGGCCAACTACATGTCCCAAAAAAGAAATAATTAATTAAAAATAGAAATAAATACAAATTAAAAAAAAAAAACACGATGAAAAATCATTATAAAAAAGAGACAAACGAATGCATATGTTTTAAAATTTTAATAAAATTTGGTTAAAAAAAAATTTGTTGTCAAAAAAACTTGGGACGTATACAAACGAAAAAAAAAAGACAAACATAGACAAACGATTATCTATCGAACTGCATTTCCAGATTTTTCGAGCGTTATAGTTGGTGGGCCAAACTCCGTAAATTAATTTGAAGTGGCTATATAAAAAAAACGGTGAGTGTATAAACGAATCTAAAACTTGTACAAACGTAGACAAACGATGTACAAACGATTGCAATTAACAGTTTTGCTCAACTCAATAGTTGGTGGGCCAACTACATGCAAGCACCTGCCGCTGTTTTTCAAAATTATCATAAAATCTGTGGGCTTTTCGGCAAGCTTGTTATTAAAGACTAAAAATAAAGGCCTAAACGAAATTTCTATCGATATTACTACCAGCGCAATTAGGGTAAACATGGGTGAGGGTACACCAAAATAAGACTTCTTAAATCCCTGATAAATGATATCAAAATTGGAGATAGGCTCTTACTGTACATGCAAGTAATGATTTTCTTCTGGATCTTAATGCATAATAATTATTTATGTCTGAAAAAACACATTAGTTACTTGATGGATTTTGCGAGATTTGAACCGAGGATGGTTGGGTTGAGAGTCGGGCACCATAGGTATTCAGCTAGCCTGGCATATGAAAAATGAGTGCCAAATTGGAACCACTTGAAACCGAAATAAGCTTCCTAAAAACTTCCTTGGGACTTCCTGATGAATTGAACTAATTTAAAAAATACAGGTGACCATTCGTCTGTTGCTTGCAACGGAGTTTTTTTACTTAAATTTTTTTTTTTTTTTTAATGTTTAATGCTTCCATGATTTCGCATCAGAGAAAACAATTAAAATATATGTAACTTCCTTTTTCATTGAAATCGATTGTTTTTAAGAAAGAAATTCTTTTATTTGAGAAAAAATATAAAATCTTTTTTATGCTCCATAAAATATGTACTTTTCATTTTGTACACAAACCATTTACTGACAATTTTAATTTGTATCTTTTTTAAAAACACTACTTTGCCAAAATAAAAAACATAAACAATAACGACCATCATTATGTTTTTTCAACTGAAAGTAACTATGTAGTACCTAAAGATATTAAAAAACGTTTAAAATCTAATTAAAAAACTGAGAAATGAAAGCTTCATACTAAGATAATTTTTGAAAACATTCGAATTTCTTAACGTGACAATATTTTTTAACGATGAAACAGAAACTATACTATGGTCACCTCGTTAGTGAATAATTCAGCAAGCAGTAGCTTATTTTCACATCAATACTACTTTCCATGCGAAGTACCAGCTTTTAATGCTTTCATGTTGAGTGTGCAGCACTTCGCTAGGACCAAATAATCGGAATTATTACTTCCCGCGCATGCGCCTGAGAGGATGACTAAAATTATGTTTGCATAACCACCTCTTCACAGGTCTTATAGAAACAAATTAGGCTGACATCACTTCGCTGAGGCAAATTCATCGAAATAAATGCTTCTCGCGCATGCGTCTGACAGAGTTCACACAATTATTATGCTTGTGTCGGACTTGTGTTTGATGAGTTATAGAACTAAAATTGGATGTCATGCTTAATCAGAGTTACCACTGCGATCAAATTTAATTCTGAGGAAATCATTTTTATTGGTGGGTTCCGGGATATTATTTTTTTTATAGGTATTATTTTTTTTTAAAGACAAACAACGAATATGAATAAAGTTTATCTGTTTTTGTTAAATCATTTCTAATAAAAAATGATTAAATAATTTGTATTTGTACTGCAATTGTGAATATAAATTACATTAGGTAATTATAGTTTCATGTAAAAAAAATAAATACATTTTTTTCTTTTTATTTCAAGTGAATTTAAATTGTCTTCTTTTTCCATATTTTCCTCAATGCCGAAAATAAATGTTTGTTCCGTTTTTGTTTTGAAAAATTTAAAAGCTTTACCTATATTCAATGAATCGGTTTAATTTAAATTTTTAAAATAATACAAATTTACCTATTTTTATTTTCATAAATAACTTGACCTGTGGTAACCCTCTCTCGGCAGTAGAAACATACATGCGCCGAACAGTACACAAAATAATGCTTGCATCGGGCTATTCCTCAGGGGGCTTACATAAACAAAATAAATTGACATAATTCCACTTACAATTATACTTCCATTAGACTTTTGTACACATAATAGCTTGTTTTAGGCCTTTGTAAGCAGGCCCTTTCAGAGCTCTTGGCATTGCTTCCTAATGAAAGCTTTTTCTTTGCTTTTATTTCGCATGCCTCTCAAAACTAATTTCTGGGAAGCCTTACGAAAACTATAACCAAATTGTAAATATTCAGGCTTGTAGAAAATTAAAGATTCTTTTTGTAATAGATTTGTAGGAAGTTGTTTTCAGAAATATAGCTTCGAAAATTTGCAACTTCGATGTCCAAACTAAATACAAGCCTTGTAGAAATAATAACTTATAGAAATTCAAAAAATGAACCTTATAGAGGAAAAATTGTTAGTTGGGTTATTTTTGCCCCGCGGCATTATTTTTGCCCCGCGGCATTAATTTTTCCTTTTTTATGGCTACTAGCCCATCCTAAAATACATAATCTTAAATTTAACTTAATTAACATTGACTGACATTCAAGAATGGAACGCTAAACGTTTATCCCCAATTCCCCAAATCTGCATAAAGGTCCACCGAATAGTAGATTGCGCATTAGGTAGTTAAATTTCAGTATTTGCCTTCCTACTTCGTTTCCTCAAAAATATTTATAAAGTAGTTCAGAAATTGTACAGTTCTTTTCGAAACATTTTCAAAAAGTTAGAATTAATAATGTAGAGTAGCTGAGAGAATGCTCAGAATTGTATTTTCAACTTTTTATCGTTTCTTTATTTTTCTCAAAAGTTATTGTGAAAATGTCTAGATACGGCCTTGGATTCGTCAAGTTTTGGGACAACGCCAACAACTTGGGGAATTCAGTGAATGTGTGGGTAAAAGAGAGTTTCAAAGGAACTCAACTTCGGAGTGATACCGCAACCGAGTTCCACGATAGCTATTGCATGATAGTGTGAATGTGTGAGTGAAAGGGGGCGGCCAATAGAGGACAAAGGCTCATCAAGATCAACAACTTCTTGGTTGACTGTCATAGCCGTGAGATTAAATTTTTATTTGAGAAAGAAAAAGAAATAGCTTAAAAGTTGAACTAAAGGAAGTTTTAGAATATAATTTGCGAAATTGAAATAGTTTTGAAAGTGTTTTAAAAAAGGAGTTTGTTTATAAAAGGAAAGAAGGAACTCGCTTTAAGGAAAGGAGTGATTGATCGCCAGAGAGGGCGAACTTGAGAAAAGAAGCAGGAAGGAAAAAAGAGTTACAAAGAAAAGGATTTAATTCAAAAGATAAGAAGAGTGTTTCATTAAGTTCTAGTTTAAAAAGTTTTGTAGGAATAGATTCGGTTGGCTTTTGTTTTACTCGTTTTTTTTAATCCCTAAATTGTGGGACTCGTGACCCAGAGTTTAAAGTAGTTTTTTTCTTTGTCTATTATTTCGGGACCTAGTGATAGCGGTCCATTCTTGCGGTCTACGCTTTTATAATTTTTCTTTGTTTTATTTTTTTTTGTTTCGTTGAAATTGTCCTCCGACAATTTCAACATATCATTTTATAATTAACTTTATAACGAAAAGATTCTGGGTTTTAATCCCGGCGAAAGCCAAGGTTTCCCAGACATTATTAATCAATAAAAATATTTTTTTAACTTCCCATTATGAATAATACATTTGCGTTCATTCATGAATTGAAGACGAAATTTTCAGCACCCGGTCAAGGCAAACGACCCTATAAAGTTTCCTGGCGCCCACCCTACCACGTAAGTACGTCACTGTACTTACAACATAATTAATTTAACAATTCTTCCGTACCTTATATACCTACATACATACACTTTTCTTTTTATAACACCCAATTCTTTTTTTTTTTTAATTCGAGTTGTTTACTTTTTTTTGTGTACTTATATCAAATTCAACAAACCCGACCCCAGCTGACTAGCCAGCCGGTTGGCTGCATAGTTGTTGCAGTGTGTTGCAATATTTCGTTCTTTTTGTCTATCTTCCTTCTATTTCTTTGATCTGACTGACAGTTCATCATTCCGATTTTACCTTCCGCGTGTGCCGGGCACAATACTTTTAATTATCTCGTTTGTTTATTTTTATCTTATATTAATTGGATTCGATTAATCCAAAGTCGCGGTTTTTAAGTATAAAAATTCGTCCTCCTAATCTACATAACTACCTTCTTTTAAATTCGGGAAATATTGCAATAGCATTATTTTTGTCCCGCGGCATTATTTTTGCCTCGCGGCATTGTTTTAGTCCCGCGGCATTTTTTTTGTCCCGCGGCAATATTTTTGCGTCGCGCCATTTTTTCCCGCGGCATTGTTTTTGCCCCGAGGCATTATTTTTGCACGGCGGCATTATTTTTGCCCCGCGGCATTATTTTTGTCTCGCGGCATTATTTTTGCCTCATTATTTTTGACCAGCGGCATTATTCTTGCCCCGCAGCATTATTCTTGGCTCGCGGCATTGTTTTCGCCCCGAGGCATTATTTTTGCACCGCGTCATTATTTTTGCCCCCCCCCCCCAGCATTATTTTTGCCCCGCGGCATTATTTTTGCCTCGAGGCATTATTTTTGTCCCGCGGCAATATTTTTGCGTCGCGCCATTTTTTTCCCGCGGCATTGTATTTGCCCCGAGGCATTATTTTTGCACCGCGGCATTATTTTTGCCTCATTATTTTTGACCAGCGGCATTATTCTTGCCCCGCGGCATTATTTTTGCCTCGCGGCATTGTTTTTGCCCCGAGGCATTATGTTTGCACCTCGTCTTTATTTTTGCCCTCCCCCGTAGCATTACTTTTGCCCCGCGGCATTATTTTTTCCCCGCGGCATTATTTTTGCCCCGAGGCATTATTTTTGTCCCGCGGCAATATTTTTGCGTCGCGCCATTGTTTTTGCCCCGAGGCATTATTTTTGCACCGCGGCATTATTTTTGCCCCGCGGCATTATTTTTGCCCCGCGGCATTATTTTTGCCCCACGGCATTGTTTTTGCCCCGAGGCATGATTTTTGCCCCGCGGCATTATTTTTGCCCCGCGGCATTATTTTTGCCCCGCGGCATTATTTTTGCCCCGCGGCATTATTTTTGCACCGCGGCAATATTTTTGCCTCGCGGCATTATTTTTGCACCGCGGCATTATTTTTGCCCGGCAGCATTATTTTTGCCACGCGGCATTATTTTTGCCTCGCGGCATTATTTTTTCCCCGCGGCAATATTTTGCCCCGCGGCATTATTTTTGGCCGCGGCATTATTTTTGCCTCATTATTTTTGACCAGCGGCAATATTCTTGCCCCTGGACATGGACATGGACATGGATATGAACATGGAAAATGCCCCGTGGCATTTTTGATTGTCTCGCGGCATTTTGTGTGTCCCGAAGATATAAGCGATTTTAATGATGACGATGCTTCTTGTGCTAGTACCTTTACACTTTTTTCTTTCCTCAAACTTTTTCCCGTAATTTTTTTGGTCTCTAAAAAGTTCAACCCGCCCACAGCCACAAAGGGATTTACTCTTCCGGTCTTGTATTTTTTTCATATAGTTTCATTTTGTTTGGATCTTGGGTATCTCAAAATATAAAAATTGACAGGGATGCAGTCTCCAAAACGGTAATATAATATCCTTAGGTTTCAAGCAATTGTCAGTAACACTCTTTTTTATTTATAAAGCAAAGGCTTGTTGCTCGGTTCAACATTTTGTTTGGTAATAAACGACTGAGCTTTTGTTGTAATTGCACTTCGATCAGCACGACAAAAATTACTTCCTGCCCCTGCCATACCAAACAAAGATTGCAACAACAAAAACAAAGAGCAACCCTTTTTTTCATCAAATGATGGGAAAATAAAAACAAAAATTTTCGCAATGCAAAAATATTCTGAAAAATTTGTATTCTTCGAATTGGTATTTAAAAAAAGTGACTTTAAGTAGTATTCTAAAGATCCTTCTATAACAAATATCTCAAGAACGACTCATCGCACTTCTAAAAAATTAAAAGTTTTAAAAATCATTTTATAGGAATTTGAATAATCTATCTTTTTGGTTTACAATGTTTTTTCGTATGATTTATACTTTTCAAGTTACAGAGCCAAACAAAAAAAATATTGACAATTTACACAAATTTTCACAAATGTGAATTTTTTTTTTTTTTTTTTTTTTTTTCTTATATTGTACCTTTAGTTTACGTAATAATGCAACTTTGTAATGGTACTTTGGAGTTTCCAGCTGGGGTAAATACTCAGCGGCAGTGGCTATTCCTCAGGGGGCTTACATAAACAAAATAAATTGACATAATTCCACTTACAATTATACTTCCATTAGACTTTTGTACACATAATAGCTTGTTTTAGGCCTTTGTAAGCAGGCCCTTTCAGAGCTCTTGGCATTGCTTCCTAATGAAAGCTTTTTCTTTGCTTTTATTTCGCATGCCTCTCAAAACTAATTTCTGGGAAGCCTTACGAAAACTATAACCAAATTGTAAATATTCAGGCTTGTAGAAAATTAAAGATTCTTTTTGTAATAGATTTGTAGGAAGTTGTTTTCAGAAATATAGCTTCGAAAATTTGCAACTTTGATGTCCAAACTAAATACAAGCCTTGTAGAAATAATAACTTATAGAAATTCAAAAAATGAACCTTATAGAGGAAAAATTGTTAGTTGGGTTATTTTTGCCCCGCGGCATTATTTTTGCCCCGCGGCATTAATTTTTCCTTTTTTATGGCTACAAGCCCATCCTAAAATACATAATCTTAAATTTAACTTAATTAACATTGACTGACATTCAAGAATGGAACGCTAAACGTTTATCCCCAATTCCCCAAATCTGCACAAAGGTCCACCGAATAGTAGATTACGCATTAGGTAGTTAAATTTCAGTATTTGCCTTCCTACTTCGTTTCCTCAAAAATATTTATAAAGTAGTTCAGAAATTGTACAGTTCTTTTCGAAACATTTTCAAAAAGTTAGAATTAATAATGTAGAGTAACTGAGAGAATGCTCAGAATTGTATTTTCAACTTTTTATCGTTTCTTTATTTTTCTCAAAAGTTATTGTGAAAATGTCTAGATACGGCCTTGGATTCGTCAAGTTTTGGGACAACGCCAACAACTTGGGGAATTCAGTGAATGTGTGGGTAAAAGAGAGTTTCAAAGGAACTCAACTTCGGAGTGATACCGCAACCGAGTTCCACGATAGCTATTGCATGATAGTGTGAATGTGTGAGTGAAAGGGGGCGGCCAATAGAGGACAAAGGCTCATCAAGATCAACCACTTCTTGGTTGACTGTCATAGCCGTGAGATTAAATTTTGATTTGAGAAAGAAAAAGAAATAGCTTAAAAGTTGAACTAAAGGAAGTTTTAGAATATAATTTGCGAAATTGAAATAGTTTTGAAAGTGTTTTAAAAAAGGAGTTTGTTTATAAAAGGAAAGAAGGAACTCGCTTTAAGGAAAGGAGTGATTGATCACCAGAGAGGGCGAACTTGAGAAAAGAAGCAGGAAGGAAAAAAGAGTTACAAAGAAAAGGATTTAATTCAAAAGATAAGAAGAGTGTTTCATTAAGTTCTAGTTTAAAAAGTTTTGTAGGAATAGATTCGGTTGGCTTTTGTTTTACTCGTTTTTTTTAATCCCTAAATTGTGGGACTCGTGACCCAGAGTTTAAAGTAGTTTTTTTCTTTGTCTATTATTTCGGGACCTAGTGATAGCGGTCCATTCTTGCGGTCTACGCTTTTATAATTTTTCTTTGTTTTATTTTTTTTTGTTTCGTTGAAATTGTCCTCCGACAATTTCAACATATCATTTTATAATTAACTTTATAACGAAAAGATTCTGGGTTTTAATCCCGGCGAAAGCCAAGGTTTCCCAGACATTATTAATCAATAAAAATATTTTTTTAACTTCCCATTATGAATAATACATTTGCGTTCATTCATGAATTGAAGACGAAATTTTCAGCACCCGGTCAAGGCAAACGACCCTATAAAGTTTCCTGGCGCCCACCCTACCACGTAAGTACGTCACTGTACTTACAACATAATTAATTTAACAATTCTTCCGTACCTTATATACCTACATACATACACTTTTCTTTTTATAACACCCAATTCTTTTTTTTTTTTAATTCGAGTTGTTTACTTTTTTTTTGTGTACTTATATCAAATTCAACAAACCCGACCCCAGCTGACTAGCCAGCCGGTTGGCTGCATAGTTGTTGCAGTGTGTTGCAATATTTCGTTCTTTTTGTCTATCTTCCTTCTATTTCTTTGATCTGACTGACAGTTCATCATTCCGATTTTACCTTCCGCGTGTGCCGGGCACAATACTTTTAATTATCTCGTTTGTTTATTTTTATCTTATATTAATTGGATTCGATTAATCCAAAGTCGCGGTTTTTAAGTATAAAAATTCGTCCTCCTAATCTACATAAATACCTTCTTTTAAATTCGGGAAATATTGCAATAGCATTATTTTTGTCCCGCGGCATTTTTTTTTGCCTCGCGGCATTGTTTTAGTCCCGCGGCATTTTTTTTGTCCCGCGGCAATATTTTTGCGTCGCGCCATTTTTTCCCGCGGCATTGTTTTTGCCCCGAGGCATTATTTTTGCACGGCGGCATTATTTTTGCCCCGCGGCATTATTTTTGTCTCGCGGCATTATTTTTGCCTCATTATTTTTGACCAGCGGCATTATTCTTGCCCCGCGGCATTATTCTTGCCTCGCGGCATTGTTTTCGCCCCGAGGCATTATTTTTGCACCGCGTCATTATTTTTGCCCCCCCCCCCCAGCATTATTTTTGCCCCGCGGCATTATTTTTGCCTCGAGGCATTATTTTTGTCCCGCGGCAATATTTTTGCGTCGCGCCATTTTTTTCCCGTGGCATTGTATTTGCCCCGAGGCATTATTTTTGCACCGCGGCATTATTTTTGACCAGCGGCATTATTCTTGCCCCGCGGCATTATTTTTGCCTCGCGGCATTGTTTTTGCCCCGAGGCATTATGTTTGCACCTCGTCTTTATTTTTGCCCTCCCCCGTAGCATTACTTTTGCACCGCGGGATTATTTTTGCCCCGCGGCATTATTTTTGCCCCGCGGCATTATTTTTGCCCCACGGCATTGTTTTTGCCCCGAGGCATGATTTTTGCCCCGCGGCATTATTTTTGCCCCGAGGCATTATTTTTGCCCCGCGGCATTATTTTTGCACCGCGGCAATATTTTTGCCTCGCGGCATTATTTTTGCACCGCGGCAATATTTTTGCCTCGCGGCATTTTTTTCCCGCGGCATTGTTTTTGCCCCGAGGAATTATTTTTGCCCCGCGCATTATTTTTGCCTCGCGGCATTATCTTTGTCCGCGGCATTATTTTTGCCCGGCAGCATTATTTTTGCCACGCGGCATTATTTTTGCCTCGCGGCATTATTTTTTCCCCGCGGCAATATTTTGCCCCGCGGCATTATTTTTGGCCGCGGCATTATTTTTGCCTCATTATTTTTGACCAGCGGCAATATTCTTGCCCCTGGACATGGACATGGATATGAACATGGAAAATGCCCCGTGGCATTTTTGATTGTCTCGCGGCATTTTGTGTGTCCCGAAGATATAAGCGATTTTAATGATGACGATGCTTCTTGTGCTAGTACCTTTACACTTTTTTCTTTCCTCAAACTTTTTCCCGTAATTTTTTTGGTCTCTAAAAAGTTCAACCCGCCCACAGCCACAAAGGGATTTACTCTTCCGGTCTTGTATTTTTTTCATATAGTTTCATTTTGTTTGGATCTTGGGTATCTCAAAATATAAAAATTGACAGGGATGCAGTCTCCAAAACGGTAATATAATATCCTAAGGTTTCAAGCAATTGTCAGTAACACTCTTTTTTATTTATAAAAGGCTTGTTGCTCGGTTCAACATTTTGTTTGGTAATAAACGACTGAGCTTTTGTTGTAATTGCACTTCGATCAGCACGACAAAAATTACTTCCTGCCCCTGCCATACCAAACAAAGATTGCAACAACAAAAACAAAGAGCAACCCTTTTTTTCATCAAATGATGGGAAAATAAAAACAAAAATTTTCGCAATGCAAAAATATTCTGAAAAATTTGTATTCTTCGAATTGGTATTTAAAAAAAGTGACTTTAAGTAGTATTCTAAAGATCCTTCTTTAACAAATATCTCAAGAACGACTCATCGCACTTTAAAGTTTTAAAAATCATTTTATAGGAATTTGAATAATCTATCTTTTTGGTTTACAATGTTTTTTCGTATGATTTATACTTTTCAAGTTACAGAGCCAAACAAAAAAATATTGACAATTTACACAAATTTTCACAAATGTGAAATTTTTTTTTTTCTTATGTTGTACCTTTAGTTTACGTAATAATGCAACTTTGTAATGGTACTTTGGAGTTTCCAGCTGGGGTAAATACTCAGCGGCAGTGGCTATTCCTCAGGGGGCTTACATAAACAAAATAAATTGACATAATTCCACTTACAATTATACTTCCATTAGACTTTTGTACACATAATAGCTTGTTTTAGGCCTTTGTAAGCAGGCCCTTTCAGAGCTCTTGGCATTGCTTCCTAATGAAAGCTTTTTCTTTGCTGTTATTTCGCATGCCTCTCAAAACTAATTTCTGGGAAGCCTTACGAAAACTATAACCAAATTGTAAATATTCAGGCTTGTAGAAAATTAAAGATTCTTTTTGTAATAGATTTGTAGGAAGTTGTTTTCAGAAATATAGCTTCGAAAATTTGCAACTTCGATGTCCAAACTAAATACAAGCCTTGTAGAAATAATAACTTATAGAAATTCAAAAAATGAACCTTATAGAGGAAAAATTGTTAGTTGGGTTATTTTTGCCCCGCGGCATTATTTTTGCCCCGCGGCATTAATTTTTCCTTTTTTATGGCTACTAGCCCATCCTAAAATACATAATCTTAAATTTAACTTAATTAACATTGACTGACATTCAAGAATGGAACGCTAAACGTTTATCCCCAATTCCCCAAATCTGCACAAAGGTCCACCGAATAGTAGATTGCGCATTAGGTAGTTAAATTTCAGTATTTGCCTTCCTACTTCGTTTCCTCAAAAATATTTATAAAGTAGTTCAGAAATTGTACAGTTCTTTTCGAAACATTTTCAAAAAGTTAGAATTAATAATGTAGAGTAGCTGAGAGAATGCTCAGAATTGTATTTTCAACTTTTTATCGTTTCTTTATTTTTCTCAAAAGTTATTGTGAAAATGTCTAGATACGGCCTTGGATTCGTCAAGTTTTGGGACAACGCCAACAACTTGGGGAATTCAGTGAATGTGTGGGTAAAAGAGAGTTTCAAAGGAACTCAACTTCGGAGTGATACCGCAACCGAGTTCCACGATAGCTATTGCATGATAGTGTGAATGTGTGAGTGAAAGGGGGCGGCCAATAGAGGACAAAGGCTCATCAAGATCAACCACTTCTTGGTTGACTGTCATAGCCGTGAGATTAAATTTTGATTTGAGAAAGAAAAAGAAATAGCTTAAAAGTTGAACTAAAGGAAGTTTTAGAATATAATTTGCGAAATTGAAATAGTTTTGAAAGTGTTTTAAAAAAGGAGTTTGTTTATAAAAGGAAAGAAGGAACTCGCTTTAAGGAAAGGAGTGATTGATCGCCAGAGAGGGCGAACTTGAGAAAAGAAGCAGGAAGGAAAAAAGAGTTACAAAGAAAAGGATTTAATTCAAAAGATAAGAAGAGTGTTTCATTAAGTTCTAGTTTAAAAAGTTTTGTAGGAATAGATTCGGTTGGCTTTTGTTTTACTCGTTTTTTTTAATCCCTAAATTGTGGGACTCGTGACCCAGAGTTTAAAGTAGTTTTTTTCTTTGTCTAGTGATAGCGGTCCATTCTTGCGGTCTACGCTTTTATAATTTTTCTTTGTTTTATTTTTTTTTTGTTTCGTTGAAATTGTCCTCCGACAATTTCAACATATCATTTTATAATTAACTTTATAACGAAAAGATTCTGGGTTTTAATCCCGGCGAAAGCCAAGGTTTCCCAGACATTATTTATCAATAAAAATATTTTTTTAACTTCCCATTATGAATAATACATTTGCGTTCATTCATGAATTGAAGACGAAATTTTCAGCACCCGGTCAAGGCAAACGACCCTATAAAGTTTCCTGGCGCCCACCCTACCACGTAAGTACGTCACTGTACTTACAACATAATTAATTTAACAATTCTTCCGTACCTTATATACCTACATACATACACTTTTCTTTTTATAACACCCAATTCTTTTTTTTTTTTTAATTCGAGTTGTTTACTTTTTTTTTGTGTACTTATATCAAATTCGACAAACCCGACCCCAGCTGACTAGCCAGCCGGTTGGCTGCATAGTTGTTGCAGTGTGTTGCAATATTTCGTTCTTTTTGTCTATCTTCCTTCTATTTCTTTGATCTGACTGACAGTTCATCATTCCGATTTTACCTTCCGCGTGTGCCGGGCACAATACTTTTAATTATCTCGTTTGTTTATTTTTATCTTATATTAATTGGATTCGATTAATCCAAAGTCGCGGTTTTTAAGTATAAAAATTCGTCCTCCTAATCTACATAAATACCTTCTTTTAAATTCGGGAAATATTGCAATAGCATTATTTTTGTCCCGCGGCATTTTTTTTTGCCCCGTGGCATTATTTTTGTCCCGTGGCATTATTTTTGACCAGCGGCATTATTTTTGCCTCGCGGCATTGTTTTAGTCCCGCGGCATTTTTTTTGTCCCGCGGCAATATTTTTGCGTCGCGCCATTTTTTCCCGCGGCATTGTTTTTGCCCCGAGGCATTATTTTTGCACGGCGGCATTATTTTTGTCTCGCGGCATTATTTTTGCCTCATTATTTTTGACCAGCGGCATTATTCTTGCCCCGCGGCATTATTCTTGCCTCGCGGCATTGTTTTCGCCCCGAGGCATTATTTTTGCACCGCGTCATTATTTTTGCCCCCCCCCCCCCCCCAGCATTATTTTTACCCCGCGGCATTACTTTTGCCTCGAGGCATTATTTTTGTCCCGCGGCAATATTTTTGCGTCGCGCCATTTTTTTCCCGCGGCATTGTATTTGCCCCGAGGCATTATTTTTGCACCGCGGCATTATTTTTGACCAGCGGCATTATTCTTGCTCCGCGGCATTATTTTTGCCTCGCGGCATTGTTTTTGCCCCGAGGCATTATGTTTGCACCTCGTCTTTATTTTTGCCCTCCCCCGTAGCATTACTTTTGCCCCGCGGCATTATTTTTTCCCCGCGGCATTATTTTTGCCCCGAGGCATTATTTTTGTCCCGCGGCAATATTTTTGCGTCGCGCCATTGTTTTTGCCCCGAGGCATTATTTTTGCACCGCGGCATTATTTTTGCCCCGCGGCATTATTTTTGCCCCGCGGCATTATTTTTGCCCCACGGCATTGTTTTTGCCCCGAGGCATGATTTTTGCCCCGCGGCATTATTTTTGCCCCGCGGCATTATTTTTGCCCCGCGGCATTATTTTTGCACCGCGGCAATATTTTTGCCTCGCGGCATTATTTTTGCACCGCGGCAATATTTTTGCCTCGCGGCATTTTTTTCCCGCGGCATTGTTTTTGCCCCGAGGAATTATTTTTGCCCCGCGCATTATTTTTGACTCGCGGCATTATCTTTGTCCGCGGCATTATTTTTGCCCGGCAGCATTTTTTTTGCCACGCGGCATTATTTTTGCCTCGCGGCATTATTTTTTCCCCGCGGCAATATTTTGCCCCGCGGCATTATTTTTGCCCGCGGCATTATTTTTGCCTCATTATTTTTGACCAGCGGCAATATTCTTGCCCCTGGACATGGACATGGACATGGATATGAACATGGAAAATGCCCCGTGGCATTTTTGATTGTCTCGCGGCATTTTGTGTGTCCCGAAGATATAAGCGATTTTAATGATGACGATGCTTCTTGTGCTAGTACCTTTACACTTTTTTCTTTCCTCAAACTTTTTCCCGTAATTTTTTTGGTCTCTAAAAAGTTCAACCCGCCCACAGCCACAAAGGGATTTACTCTTCCGGTCTTGTATTTTTTTCATATAGTTTCATTTTGTTTGGATCTTGGGTATCTCAAAATATAAAAATTGACAGGGATGCAGTCTCCAACACGGTAATATAATATCCTAAGGTTTCAAGCAATTGTCAGTAACACTCTTTTTTATTTATAAAGCAAAGGCTTGTTGCTCGGTTCAACATTTTGTTTGGTAATAAACGACTGAGCTTTTGTTGTAATTGCACTTCGATCAGCACGACAAAAATTACTTCCTGCCCCTGCCATACCAAACAAAGATTGCAACAACAAAAACAAAGAGCAACCCTTTTTTTCATCAAATGATGGGAAAATAAAAACAAAAATTTTCGCAATGCAAAAATATTCTGAAAAATTTGTATTCTTCGAATTGGTATTTAAAAAAAGTGACTTTAAGTAGTATTCTAAAGATCCTTCTTTAACAAATATCTCAAGAACGACTCATCGCACTTTAAAGTTTTAAAAATCATTTTATAGGAATTTGAATAATCTATCTTTTTGGTTTACAATGTTTTTTCGTATGATTTATACTTTTCAAGTTACAGAGCCAAACAAAAAAAATATTGACAATTTACACAAATTTTCACAAATGTGAAATTTATTTTTTTTTTTTTTTTCTTATGTTGTACCTTTAGTTTACGTAATAATGCAACTTTGTAATGGTACTTTGGAGTTTCCAGCTGGGGTAAATACTCAGCGGCAGTGGCGATTCCTCTCAGTTAGCAGGTTTATCGCCGCTTAACCAAGAATTTAAATGAATAAATTATATAATGTAATATTGAAATAATGATAATGATTAATTGCAATAATCAATACCATAAAAACAAAAAAACTACCCACCTACCTACCTATTTTCCAATCATATTTTCCTTCACACAACACAAAACTCCCATGTTCCTATCTGCATCAGTGTTACAATATGCGATAAAAAAAACCAGCCTACAAAGAGCATTGATATAATAATAAAAAAAAAATAGAAACCTACCTAACCTACCCACATTGTTCTAACACAGTACACACAACACAAAACTCTCATACAACAAGTTTTCCTTGAAAGCTTACAACATCCGCGCTACCAAATTGCATACAATTTTTAATAATATTTATTCAAAATACAAATACAAACACAAATACCATACAACCTATAATACAAGAGCGTTTTACTACACATGTCCTAAGCAAAGCCCAGCTAAATAAATGAAAGCGTAAGCGTAAGTATGATGCGATAAAGCACGATACGGTATGCAAGCAGCTCCAGGTACCTACCTACTTACATTTTGGGTTCGTTTTTTGTCATCTCCTTTTTTACTTTCGTATTATGGTTCTAGGAAAATGCGGTAGGAAGGATGAATGTGAATGCGTGTGCGTGTGCTTATTGTTTTATTATTAGTGTTCTTTGATTGAGTAAACATCCAAAAAGTTCTTTTAGCTCAGTCAATAATTCCAAAAAAAAGTGCTCAATTGGCAAAGCACGATGTAGTTCTATATTTTTGATATGTTGTTGGAGCATGTTAGAGTAGTCTGTATATAAGTTTGCAACTTTGAAAAACCTGTGCTCGCTGCAGGAAAAATTCAACAGTGAAAAAAACGCTAAATTCATCCCATTTTTTCCGACATTTTCCTTTATAACTTTGTGAAATATGCAACTAAGGAAAAAACCGTCCACTATAAACTTGTTTGTTATAAAATTTTCTACAAGACCACTAAAGTTTTAAATTCATGCATATTATATTTGTCTTGCTATCTTACCATGAATTTAAACAAAAATTCAGAAAAACTAAGTCATTTTGAAGCAATCAAAAAATAGGTCAAAAATTGTCCAATTCTGCTAAAAATTTGTAATGAAATAGTCTAGAGTATTCATATACCTATGCAAGAACCTAGAAAAAATATTATTATAATAAAATAGATCATAGTTAAATGATCGTAAGTTTCTTTTGGCATAAAGTCGCCAGAAGTATTTTTTATCGGCTGATCGTTAATATGAAATTTGTTTACATATACATACCTTCATACATTAATGTGGGTAGGTAAGGTTAAATTTAAGTTTTGTTGCAACACAAAATCATATAAATATAGGATGTAGATATTTGTATTTATATAATTGTTATATTAATGTTATAGAAAGTGACGATTTTTATGATAAAGTCATCGATAGTTTTGTTTGAACGACGAAGCGAATTTATGTATCGATAAATGTTTAATCTTTTATTTTATATTATTTATTAATTTTTTTTATGAATTGTCGTTATCAATAAAATTAAAAAAAAATATGATTTTTTTTTTTTAACCTTCCCTAGACCACGTAGCTAAGGGGCCAGTTATAGCTATCATTGAAATTCATCATTGAAAAAGTTAGCTTTTGATTTTGAGACCCTTCGAAAGTTTAATCATTGATTATTTTAATGCAGAAATATACCTTACGACTTCGAAATTATTTCTCCTCCAAAAAAAAATTATTTTGACCCATATCTTCCCCATAACGTAACTTTTAATTTTGTCAATGATCATTGGTAAGGTCATTGAAAAAATAAAAGTAATTTTATAAGAAAAGTTGTGCCAAATTCAATTTTGTTTTACCTAGAAATAATCATTATGTCAATTAGCTTTACTATGGCATCAAAATAATCATTTGTTTTGTCTTCCAAATCTCTCAAAATTGAAAATTAATATTTTCAATGATGGTTTTCAATGATAGCTATAACTGGCCCCTAAGATCCCAGTTATCATTGAAAATATTAATTGTCAATTTTGAGAGATTTTGAAGAAAAAATAGGTGATTATTTTGATGCCAAAGTAAAGCTAATTTACTTAATATTTATTTCTAGGTAAAACAAAATTCAATTTTTCACAACTTTTCTCATAAAATGACTTTTAATTTTTCAATGATGAACTACCTTACCAATGATCATTGGAAAAATTAAAAGTAACGTAATGGGGAAGATATGGGTCAAAATGAATTTTTTATGGAGGAGAAATAATTTTGAAGTCGTAAGCTTTATTTCTGCGTTAAAATTTTCAATGATTAAACTTTCCAAGGGTCTCAAAATCAACAGCTAACTTTTTCAATGATGGTTTTCAATGATAGCTATAACTGGCCCCTTAGGTGCCAGTTATAGCTATCATTGAAAACCCCCTTAGGTGCCAGTTATAGCTATCATTGAAAACCATCACTGAAAAAGTTAGTTGTTGATTTCGAGACCATTAGAAAGTTTAATCATTGAATATTTTAATGCAGAAATATAGCTTACGACTTTTAAATAATTTCACCTTCAAAAAAAAATCATTTTGACCCATATCTTCCCCATAGCGTAACTTTTAATTTTTTCAATGATCATTGGTAATGTAGTTCATCGTTGAAAAATTAAAAGTCACGTTATGGGGAAGATATGAGTCAAAATGAATTTTTTTTAGAGGTAGAATAATTTTTAAGTCGTAAGCTATATTTCTGCATTAAAATATTCATTGATTAAATATTCGAAAGGTCTCAAAATCAACAGTTAACTTTTTCAATGATGGTATTCAATGATAGCTATAACTGGCCCCTTAGGGGGGCTTACGACTTCAGAATTATTTCTCCTCCAAAAAAAATTCATTTTGACCCATATCTTCCCCATTACGTAACTTTTAATTTTTTAAATGATCATTGGTAAGGTAGTTCATCATTGAAAAATTAAAAGTCATTTTATGAGAAAAGTTGTGCAAAATTGAATTTTGTTTTACCCAGTAATAAATATTAAGTCAATAAGCTTTACTTTGGCATCAAAATAATCATATATTTTTACTTCACAATCTCTCAAAATTGACAATTAATATTTTCAATGATGGTTTCCAACGATAGCTATAACTGGCCCTAAGAACCAGGAATCGCCACTGCTCAGCGGTTATTCCAGGGTTCAAGCCAAAGAAAGTGCGAGAAAACTTTAGCTTAGTATGAAAATTTTGTTATTTGTATTCAAGAAACAAATTATAATTCAGTTAAGTTCGTCCTTTAAAATCTTCATCTTATTGCAATGTGCGTTATTTTCTGTGCTTGCGAATCTTTTTCAGCCCGCCCTACCCAAGGTCAACAAAATAAAACATTCTCACTTTATTAAAAAAATATGTGCTTGATTGATTAACTCAACAATATAATTTCCAAAGGCAATTTTCGTTATTTTTTTTTTCTCAACACGTGGCATCATCATCGTGCCTTGCGCTGGTAGTTCATAATTTTACTGATTATTTTATTTACTTAAAATTCTCCAAGGAATTATTCAAAGCCTATAAACACTTAACATAAACAAAACGAGAAGAACAAAAATTAACTTTATTGGACTGCAAAAGTATTTTGCGTCCTTAAGGAAGCGGTTTACTCGAAGACATAATATATAGAACTACATATATACCGAAAATTTATTTAATCAACAAAGCGAACATTTTACAATTAACACGGCTGCCGCATCCGAATTCCAAATTAGTCTTTTTTTTCATTTCTCATCTTAGTTACGCAAAGGAGATATTCCAACAATCATCAGACCATGTCGTTGTCTGCAAGACCATAGGAAAACAACCAAAAAGCCTCCGAGGTCACATTAAATCAATCTTGAGGCAATTGTCGTTGTTTTTTACCAGAATCACACCCCTCAACTAATCCACATCCGCACAAAAAGGTTTGTTGGAAAAGAATTTTTTTCACAAAATTAACTTCGATTAATTTCTATTTCATCAACACCCCACCTTACTACTGAACATAGTTGTTATAGTAAAATGGAATAACATTTAATTATAAATATATATTCTAGTTGGAATTGTACGATAGGGTTGCTCTCTTCTTCCTCAAGAATCAAGATACAATTTTTGAGGAAATCATTAATTAAGATACATAAAACCGTAAGGTTAAGGTAAAGCAGCCAGGACATGATTTGAATACGAACCAACTTTTGGGCGAATTCTCTTATCAAATAAAATGCACGACTGCATCACATTAACTTGCCCTTGTAGAAAGTAGCTAGACATTTGCAGTGTATAGTGGTAATAAATAAATTGCAATTTTGAAATTTTTCGAGGTTGACAAGATGTTCGGGAATATTCCAAAAAAAGTCGTCAAATTGCTAAAAAAAACACTATACTTTATTTCCGTTATTCGATTGATCTTCTTGGCAAAAAGCTTATATTACTAAAACGGGTCTAGAAAACACTTTTGAGAAAACTTGATTAAACCGACATTTGTATGGCAGCTATCCGTTCTTACTTAGGTTTTTAGGTACCTATTTATCAAGCTCCCGATCCATGAAAAGTTGCTGCCTTAGACACGATGGCCTTCCATCCTCTACGATCCGAAGCACGCTGGTTCCAGTCATCCAAACTAAGCGCCTTGGCGTCTGCAACATATTGGTATTTAAACCTGAGGTTCGGTCTCCCTTGTCGTCTCAAACCTGGTGGCTGGGATTCGAAGACTCTCTTGGCTGGAGCATTGTTGTCCATTTGCTCAATGTCACCGAGCCAATGTAGACGACGTCTTCTAACTTTCTGGATTACATCCACATCTTTCGCGATTACATCTTATCGTCCTTCGTCGAGGAATTTTTCTTTCAAAAGAGCCCAGTATCAGATATCCCTTTTCTGCTTTTCTGCACTCAGCGACGTACAGTAGGACTGGTAGTATAAGGGTTTATAAAGCATGCAATTCGTCTTACGAGCAAGGAGTTTTGGACACATTTGTTTCGCTAAACCGAAGTAGCAGCAGTTTTCTATGGTAATTATTTGCCGAATTTCCACTAAGGTTTGATGGAGTTAATGTTTACTCCGACACTCCGAGGTAGATGAACTACTTTGAAGTTGCTGCTATCAATAGTGACGTTTGCTCCAAGCCGATGGACAAATGTCTTTTTGTTTGTTGATAGCAGGTACTTGGTCTTATCCTCGTATACTTCAAGACCAACGAATTTCGCCTGTTCATTAATCGCCGCGCCGTGAAGGATTCTATAAAGGCACGTCGGGAGTTTCCGATGATATATCGTCCGCATATTCCAGTAGTTGGACAGATCTGCTCCAGAACGAGGTCGAAGAAGTCACATGATAGTGCATCTCCTTGACGAAACCCTGTGCATTTTTGGAAAAGCTTGAAAAAGCTATTTCGTAATTGTACATTGCACCGTGTGTTTTCCAATGGCACGCAACACAACTGGATCAGTTTCCCAGTGATCCCGAGTTCAGCCATCACCAAATAGAGCTCCTGACGATGAATACCATCACATGCGGCCTCAAAGTGAAAAAATGGTGGGTCTCGATTTGAAATTTGCTTCAGTGTGAAGATTTGGTCGATGGTTGATGTGCCTGGACGGAAGCCACACTGATACTTGCTGATTAAAGTGTTGCAGAACGGCTTAAGACGCTCACAGTGTACGTTCGATATGAACTTATATGCTACGTTTAGCAGGGATATGCCTCGATAGTTCTTGCAAGATATCAGATCGCCGTTTTTGAAGATGGGGCATATGGAGTTGATAGTCCAATTATCGGGCATGCTTCCTGCCCCCCAAACTTTATTGATGATATCATGTATCAACACATCTCCTACGTATATAAAGAGTTGCGCTTAATTTATCAGAACCTGTGGCCTTGTTGTTCTTTAGTTTTTCATAGATAAATCAACCTGTTCTATACTGGGGTGGAAAAACTTGGTCTTAATTAACTAGCGCTGGGGTTTCTTCTTGCCCTATCACTTGCTCAATTTGATGCCCATTTAGCAGCTGCTGGATTCGCTGCTTGAATAAATCAACTATTCATTGTGCTTTGGTTACTAGGTTGCCTTCGCTGTTTCGGGGAGGCTGCGTTCCGGTTTTGAAACCAGCAGCCACTTGCTCGTCCTTTTTATTAAACCTCCGGGTGTTGTTTTGATCGCGAGACTTTTCAATTTCCTTGAGCTGGGAGGCTACGTGCACCCTCCTTTTATATACCCTTTACCCATTCTAGATGAGCTAAAATAATCATTTTAATTTTTTCCATAGGGAGTCATAAAAATACTACATACACACCAAATTTTAAGCAAACCCGTTTAGGCTCTAGCTCGATGCACATCAACATAAGGAAAAACAGACTAACGGAAGTCCAGCTGGAAAAAAACTTTGTTGGACTTCTCTATCATCGTAATGACAGTTTTGACTTAAACTACAATTTTTTGTTACACGACACCAATATACCTGTACCCCAATCAATTAAATGTAAATGCGACATCAAGTTCAGAAAAAATGCTTTTCGCCCAAATATGACAGTCGTCTCTTCAATTAGACTGTCATATCCTTCATAGTCTTACTGAAGAGCCCGCTGTCATAAATGGGCAAAACGCATTTTTTTAAGTTGAGGTCATTTTAAAAATTTAAGTTACGATTCAGCAAATGAGCGTTAAACCTTAAGAGCAATTCGTGCATTATATTGAAAGATGAATTTATTTATAAGCCTAGGGCGGACAAATTATCAAGTCCTATTCTGCTGAAAGTCACGTTATTTTAAGTGAATACACAGAATAGATCGATGCTCCTCCCTACTTGACTGCTTCGGTTCTAACACCCTCTCTAAGAAATGAAATCATACTTAAAGCATTTAACAAAAATGAAATGAATGAAAACAGCAATAGAATTAAATGAAATGGTACAAATCCGTGGTATCCATCGCGATTTGTTGCTTTTGTGATATGCTAGGGATTTTCAAACATTTCACCCATGAGGCTGTCAGATTTTATTTTTTATGTTTTCACCATAACCTTTTCTATTTTGAAGCTTGAAGATGCTTGGTGTGCTTGTGCTCCATACAACTCGTACAAGATTTGCGCCCGCCGCCGCCGTGCCGCCGCCGATAACGCCATCCGACTCGTAAATCAATATGACTTTTGCAAGATGAGTTGGGAGGTCGAAGTCAAACAACTGAAAGCAATTTTGGCAGGAAAACAAAGCCAATAATGATTTATTGCCTGGAAAATATTTTCTTCTTTTTTGGATCAAATTTTCCACCTCTTTAACAGATGGGGCGCAAAGTTGATTACCTGTTTACTGTCGCGTGTTAAATTCGAAACATAAAGTTTGACATAGGGGAGGACATTAAATTTTGTTGTTAAAGTTTTTTTTTGTTTTGTTTTGTTGATTTCATCCTTGCCTCTTCGGAGAAGTACACAACGAGCATACATTTTGTTTCCTATAAGCCGTCTGGGATTTACTTTCTCTTTGACTTAAAAAGGTTAACCATGTTTTAGCTTTAAGAGGATAGGTTTTCTTTTATTTGATAATGAATGTGTCCTTGATCTTTGCTTTTTGATTAACGACGTAGACATTGATATATCATCCTATCTCTACAAAACAAAAAGTTTAAAGGTTTTATCTTTTTAGTAAATGCCTTAATTTTAGCGTGTAGGTTTAAGAAGAATAATACGCAAATTTAAATTTGTATCAAATAAAAGGTATGAATGTTTGTAATAAATTATAACCCAGTCGAATTGTGTGTTTCACAAGAATTTAAATTTGTATCAAATAAAAGGTATGAATGTTTGTAATAAATTATAACCCAGTCGAATCGTGTGTTTCACAAGAAAGCTGTGAAATAGCTTTGATTTTGCCTTTAATAGGTATGTATATATTCTGTAGTTATATCCCCAATGAATTTGGGTTTTAATTACGAACCTGCTGCGGTTTGGTAGCAAAATTCGGCGATAAAAAATTGCAATAAATGCTAGAAATTATACAAATCTTATATTTTTGGGTGACATATAACTTGGAAAGTATAATTTTTCTATAAACAGCCTCTTCTTCAAAATTAAAATAATTAAGATTGATATTAAGGTTTTTTTTTAAGGAAAAGACTCTGGTCTGGATTGTTTAAAAAGGCACGCGGCAGAGACCAGAGGAGCACTCCATGGCTCATCCAGATACATTTTTTAAAATAATAGAAAAACCCTTTCATCAAACCCTCTTGAATAAATTCATGGAAACTGAGTTGTTGAAACAAAATGTTCGGACCATTTGAAGTTTGAACATAATGATATTTTGTTGAAAATGATGTTTTGTTGAAAAAACATAGTTTTTACAGCAGCAATTTATCAGCTGAGATTATGTTTATAAGTTGTCGCATCAGTCCTCGTAACGTTTATTCTTCTTATTGTACAATGTACAACAGTTCGACTCAAGGAAGTTGGTCAACGTGGTGTTCCCATTGGAAACGTCTGTGAAGTTGGCAGCGCAACTTTCATCTAAGGTAATGGGACCAAAGAACGCAGTAATTTGCAGTTTGTTTGTATCATTTATATATTCCCGAATTTGCAGTTCTTTAGATTAAGGGTGCATTCGAGTGACCTAATGCTAACTAGTAACTATACCAATGACGTCAATTGCAGTTTGGTTCGTCTCATTAAGGCTAGTGTTCGTCTGGACTGGGAGCATTAGCAACCAAAGGCAGGCAATCTGCTTAAGGTTAACCGTAATGGCGCCAATTTTTAAGAGCCACTCAGTTTATTCCTGCAGAACTGAAAAAAAAACTGAACCATTTAGCAGTGATAATCCAAGTGGCTATGATACAATATTCACAGCATTTTTGAACGAATTAGGTGCATTCCATGAAAATACGGAAGTGTATGTACGTGGCACGACTACAAACAAAATAAAAATACACATGTTTCATTTGATTTTCAATTTTGTCATGCCGTATCTTAGGTGAAAGTCTACAATTACTCTTCAAACACTTTTACGCCAAGTCTTATAAATTCGCTGAAAAATCTTATTTTCGATTTTGTCCGTCTGTACGTGACGTCTCTTTGTTTTTGATTAATGTCATAACCAATTAAGTAAATAGTTCAATTTTGAATGGGCGTCTGTGCTGCACAGAAAAGAAAAAGGATGAGAAAAGTATAGGATTGTGGGTTCCATGAGCAAAAACCTTTCCCACTGTTTTACGTTCTAGAACATTGTGTTTCATGAATTTGTTAAGAAGAGTTTAGTACAATATATCCTCCACGCCTTTTTTTATATTTATCGCTACCCTTAACATGTTATACACAGCACGAGCGAATAGGTAGGTTGGAGGGGATTAAAAAGGAGATACCGATGCACATTGGTTTTGAATGTCTGTAAATCACAATGGGAGGGGAAAACATGGCTGGGTAGAGCATTCCACATTCGTGTAGTGCTCTTGGGAGTTTTTTCCCTAGCTGGATTTTGTTGGCATGAGAAATTTGCAGATATGACACAATGGTCTGATGTGCCTAGAGGCTATAGTACACTTATAGTGTTTTTCAGGCGCGAACGCATGGGGGAGTTTGGGGGTTCAACACCCCCCCCCCCCCCAAATGTATGAATTTAACTTCCTCGCCATACAATTTCACTCTTAATTTTTGAGTTTTCAGCTTAAACCCCCCCCCCCCCAAAATTTTTTCCTGCGTTCGTGCCTGGTGTTTTTATCAGGGTCAGAGGTAAGGAACAAGTCTAGAGTGTTGGCGGATTGACCTGCAACGTCAGGAATCTGAGTAGGCTCGTCGACAAGCTGAGTTAGGTTGTTAAGCTCGGCAAAAATCTCGGGTGTCGTCTGACCCGAATATCGTAGCCACGAAGACTTATGTACATTGAAATCGCCCGTAACAACGATTTCACTGTGCAGAAAATGGAAAATAATTCTCTGGATGGAGTCGGATAGTTCATCGAATTCATTGGAAGTCGAATTACCATCCAAACTAGGACTACGATAAATAAAACAAGTATGGATAATGCGCTTATGAATGGTGAATTTGAACCACATGAAATTAAAGTTTGTATTCAAACATGAACCATACTGTGGTTGAAGCTGATAGATAAGCAACATCATTTTGAACATACACGGCGAGACCATGATGAGAAAAAAATAGAGGCACTAAGCTATAACCATGTAGGCTGAACTCGGAGTGATCGGTATTTTCCCCTACCTGGATTTCACTTAGTGCCAAGACAGCTGGCCTGTTTTTAGCAGTATGGACATAAGCAGCACAAAAATTCTGCCTTAGTCCCGAATGTTGCAGAAGTCAACCCTAAATGCACCCCCATTACAATAAACAGATATAAAAAACCAAATCAGACAGTTATCTATACTGGTATCGAGTTTGGGCCCCAAAATGACTTCACAGTACAAATACTACTAGTGTTACGCATAAATAGCAGTGTACTGATCCGCCCCTGGAAACCCAAAATCAATAACAGCAATTTATCTGATATGCTTCGGCTAAGTCCATCATAAGCATTGCATGTAATGATACATACATATACTGCATATAATAACTAAGACAAAGCACTGCGAGTGAAGTGGAAAGGAGAGATTAGGAATAACCGCTGTGCTATGAATGTTTGCGGTTTGAGCATCTTTTTGAGCATCACTTTTGTTGTTGATTTTATAAACTGGCACTGGAACTTGCACTTTTTTTTTATTTGTAACTTGTTTAAGAATATATGTAGGCTATTTTTTTTTGCGCGGCGCAATTTGTATATATTTGCACCTACTTTTGAGAAAGAGCAAGTGAGTGAGAAGTTTCAAAGCGTCAGGTGATTTCTTTGTAGTGTAAATTTATGTGTATAATACTAAAATTCAAGTTAAAGGTGCTTCAAAGTATCCGGACATTTCAGATATACGGATATCCGAAGCGGATCCGGATCCATGATTGGATATCCGAAAAGTGTCGGATAGTTCCGGATATCCGCATAGTTCAATGAGTAAGTTGGGATGCGACACTATCCGGATAGTTTCGGATACCCGGATCCAGATTAGGATCCGAATCCAGTGTGTGAATTTTCTTTTATAGTAAAGGTAACATATGCTACATGATTTTATGGTAGTTTTAAATGAGGAATCCAATAAGATAAAAATCAAAACGAGGCAATCTTCCGGTAAAAAGTTATTGATTTTTAAAGTGAATATGAGTCTGTTTTATCAGTACGTTTTATCGTACTATCACTACGGGTAAAATAATACACAAAATCATTCGAAATGGAAAAAACTCTTACCTACAATAATGAAACATGTTGGGCATTTTGAATTTACCATAACAATGGAAAATAAGACAGTCCATAAAAATATATGCGTTCCATTGGACAGCGAGAGGTGGGAGGTAAGTCTCGTATCGGTCTCGTTAACATCGAACATTTTCAGTCTCGTCTCGATCTCGTGTCGGTCTCGTATAATTAAGTCTCGTCTCCGAAAAATAGGATTTCCGGACAACCAGTTGATTATTGGAACGAAATATTTTCGATTATAGTTTGATAATGTGCAGAAGAAAATAAATATTTGAATGAAATTGGATTTTTTAATTTGTTAGACTCTCTGTAAATTTCGGTCTAAATATAGATACAGTCTCGTCTCGGATGCTTAAAAGGCATTCTCGTCTCGTCTCGTCTCGTCTCGTCTCGTCTCGTCTCGTCTCGTCTCGTCTCGTCTCGTCTCGTCTCGTCTCGTCTCGTCTCGTCTCGTCTCGTCTCGTCTCGTCTCGTCTCGTCTCGTCTCGTCTCGTCTCGTCTCGTCTCGTCTCGTCTCGTCTCGTCTCGTCTCGTCTCGTCTCGTCTCGTCTCGTCTCGTCTCGTCTCGTCTCGTCTCGTCTCGTCTCGTCTCGTCTCGTCTCGTCTCGTCTCGTCTCGTCTCGTCTCGTCTCGTTTCATCTCATCTCGTCTCGTCTCGGTCTCGTCATGCAACATTGAGACTAAGACCGAGACCAAGACTTTTCTCGTCTCATGGCTAGCCCTAATCAAAATTAAAAATTCATATTGATAAAATTTAAACATATGACCTATGTCTTAAGGGTTTTTTTTTTCAATTGTGATCCTAATGACATCAAAATGACAAAAGAAAATTCAAAATAAATGTTGTATTTTCTCAATCGCCAATCGCTCGATTTAAACATACCATCCTACATCGCTTCGCTTGAAGATTGTTTCTTTTTAAAGAGCTACCCGCTTAGACTGGAACAATCTCCCTATTCTCTGCTCGCTCTATAATATAGCATTCGCGCTTATAGAGGCAAACGACCGACGCACGGCCGGCGTAATAGCCAATGTTTTGAGTACGAGTCCAACTTATAAAGATCCATCAGAGGGGATCTTTGCAGTGGGAATATTAGCCATGAAACACTATGTACCAAGTTTGAAGAAAATCCCTCCAACCGTTTAGGCTGTAGGGGGAAGGACAGACAGAAAGAGAGAGAGACAGACAGACGTAATTGCTGAACCCACTTTATTCGCGTTCTCTATCATTGTAATGTTAGAGAAAATTATTATCTCGAGTTCGCATATTACGCATGCCCTGACGCATGTGTTACGCATGCGTTGAGCATACGTTGACGCATGCGTTCACGCATCGTTTTCATAGGTCTTGTTTCTCCAAAACTCGAGTACAATTCTCATGTTTGGGCAGGTGCTCCAATAACCCATTTGAGTCAAAGAAGAGCTATGTACTAAATGATAGGTGATAGAAATATAACGGAAGCATTTGCACCTCTCGAACACCGCCGCAATGTTTCATGTTCTTCCTTATTTTACCGTTATTTTCACAAACAGTGCTCTAGTGAAATAGCCAGTTGCATTCCTCCCCTTTAACAATTCAACCGTAATACTCGTAATTCTAGGAATGCCCATCAGTTCACCTTTCAGCCCAAATTCGGACGTAATGTTTAGTATAGAAATTCTTTCTTTGGTCGCGTTCCACACGCATAGGAAAATTCATGTTATTGTGTGAAGAAATAAGGTCTGCGTTGTCAGGATGTTGCACCCTTATGCGTCAGAGGTCTCCATTGCATTCTGCTCTTGACCCGCAATGCCAAAACATACTTGTAACCTTCTTGGAGCGTATGCGTCGTCATATTATAGATTCAATGGGTTCCTGATCTGTTCTCGCAGGAAGTTCTTCAATGGAAGATACGGTTGGTTCAGAAAATCTTCAAAATGGTTCGCAGACATCCATTTACGAACGTTTGCAGTTTTTGTTTGACTACGGGTGTAATTTTCCAAGTGCTTCACTCATAAAGAAGCTCGGATTCAATACAGGAGCGGAACAGTCGTAACTTGATCTTTAAGCTTATAGTTGTTTCTCCATGTTTTGGGCAGCATTCCGGACGCAGCTTTTGTTTTCCCAAATCGGCTGGTTAAATCCAGTTACGAGTCGCTGCCAGTAGCGAGAATAGTCCCAAGATATTGAAAATTCTATACGATCTCTACTGGTCACCCAGAAATGTCTACTATCTTTAGTTAACGATTTCAGCATCTCTTGCCAGACTTGATGGAGACTCATCATCATACGTGCGTGTTGTCCGCGTAGTCTTAATGTCTTAGTGTACCTACAGAGTGGAGTGAGCAAGAGCAAAGCGGAGAAATCAAACACGTGTTGTGAAAGGAAAGCACACAGAGTGAAGCGTCGTTCGAAAATGGAGCTTTCCTTTCACAACACGTGTTTCATTTCTCCGCTTTGCTCTTTGCTTTTGCTCACTCTCAGATCCACTCTGTAGGAACACTTAGTTGAGGTGTGATTGCAGCAGCACCGAATGTGAATACATTTTTCACAGCACACAAATGTTTTTCGATGTTATTGGGTTCCGCGCACTCAATGAATTGCAAAACAATTAATTAACTTATATAGATACTGTTTATTCACATTAGAGCTCTGAGCCATGAGAAAAAGTACCCATGTGTAATTTAGTGCTGTATTTTATGCGCATATCTTTCAACTCTGCGTTACTTAATTTTTTTAGCAAAGCTCAGATTCGCATTTAGGCAACAACCTTAGCCATCAACAATGAATAAGACTCGGTCAAATCATCATAGAATATTGTTTGTTAGGTATCGCACGTAATTATTTTGGGGCCACACAGTTTCTTGTGTTAATTTAATTTGTGTTAAATTAGTTCCTAACAGCATTCTAAATTCCCTCAGTTTTACTCGACGATGTTTCTGTAAAAGTAAGAACATATTTCAATACAAGTGACAAACTACATAAATAAGACAACAAACTCAACACAATGTCTCCCTTGGCGAAAGAAGTTTTGAAAGCAGTATGACATCAAGTCGCATCATCCTATTAATTGTTCTCAAAGGAACAATTGTAACACCTATAATGGAAGAATTAATTCCAGCAAAGTTTCTTTCTGTTGCATACTTAGTCAAGTCACTATACCACCACACAACTGGTAAAATTTCACCCTTTCAACAAGAGCAATTTAACTTTGTGATACATCGTAAAGTACCTTCCTAACGTCTTGTTTTAACATCAGTAGTTTGCCTTTATAAGGTCCTCGCTGGTGCGGTCGGTGCTTTGACAAAACCTTCATAGTCGTGTATACTTACTATGGAAACGAACACACATATCAAAAACAAAATCAAAGTAAACTGATGCCATCGAGGTCGCACAACTTAATTGCAATCGCATGCCACCAGGATATGAAGTGAAGGGCAGAAAACAAACCAACCGTCTATAGCTGAGCTGAAACAGTAGAACCGTGGAGCCAACCTTATCGGTCCTGTTTGCAATAAATTGCCATGCCATCCGTCTAGCAGTATTTACCTCATCATTTCAATTCATTTAATTAAAAAATGTTTACTTTGGTTGTGTGTACGTGAATGAAAACTGTTTGCTGGCTATCCAGCTGCAAAACGAAAGGGCTTTCTAGGACATCCCATGAACTGGCTGAATGGTTCATTAGCTTTCCGCCCTTTCGCTTTCTGAGCTTCCACGTAGATACCGAAAGGAAAGGGCCATGAGTCCCAAGTCCCGACAGAAGGGAGCCAAATCGAACCTCGTGTGTGGGGGTGTATTTGCACACAGACCATGTAATTTAACCGACAAAAGCGCAATACCATAAAGTCTCCCCCTTTGGTAAGGATTTATAGCTCATTTTATCTAATTAAACTTTGGTCCTTTTTTTTTGCACTGATAAAAGTTTCCATCGGGGTTTATATCTTCCACATGACACTTAAGAAGGCTGCCTGGAGCACCCAATACAAAATACGAATACGACTTCGACGAACGCCTTCAGGGGGATAAATAATTTCCTAGTTAGAGTTCTATACTTTATTATATCCGGTTTTGATAGAGTCCCCCAGTCTGTGTCAGAAAGGACTTAAAACCCAATGAATGGGAATTTAATTGCCTCTCATATGATTACATTTTGAATCTCAATTGGTATTAAATTAAACAAAAATGGAAGAAGAAAAAAGAATATTGCCGGGAATCACACACTCGGGTTTTATCTTTGTGCGATGTCCTTGATGGTGAGAGGACGAACTTTTCCAGCAATTTTCCTTGCCCCGGAGCTATTGAGGGCGAGCAATTTCCTTCAATTGCACGCAAAGTGTTGTATTTGACAGCAAATAATGAGGCCACAGTGTGGGGCTAAGCGAAAGACCCCATATTCTCCTGTTCCCGAACTTTTTCCCAATGTTAACATTTATGACCGTTCTCGTCGCGACGACTGGCAACGACGTCGACGGCGAACGGTTGAAGAAAATAATAAACCTAAATATCGATGAGATTCAAATCTTTTAATAAGTTTAGCTTCTGAGCCCGTTGGCATTTTCTAGATTCTCCGTAGGGTTTCCTCTCTTTTTGTGTATCCAACTACGTTTCGATTTCGGATGGATTTTCCATAATCCTCGATATTATGATTAAGTCCTTTGTAGTAGCTATATATCATATACATAAAACGATACCCTTGCATTGGCTTCCCTTTATACTTTGGGACTGACTGTATAAGTTCTGCTAGATATAATATGGCATAGGTACAGGGTAAAGGAGGGATGAATAGGTTAGGTACTGGGATAAAATGTCTAAAATTGACTTTGTGGAAAATGGAAATTAAAATAGGAAAATTAGTCGGAAACGGAAATGATTCATATGCCCAATGCCCAACGATAGATGATTGATGAACAATTTGCATGAGAACAAATAAATGAGGTTTGGTTTCAGGGATCGTCTGTGTGATGAATTTCGCAAACGATTCGTTTCAAAATGGAAAATTTAAATTAAATAAGATTTAAGGTATTTAAAAGCAATTTAAGGAAATTATTTGTGTAAATGATTCGTACGTAGGTATAAAGTTATATAATTTAACGAGTAGTTTTAATTGACTAATAACATTTTCTACAAACGAATTTCAACAAAATTAACATATACTTATACAATACATACATAGTTGAATATTCTAAAATAACTTATAACTTTGTTCGTATTTTTATTCTGCTGTACTTACTGATGGTTAGGATGAAATTAAGAAACTTAAAGATGTAAGGCATATTTAAGTACCTAATTTTAAAGGTTTAAGTGTTTAAAAAAGGATATTTTCTTACAATATTACATTTACATACATACGTATATTTATCTATAAACTATAAATAAACTATAAATAACTAACTATACACTTTTCTCCGTAATTACTGAACGGAATTAAATGAATTAATTATATAACGTTGGAAAGGTTTTGCTCCACATATGTGCAGAAAATAAAAATTATGTCTGTATGTAGCTGTTAAAATATTAAATGGACATTGGTATTTTTCCAGATAAATGTTTTTTATCACTTTAAGGGAAGGGTTTAGAAGCTTGAAATTTTGTAAAATGTTGAATTTTATTGATCTGGATTTTTGGTGAAAAATTGGAATTAGTATTCTATCGTTGAGCGGAGAAAGTAATATTTTTAGATTAGATTGTAATTTGTAGGTGCCCTGCTGATTTAGAACTCTACTTTTAAAGTCTGCCGTATGCGGATATCCATGACGGCACAACGCAGGGCAGATGCTGTGAAAATGTACGATATCGAGAAGCTTAAATCGCAAGAGACCGCCAGAACTTTTGCGGACCACGTAACTCTTCATCTCTCAGGAAGTCTGCCACCAGCATCAAAGTGAGGAACGCCGACTTCTCAGGGAGAAAAAGAGAGAGCACGAGAAGCGGGTGGTCGAGTCTATTGAGGCTTGTAGCGGCAGGGGAGATGTTCGAAAATTTTATCAGAGGGTGAAACGATCCACCCAAAGACACAAAGCTAGAACGGAAGCCTGCCGAGATGAGAGTGGGAATATGGTAGTAGATACACACATATTTTCATATTTTTTTTATTTCAAAGTATGTAATTAAAAAGAACTACGTATACGCCAGAGTGTACGTAATCTCGAATTTCAATTATTCGATAATTCATATTTTTATAATTTACACAAGACAAAATTTGGTAAGACAAAGAAAAAAAGTATTGTAATGTTTGCTAAAGATGAATTTTTGTAAGTTTTTTGTTTCAAAGTTGCAGACGGAATTTTAACGATTCCTGAAGAAATTGATAAATCCGCAAATACGTTTTGTTTTTTGTGTTTCTTTAGATTTTCTTAAGTGAGTGCAGGTAAAAAGAAGTCAGTTGTACAAATAACCAGGTGTTCTTCCCCAACAAAATTTTAATACCCAAAGGCTTAATAGAGTAAAAATAGAATCGATAACGCATACATGAAATTGTGATATTTTTTTGGTGGCCGAATATTCGACCACTATACTAGTATTCATTAATTCATCACACAGATCACAAAACTAAATTATGGATAAAGCATCTGTGATAACATAATATTACAGATTTCACCCTGTATGAACAGACTTTGTATTACGGCTGACAGAGATTTATTAAATTTTCGTTTTATTTAAATTTCAATCCAATAGATTTCAAAAACACATATAATTTTGAAATGTCTTTTCATTTTTCTCTTTGTGGTGATTATTAAAATTTAAAAATCGCAAAGGTCTTAGATACTACTGACTACAGGTATTTAACTATACTTCCGCTTACTAACTCGTATACACTGAAAAAAGCGGACATACATTCGTAGTCACTTACAAAGAATTGGCGTATAACAACCATCCACTTTTAAACGACCACTTTTCCTTCATTTAATTGTTTTTTATACAATTTTCATAAGTTTATCGGTGGCGGTTACAGTGTTGTCAGCTCATGCGATCTGTCATCTAATGGGTGATTTTTTAAGAGGTTTAGAACTTAAAAAAAAAAAAAAAACACAAAAAATTCGAAAAAATGAATGAAATATTTATTTGAATCGATAGTTTGAGCTTTGCAATTTAATGTTTAAAGATAATTTCATGCAAATGTTGACCGCGGCTGCGTCTCAGGTAGCCCATCCGCTGAGTCCAATTTTGGCATACTCTTTCACACATATCGGCCGGTATCTCACGAATGAATGCATGGATGTTGGCTTCCAGTGCGTCAATCGAAGCGGGCTTGTCCCTATAGACATTAGCCTTGACATACCCCCACAAAAAATAGTCTAATGGTGTCAAATCGCACGATCTAGGCGGCCAATTGACCGGCCCGAAACGTGAAATTAACTGTTCACCAAACTCGCCTCGCAATTGCGCCATTGTTTCGCGTGCTGTGTAGCATGTGGCACCGTCTTGTTGAAACCACATATCATGCAAGTCAAGAACTTCCATTTCGGGCAAAAAAAAGTTTGTTATCATCGCTCGGTAGCGTTCACCATTGACAGTAACGCTGCGATTCGCATCATCTTTGAAGAAATATGGCCCAAGAATGCCGCCGGCCCATAAACCGCACCAAACAGTGGTTTTTTCGGGATGCATTGGTAGCTGTTGCAATGCTTCTGGCTGATCTTCACTCCAAATGCGGCAATTTTGCTTATTTACGTACCCATTCAACCAAAAATGAGCCTCATCGCTGAACACAATTTTTCGATAAAAAGCCGATCCTCGGCCAGCTTTCCAAGAGCCCATTCACCAAAAATTCGGCGTTGTGGTAGGTCGGCTGGCTTTAGTTCTTGCACCAGCTGTATCTTAAAAGGCTTTACGCCCAAATCCTTCCGCACAATTTTCCACGTAGTGCTGTAACAAAGGCCTAACTGCTGGGAACGGCGCCGAATCGACATTTCGCGGTCTTCTGTCACACTAGCTGATACGGCCGCAATATTTTCTTCACTACGCACAGTTCGTAAACGTGTTGGTGGTTTAATGTCCAACAAAGTAAATTTGGTGCGAAATTTGGTCACAATCTTCCGAATAGACTGCTCAGAAGGTCGAGAATGCCGACCATAAAATGGAAGCAGCGCGCGATGAACATTTCGAACCGAGCACGAATTTTGATAGTAAAATTCAATAATTTGCAAGCGTTGTTCATTTGTAAGACGATCCATGGTTAAATTGCAGACCAAACTGAAGCTGTTTGACAGTGACACAAGGTACTAAACACACGTCAGCTGTCAAAACCAGTGTTGCCAAAACAAACCAGCTAAAAAATCACCCGCTATAACGACTTCTGGCATTGATTTTAGGCAAAAAAACCCTTCGCTTTCGTACGTTGTTTATACAATGACTAAATGAAAAAAATACAACTTCGTATTCAAACTTGAACGTGGTTGAATAGAGTAGCCAGTTGTTGATGATATGGTTTGAATCCCTCTTTTGTGTAGACCCATCTGATGCAGGGTGCCTAGTCAAAAATATATATGTAGAAGCAACATTTTTCAGATTCTGACAGCCTTTTTTTTAATTTTCAGAAATTGAAAATAAAAAATTACTACAAATAAAGTATACACTGGACTCATGAGGACACTAGTTTTTGGTGTATATTTACTTTTGTTGGACATTGTAAATGTGAAAACATTTTTTTTTTTCGGCTGATACTTAAACATGACTTAATGAGCTAAATATTAACAAAAAAAATGTTGTATCATAGACGGTCGATACGAATTTTTAATTTTTTTTTTTTTTTAATTTACTACTTTTCTCTCTTTTTAACTATTAAGTGGGAGTGAGATAAATTTCAAAGAAGTCAAAAATAGTCGGAAGAGTCAGTATAATGTGAACACCGTCATACGGGCTTAATGAAAACATTTTGTTACTTTACGATGACAGACGAAAAATTTCAATCATTAATGAAAATTTTTCGTTGTTTAATGTCAAGTATCTAAACCATCGTATCATATCATATATTAGCCGTGTTTTTTGAGAAAGTGATTAGCAACTCAGTCAAAGTTTTACACGAAAAATACAAACAAAGTTCTGTGTAATAATTTTGTTTGTTATTGTTTTGCATGTAAAAAATTGTCTGAGTTTCTTTAATCACTGTCTCAAAAAACACGGCCAATAATGAAAATAAAATTTTAATCTGTTTTATTTTAAATCAAACTTGATTCTTGTCGAAGAATCTATACACATAAATGAACAGAGTGCAAAATGGAGATCATTACTGATACTACTCTTTCACAAAAATCAAGTGACTTTTTTTTTACAATATTTCCCTATTACCCAGCCACCTACAGTAGAACCTTACGTCACCTTAAAACTGTCAAAGTAATCGTTATTTTACTTTTGACACCATAAAGCTGTTTTTTTTCGATGTAAGCTGTTTGCAGGCATGTAGGTTGGGTTGAGATAATCGAACCTGAGGGGTCTATTTGGTCCCCCGCTTAAGCGAGAGGAGACATTTTCTAAGAAATTGACTTATAACAGAAAAAACAATTATTTAAAAAAAAAAACGGTAATACTATAAATTCCATGTTATACCTTTTTGCAAAGAAAAAAATCCCTTCTCTTTTTTATTCAACAGTTTTTGCAACAATTAATTTTCAAACTCGAAAACGAAAAAGAAAATTCAATCTAATTATCCTCAAGATTATAAGTAATTAAGTAGGTACAACTTTTTTTTCTAACGGATGGTTCTAGGACTTTTCCTTTTCAAAATATTAAAAAATAAAATAACTACATTTTTGAGAAAAAAAAATGACTTTTGTTCACTTTTTTTTTTAAACTATTTACCGAAACAAAATGAAAATAAAAGAAGGGATTTATGGCTTTATGAATAAATATAACATGGCATTTTTAGTGTTACCGTTGATTTTTAATATATTTTATTCTTTTTTAACTAAAGTTTTTAAGAAAACTGTCCCTTCCGTATAAAAAAGGCGAATAGACGCTCTGGCTTATTGTCACACCGAATTTTGCAAATCAAATGGAAGCAAAAATAAGACTCAAACCTACAAAAAAAAAAATGGGCACGACTGGATAGCACAAACTTGCTCTCGTAGCTAACAACTTTAACGTGGCTTGAAGTTGACAATGTGCATATGTATTGGTTCCAAAACATTATGATATCATAAAAAAAAGTTTTTAAAAACAAAGAACCTCCTACATACAAATTACTATAAATTGTTATTTAAATAGATAAAAAAGATAGAGCTAAAAAAAAGTATGCCGTCTGATTTGTTCGATAAATATGAATTTATAAAAAATAGATCTATCTATAAAAAATAATTTCAAAAATCGTTAGAGCGGTTTTCTTCAAAATTAATTTTGTATAATGTAACAATTCTTGAACATTTTTTAAAATAAAATTTGGTTTGCCAACTTTTAGACTTAAATAAAATACAATTTTACACAAAATTAAAAAAAATATTCACTGACCCGTTTACAAGATATTGAATTTAAAAAAAAAAAAATCAATATTTTTTTAAAAATCCAAAAATTATTTTTTTCGAAAAATTTTATATGCAAAATTGTTAGATTTTTAAATCAGTGTGGCAGTTAACGAGAAATTTGAAAAACAAAAAATCGGTTCTATGACAGGTACCGTTAATAACCGTTACAAATTTTTTTTTCTACCAAATATTAATTGTAGTAAATATAGTAGCTCGTATTTTTTTTTTCAAAATCGTTAGAGCAGTTTTTGAAATAAATCAATTTTTGTATATTGGTTGTATGGCAGGTACCGTTAATTTTTGAGCTAAGAAAAAATTTCAATTTCTCCTCTAGGCAATCCCATAAGAAGCTTAAGTCCAAAGTTTGAAGAAAATCGCTTCAGCCTTTTAGGCTGCAGGTCGAGGTACAGACAGACAGACGGACAGGCGGAGAGACAGACAGACAGAATTGTGACACCCACTTTTTTCGCGTTCTCTATGTATAATCTTAATAGTACAAGAGCCGACAGCAAATTTTGGGAGTAGATGTATAACCAAAATCTAAGTATGAGGGTTAAAATGTGCATATTTTGTGATATCGAAATCAAAAGTATGTCAGTTTTTTTGTTCAGCCTTTGGCGGGGGTGGGGGATTGAAAACAGAGATTTTCTTAAATTCTTAACAGGGGTATTAACACTTCTATCAATTTTTTGAAAATACAAAATGCTCTGTCATTTTCCCTAAGTCCAAACACCTTAATCTTGGTGATGTGTCTTATAGAGCTCAAGATAAAAGCTTTTTAAGCGAGTCTAATCGGTTTTTTCTTGGAGACTTATAAACCGCAAAAAATCAACAAAACTAAGTCTCCAAAAAAAGTCGATTAAGGTTCGTTTAAAAAGCTTATATCTTGAGTTCTGCTGGTCATATAACAAAGATTAAGGTGTTTGGAATTAGGGAAAATGACAGAGCTTCAAAAAGTAAATGGAAGTGATAATACGCCTGATAAGAATTTTAGAAAATATCTATTTTCAACCCTCCACCCCTGCCAAAGGCTGAACAAAAAACCTGCCAGACTTTTGATTTCGATATCACAAAATATGCACCTATAAACCCTCATACTCAGATTTTTGCTATACATCCACTCCCAAAATTCGCTGTCGTCTCTTAGACTATAATGTTAGGAAAATTATTATCTGGAAATTATTTTTTTGCACGAATCCTAAACTTGCCCTATACTACGTATATCGCAAGTAAAAACTAATATAAAAGCCATACTTCTATACACTTAAACAATAACCATTAAAAAATTGACTGACTTCTTTAAATAAAATCTCTGTATACCACAGTCTTATACAAGTTTACGCAACTGAATTTTTGGACTTAGTTGATAAACGTACAAAAAATGACAAATGATTTTTCTAGTTTACACATCCAAAACATAAAAAGAAACACAAACTAGGTTCAAATTTGTATTTTGCTAATTATTTTAAATGAGTTAAACATCGTTCTATCTCCTAAACTAAAGTTAAAAACACCAAATGGCTGTTTTATCTTTTTAGTATCGTACTTAATCCATATGACACTTATAAATAGACGTTTATAAATGTCAAAATTAGGTATTTTTGTGACTTTTTTTGCAAAAGCTGTCACTTTTTTTCACGTGTTCAGCTTAGTTAAAAAGTACTTAAAATTAAGAACATTGTTTTAAGATTAGAAAAATGTTAAGCACATTACATAGCTTTAAAGGGCCTAGTAAGTATTTTTGTATCTTATATGAAGAGAATCCAAGGTTGCCTAATATGCCCAATTATCCCAATATTCTTTGAGAGTCGGACTTCTATCGAAAATGGCACCACTTAAATCCAAGAATGGATTCAATATATAATTCTTCTAGATTCTAGTCTTCAACTACTTTAGTAAAAGTCCATTGCCTTAAAAAGTTTAAAAGGCAAACAATTCAAAAGAAATAAGTTAATGATTGAGATATGAGTATATTTTTTTTTGGAAAAATCAAAATAAAGCTAAAACTATATAACGGACAGTAGTTCACTCTGGAATCATAACAATACATCACATTTTTAAACAACAGGTGGCAAGTATGACTTTTGTGGTGATGAAACAGATCCTGATGATACTGTTGCAACACTTCCAGAAACATGCGAAGAAGAACCTTGAACATTTGCAACTGGAGCGCTGGAGGCATAATTGAGCACAGGAGCAATACCTTCGTTGGAGCTCTTTGAACTTCCACCAAGAGCATCATATTGAGCTTGAATGGCACTTTGAGCGTTGATGGCATCTTGAGCGGTCCTGTATTTGACAAAGCGAACTTCTGGTTTTTGTGAGCGGACTTCTGAAATTTGTTGCAATTGCTGTGAAATTTGTGAGACATCGTTTTCCTTGGTAAGAACATAGATGGCTGTTTGGTCTTCATTGATTTGCTTGGCAATTTGGAGAGCAGCATTTGCAGCTCCGTTGTTTTCTGGAGCCTTGATAAAGATAACACGAAGGTTTTTCTTCAGGGTTGTGGTTGAGCTTTGACTGTTGGCACTGCTATGAACTTGTTCTTCGGGAGCAGAGTACAAGTAGAATTCCTTATTGAGTTCGGTAATTGTTTGAGTAGGAGCGCTGTATCCACCAGAATGGCTTCCACCCGAGCTGAATCCACCACCACTGCTGTAAGATCCAGAGCTTACACCAGAACTGAACCCAACACCACCACCACTGCTATAAGATCCAGAGCTTCCAAGGGAACTGATGCCTCCGCTATAGGAACTTCCAGAGCTTAATCCGCCACTGCTTAGTCCATGTCCAATACTACCAGCATGGTAGCTGCTTCCACCCACACTGCCTCCGCTATTGCGAGCATAGTTGTATCCTTGGGCTGAAGCAGCAGCAATAAGGCAAAGAATCTATAGAAACGTAAATAATCCATTAGTTGATTTGTATCCGTAGAGCACAAGCTCTTGATGTTATCTTACCATAAATCCACGCATGTTGTTGATTACAATAGGAACTTCAAAGAGAGAATGATACCCAATGGACCATCCGCAGCCGTTTTTATAGTAATAATAGTAACTCTCATAAAAAATCATGAACATCATATGTAAATCCCATTGTCAATATTAAATGCATATGCAGATTGGCTCCCTAGACAGAGGTTTTTTTTAAGGTTTTGATAATAGGTCTACATAGTTTGTTTTGGAAAATTTGGAAATAATAAACAAATAATGATTACCAAATATTGTGGTGCGTTGATATGCAGATTGTAACCTATAGAAATGATGAGGTCATTTTAGACACAGATTCCAACCATTATCTACAGAAGTCTCTATACGTGCGCCATCTTCATCGTGCCGCCACCACCACCTTACCGTGCCGCCGCGCGCGCCGCAAAGCTAAACGTATAGGTACATCGGGATAGCTTCAGCGTTTGTTTGCTCAGGGGCGTATTTGAAACATGTTTAGTATGCTATGTGCTGTTATGTTTTCTTCCATTATGGAGAAAACGCTCACATCTTGTTAAAAATTTTAGCCACAACTAGGTAATTTAAATTATTTCAATGTATTGCATTAGAATCATAAAAATTTGGTAGATTTTGCTTTAATTATGGTTTATTTTTTTATATTTAATTCCTTCATCTAGATAAAAAAAATTGTATGTTACTATAAAATTTTTAAATGACCACCAAATTACCTTTTATTAAGAAACAATTTTCCAAAATAAATACGCTGCTGGTGCAAAGCAAAAACTCCCGTTCAAAAATGACATCTTGAAATCATAAACGTAAAATTTCGTTGTGTAAGCGTTGTGTAAGTTGATCCAATCATAGAAATTGATGATGAAATGCAAATTGTTTTAAGAAGTCTTGAATCTTTTTTCATACAATATTAATTGCTGTTTTTTTTTTTTTTTGTTTCATTAATTTAATAAATAAATAAATTAATTAATTTTCAATTAGTAAAAGTAACCATGAATATTTTTCCGCTGTTATTTCGTAATTTCAGCGAAATGTTCTTCTGTTGGATACCAGCGAAAAAATTCGTTTCCCATGAAGCCTAGTACGCTGATGATGTGAAACGAAAAATCTCATACAAAAATGACATGACGAAATCATAAACGGAAAATTTCGTTGTGCTTTTCATTCTCTGGTACGGTGTTCGACCATCGAAAATTATGATTATACCAGAATGCTTTGACAAGTCTCCAGTCTTTTGACTATTAATGTGCGGAAAATGACATTTGGGTTTGTTCGTGTTTTTATTTGTTGTAACTTTCATTACAGCAAAGCAGTTGTTTGATTTCTTCTTTAATTTTTGTTTTATTTATTTGCAATTTGTGAAACTCTACATGGATATTTTCCGCTGTGTTTTAGTAAGCATTTCGTTGTCTTTTTGGAGACCACAGGAAAATTTCGTATCACATCATTAATTATGTGCGAAAAAAGAGTGGAGACTTCTCCAAATACTTGCTACGAAAATGTTGCTCATTGAACAGTGTACTGCAAAACGAAAAGTGGTTTTCATTTTTGTAAGAGATTTTTCTTTTCGCATTAGCGAAAAGTTTGACGTTACACAAAATACCTCAAATGTCCAGTACAGACACTAATGTCGAATTCACCAAAATATTCACCGCTCGTAAACGAGCACTCTTCACTTTGTTTACCAAACGGCTTCATAAAAAAATCCAAATTTGTATGAATTTACGACATTTTTAACAACTATATACTAGGCTTACTGCAGAATTTGATTCAATCTGAAATATGTGAGCTCCTGTCTGTATACAAAACTGTGGATGATATAGGAACCTTAGAAAATGCAACGAAAAAGTCTCGAAAACGCTATGGATTTTGAATTTTTAATTAGTTTGCATAGTTTTGAGTCACGAATTTCAAAAGGTAATCTTAGACATGGCTTAAGCTATATTTCTTCCCATAGATTTACACAGTGAAATGAAGAGTATTTGAGGCAAAAAGCAAAGACGGTAGTAGCCCGTAGCGTAATGGTTAGTGCGTTCGACTGTCACGCTGGAGGTCTTGGTTCACTTCCCAGCCTCGTCCACCTAAAAACTAAAAAAGTTTTTTTTCAGGGCTACTGCCTCTTGCGAGGAATTGACAAATTCTCCAAGAGTATCACTTGTCACGAATAAATGCTTCTCGTCTAGCCATTCGGATTCGGCATAAAATTGTAGGTCCCTACCATTCCTGTCGACAGGCGAACACAGGAATGGTTGCGAGTTGTTAGTCACTAGGCCCTGGTTCTTCATGATCCGTTGTGCCACCCGATTTATTTATTTATTTATTTGAGGCAAGGACGATGAGTTTTCTTGGAATTTTTGAAATTTCGAAAAAAAATTACTTATCTGTTTAGATCAAGACTGAAAACAAAAGAATAGAGGAGAGAGCAGCCGGAAGAACCATCCGAATTCAAATTACAAAAGTTTAATTTAACGTGACGATGTTCAAACTTTTCTAGACTATTTATCTCGTGAACCTTAAAAAGAAATTTAATAATCAGGGAAATATTATATTGCAGGTCAGGCTGTAGCAGGTCAATAAAAAGATGTTGTTTTTGTTGCGATTTTGAAAATGTGTGTATATATATCCCAGTCAAATTGGACTTTTTCTTGCCAAAAAAAATCCAAGTGAAGATCTATTAAACTTATTATTAAAACCATTCTTTAAAACTATTAACAGAACAGGAAAAGAAAATGAAAAATATTTTATGTATGTATGAATAATTTAAAATATCTTTTAATATATATATCTGTTTTTTTTTTGTAGCTCTGATAGAGCTCTCCATAAAAATTTTGCGTATAGCCTTTTCGTTTATGTTTTCACTATAGATGTGGAGAGCTTAGACATTTTACGTTTCGCTTGAGCTGCGTACTAGGCTTAAAGAGAAAAACACGGTATTTTCGACTTCTGGTGATTTTTTTTTTGAAATAATGACATCACAAAAATTGTCAATGCGTTCTTTTAAAAACTTAAATAATGTTTAAATTTTGCTATTATGTATAATTTTTAGATATTGAATTAGTAATATATTGCGACTGTTGGCTCGTATGAAAAAAACCGTCATAACTTTTTTTGTAGATAATAAATTATGGTCTGTAAATTGAGCATGAGTCCGAATTTTTCGACAACTTCGTTATTTTAGACATTTGTTTTAACTCAAATGCATTATGTAATGTACTTCCGCCCATTCCAAAGCTTTGTTGAAAATGTTGATTGCTTCACAAGATTCTATTCTGGTATGTGGTCTTTCCATAATACTGTCCTCGCTTTCACTTTCATCACTGATTAAAACCTCGTTCGTTTCGGTTGCGTGTGAAGATCTTCAGTCCATTCATGGATATCAGCAAATGAAAAACTAACCTGCAAACACACAATTTGAATCAAATGAGTTACTGGACGGAAGAAAAAGCTCAAACCTCTGGAATAATTGCATGAAGAAATTGTATTGTGCGTTCTTGTTGGGAGTTAATTGGTGAACAAATCGTTTCTCTTAAAATAGCTAGTGGGATATCCTCTTCACAGTCTTCTTCATATCCTATAAAGCTTTAAATATTCGTCCAGCATTTTGCTATTGTTTCCTTAAAAAGACGTTGCCAAGCTGAATTTTAATAACCAATAGCGTCCCTTAACGTCAATTTCTTTCAGGCTTCAACCTTCAATAACATCAGTCCCCGTGGCTACAATCATTGAGTTAATACACATAGAGGAACCACCTCAGTGTTAAGTTATCACCAATCTAGGTGGCACCCTTATTTGCATATAGAACAAGAACCAGTGATAATCAATACAAGAAGCATTTGCTCCTTTTGGTAGTCTATTTCCACCTTAAGCCTAGTACTCAGTTCGAGTGAAAATGAAATTTTCAAACACGCGCCGGTCTCGCAAGGAAAACTGTGGTTCGATCACTGTTACGCGATTTTCGGAAAACGCGCGTCAGGCAAGTCCACAAGTTCAGGTCTAGAAGATAACTTTTCTCCACTTAATTTAATAAAACGCACACCATAACACTTCTTAAATCGTTGCAACCATCCGTGACTCGCATTAATATCGCTTTGAGTTTCATTAATTTTTGAATGCAAAATCTTTGATTTTTCTTTAACCATCAATCCATTGACTGAATAATTTTTTTTGTCGCTATTTGAGGAACCATGGGTACAGCGCTTTTTCCATTTTATGAAGTTCAGAACACTTCGCAAAGTCTTCCGCATTTCAGGTCCAGAAAAAGTATTGTTAACACATTTCAAAACATTTTTTTGGGATAGCGCAAATTGTTGACTTTGCAACATGGTACCGTTTTAATAAGCTAGTTACGCTTGATCCTCCTTTTAATTTCTCTACTACATCCACTTTTTCCTTTAGAGACAAGAATTTTGGTACTTTTTGCCAAATCAGCACCGCGCAAATTAATGCCAAACCACAGCGAAAATGCCAGGACTCCCGAGAAATCATTAACGGGGATTCCCCGTTAAGTAAAAAAGATTCGGATAACTGACAAAAGCAGAAAAGAAAGCAATGTTTTCTATGTTGAATGGATTTTAAATTTGCTCACCTTCACGTTATAGGGCTAAAAAAAAATAGGCTCACATTGGTCGGTGTTCACGAAAGGCGGTGTTTTTGTTAACGCGAGTTTTCTTTCTGTAATGTCGACATCTTCTTAACGGTGAGTTGTAGTCATACATATGTATGCATGAATGAAAGAATACAAGATTACAAGATTACGCCACTTCCTACGTTTTTGGAGACAAAACGAAACAACAGATGTGACAGCCAAGAAAATTTGTACAGAGATGATTTTTTGTTAGCGAATTATTATATAATTAATATAGTTTTTCATTATAAAAACACAAAAATATTACCAAAAAATATTTTTTCTAATTGTTATTCAATTGTTTTAAATTATATTTATCGTCGAAATAGGAAGCAAAACTAGAGAGTGCGGTGAAAAAATTAAAATATAAGATATATTCCCTTCTTCAATTATTATTTTTATTGTTGTTATTATATCATGAAAATATAGCCCACAACATTTAAAAACAATAATGGTAACAAATCACTTTAAAAACAAGTTCAAGTTACTTATATATTTCGCGTCCCTAAGTCTCATACAAATTATACAAAAATGTAGTCTTTTTTGTCTCCACTTGTCACGAAGCGTGTTGAAAATTACAATAACAAAGCGAAAAATCCGAAGTGTCGTAATCTTGTGTTCTTTCATTCATGATATGTATGCATACACGATTTGTCAATGGACTTTTACGACAGTATTGCTAATCACAAAATAAACTTAATCTTCACTTGGATTTTTAAGGCAGATCCACCATTTTTCTAAATTTTGCCTAGGCTATCTACATATATATCGAAATTTACAAATCAGCTGTTAGTTGAGTCTTATAAAACATTTCCAGCTGACTGCGTCGTCGTTAAAAGAGTTCGTCATGCGTCGAGTCGAATCGAAAGAGTGATGTCCAGTAAAAGAAATGCACACTAAAAATGTGTTGCTAGGGATTTTTCTTCACGGACGGTGTTATCCACGTCAACTGCCGACCGAAGATTTCTCAAAGAAAATTCAAGTTTTTTTATAATTTTGCTTTCTATTGTTAAGCTCCTCAGATAATTCATCGTGACATTGGAGTTACTTAAATTCAGACAAAAATTAAACATTAAACAAAATAATTTTAGTTAAGTAAACATTTTTAAAATCGGTTTTAATTTAACTTTTCCATGACTTGAAACCTTAAAAAAAATAGTTATATCGCCGCATCACAAAAAGCGTTATCTTCTCTATTGAGCACTGATCTGCTGAAATAATCAATATCTATGGTGAAATTCAGCGTACTGGAGTCTGAAGAATCAAAAGCAAACTCTTCGATTTGGATTTCTACGTGTCATTTTTGTACGGAATTTTTGCATTATTCATGTTGGTTCTTTTTTTTTTCCTTGCTTTTCTTCAACATTACAAAGGGCTGTAGTTTCAGTTAACTTAAAATACCTTTTCTCACAACTACGAAGTAAAAAAAAATCACAATAAAAATGACCATAAAGGTCATTTGCATTTAACAACAACACAATTCTAAAACCACACAACTCCAGCCCTGTATTTTTAAATAATTTATTCAATTTGTGGGTGATCAATTATTAATTTCAGTGTCAATGATATTTATATTAGCAACAAAGGTAGATAGACACCTATCTAAGCTGGTTATTTTGGTCTACTTTTTTTCTTACAAACTCTTAAGTTCAAAGCCTACAGAAATTGAAAACAGGTTTTTTTTTTAGTTTCTTAAGTAGTTTGCCTACAAGATGCAGCAATCGATAGTTGTTGTTAGTAAAAATAGGAAAAAAAGAAGCGCATATAAGCCGAAAAGATTAATGAAAAATTTAAGTAATTATTAATAGGATTTTTTTTTTAAACAAGGTGTTTAATTTCACGCAATGTCATTTGTCTAGCTATCAGAAAGAGTTAGTATGTAGCTTCTATATACATATTTATTAATCATTTATAAACAATTTATTGTAATATTTTGGCTGTAAAAAACGGCAAAGACAAGGCCGTTGCAAGATGTAATAATATTGATGGATGGCAAATCGATTAAAGGTTAATTATTTATGATATTGCATTATAGCTAGACAGTTTTGTTTTTATGTATTTAGGTTTTAGGCAGTAGGTTGTTTTATGTAATTTATGTTTAGATTATACAGCCATTTAGCTTTGGAAACATTGTTGATAATGGGTCCTTGAGAAACTATGGAAACAAATACAGATTGAAATAGAAATACTAAGAATAAGCAACACACAAAGGAATTTTTTCATGATCGGGTTGGTACTCGTGAGTTAGTTACAATTCCAGGTTAAGAACTTGTGGGTAAGATTTGTATCCCTAATACTCAAACCTTAGATACTCATATGACTGCGAAAGTCTTATATTTCTTAAAGATTATAGCTAACAGCTGTAGCATGTAGAGTTGAAGAAGTACTATTTTATCGGAAAACTGGACTGATTGAGAAAGACCATAGAATTGGGACCACTGTCAACACCATCGCTACTCGTATGAAGATGAGCTATCTATACTATTAAAGTCGCCTTATGCGCAGATTCAAAACGATAAATTGGAGTCTTATTAAGAGATCGCTAGCTAGCTGAAACTACACAGTTGTCAACATCAGAAGGAAATATGAGATCAATGTCTATTTTCTTTTATGCCGTTTTTGATTGGTCGTCTGGAGTTTCTCATTTTTCACTCTATACCAATTTTATCGATGTGAGAGTTACGGAAAGTATACACAGGTTTCACTTAGATCAAAAATGACAAAGGGGAGCTTATGTGAGTTGAGAAGGACTTTAGTGGAGACTTCGCAGTTAGAGAGTTACAGAACGAAGGCAGAAAATTCAGCTAGCTCAAAAATGACAAAAGGAGCTTATGTGAGTTGGGAAAGACTTCAGTGGAGGTTTTATAACGAAGTTCAAATCCCAGAGACATTTCGGAGATTTTGTGAAATAAGAAGTCCTATAAGGTTTTGGAACAAACATATTTTTTTTTTTAATTAGAGCAAAAATTAGAAGGCAATATGTAATTTTGCAATCAATATGATTTGGCCTAACAAAAATCACTAGCAAAACATTTATAGGAGGCAGAGTCGGAAAAGTGATTTTGCAACATTGGAAGCAGAGATCTTGAACGTTTCCTGGAAATACACCAAATTTTTGTTTTAGGTCAAAAGGGTTAGAAAAGGAAGGCCTTCTTGAACGTTTGAGTAAATACGATCTGAGGTAGGAATTTACATAACGGCAGTCATCGCGTTGATGTCATCAAATTGTTGTTTTATGAAGGTACAAGGAGGTCTGAACAAGGCTGTCGGTATTTTATAGGAGAATTTTGAGAGGGAGGCCCATGGGTGCAGTAGAAATGGTGAAGAATTTAGAATCAAGAGGAGTGGATGAACACTCGAGGATCATGGGAATAGATAGAATAGAGGCTTTCCAATTTATTTGTATACTTTATTTGCGAATATCCCATAAATGAGGTGCTAAAAGTCTTATCCGGTCTTGATAAACAAAATACTTTAGAAATTCATTTAAAATAACCTATGGCTGACCAATTACTGAAACTAGCTGACCTTTTATCACAAGTCAGTGGCCTTGCAAATGGTACTCTTTTTTTGCGAATATCCCATAAATGAGGTGCGGTGCATAGGTGAAAATTGCGCATTTTCAGTTCTTAGCGCTTAACTCTCATTTAGTCACCTTAATACTTAAATCGATTAACTCTAATATAATTCCTGCGAAACGTAGAGAAAAATCAAAGAGACACGAAATATTCCAGCTCATTAAGGCAAATATTTCTTGCTCACAAACTCAATCTCAGTATCCCCCAGCCTTTTTGTGTTGATCATTTATTCAGTTTATATCAAAACACACAACATCCCTGGGAAAGTGAGAGCTTGCGGAATTGCGAGCATGCAAATGCACCGACATGTTCATGTGATGTCAGGACATGCGGGCATAGGGACTTGCGGGCGTGCAGATACATAACGTATATGCGAAAATCTACTACTTTTGACTGCCACTGATCGACGCAGCGTTTGGTCGAATAAAAATTAGAAACCATGATTTCTTAAAATGATACAAAATTAACAATAACTTCCTTTTAGGTTTTCTTTAATTACAATTTAGAACTATTCACTCGATTTTTTTGTATGAAAAGGCATTTTAGTATAAAACAAAATTTTTTATAAGATCTTAGGCTGATCCTTTGGGTTGGGCTAATTCAATAATACGTGGGGATGGCTTCGCTTTGAGGGCAGCAGGAGATATCAAATAGGGATTTTCCCGAATATGTCCACCTGCATATTCCTTTGCTTGTGCTAATTCTACAACACGTTCGGTAGGCTTGGCCTTAAGAGCATTAGCTGCAACACCAAAAGGATTCTCCTTCAGATCACTCTGACCTAAACGTTTTTCCGCTCGTGTTGCTAGTTGTATTATCCGTTCGGATGGTTTATATTTCAAAGCTCCTGGATTAATTTGTATTGGTAGATTCTGATGAAGTAATGTTTCATCTATTTCTTTTGGTTTGCTTAAGCGAATAATTATTGGTGTTGGTTTATATTTTTTAAGACCATTAGTTAACTCCCATTTTGAAACATCATGCTCGAAACGCTTTTTGGGCTTGCAAAGATATTTGAATCGATTCATAATCAAGATGTCTTTCCACATGTGCACCTAAGTTTATACATGGTGGATTAATGAATGTTAAAGCGTGTTCAGAAAAGAGAGACATCAGAGATTTTTCTCCGTCCAAAGCTAAGCAAGCGAATCCAAATATTTTTTTCCTCGGTAGCTATTTGAAAGCCAAAATGCGATTTTTTACTGAGGAATCCTCTTCTGGCAACTGAGATTGCTGAGGCCATCTGAAATCTCCCTTTCCTGAGCACGCCTATTAAATTTTAAAAATGTCAATTTATAGACGGTGTTTTTGACTTTAAAAAAGAAAACTTCAAAAAAATCCACAAATTTTTAAAAAATTTAAAGTGTTCGTGGATTTTTTTCTCGCGTTTTCTTTTGTAACGTAAAAAAAATCGCAGTAGTCTGTCGAATGTAATAGACCAAGAGCCCACAGCAAATTTTGGGAGTGGATTGATAACCAAAATATGAGTATGAGGGTTTGTAAGTTCATATATCGTGGTATCAAAAACCACCGTCTGGCAGGTTTCTTTTTCACCCTTTGGCTAAATTTAAAAAATATATGCCGTGATGCACTGTCATTTTCTTATAGTCAAAACGTCATAATCTTGACAATCCGACCAATAGATTTCAAAATATAAACTTTTTAAGAGGACTTTTTCGTCTTTTTCTTGGAGAATTATAAAACACAAGAAATTAACAAAACAAAGTCTCCAAAAAAAATCGATTAAGGTTCGCTTAAGAACCTAATATCTTGAGTTCTATTGGTCGGATTGCCAAGATTATGACGTTTGGACTTAAAGAAAATGACAGATCATCACATAATATATTTTTTAAATTTATTCAAGTGTTAATACCTGTGACAAAACAAACTGGAAAATCGCTATTTTCGAACCCTCACCCCCGCCAAAGGCTGAAAAAGAAACCTGCCAGATGGTTGTTTTTGATACTGCGATATATGCAGATACAAACCCTCTTACTCATATTTTGGTTATCAAAATTTGTTGCCAGCTCTTAGACTATAAACACCGTCATACGCAGAAGGCAAGTTCAGAAAAATTTAATCTCAATTTTTTGATATAGCTATCAAAAGTCTCACCTGCTTTCGAGGTCTAAATATTTTCTTAGGTTTGGCAAGTTTACACAAATATCTCCTATGAACTGCCCAATCCTTATCGGTCCATTTCCGAACGGCCTTCCTTGATGACAAACAAAAATTAATTACATACCAAAAATAGTAGTTTTCAACATTCTGAAGAAAGTACTTTTCTTTCGCAGGCTGACAGTTAGCTAATCGACTGTACAGGGACAGCATGCTCTTCCTGAAAGTCTGATTTAGTACTTGGAGTCGTTTGTCACCTAAGATACCTTTAAAATTTTCTCGAATTGTTAAAATGTTCCTAAAAGAGCTTCCCATCAGTATCAGAAACAAAAATCTACAACTCATCATACCTCACACGTGGATAAGCCAGTTGTTGAGTTCTAGTCAAGCTTGGTAATTCTCGAATGATTTCAGTTTTTCTGCAGAAATTCGGCGGATATGTATCTGTAGATATCACTTTTGACATACGATACTTTGGACGAGCTAAGTTTCTTATTCGACGTTTGTGTCTTTTTTGCTGAAACCCTTGCAATCGAGCTGTAAGTTTTGAGTATTCCTTGCCAATGTCTTTGGAAAAACATTTCATTGTCAATTGATTTTCAACGAAACAATCGTTATTAAGTGCACAATTGTAAGATTCCATTTGAGTATATATTTTTTTCTTTTTTTTTACGATTTTGTTTACCAACAATTTTGATTGCTAAAAAATAATTGTTTTTTTTTTTTGTTCCTTTTAATTTAAGTTGGAATTAAAATATTTTGCTTATGTTGTTTCGTTTGAATTTAATAGTCGAGTGTTTTTTTATAAGTATTCCATTGCGCTATAATTAGTTTCTTTTGATTTCGTTAGGGCATGCATACCTTTTACTGCATAAAATTTGATTTAAGAATAATTATTAAAACTATATTTTAATCGAAAATTCCATTAAAAACAGTCATCTCTGTAGGTACTATGATCGACGCTATCATCAAAGAGTGTTTATTAGAGTCAAATTAACAAAGCAAACTAAATTTGTGTATCAAGGCAAATTAGTTAAAAATGTATTCAAAACAATTATCAACTATAGTCCGTGGTTAATCTTTGAAATGCAACTTAATTATTAGGCCTTTTGAAATTAGCTTGTTATACATTCAATCTATTAAATTGTACCTCCATAAAAATATAGTTTGAATTTAATTAAGATAATCCCATGGCTAATAGCTTAAACGATTGTGACTCTAAAAATGACACCAACAAAAAATGAAAATTAATTACCTTATGAATTATGCATTGTGAGTGTGACGACAGAAAACCATTCAAAAAACTTTATGAGCTTGTTAAAATATTTAAAATAAAATGTAGCAAGAAAACATAATACAAAATGTAGTTATTAAAATAAATTCAATGATAAACAATATACAATAAAATGCGTTTGCTATACCTTTCTAATCTTCTGCAAGAACATCGAGTTTTGAAGTTCAGTGATTTGTTGACAACAAAGAAGGTTTTCTCGCCTCCCAAAAAAGAAATTTTATATGCTCAAGCTCAATGGCAAGTATTGGTTTTCTAGCAAGTTTCAATTAAATCGAACATTAAGGTGTGGAGAAGTAAAAAAAAATACTTTTCGTCGTAAGGGCCGTTGGGTCCGTGTGGCTAAATGTCCGATGTGCATCCAGGTGGAGCCTAAGCTTGTAAACCGATTTTCTTCGAATTTGGTTCACAATACATACATACCCATTGTAATAGTCTGGGAGCTTGCGACAGTGTTTAAAGTTTTATTTGTTTGTCGATGAGACCACTATGTAGGCTTTAATTTGGAAGTGAATCACAGAAAGGGGTTTTCTCCTGTTTACAACCAGATAGCGGGACAACGCCTTTTCAGAGAGTTTTAAACATGCAGCAAACATAAAAAACTGATTTGTTCGTCGTTGATCATTCGTGGGCCCACCACAAAATGTCAAACAAATACCCCTTACGACCGTTAATCGGAACAAAATACCGCTTACAAGTGCCCAAAGGTGCAAACAATGTTTGAAATTGGATCAATTAGCCCAGGCAAATTGTACTTATTCTGCCAACAAAATCCAAGTGAAAATTTTTAAACGCAAATATCTTTATTTTGGCATTATCAATACTGTGGAAATTGTTCATTACAAAATCGGTTCGGCGTCAATAGTTATTCAAAGTCGAATTACGAAAATGTCAGATTTTCGCATATAACTCTGAAATGGTAAATGCCATTGGCAAGAAAATAAAGCTAACACAATTTTTTGCTACCACTCACCGTCAAGAAGATATCGACATTTCAAAAAGCGTAAAATTTCAAATATGCTGGTTTTTCACATACATATGTATATGACTCCTAAGCGGTTCATATTTTCGAAAATATCTGAATGCTAATTTTGTAAAATATGTGACACCCAATAGTAAAAAACATCTTTAAAATAACCGTTTTAAAGATATAGGCCCTGATTATAAATTGCGAATCGAACTTAAAACTTTGCGACTTCGCAACTTTCGCTAATCTGCCAAAGATTCAAAACTTATCGAACTAAAATTCTATTTGATAACACTATCGAATTAAAAGTTAAACCTTTAAATTATTTGTTATTGTTTATTTGTATACGTTTTGGGGCTCGCCACGAGAGGAGGCTCGGCGAGACTTTTATTAGTCTCATTAAAATCGAAAGTTTTCAGTCTCGTCTCGGTCTCGTGTCAGTCTCGTATAATTAAGTCTCCTCCCGGTCTCGTAAAAATACGATTTCTGGCCAAAATACGATTTCCGAAAAATCCGATTTCTGGACAATCTGTTGATTATTTATTGGAACGAAATATTTTCGATTACAGTTTCGATATGTGCAGAAGAAAATAAATATTTAACTGAAATTGGGTTTTTTAATTTATCAGACTCTTTGTAAATTTCGGTCCAAATATACATTCCCGTCTCGGTCTCGTCTCGGATGCTTAAAAGGCAGTCTTTTCTCGTCTCGGTCTCGTCACGCGAGGCCGAGACCGAAATTTGTCTCATCTCTTGGTCAGCCCTAATTATGTATTTTAAAACAAATGCCAATCGATTTCCAAATTTGTGGGACTTCCGCGTCGAATAAATTGTCGATTTGTAAGGCAAGTTCAGGATACCAAAGGTATCACTGTAAAAATACTGAACAAAATAAAAAAAATAAAAATTTAACCCGCTTGCTCACTCCGTCCGGTCGAAGCTAAATTTGAGATCTCACTTTCTTGAACTTGCAAAAAGCCATTTGATTTGAGGAAGACACACGGAATCACTCACTAATTTTGTTAAAATAATGAACATCAATGTTGAAATGTTGTTTTGCCAATTAGAAACACAAATGGGTAATTGCTATATGCGAGGATATAGAACGTTAACTTTGGAAAAAGAAGAAATTTGAACAGGAATAGATAGTAAAATTGGTCAAATAGTTGCAAAATGCAAATAATCTGGGAGCTGAAATGAATTAGAACTATCGCGCTCTAGGTAGGCTTCATAATATGACGACCATAACTAATTAACCACATCGTTCTGGAAACATTTCAGGACCAGAAATTTTATTTTGCAATATGCACCTTACACAACATTATACAAGTAGCGAATAATTAAATTATTTTTAAAGTATTGGAAATCTTAGCAAACCGCTATCGATAATACCGTGATAGGTGAAATTCGCTAAATCGTTCGACTTTAGGCGAACGTTCGATTCGCTATTCATAATGAGGGCCATTATTACTTTAAATGTGATAAAAATTCTAAATTAATATTTGTTTGCGTTTTACTCTTTAACTACTAACATGTCGAACAACAACTCTCGCTCAGTTTGTAGACCATAATATTCTCTACAAAAAGTTATGACGATTTTTTCCATACATGACATGATATTGCTACAAGTGTTATGGTATAGTCCCATACTTTTCACTTCCCTTCAAAAAAGCACCCTCTTACCGAAGATATATGTATGAGCCATAAGAAATGGAATATTTGTACCAAGTGTTATCAGCGTACCATTATTTTAAAGGGTTTTCGGTAATATTTGATTATAATACTATAAATATAGTCATACTCACATAAATAGGACTATAACTTTTTTTCGGTAATTTCATTAGATTCACCATTAAAAATTACCTACCGTATGCCATATGCATAGTATATGCCAAAGTCATTTTTTTTGTTGATGCACAACAATCTACCCACTTTCCCCGTCAAAAAAAACACCCTTCCCTACAATATATTTTATTTGACACTTTTGATTCTTCATTAATTCTTTTTCTTCATTGGTAAATGTAACGTTTTCAACGAATTTCATGAGGGTAGAAATAAATATTTTTTTTCGAAGGATTTTATGTACCATTTTACCTGTACTAAATGTCCTGTTTTACCTGAACTAAAATTGAATTTCTCTTCATAAAGATCATTACTTAAAAGAAAGATATACTTAAAAAATCTACCACAATTGTGGTAAAGCGACAACACTGTGCACGACCGTCTCTCCAAGTTTTATTCCTTGCTTATAATTTTACCAGTGGCATTTTTATAAAGAAGTATATTCATGGGCGTGCAGATGACGGAATCCTTAAAAAAATGTGTCGCAAATAAACCTGACCACAGCATCTCCCTCAAGAGCATTTCCTGCACTTGCAACATTGAGAGTTTGGTTTTATCCGTTATTTTGTTCGACTCAAAATCAATAAGGCATCAACAAATTCGGATAAGCAAGACTCGTGACATAAATATTCTATTGTTCTAAAAAGTACCTAGTGATTATTAGTCGAAGGCTATCTTGTGAATGTAAGCAAATAATTAAAAAAAAAAATACGTTTACGCCGTGGTGTGCCACTGTAGAAATACTGAACAAAAAAAAATAAAAAATTTAACCCGCTTGCTCATGTCTGTCTAGTTGAAGCTAAATTTGGGATCTCACTTTCTTGAATTTGCAAAAAGCCACTTGGTTTGAGGAAGAGACACGGAATCAATCACTAATTTGGAACAATAATGAACATGAATGTAGAAATGTTGTTTTGCCAATAGCTAATTAGAAACACAAAAAATGGGTATTTGCTATATGCTAAGATATAGAACATAAACTTTGGAAAAAGAAGAAATATCTGTACCGGAATAGATAATTTATTTATTTGACCTACATACTTCGTAAATGTATGCAAACACAATCTTACACTGTCCCACAAATCATATTTGATACATGAAACTTTATCTGTCCCGTGTCTCCTACCTCCATGTATCATATTTTGGAATTCATGATCAATGTAAATAAAAATACGTTTGTGCATCGATAATTAAACATGGACATGTACGACACAGGATGAGCAAAAATGTGTGTATCAAATATGACATGGGAGAGTGTTTCTGATTTTTTGGTGTATCATTCTATTGGTTGTACCTCATAGGAAAAAAGTTGTTAAGGTTTTAAGTTCAAAGTGCATTTGAGAAAAGTTAAACTGCGTCTGGCTCAAGGCTAAACACATTTTAATAATCAGGAGAATTTTTCTGATTTTTTTATGTATAACTCTTGTAGTTATCACTTCCACCCCAAAAGTTGATTTTCGCGAATTTTGGTGGGCGTCTGGCAAGCATAAGGCTAAAACCAAAACGTCTTGGAAACATATTTTTATAATCAGGGGGATATTTCTGTTGTTTTGGTGTAGCATTCATGTGGTTATCCCCTCCACCCCAAATCTTGATTTTCGCGCATTTTAGTGGGCGTCTGGCGGGAAGGCTGAAAGTAAAATGTCTTGGACCGAATTATTTGACATCAGTACACCACCCTCTATGGTTTATATATTAATTTCAATGGTTATCACTTCGACTCCAAAATCGGAGAAAGTGACCGTTTTCGAACGCCCACCCCCGCCCCCGGCTGAAAAAAAAAACTTGGCAGACGGTCGAATTTAGCATAATACTACGTATATCTACACATACATACCTACATGTATATACATTTTGGTTATGACTCCACTCCAAAAATTTGCTGCCGGCTCTTAGACTATTAAGTTGATGTTTTTAATTTTAAAGAATAGTTTAAAATAAGAAATTAATTGTTATCACGCCCAATAGATCACAAAACATGTTACAATATCACAGGGAGCGGGTCGAAATTCTGGTTTTGAAATTTTGAAATTAAACTTAAGAAACTTTTTGTAGGAAATTAGATGTTCTATCAAAACTGGTAGTTTAAAAAATTTTATAAAAAAAATTAAGCAAGGCAATTTGTCAAAAACTGTCCTAAAAAAAATCGAAAAATCACTAATTTTAATTAATTTTTTTTTATTAAATTGCTCCTAACTTTTTTTGGAGCAAAGGTTTGCGCGAGATATATCAGAATTGAACAAAGAAGATGCTCAAGCCTTTAATATGACGGATCAAAATGATGAATTGACAGATAAAACTGCGGGACCCAAAATTTTCGAATTCTCTATCATTGTAATTTTTGATCTGTCATATTTAAGGCTTGAGCATCTTTTTTGTTTAATTCTGATATATCTCGCGCAAACCTTTGCTCCAAAAAAAGTAATGTTAAAGTTATGAGCAATTTAGTAAAAAAAAAATTAAAATCAGTGATGTTTCGATTTGTTTAGGTCAGTTGTTGACAAATTGCCCTGCTTAAATTTTTTTATAAAATTTTTTAAACCACCAATTTTGATAGAAAATCTAATTTCCTACAAGAAAGTTCTTGAGTTTAATTCACAAATTCGAGTTATGACGACAATATTGAAAAATTACCAGTGTGACCATTCTCTCAGAAACGCATGGATGCTTAAGTTCCACACAACCATATTCATTAATAAAAACCCGTGAACGCAATTGTTCCTTTCTTCGCCTGAAATTCCTGTCTATTCAATAGCCTATAAAGTTTGTTCTCATTTTTGAATTTGTTGGCATTTCTTTGTTCTTGATAATAATTTTGTTTGGCCATTTTATTCTTACCTTCCGAGATAATTCATGATTTTTTAAAGGCCTGTATGACTCCCACCGACTAACAGCTTAAGTCGACGATGCCATGCTTCAACATTGCTCTGCAGTCTTGGAAATGTCCCTTTATTGGCTTTTGAACTGCCATAAACATCCCAAAACGCTGGGGAGTATTCTCACTGCTAATAACTGATTTTATCGCGAGCTAGGTACCTACTACTCTCTGAAATTGTTTTTTACAAAATTTCATTATTTGAAATTTTTTTTTATTACACGCAGAATTTTGTAAAACAGAATTTTGAAGGCAGAATTTTGAAAGCAGAAAAAAGAATTTTGACTTCGCCAGAATTTCGACCCCAACCCAAAAATATCATATTTTCAAGATTTTTCTGTCCATCTTAAAAATAAAAAGTTCAGTCTTTAATTTAAAATAGCGCCACTCCTGCAACGGATTGATGGTCGCAAATAAGTTTTAAGCTATCTATATTTAGGATATTTTCCAATATGGCTGAAAAATTCAAGTTATTCAAATTATTTTATTATAAAAAGGTTATCGGTAACACTGATCGTTTCCATTTATCGCAATTTCATTTCTGAACAGAATTTCCTTTTTATCAAGAACAAATTCACCTTTGATATTTATGCAAATATATTCTGTATGTAATTATCTACAACATCAACGGTTATTGTATATGAATTTTTATATTTCGTATATTTTATTTTATATTTTTGTTTCTTTATTTTGATCCACTATACAGTTCTATTCTTTAATATTAATATATTTTTATACAATAGTTTTATATAATATATATATATATTTTTATATACTATCTCATCCATAAACATCAACAAAATAAAGATTTTCTTTTTGTTTACTATTTATTTTCATATAATATAATAAATTTATAATTTATTTTACACCTTAAATTTCTTTTAGAAATCTTATCTTTTCCTTATACATTTTCCATTTCTTTATTTATTTTATAAAATGTTTTTTTTTCAATGTTGGCCCCCGAAAGAAAAAAATTAAACTACCACATTTTTTTTTTTTATTTAAAGATAGAAATATCATATATGATAAATGTGAGCAAATTGCCTACTTTCCATTTTTAAATGCTAGTGAAGTGCTTTTTAGATATACATGTCGTTGAGCCCGAGGAATCCAAATGAAGCTTTTTTTAAATATTTTGTGAAATATTTTGTATCCATTGTATTTAAAAGGGT